>JAPDVU010000006.1:43658123-44283123 GCA_026230045.1 Corynorhinus townsendii
TGTGACCACTGTGGTCATTGATACTGTTCACTTCTGTGCACTAAATTAATGAATTCATGTTGCTCACAAAATTTTAAAATGCACAATATTTGCACTCACCCCGTGGTCAGTAAACTGTGGCTCGCGAGCCACGTGCGGCTCTTTGGCCCCTTGAGTGTGGCTCTTGCACAAAATACCATGGCCTGGGTGAGTCTATTTTGAAGAAGTGGCGTTAGAAGAAGTTTTTAAAAAATTTGGCTTTCAAAAGAAATTTCAATTGTTGTACTGTTGATATTTGGCTCTGTTGACTAATGAGTTTGCCGACCACTGCACTAACCAATTATAATGTAATGTTTTTACAAAAATAACATTTCATGACCAATCATTCTCCATTAAAATTCCAAAGGACTGGCAACAATAACTCAAGTATATTACATTATAATGCCCATAATTTCATGTTAATGATGTAAAATATGTGCAACATGAATATTTATAATTTCACTCCCTATCACATTCTAAAGAGTGGAATGGCATCATTTTGAGTACAATGTTTGTGACATAAAGACAGCATAGTTGAGTCACGCTGTTGACCAGGACATTGTCAAGCATTACCATCATGCAGGTGACCCCCCTGCTCAGTACCTTAATATTTCCTCAATGACTTCAAACAACTGGCCACCCTATTGATCTACTGAAATAGCTAATACTTTTCTCCTATGAATTGTGTCAAAAGCAGAAACCTTGATCCCTCTCTACCAGACTGTTTTCTTCCAACTGACTCAGCTCCTCAAACCAAAACCCTAAAGCTGCCCTCCTCTGAGTTTACCCCTCAGCCCACTGTACATGGAGTCTTATGAGCTAAATGAATATAAAAACATGACCTAACTGTATGCTGTTTACAAGAGACCCACCTCAGAATAAAAGATACACACAGGATGAAAGAGAAGGGATGGAAAAATATCTTCCATGCAAATGGAAATGAAAAAAATGCTGGTAGCAATATTCATATCTAAAAAAATAGATTTAAAAATGAAGGCTATCATAAAAGACAATAAAGGTCACTACATAATACTAAAGGGATCGATCCAACATGAGGATATAACCCTGGTAAACATATGCACCCAAATATAGGAACACCTAAATATATACAAAAAACTTCTAGAGGACTTTAACGGAGAAATCAACAACAATACAGTCATAGTAGGGGACTTTAACACCTCACTGACTTCACTGGATAGATCTTTCAAACAAAAACTTAACAAGGAAACAGAAACTCTTAAAGGACACACTGGATCAGATGGATTTAACTGACATTTATAGAACATTTCACCCCAAAGTAACAGAATATACATTCTTCTTAAGTGCACATAGATCATTCACAGAGATAGACTACATGTTAGGACACAAAACAAGTCTCAATAAATTAAAGAAGATTGAAATCATATCAAACGAATCCAAGATGGCGGCGTAGGTAAACACCTAAACTGCTGCCTCGCACAACAATTTCAAAAATACAACTAAAAGACAAAACGTCTATCACCCAGAACCACGGGAGAGCTGGCTGAGTGGAAGTTCTACAACTAGAAGGAAAGAGAAAAGAGCATTGAGACGTGCACGAGCGCTGAAAAGCTCAAGTACGGAGGCTTGTGATCCGGGCTGGCGGCGGGCATTGTTTTCAACCCAAAGGGAGACAAGCCCCCGATTACTCTGAAATACAGTTTCTGGGGAGACGTGGGGGACCGAAACTCCTACGGGGAGAAGCTGGACTGTCTGCCAGTGAGGGTGGCTTGCTTGCAGAGCTGTGCGCAGGAATAATTGTTTATGGCACTGGGGCACGGGACTCGGGGATGCCGACGGGGACGCAGAGCCAGCTAACTAGCAGCCATTGCCGTTTGCCACGCCCTAGCCTAGTGACACCCTGAGACTCCACCCTGCACAACCTACAAACCCACCCAAGCTCCAAGCAGCAGCTTTAGCATAAGAAAGCCCTGCCCTATCCCAGCTTAACCTAGCAAACTTACAGCCCGGGTCAGACAGCTCCAAAACCTCCAAACCCCAAGCAAAGAGGAGGAGTAGCTCTCACTGTAGCTCCTGCTGGGTGGCCTCAGACAGTAGCTGACCTGCACCCCATTGGAGATCCAGAAGCCAGTGTACCTAGTGGTCAGTGTGAGACACCAGATTTCAACTCCTCACATCCATAAGTGACACATTCAAGAGGCAGACTCAGTGAGCACCAAAGCCCCACTGAAACAAGTCCTGCCCCGTAAGCGTGTCTTCAGCGCAGCAGTTCTTCCATTATAGACACAGGGAGTGCTCACAGCTAATTGGCCTGGAGGTCAATTCCTCCCAGTGTACCAATAGCAATTAAGGCTTAACTACACCAAGACTTTGCACTCAGCCCACAAAGGGGTGTACCAAGAGCATCCACCTCATGTGATTGAGGAGGCTGAGCTACTGCCCCCTATAGATCACCTACCACACAAAGCTACTCCATCAACACAGGGAAGCAGCCAAAATGTGGAGACAAAGAAACATGTCACGAATGAAAGAAATGAAGGAAAGCAAACTACTGGATGACAGAGTTCAGAACCACAGTTATAAGGTTACTCAAGAATCTTCTTAAAACTGCTGAGAAACTTGATGAGACCTTTAAGGATATTAATGAGAATGCCAAAAAAATGGAAAAGGATCAGTCAGAAATGAAGCATACACTGTCTGAAATAAAGAATATACAGAAACTCAACTGTAGATCAACGTACTCCAAGAATCAAACCAAAGATCTGAAATATGTGGAAACAAAAAACATCCAACCAGAAAAACAAAAAGAAAAAAGAATCCAAAAATATGAAGATAGTGTAAGGAGCCTCTGGGACAACTTTAAGCGAACCAACATCCGAATTTTTGGGGTGCCAGAAGAAGGGAGAGAGCAAAATATTGAAAACCTATTAGAAGAAATAATGACAGAAAACTTTCCTTACCTGGTGAAAGAAATAGACGTACAAGTTCAGGAAGTGCACAGAACCCCATACAAGAGGAATCCAAAGAGGACCACACCAAGACACATCATAATTAAAATGCCAAGGGCAAAAGACAAAGAGAGAATATTAAAAGCATCAAGAGAAAAACAGTTAATTACCTACAAGGGAGTACCCATACGAATGTCAGCTGATTTTTCAACAGAAACTATGCAGGCCAGAAGGGAGTGGCAAGAAATATTCAAAGTGATGAACAGCAAGAACCTACAACCAAGATTACTCTACCCAGCAAAGCTATCATTCAGAGTTGAAGGTCAGATAAAGAGCTTCACAGACAAGAAAAAGCTAAAGGAGTTCATCACCACCAAACCAGGATTACATGAAATGCTGAAGGGTATTCTTTAAGAAGAGGAAGAAGAAGAAAAAGGTAAAGATAAAAATTATGAACAACAAAATGACATCAAATACATACCTACCAACAAGTGAATCTAAAAATCAAGTGAATAAAAAATCTGAAGAACAGAATGGACTGGTGAATATAATAGAATCAGGGACATAGAAAGGGAGTGGACTGACGATTCTCAGGGGAAGCAGGTGTGAGGGGTGCGGGAAGAGATTGGACAAAAATCTTACTCCTATGGATGATGACAGTGGCAGGGGGTAAGGGCATGGGGTGGGGTGGGGAACCAGGTAGAGGGGAGCTATGGGGGGAAAAAAAGAGGAACACCTGTAATGATCTGAACAATAAAGATTTATTTTTTAAAAAAAAGAAACATCTGAAAAAAAAAAAGAAATCATATCAAGCATCTTTTCAGGTCACAGAAATCAACTACAGTAAAACCACCCTGAAACATTCAAACATATGGAGGCTAAATAGTATGTTACCCTATCTAATAAAAGAGTAATATGCAAATTGACCATACCTCCGCTACACCCACAAGCCATGCCCACCAGCCAATCAGGAGGGAATATGCAAATAAACCAAACCAAGATGGCTGCAGCCACAGAGAGCAGGAGGGAGGCTTGGATTTCCCTGGCAATGGAGGAAGCCAAGCTTTTTACCTGCCCTTGCCGGCCCAGGCCTCCACTCAATGCTACAAAGTTTCAATTATAGAAGATACATAAATCCCAACATGAATGGCTGCCTTCACAGAGTGAGCAGAAGGCTTGGCTCCACTCCAGGCTACAAAGTTTCAATTGTAGAAGATAAATAAATCCCAGTTCCCAGGGCCTCTGCTTGGGTTGCCAGGGGGCATGGCTGGCCTGCAAACCACCATAGGCCCCTTGCCCAGGCAGCCCCAAACCCCAAGGGAACCTCGCCCTGATCCAGGACACCCTTCAGGGCAAACCAGCTGGTCCCCACCCATGCACCAGGCCTCAATCCTATCTAATAAAAGAGTAATATGCAGATTGACCATCACTCCAACACACAAGATGGCTGCCCCTATGTGGTCAAAGATCCTGCCCCCATGTGGACACAAGATGGCCAGCACAAGATGGCCAGCAGGGGAGGGCACTTGGGAGGGACCAGGCCTGCAAGGGAGGGCAGTTGGGGGCGATCAAGCCTGCTGGGGAGGGCAGTTAGGGGTGACCAGGCTGGCAGAGAAGGGAAGTTGGGGTGACTTGGTCTGCAGGGAAGGGCAGTTTGGGGTGACCAGGCCTGCAGGGAAGGGCAGTTAGGGGCAAACAGACTGGCAGGGGAGCAGTTAGGCATCAATCAGGCTGGCAGGGGAGTGGTTAGGGGGTGATCAGGCTGACAGGCAGAAGTGGTTAGGGGCAATCAGGAAGGCAAGCAGGTGAGCAGTTGGGAGCCAGCAGTCCTGGATTGTGAGAGGGGTCCATGATTGGAGAGGGTGCAGGCTGGGCTGAGGGACACACACACACACACACACACACACCCCGCATGAATTTCATGCACCAGGCCTCTAGTTAAACAATACATGGGTTACCAACAAGATCAAGAAAGAAATCAAAAACTTCCTGGAAATGAATGAAAATGCACACACAATAACCCTAAATCTCTGAGACATAGCAAAAGCAGTCCCAAGAGGGAAGCTCATAGCACTACAGATATATATAAAAAAAACAAACAAGAAAAATCAGCAATAAACTATTTAACCCTACAACTTAAAGAACTAGAAAGAAAACAAGAAAATCCTTAAGTAGAAGGAAGGAAATAATAAAAACTAGAGCAGAAATAAAAACATAGAAACTAAAGAAATAACACAAAAAAATTAAATGAAACCAAGAGCTGGTTCTTTGAAAGGATAAACAAAATTAATAAACCATTAGCCAGACTCATCAAGAAACAAAGAAAGAGGACCCAAATAAAAAAAAAAATCAGAAACGAAAGTGGAGAAGTAACCACCACCACCAGAAATACAAAGGATAGTAAGAAAATACTATGAACAACTATATGCCAACAAGCTGGACAACGTGGATGAAATGGACAAATTCCTAGAGAAATATAATCTCCCAAAACTGAATCAGGAGAAATCATAAAACCTGAATAGGCCAATAACAACTGATGAAATAGAAGCAGTAATAAAAAAAACTCCCAGCAAACAAAAGCCCAGGTCTGGATGGCTTCACAGGGGAGTTTTACCAAACATTCAAAAAAGAACTAACACCTATACTCCTCAAACTATTTCAGAAAATCCAAGAGGAATACTTCCAAACTCTTTTTATGAGGCCAGCATTATCCTAATTCCTAAATCAGATGAAGACACTACAAAGAAAGATAATTACAGGCCAATATCTCTGATGAACAGAGATGCTAAAATCCTCAACAAAATGTTATCAAATCACATCCATCAATATATTTAAAAGATCATACACCATGACCAAGTGGAATTTATTCCAAGGATGCAAGGATGGTACAATATTCACAAATCAATAAACATGTTACATCACATAAACAAAAAGACAAAAATCACATGATCAGATCGATACAGAAAAAGCATTTGACAAAATCCCATGCCCATTTTTGATAAAAACTCTCAGCAAAGTGGGAATAGAGGGAGCATATCTCAACATGATAAAGGCCATATATGACAACCTATAGCCAACATCATACTCAATGGGCAAAAACTAAAAGCATTTTCCCTAAGAACAGGAACAAGACAGGGATGTTCGTTTTCACCACTCTTACTCAACATAGTACTGGAAGTCCTAGCCACAGCGATCAGACAAGAAGAAATAAAAGGTATCCAAATTGGAAAGGAGGAAGTAAAACTCTAATTATTCACAGATGACATGATATTGTACATAGAAAACCCTAGACTCCACCAAAAAACTACCAGATTTAATGAATTTGGAAATGTAGCAGGACCAAATCAACACTCAAAAATTGATAGCATTATTATACACCAATAATGAATTCTCAGAAAGAGACACTAAACAAACAATCCCATTTATCATTGCAACAACAACAACAAAATAAGATACTTATGAATAAACTTAACTAAGGAGGCAAAAGACCTGTACTCAGAAAACTACAAGACCTGGATAAAAGTGATAGAAGAAGATATAAACAAGTGGAAGAATATACTGTGTTCATAGCTTGGGAGATGGAAGACGCTGACAACACCTTGCCACGCGAGCAGTCAGCAGCTGTGCACTGCTGTAGGTTACCTAGGACCAAACCAGAGAGGGTCGGACCTGCATAGCCAACATGTGCCCACCATCCAGATATCACTGCTGACATGTACACATAAGGAACTGTTAGACATTGAAACGGGGACTCAGAACTGTTGGACATTGAAATTGGGACTCAAACATTTTTTTGTTTTGTCTTGTTTTGTTATTATATGTTTATTTCTAGTCTGCAAAGGCAAAACTTTTTAAAGGAAAGAAATGGTGGGAAAAAGATACAGAGGCAAAGAAGCATTGAACAGACTGTCAAACTACATTGGGAAGACAGGGGAGGTTGGGCGAGAGGGGCTGTAAGAGAGCAACCGAAGGACTTGTACGCATGCATATAAGCACAACCAATGGATATAAGACACTGGGGCGGGGGGGAGGGCGGGCAGGTGAAGGCATGTACTGGGGGTTAGGGGAGGTCGAGGGGAGATCAATGGGGGAAAAAAAGGAGACATATGTACTACTATTTGTAATACTTAAAACAATAAAAAAATGGTAAAAAAAAAGAACATCATACCTCAGGTAAGGTAGGGGAGGGTGGGGGTAAGGTGGAGAGATCAACCAAAAAAAGAAAAAAAAGAAAATGTGGAGTTTTTTGTTTTCAAAATTATTAAAAATCTCAAGACAGTGACAGCAGCTCACTAAACCAAGCATGGGACC
This sequence comes from Corynorhinus townsendii, assembly GCA_026230045.1. Taxonomy (NCBI): domain Eukaryota; kingdom Metazoa; phylum Chordata; class Mammalia; order Chiroptera; family Vespertilionidae; genus Corynorhinus; species Corynorhinus townsendii. The sequence goes on from JAPDVU010000006.1 coordinate 43,665,380, forward strand.
CTTTGAATGGTGGATCTCTGTGTAAATGCACAAGTTGCCTGTCTGTGAAGCCAGCCTTGGTGGGAATTGTATGAGTATTCACTCTATAATAATTTGTTAAGCTAGATGTTTATGTTTTTTTTCTTAAATAAATCTTTATTGTTCAGATTAAACAAAAAAAAGGAAATCTACAGATTCAATGCAATCCCTATTAAAATACCAATGACATATTTCACAGAGCTAGAACAAATACTCCAAAAATTTATATGTAATCAAAAAAGACCCCGAATTGCTGCAGCAATTTTGAGAAGAAAAAGTTGGAGGAATCACAATACCAGATTTCAAGTTATACTACAAAGCCATGGTAATCAAAACAGCCTGGTACTGGCACAAGAACAGGCATATAGATCAATGGAATAGAGCAGAGAACCCAGAAATTGACCCAAGCCATTATGCTCAATTAATATTTGACAAAACCGACAAGAGCATACAATGGAGTCAAGAGAGTCTCTTCAATAAATGGTGTTAGGAAAATTGGACACATACTTGCAAAAAAATGAAACTAGACCACCAACTTACATCACACACAAGAATAAACTCAAAATGGATAAAAGATTTAAATGTTAGTCATGAATCCATAAAAATCCTAGAAGAAACCAAAGGCAGCAAAATCTAAGACATCTCTTAGAGCAATATGTTTACAGATACATCTCCTAAGGTAAAGGAAACTAAGGAGAAAATAAACAAATGGGACTACATCAAAATAAAAAGTTTCTGCACAGCAAAAGAAACCATCAACAAAAAGAGAGCCCACTGTATGGAAGAACATATTTGGCAATGATACATCTGATATAAGGTTAATATCCAAAATATATAAGGAAGTCATACAACTTAACAAAAGGAAGACAATCCAATTTAAAAATGGGAAAAGAACCTAAATAGACACTTCTCCAAAGAGGACATACAGATGGCCAAGAGACATATGAAAAAATGCTCAAAGTCACTAATCATCCGAGAGATGCAAATCAAAACAATTAGGTATCATCTCACACCTGTCAGAATGGCTACTATCAATAAATCACCAAAAGACAAGTGCTGGATCTGGAGAAAAGGGAACCCTAATACACTGCTGGTGGGAATGCAGACTGGTGCAACTATTATGGAAAACAGTATGGAGTTTCCTCAAAAAATGAAATATGAATCTGCCATTTGACCCAGTGATCCTACTTCTAGGAATATATCCTAAGAAACCCAAAGCACCGATCAGAAAAAAATATATGCACCCCTATGTTCATAGCAGCACAATTTACAATAGCTAAGATCTGGAAACAGCCCAAGTGCCCATCAGTAGACGAGGGGATAAAAAAAGCTGTGTACATTTATACCATGGAATACTATGCAGCAGTAAAAAAGAAGGATCTCTTAACCTTTGAGACAACATGGAAGGACCTGGAGAGTATCATGCTAAGTGAAATAAGTCAGTCAGAGAATGACAAGTATCACATGATCACAGTCATATGTGGAATCTAAGTAACAAAATAAATTGATGAATGGAATGGACCCAGAGGCATGGAAGCATGGAACAGTGTGCAGAATCTCAGAAGGAAGGCGGGGAGGGTGGGTGGGTGGGTGGGAGGTAATCAACCAAACACCTTGAATGCATAACCCATGGACACAGACAATAGGATGCTGAAAGCCTGGGGCAGGGAGGCGGGGATGGGAATTGGGGAGAAAAGGGGACATATGTAATACTTCCAACAATAAAGAATTATTAAAAAAAAAAAAAAAGATGGCCAGGCTATGTTGCCTTTTATGTTGCATGGACAGCCTTAACTTAAATATAGATTACAACAAATTATTTTACCTAATAATTATTTCTCAAGGGGCTTAGGCTAATATTGGTTTAACTATGTTTTGTTTCTTTGTTTCTTTAATTAACAAGCTTTATTTTTTAAGCAGTTTAGGAACACAACAAAACTGAGTGGAAAGTACCCTCAAAATGTTCTTCATGCTCACAATTCTCATTTAAATGGATAACAATGAAATTGTAAAGATAATAAACACATTTGTCTTCCATTAAAATGAATGAATGAGTGAATAAATAAATAAATAAATAAATAAATAATACGTGCTTGTCTGATTAACCCCTGTGATTGCGGGTGAAGAAACAAGGGCAACAAAGGCACAAGGAGAGAAAGTCACTTTCCCAAGGTCAAAGTGCCAGAACTTGAATTTGAGCCCAGACTATTTGGCTTCAAATCTGGGTACTCAGCCAATCGAATGAATGAAGAATGAGCAACAATCTTGTATTGCTACACCTCAGCATGTCCCATCCACGGACATTCAAGCCTGTCAGCTCACCTCCCTGCTACTATTCCTGCCCTCCCACCCTCAGGCCATTCTGCTGTCCATTTGCGCTGCTCTGACTTCACTTCTCCCTTAACCTAGCTAAGAGCTCGAAATCCACAACTGCAGTATTATGGTTACCTCTGCTGCTGAGCCCACTTGGGTAGACCAATGGGAGACCCATAAAAATGTCAGCCATTGGTCTTCAGCCCAATCCAGAAACATATTCTTCCCTTAGTCAGCCTCTATCCCACAACCCCCAACAAATGTTTCAAACTTTCTACACTTTTCTTAAAACTTAGGCCATCCTGGCTGCCCTCCTGATACATATTTCAGTGATAAAAGAAATGTTCTCTGAATGTCACTATAATTTTAGGAAGCATTATATATAGTATTCAGTGGTACTGCTGGAAATATTGTTACTAACATAGATTGCATCCATTGGCAGAAGAATATAGGACAGAATCTACAATTACTAAACTAGCAGCTAATGGTAGAATAGAAAATACCAGTATTCTAATTAGTATTGTTGTTAGCATTGAAAATGATGTCACATGTGTTCTTAATGTCAAAATGTAGATAGTACTGGTTGATATAGGAGAAGGAACATAGTAAGATGTGCTACAGCACAAAATAATCTAACAGTAATAATATTGCTATTCACTTTGGAGAGAATCATGCATAGTTTTTCCCTTAGATTGTCAGGTATTGCACACTAAGTCCAGTGTTTACATTCTGTCCTGATCATAACCGTCCTCTCAGCCCCCAGTTCTTGAAGCCCTTTCTTCTCTTGGCCCTTGGCACCCTCCTCTCTGGATTTTCCTCCTTCCTCCTCAGGTGCTCCTTCTCTCTTTGCTGTTCCTCCTCTCTCTACCTTTCATGTTGGCATGTTTTAGTTCTAGCTCTTGGTCCAGGGGCCCCTTCTCTTCTCCATCTCCCTCCCTCCCTAGGTCATCTCATTAAGTCCCCCAGTTTCAGAGCAGATGGCTCCCAGGTTCACCTCTCCAGCCATGACTCCTCCACAAAGCTCCAGACTCATATATCCACCTGCCACTTCACCTAACCCACTGGATGTGTTAGAGGCATCTCAATTTTGATGTGTCCCAGAGATATTTCTGTGTTTTCCCCTTTAATTCTGCAACTTCCCATTTTCTCATCTCAATACACAGACTCACCAGCCCCAGTCCCACTACCCAGTGGCATAACTCAAATGCTTGAATGCCTCTTTCTCCTCTCTTCTTCACCCCACACCCAGTCCCCCAGAAAGTCCTGCTGACTACCTGCCCCCCACCACAAAACATTCAAATTTTCCCGCTATGTTCCATTTCTACCACTAACCTTAGTACAAGCCATGAGAATCTCACCACAGAGCAACAGAAGTAGCCTACTCAGCTGTCTGTGTGTGTGCTGTTCTGCAACGCCTACCTCTGGATTCATTTTCCTCATAGAAGACACGTCAAGTTGTATAACTTTGCTTATCTTTCATTGGAGACTCAGTTATGTCCCCAAGTTATTTCAAAATGCATAAAAATATAAGATGGCTTGGATGGCTTGATGGGTGAATAGAAATATGGCTATAGCTAGATCTGATTTAAAAAATATAGTGAAATACTTTATGAATTTAGATGATAGATGGGAGTTCAAATGTAAAATTCTTTCAACTGTTTTGTGTATTTAAAATTTTTATAATAAAATTCTGGGAAAACAAAGTTTAAAATAAGTCTTATTATGTACTCAAGGGCAAAAAAATCCAACCTCTGAAATTCTATAAGCTTTTTGCCTGCATTCTGATCCAACCTCCCAGCCCCCCTTGCTTTCTACTTTAAAAATGCTTCTTTCCTTCCTCCTTCATTAACTTTCAACACCAGCATTGTTTCTGCCTCAGGGCCTTGGCATTGGCTGTTCTTCTGCCTGGAATGCTCTTCCCTAGGGTCTTCTTGTAACTGGCACCTTTTTTTTTTTATCATTCAGGTCTCAGTTGATGTGTTACCTCCTAAAGGAGGCCTTTCTTGGTCACTGAAACCAAATATTCATCCAGTAAGTGCCTATCATGTAACTCTTTTATTTTCATTGGAGCCCTTATCATCACCTACACTGTTCTGTTTCCTTCATTGTCTATCTTCACTGATCAAAACATGTTCTATTAAAAACAGGAATTTGGCCCTGGTCAATTTGGCTCAGTGGATAGAGCGTTGGCCTGCAGACAAAAGGGTCCTGGGTTCGATTCTGGTCAAGAGCACACATCTTGGTTGCAGGCTCTTCCCCAGCCCGGGCCCTGGTCAGGGTGCATGTAGGAGGCAAACATCGATGTTTCTATCTTTCCCTCTCTCTCCACTCTCCCTAAAAATCAATGAAAAAATATCCTCGGGTGAGGATTAACAATAAATAAATAAAATAAAATAAAAATAAAAACAGGAATTTGATATCTCAACTTTCATGCCCCAGTACTCATTAAATGTCTGCTTGTGATTGAGTAATTGTTACAACAACCACTGTGAAGTAGATAGAAACATATCCTCATTATACACATGGAGCTTAACTTCCATGGCCTCAGACACCTTATTTCTAAAGCAGGTATATCAATACCTACACATCATTGTTGAGCAATTCCAGGGCTCGCATTCAAATAGCTTTTTTGAAATCACTACCTCAAAGAGCTATCTGTACTTCATCTTTACTGCAATATTTCTACAATAGCCACGACAAGGAAATAACCTAAGTATAAGTCTACTGATGAATGGATAAAGAAGATGTGGGATGCCCAACTCTCCAAAGTTTTGTCTTAAATGAAAGTTCTTTCTTAGTAGGGTTTAGTATTCAGTGAATCCAAAAGATTTGAAGGACAGCTCTCGGTTAAAGCCAACCAGAAGAAGTCAACCTGCCCAGACCAAGGAGTGATAATACTGACAGGAGCAATAAGAAGAAAACAGGAAGCAACATTTGTTATGTGCTTATAATGTCCTCAGCATGTCACTAGCACTTGGTTCACAATGGCTGATGTAGTGGCAAGTGTAGGGTAGAAGTACTTGATCTAGTTTCAAAACCCTCCAACCTACCCACCTTTGACACCAACTTGACAGGAGGAACCCTGACCTTCCTTCCAGCTTTTGCCATCTCTCCTAGGCATTTGCACCCACCCCTGAGGTCTGACTGTGTGGGTCCCATCCCAGGACTAGAGAGGAAGTCGTCTGAGGGGAGGAGAGACCCGTGGTTCTATGTCCCATTGCTCACACAGTGGCTGGGAGCAGAGTGAAAGACTGCAAGGTCCCTTCAGTTAATCACCTAATCACATCCACCTCTCTTTATGTCCTACACACCTGGTCTCTCCCTTTCCATCTGCTTCAAGCTGTTGTCACTCCTCACTGAAGGGACAGCCTCCCAGTCAAGCTGCCTCAGTTCCATCTCTGGAGGAGCAAGGATGTGCAAAGTAAATCTTTGAGTTATATTGGTGGGAATTTGAGTCCTGGCTTTGCTGTGTACTGAGTAAACTCCATAGTTTTAGGTTATTTTCTTAACCTATCTGAAATGTGGTCTTTTCACCTGGAAACAGGTATAATAAAAGACATCCTTATAAGACAAGTATAGCAAGAAAATGTCATGTAGGTCAAGTGTAAAGGTGGTGCCTGCAAGTGCTCACTAAAATAATCCATTATTCAAATTTGTGGTATAGATTTTATACAATCAAAATAAGTCATCTTGGATTATTCCACTTTTCTGTTTAAAAATCTCAAGGGGCTCCCTCATGTCCACAAAAAAAAAGCTCAAAGACCTTAGCCTGTGGTCATGCTCTGACTCACCATATCTTCCCAGGATTCACATGAGAACCAGCTCTTGGGCATTCCATCCATGCTGCCCACAGACACAGTATGAGCACAGAGGTCCTTGTCTGAACCTCACATTTCTCCCTTTCCAAATCTCAAATAAAAATTCCCAGCCACATGGTGGGCATCTTAAGCGAATGCAGACCATTACCCCATGGAAGCGTATGAAACCCATTTCAGTGGAAGCACATGGCAGGAGGCCTGACAAACACCACGAAACCTCTCCTAATGAATTGCAGTTTGGATATGAGACTGTTTTTTTGGTTTCAGAAAGAAGGAAATTATTCTAAGAGCTGATGGTAGAAAATTAGCTTGGTGTGGGGAAGGGGAAGATGCTGCTATTCATGAAAGGACAGGTCTTTGGAATAAAATGTTTAAACCCGCCAGAATTACAGTGCAACCTTTGTTTGTAAACTCCTACAATTATGGGTTTAGATTAATTTGAGTTGAGTCCTTTCCAGTTACCATTAACCTACCACTTGAGTCCATTATGCAATCATGACTCAGTAAGTCCTTTAGCATACCACTTTCAAACACGATGGGAATTAGACAGACTTTGTAAATATTTGAAATTGCCAGTTTAAAATTAATTTGACTCATTTGCTTGCTGGTTGCCAGCAATTATTGAGAGTTGGAGCTTTTTCTGTAATTCTAGATATCATTCATGAGTTTTTTAAACAACTCATTTGGAAAAATCATAGGGTGGAACTTGGTGTCTCCATTGTTATGAGTATTTCCATTTCTCCAATGCCTTGGGAATACTTATTATTATGTTCTTTTTATTATAGCCATCCTAGTGGGTGTGAAGTAGTATCTCATTGTGGCTTTGATTAGCATTTCCCTGATGGCTAATGTTGAGCATCTTTTCATGTGCTTATTGGCCGTTGGTATATTTTCTTTGGAGAAATGTCTATTTGGATCCTTTGCCAATTTTTAAAAATTGGGCTACTTGTCTTCTTATTGTTGGATTGTAGCAGTACTTTATATGTACTAGTTATAAGTGTCTTCTCAGATACATAGTTTGCAAATATTTTTGCGCATTCTATGGGTTGTCTATTTTGTTTGTTTGTTAAATGGTAAACTATGTTGCTTCCTCCCTAGAATTCCTGGCATCCATCTAGCTAACAAAATTTTTCCACATTTCTCTGTGGATGTTTCCAAGAATTTTAAACCTCTTAGGTCCAAAACTGAATTTTGTATCCACTTTTACTCTATACCAGATTCACTTTATAGTAAGTATTTTCAAATCAGCCAAGTGGTCAACCAAGGCAGACACCAACTCTTCTAAAATCTTATTTCTTCTCACCATCCACCTCAGGTTCTGTAAAAAACTAAGCAATATTCCATTTCTGCCTGCATCCAGATCTTTGAAATCCTGATCCATTCACTATCAAAGCCTAGGTCATGTTTTAATCCTGCATCTTTTGGACTCTTTCAATGGCATAATTCATACCCTTGCCTCCAGTCCAGCCCTTCGAAATGCTAACAGAATGACGGCACTCCCATGAGACACTACAGACTAATGGTAACAAGTGCTAGTTCTATACCCAACTTTCCTAGTTTAAATCCTGGCTCTTCCATTTAACCTCTGTTCCTAAATTTTGCATCTGTAAAATGAGGAATGATAATAGTCCCTATTTCATAGAGCTATGTGAGGATTAAATTGTTATTTAAAAAGCACTATACCCCACTCCTGCCCAATCCCCTGTCCTAGTACAGAGCCACAGACCAGTGCTCACTCTGCCCCAGGCACAGACATAGCCTTCGGCTGGCAGAGGCTCTGCCCCCTGGTATGGAAAGAGCCTTCAGGCCAGCATGCACAGTCAGAGTTTTCAAGCTGGTGCATGCCCTACCCTTGTCCCAGGTGAGAGCTGCTGGTGCAACCTGGTGTGCTCAGCCACAGGTCACAGAACCATGCTGAATGTGTGCTGCCTTGGGTGCCAGGGCCGCACAGTGAATTGGATGCCAGAGGGTTCTGGGCCCTCAGAGGGAATTGCACACAAGAGAAACTGTGCATGCACCCCCATTGATCCTGAGAATCTGAAGTGGACAATGGAGGGGCCAGAACCAGGGGGAGAAGGGAGTACAACTCAGAGCAGCGACAATAAAGGTGTGAAACTAAAGGCAGACCCAACCTCCCATCTAGCAATTCCCAGAGCATTGAACCGCTAGGGGCTTCAACCCCTCAGACCCCAAGCAAGGAGCCCAGGGCCAGAAAGAGATAGGAAACAATGGGGAGACAAAGAAACAACCCTAAAAGAAAGAAAAGGAGGAATCACCAGAAAAGAAACTAAATGACATGGAGGCAAGCAATATGTCAGAGAAAGAATTCAGAGTAAGGGTTATAGAGTTCCTAAACTGGTTAGATCAGAAAATTACCAACATATATCAGAATTAAGAGGAAATGAATGATATAGCTAAAATAATAAAAACAATAGAAGATTTCAACAATAGACTAGAAGAAGCAGAGGACAGAATTAGTGAGTTAGAAGACAGGATAGAAAACACACCTAATCTGAACAGCAATTGGAGAAAAAATTTAGAAAGCAGGAGGAAAGCTTAAGGGAGTTTTGGGACAACATGTAATGAAGTAAAATCTGTATAATAGGGGTGCCAGAAAGACAAGAAGAGGAGCAAGGATTAGAAAACCTATTTGAAGCCAAAACCAGTTTGGCTCAGTGGATAAAGCGTCAGCCTGCGGACTGAAGGGTCCTGGGTTCGATTCCGGTCAAGGGCAGGTACCTGGGTTGCAGGCACATCCCCAGTGGGGGGGGGGTGCAGGAGGCAGCTGATCGATGTTCCTCTCTCATCGATGTTTCTAACTCTCTATCTCTCTCCCTTCCTCTCTGTAAAAAATCAATAAAATATATTAAAAAAAAAAAAAAAGAAAACCTATTTGAAGAAATAATGACAGAAACTTCCCTGATTTGGGGAAGAATAAAGTCACACAAGCACAGAGAGTCCCAAACAAGATGAACCCACCAAGACATGTCATAATGGCAAACGTTAATGATAAAGAGAGAATCTTAAGGGCTGCAAGAGAGAGACAGAGAGTTATCTACAAGGGATATCCCATTATATTATTAAATGATTTCTCAACAGAAACACATCAGGCCAGAAGGGAATGGAATGAAGTATACAAAGTGATGCAACACAAGGGACTGAATCCAAGAATATTCTATCCAGCAAGGCTATCATTCAAAATTGAAGGAAAAATTAGGAGCTTCACAGACAAAAAAAGGCTAAGGGAGTTTATCATTACCATGCCAGCAATGCAAGAACAGCTAAAGGGACTGTTGCAAAAAGAAGAATTAGAAAGGGAAGAAGGAACACAGGCATAAAGAATAAAAATGACTACAAACAAGTACTTATCAATAATAACCTTAAATGTAAATGTGTTAAATGCTCCAATCAAAAGACATCGGGTGGCTAAATGGATAAGAAAACAGGACCCATATATATGCTGTCTACAAGAGACCCACCTCAGAACAAGGGAATCACACAAAATAAAAGTGAAGGGATAGAAAAATATTTTTCAGGCAAACTGAAGTGAAAAAAAGCTGGGGTAGCAATACTTATATCTGACAAAATAGACCTCAAAGTGAAGGCCATAATAAGAGATAAGAAGGTCATTTCATAATACTAAAGGAATCGATAAAACAAGAGGTATAACTCTGGTAAACATATATGTACCCAATGCAGGAGCACCCAAATACATACAAAAACTTCTGGAAGATCAAGGGAGAGATAGACAGCAACACAATCATAGTAGGGAACTTTAATACCCCATTGACATCACTGGATAAATCGTCAACAAAAAAATCAACAAAGAAGCAGCAATTCTAAATGACTCACTAGATCAGATAGATTTAATTATCATCATCAGAACATTTCACCCCAAAGCTACAGGTTATATATTCTTCTCAAGTGCACATGGGACATTTTCAAAAATAGACCACATATTAGGACACAGCCTAAGTCTCTACAAATTCAAGAAGACTGAAATAATATCAAGCATCTTTTCAGATCACAATGGCATGATATTAGAAATTAACTACAATAAAAACAATAAAAAATTCAAACACTTGGAGGCTAAATAGCATGCTATTAAACAATGATTGGGTTACCAAAGAGATCAAAGAAGAAATAAAAAACATCCTGGAAACAAATGACAATGAAAACACAACAATCCAAAATCTACGGGACACAGTGGAAATAGTCCTGAGAGGGAAGTTCATAGCCTTACAGGCTTACCTCAAAAAACAAACAAACAAACCAAGAAAAAATGGTAATAAAGTATATAACCCTACAACTTAAAGAATTAGGAAGAGAGCAACATGAAAAGCCCAGAGTGAGCAGAAGGAAGGAAATAATAAAGATCAGAGCAGAAATAAATGACATGGAGACCAAAAAATCAATACAAAAGATCAATAAAACCAAGAGCTGGTTCTTAGAAAGGATAAACAAGATTGATGAACCTCACGCCAGGTCACCATGCAGCAAATAGAGAAGATCCAAATAATCAAAATCAGAAATGAAAGAGGCAAAATAATTACCGACCCCACAGAAATACAAAGGATTGTAAAAAACAAATACTATAACAACTCTATTCCAACAAACTGGACAACCTAGAAGAGAAATGGACATATTTCTAGAAAAAATATAATCTTCCAAAATTGAATCATGAAGAATAAAAAAATCTGAATAGGCCAATAACTATGGAGGAAATTGAAGCAGTAATCAAAAAACTTCTAGCAAATAAAAGTCATGGGCTAGATGGCTTTGAATGGTAGTTTTACCAAACATTCAAAGAAGAACTAAAACATACCTTCCTCATACTATTCCAAAAAATTCAAGATGAAGGGACACTTCCAAAATCTTTCTATGAAGCCAGCATTACCCTAATCCCAAAACCAGATAAAGACACTACAAAGAAAGAAAATTACAGGCCAATATCCCAAAACCTAAAATCATTTCCCATAAGAACAGGAACAAGACACGGATGCCCACTTTCACCAATCCTGTTCAATGTAGTACTGAAAGTGCTAGCCATAGCGATCAGACTAGAAGAAGAAATAAAAGGCATCCAAATTGGAAAAGAAGAAGTAAAACTGTCATTATTCACAGATGAAAGGATATTGTACATAGAAAACCCTAAAGAATCCATCTAGGAGACTACTAGACTTAATAAATGAATTTGGCAATGTAGCAAGATACAAAATTAACACTGAGAAATCTATGGCTTTTTTATACACTAATAACAAACTCACAGAAAGAGAAACTAAAAAAAATAAATAAATAAATCCCATTTACCATTGCAACAAAAAATTAAGATACCTAGAAATAAACTTAACTAAGGAGGTAAAAGACCTGTACTTGGAAAACTACAGGACATTGAAAAAAGAGATAGAGGAAGACATAAACAAATGGAAGAACATACCATGTTCATGGATTGGTAGAATCAACATCATTAAAATGTCCATACTACCCAAAGCAATCTATAGATTCAATGCAATCACCATTAAAATACCAATGGCATATTTCACAAACCTAGAACAAACTCTCCAAAAATTTATTTGGAATAAAGAGACCTTGAATACTTGCACCAATCCTGTGGAAGAAGAAAAAAGTTGGAGGGATCATAATACCAGATATTAAGCTATATTACAAAGCCACTGTTCTCAAAACTGCCTAGTACTAGCACGAGAACAGACATATAGACCAATGGAACAGAACAGAGAATCCAGAAATTGACCCAAGCCATTATGCTCAATTAATATTTGACAAAGGAGGCAAGAGTATAGAATGGAGTCAAGACAATCTCTTCAATAAGTGGTGTTGGGAAAACTGGACAGATACTTGCAAAAAAATGAAACTAGATCACCAACTTACACCATACATAAAAATAAACTCAAAATGGATAAAGGACTTAAACATAAGATGGGAAACCATAAAAATCTTAGATGAATCCATGTGCAACAAAATATCAGATATGGCATAGCAGTATCTTTACCGATATAGCTCCTAGGTCAATTCTATCTAATAAAAGAGCAATATGCAAATTAACCATCACTCCACTACACCCACAAGCCACACCCACAAGCCAATCAGGAGCGAGTATGCAAATTAACCCAACCAAGATGGCTGCAGCCACAGAGAGCAGGAGGCTTGGGTTTCCCCAGCAATGGAGGAAGCCAAGCTTTCTGCACATCCTGGCCAGCCCAGGCCTCCACTCAAGGCTGCAAAGTTTCAATTATAGAAGATAAATAAATCCCAACAAAAATGGCTGTGGCACAGAGCGAGCAGAAGGCTTGGCTCCACTCAAGGTTACAAAGTTTCAATTATAGAAGATAAATAAATCCCAGATACCAGGGCCTCTGCTTGGGTCGTGGGGGGCTGTGGACAGACTGCAAACCACCACAGGCCGGTCGCCCAGGCCGCCCCACACCCCAAAGGAACCCCCATCCTGATCTGGGACAACCTTCAGGGCAAACCAGCTGGTCCCCACCCATGCACCAGGCCTCTATCCTATCTAATAAAAGAGTAATATGCAGATTGACCATCACTCCAACACACAAGATGGCTGCCCCCATGTGGTCAAAGATGGCTGACTCCATGTGGACACAAGATGGCCACCACAAGATGGTCAGCAGGGGAGGGCAGTTGAGAGGGATCAGGCCTGCAGGGGAGGGCAGTTGGGGGCAATCAAGCTTGCAAGGGAGGGCAGTAGGGGTGACCAGGCCAGCAGAGGAAAGAAGTTGGAGGTGACCGGGCCTGCAAGGAAGGGCAGTTGGAAGGCACCCAGGCCTGCAGGGGAGAGCAGTCGGGGGGACCAGGCCTGCAGGGGAGGGCAATTAGGCATCAATCAGGCTGGCAGGGGAGTGGTTAGGGGGTGATCAGGCTGGCAGGCAGAAGCAGTTAGGGACAATCAGGAAAGCCGGCAGGCAAGCAGTTGGGAGCCAGCAGTTCTGGATGGTGAGAGGGATGTCCAACTGCCTGGGCTGCTTGAGGGATCCCAGGCTGGGCTAAGGAACACACACTCCCATGTACAAATTTCATACACCAGGCCTCTAGTGGAAAATAAAACAAACAAATGGGACTACATCAAAATAAAAAGCTTTTGCATAGAAAAAGAAACCATCAACGAAACAACAAGAAAGCCCACTGCATAAGAGAACATATTTGCCAATGTTATCTCCGATAAGGGTTTAATCTCCAAAATTTATAGGGAACTCATACATCTTAACAAAAGGAAGATAAACAATCCAATCAAAAAATGGGCAAAGGACCTAAATAGACACCTTTCAAAAGTGGACATACAGAAGACCAAGAGACATATGAAAACATGCTCAAAGTCACTAATCATCTGAAAGATGCAAATCAAAACAACAATGTGGTACCATCTCACACCTGTCAGAATGGCTATCATCAGCAACTCAGCAAATGACAAATGCTGGTGAGGATGTGGAGAAAAAGGAACCCTTGTGCACTGCTGGTGGGAATGCAGACTGGTTCAGCCACTGTGGAGAACAGTGTGGAGTTTCCTCAAAAAAAAAAAATGAACTCCCATTTGACCCAGTAATCCCACTTCTAGGAATATATCCCATGAAATCAGAAACACCAATCTGAAAGGACATATGCACCCCTATGTTCATAGCAGCACAATTTACAATAGCCAAGATTTGGAGAGGTCAATGGGGGAAAAAGGAGACATATGTAATACTTCAAACAATAATAAAAAAAAAGAAATAAAATAAAAAGTGCTATAAAAAGTGCCTGGTATATAACAAGCATTCAGTAAATGTTAGCTAATGTTATTAAAATTAGTTCCTCTTTTGCAATTAAATATTTCCCAAGGCTTTGCTAACCTATGGAATAAAGTTGAAATTTATTGCTTTAGTACATGAGACACTCCATGATCTGCAATGTGAGCTGAGAAAAAAGTACTATGACCACAAAATCCTTGCAGTGGTTTTATATCTTTATTTTTCAAAATGTGCTATGGAATTTAGAATTATTAGGTATAACTTCTTTCCAGGCGTTGTTGCTTTGCTACTACTGCAGAACATGTACAAAGAGCTTACTCCTGACCTGGCAGAATGCTTAGCACTTTCTATGCACTATACACCTTAATTCTCACAACTGCCTTATAAGGCAGTTAGTATTGCTATGCCCAACTTCATAGCAGAGATAAATGAAGGGGTAAGTCTATTATCCAAGATCACACAATTAGGAAGTAGAAAAACCTGGATACAGTCCCAAGTCTCTTGGACACCACGTCCTAAACTCCTGGCTCCGCCTCAGAGAGTTTCTGAAGGGATGTCAATAGGCAGACATTCTCAAAGGCAGTGTGCGAAGGAATTTCAAGTACTTATTTCATATTTGTCATTCTTGAATAGAGCACATCTTCCAGCTGGAAAGTCTATACACTGTTATCCAGACATCTGAAAATTTCTTAGACAAAGAAATTTTAAATGTAGTTTCTGAAAGCTCTTGCTAAACAGAAGTATTTCTCCTTGGGGGCTAAGTATCTTCCTTTGCTGGCTGGACTATTGCTGATTAACTCATTTGTTGGAAGCAAGCGGGTCTTAGACCCAGCTTTCTCCTTTCCCAGACAGCTCCTCACACATGGAGAAGGATCGAGAAGAGTATGAGTACTCAGGAGAATCCTCCTCCTCTCCAAGAAGTAACTCAAGGTACTTGGGCATTGGTGAGTGCCTCCGGCTGTCATCGTAATAAGCAGAGGCAGCACATTCCTAACTGCATGCACAGGAGGTCTTCATTATCTGAGGATAATTAGTTCTGGAAAAATGCTACTTAAAATGAATCCATCAAAAAATAGGAACTAAATTTTTAAAATAAACTGTAAAAGAGTTACTTGAGACTTTAATATAAAAACAAAGCTAGCAATAATGAAAACAAGCTTAATTGATTTAATGTTCAACAAAACAGATCATAATAGAGGGATAAATTAAAATTCTGCCCTCTTAGAAAATATACAATATGAATTGAGTGTTTTCCAGTTGTTCTGACAAAGTTGTATAACAGAAAAATTCAACTTGCCTTGAACTTTGCAGCATTATCATAAACACTCTTTTTCAAAATTATTTAAGGATTTCACATTTCCTGAATGTCTTCTTTTTAATCCTCACCCAAGAATATGTTCATTGATTTTAGAGAGGGGGAGGGGAAGGATGGGAGGGAGAGGCGAGGGGTTGAGGGGGGAGAGAGAGAGAGAAAGAGAGAAGAAACATTGAGCAGCAGCCTCCCTCCCAGGGACTGAACCTGCAATCTAGGTATGTGCTCTGATCTGGAATCAAACCTGCGGCCTTTTGATGAATGGGACACACTTCAACCAACTAAGCCACACAGGCCAGGGTGTGTGTGTCTTTCTTAATTTTTGTTTTTCAAATCATTCTCTTTCAAAGTTCCAATTATAGCCTCAATGTGGTTGATATCCTCTTTTAAGTCTGCCCAGTCCTCCTTGGTTCATGGCTTTGAGTATGGCTAACTTGGTTCTTCAATTTTCAGGAGCTCCAAGAAATTTTGCATCCTTTAGAAAATTTGCAATTTCATTTTTTCAGTCATTTGCCTTGCATTTGCTTTGTGTTGTCTGGTATTTACATTGCCCAGTCAACATGAGACATACCAACAAAGATGGTGACTGGATGGCTTGGGACAGCAGCTGATGCTCAACGGAGAGGGGAAGATTTTAGTGGTATTTCTGTGCTATGCCTTTATTTCCTTATGCAAATTCATAATTTTGGCACCTCTCCAATACCTATTTCCTTATTGGCATATGGCTTTCCAAATACCAGGCACAAGATTCACTCTGGACTTGAAGGAGTTAATATTACCTAGAGTTTGCTGAAATCCAGACTCCTTTTCATGGCCCCTGTGGCCCAGCAGAGTCTCAGCAGCAGCCCCACCATTCTACATCTTTATCCTCAGGTCATGCTTTTCCCCCTTGCTCACTCTGCTCCAGCCACATTAGCCTTCTTTATTCTTTGCCAAGCCTTTTGTTCATTCAATCTCAAATGACCTTCCCATGGCCAACTTGTCCTTCAGATGTCAGTTCCATGTCAGCTTCTGGAAGAGACCTCCACTGACCACTCCACCTCCAGAGAAAGCTTTCTCTTCAACCGCCCTTTTGCCACCCTCCTGTTTCTCTCCTTGGTAGCACTTAGTAAATTAAATAGCAATCTTATCTGTTTCCTCTTTTATTTCTGTCTCTGAAGCCAGGACATAAGTTCCCGGAGAACAGGACTTTGCTGAATTCTCTTTAATATGCACAGAGTCTGTCTTAGTCTTTGTTGGGTGGAAAGCTGCACTTCGAAATTGGTACATGGGGAGAGCTTGAAGTGAGATCACTCAATTTCTCTGATTTGAAAAATTTAATCAAAGCTCTCCCTTGGGTCCCTTGAAAGGATCTTTGCTTTTTTTTTTTTTTCCCCCTGAGATGCCGAAGCCAACTGAAACATTTTAGATTGTAGGGAGGACTTCACAGGAAATTTCTCAGGACTAGGAATTATATACAAAGGAAGTTATTAATTTATATATATTCCGCCCACCTAAGGCTTTTGCCTCATTATCAAATTAATCACTCATTTTCCCACTGAAGAAGAAGAGGAACTTCGGAAGCCAGGTAAATGGTTCATTTGGACATGATTTTCATAAACTTATTTTCCAAGGGCTCTCAGGTTTACTTAAAAGGCAATTTTCCCAAAATTTTAAAGGCTGAATAAAATTGGGAATATCATGAGAAAAATGTTTCATTGTGACTCATGGGCCATAACTGGCTGATCCAGATTCTGGTTGGTGCCAAAGGGAGACAGTCCCCAAGTCCTTGGAACAAAGGAATGATAAAACTAAACAAGATACAGAAAGATCAGGAATCCACGCTTTCCATTGCTACGACCTCAGAAACCTATAAAAGCAGTTGTTTTATGGGAACACTTATGGAAGTATTGCCCAAGTCCATTTTAAAGGCTCGAAATCCTTTGACATATGGCAATCATTATGTGTGCTCAGCTGTCTATCTTGCACAAAGCTTTCTTCTTCCCTCCCACAAGGAAAGCGTTTCTGAGGCCCTCCATTTACCATATTTTACAAGAAGCACTTAGCAGTGAGTGAGACTCAGAAGCAGTCTCGGGAAGAACAGTCCTGGCTAAGAACTCCAGGAGCACCAGAGCATTTTGTCTCAAGATGGAAGCCTCGAGGCGAAGCTGTTTCAGATTACAAGGGGGCATGCATTCCTGGTTGGGGTTTTTCTTTGGAAAAAGGTTTAATGACTCAGATGTCCGACGCAGCAACATGAAACATATTGTCTTGCTTGGCCTTTTCTGAAAACAGGAGGATACCTGGGTCTCGTTGACTTGTTGGGATGTGTTCAGATTTCTCAAAGATCAGGTGATGAAATGATTTAAAAAAACAACAAAGAACACCACATCAAGGTGGGCTTTTTCAACATGCCTTTGTGGCTCCCTTCTGTTTCAGAGGCTTTGCTGTATTTCTGAGTCCTGGCGCATTCAGGAGAGGTCGCTCCTGAGCTCTTGGAGGAGCAGGTGGTCCCTTTCCCAAAGCCTTCTCCTCCACTCTTCCTGTGGGAACAGTTGGTATGACATAGCTATACCGTATTCTTGGGAAAACCTCCCCAGTCTGTTTTGATGTGGTTCTTCTCAGGAAAATCACCCAAAATGTCTCCAGGGAATAAAAATAGCAGAGACCAAGTATATAAGGAAATGTAGTCCAGGCTTAGTTCAACTATGGAGGATATAATATGTTCTCTACATTCCTTCTGGATCTTGGCCCAAACCAGGATGGGCGAGACCTACAAGAAACATATGATGCCCCATTTTAGAATTTGCCATCTGTCCATGAAAGCCCTCCTCCACACCAAAATGCCTGGAAACAAATTCACACAAAACAGTTGCTTTCCCAAAATGTTGAGAGCGCCCGTTGAGAGAGCACACACTACACGCTTTCGTTCTCTGCTGGTGGGAGTGTGCGTTTCTGCACTGTTCTGGGTATCACCGCAAGCCTATTAAAACGCATGCTTTTTTGATTCAGTTAATTCTACTCAACTCTTCCTAAGGTTATAACAACAACAACAACAATGGTGGGACCAGAGACGGTGATTTTCTAATCTTTTTCTCATCTTCTCTCAAATTCAGACTCCAGAAGAAAAATAAATGCAACTCCGAAAAAAACTGAAATATAGCATGGTGCTTTTGTGAAGATTCCGGGAGCAATAGGAAGTGGTGAACTGCTCTGTGCAATGGGCAGCAAAAGGATGAATCCTCTTTGGGCATCCACCTCTGGTAACATGCATCACGTTAGGTCAGTGGTCAACAAACTGCGGCTCGCGAGCCGCGGTTTGCTGCTCTGTTGACTAATGAGTTTGCCGACCACTGACCTAGACTCCCGATTCCAATAATTACAGGCTGTTGTTGTTCCTTGTGATTAAGCCCCTACACCCGACTCTCCCTCTCCAGAAGCACCTCCATTCTTCAGCCACCTCCTCCAAACTTCCCCTGGTTTTCTCTCTTGAGTAATTACTTGTCACTTTTTAAAAAGTTAATTTTTGAAAAGTTAAATTTAAAAAATTGACTTAGCCCATTTTCTTCCTCCAATTCTTTTCTCTATCAATGATCCTCGTTAGCACAATGAGTCAAGCAGTAAAACTTTTAGAATGCAAGGGGTAAAGGCTGTGAATGCTCATAAAAAATCTATTCTCATCGCTCATCACTTCTTAAAGATATAAAGACTGAGTTTGTATATGTTCTTTGTAGCATTATTTCTAGTAAAAATTTAGAAACAAAGTATCTCTTAATCAAGGATTATTTAAATAAATTCTACTACATCCTTATAATTGAAAGTTAAGCAGTTGTTAAAATTGTGTTTTTAAGTGATTTTTCATGACTTTGGATATGTACATGGTACAATATTAAGTGGAAAAATAAAAACAAGGTAAAATTAAAATAAACATTATTTTGCAAGTATGACTAACTATTTGCATAGGAAGAAAAAAAAAAGGAATTATCCCAATATTTTTTGGACTATGAGATTATGAACACATTTTTTAATATTAAATTTTTTGTACTTTCCTAGTTTTCTATTTCTTCATAATTTTCATTGAAGTCCTTCCATGTGCTATACCACTCTAATTACCAGAGATACAGGTATTAATAAGCTGTATACAGTCTGTGACCTTTTGCATAAAAGCATTTTTAATGCAACACAGTCTTTGAGAGTAGTGTTTCCAATTTAAATTGTTATAATTTTTTACCAATGAAATCCTCAAATCTGGAGATTACTACACCAATAATCTTTTAAGGAAAAACCTATACACATTCAACAAGTTTCCTATTTTTTAAAAATATGTACTCAGCAAATTTAAATAATTGAACATGATTCAAGTATTTCTAAAATGCTAAAAGGTAACAATAATTATCAGGATGCTGAAGATGAAAATGTTAGAGAAACATGCATTTATGGATGGTTTTTATTTGACTATTTTTCTTCACAGAGGAAATCCTCTACATGTCTACAAAATCAAAACCTATTTCTTCAGGGACCTCATTCCCAGTCCTGGAGTGAGTTATGATTGGTCTAGAAAGTTTAAGTCTCTTTTTGTGTTCATGAGATGATTGTCCGGATGTTAAGATTTGCCATGTTTCTCAGCCTTTATCCATGGCATGTAATCCTCATCCTGACTTCATTTCTTTTTAAGTTTTAGCTTACTTTGGAGGTTAAGTGAATTTCATTTGATGGGATAAGGCAAAAATCTTAGAAAGATTAAAGAAATTACTGTTACAGTGACATTTTCCCATAAAACAAAACAAAAACAAAAACAAAAAAAAACTATAAGAGCCTACAAGTAAGAGAAAGGGCATTTGAAACTCTCCAATCTATCAGAGTTAAAGATTCAGCTTGATTCTGGATCTGAGAAAAGGAAAACTACATTTTTTAAATGTATGTTTTTCCTTCACTAAAAAAAAAAAAAAAAAAAAAAAAAGTTGAAACAATCACAATTTCCAGAAGAATTGGATGTAGAATACAAAGAACATTTCCCTGAACCATTTGAGAGTAAATTGTCAACCTGATGTCCCATGACTCAGTAGTGGCTTTCCTAGGATGCAGATGTTCTCTACATAACCACAGTAAAACCACCCAAATCAGGACATTAACAAAGACACACCACCATCACCTCAGCCTCAGGCCTCATGTGAAGTGTCCCCAATGTTGTAGTAATATCATTCATGGCAAACATCCACTTCAGAACCACACATCGGATTTAGATGGTTCTTTAGTCTGGAAAAGTGGCTTGATCTTTCCTTGACTTCCCTGCACCTGGTACTTTTGCAGCTTGCTGGCCAGTTGTGCTGGAGAATGACCTCAGTTTGGGTTTATCTGGTGTTTCCTCAGATTCGGGTCATGCATCTTTGGCAGTATGGAAGTGATACTGCATCCTCATTATCTTCCTTCAGGAAGCACACACTTTCAGTTTGTCCTATTATCAATAATGTTTGTTTTGATTACTTGATTAAGGTAGTATCTTATCCACTGAAAATAATAAGTTTCCCATTTGTAATTAATAAATACTTTCTAAGGAGGTATGTTGAAACTGTATAAGCAGCTTCTCATTAACCTTTCAATTTATTTATTTATTTCATCAGTATGAATGGTCTCTTATTTAATACAAAGGTTTTATAGTAAGTTATTATTATTTAATACTCAAATCGCCCTCAAATTGATCAGTGCCACTTATTGCCAGTGTCCATCTGGCCTTTCCCATCATTTTTTTTTTTAAAAAGGTATTTTTATTAATTTCAGAAAGGAAGGGAAGGAGAGAAATAGAAACAATGATGAGAATCATTGATCAGCTGCCTCCTGCATGCCCCCTACTGGGGACCAAGCCCTCAACCTGGGCATGTGCCCTTGACTGGAATCGAACCCGGGACCTTTCAGTCCGCAGGCTGAAGCTCTATCCACTGATCCAAACCACCTAGGGCTCCCATCATTCTTCAAGCACTTAATTTTAGGCATGAGGTGCTCCAGGTTCACCTTGCCCTTTCTTGGCTCCATCGCAGGAATCAGTCTTTTCTCAAGGAGCCGTATTTCTTTCAGAGGAGTAGAATATATAAAAGCAAAGATCCGAGAGCACAGCATGCTCACTGGCATGTTGTTGTGACCAAGTCCTGTCAGTGGACCGAACTAGGGAATAAATGTATGTACAGTATATAAATGTACATAAATGTATTTATGTAGACACATGCACATACACATATAAATATGCCCACATATGTGGGAACATGCACTTGTCTAATACGTACACATACACGAACGCACGTGTATACACGTGCAATATATACATAAATATGAACATGCACATGCATGTGAACACATCTATATATACTTTCATATCTATATGTATTGAAATCTATGCATTCACACATCCAGTATCTGCAGTTTCAACCCACCATCTCAGGCTTTATGTCTCCAGAAAACTAATTTTCTCCCTTTTTATATTTGTAACTCCTTTTGACAGAGATTATCCTAATAGATTTCCTTATTTAATCTATTCTCATATGTAACCAATCTCTCACTATAGCCACTGCCTCCTATCACATTCGTGCCTCCCTCCCCACCTGGGCTCTGACACCCTGCATCAGGCTGACCCACGAGAATGCCCCCTCACTCTGCGTGCTCTCT
Organism: Corynorhinus townsendii; assembly: GCA_026230045.1. NCBI lineage: Eukaryota > Metazoa > Chordata > Mammalia > Chiroptera > Vespertilionidae > Corynorhinus > Corynorhinus townsendii. Next base: position 43,687,240 of record JAPDVU010000006.1, read on the forward strand.
GCCATCTCACACCATGCCAGCCTCCATGTGAATGCCCTCCTCTATGGACTGCCACGCTGGCATTTCTCTGGGGGAAGCCCCAGCAGAGGGACAACCACCCAGCTCTGATGCTGCCTCTGCATGTCCAGGAGAATGTTTGCAGTGAGGGAACACATTTTGAAGGAACACATTTTACAGATGTGACATTATAAATTAGGTATAAAATCTCTGGTCACCGTTTTTTGCCAAATCCCTTTACTGGCCTTCCTAATCCCCTCCTGTCTGCCTAGAGATTAGGGTGATCTCTTTAGAAAAGGAGAAAGTCCCCCACTGAGAACCTGGTGATGGTGTCCCACCCTCTCAGAATAAAATGCAAGCACCAGATTGCAGACCGCAAGACCATGGCCAGGCCCCTGCTTGCCTTTCTAAGTCCAACTCTTCCCACAGGCCCTGTTCCTCATGGCCAGCCTGCAGACCTTTCTGTCCCATCCCATTCTCAGAGCCTCTGTGCTTGCTGCTTTCGTCTGCAGATGTTGGCAGAGCTGACTTCTCACTTTTCAGCTACCAATCTACATTCCCTCTCCTAGGTGACTTTGATCTTGGCTGAAGGAACTGATCCACCCCACCATTCTTTCAATTGAATCACCTCATTGTAGGGGCTTTGAAGTCCTTACCAATAGCTGAAATTGTTTCTGTGTGTCATTTTCTTATTCATTCCTGCAGGAATCTGGATTATCCCCTGGTAGGTGTGAACTAAGTGACTGCATGAACAACCCAACAACATTTGAGAGCAGTGCAAGGAGAGTGGGCAGTGAGGCACTGCCCACTGTCTTTGATTTCCTGGCTGTGTGTCCTTAGGCAACTTGCTTAACTTTTCTGGGCTTTAGGTTCCTTCACTCAAAAGTGGGACTGAACATCAGCATAGCTTGACACATAGTAGAAAGGCAATAAATCTCTTCTCCACCAAGGGGCCTGGAACAGTGAAATCAGCACGGGGCTTTGCAGGTCCCGGCATCCTGAGCTTTACCATCTTTCAGGCACATTTGAGTTTCTGAACCCAGTGCCCCCAGAGGTCCTATGGCTGACTATCCCTTTTGATCTTATCCTGTGTTTTCATTTGAGAGTGACCAGCAGCCCCATCAACGAAAGAAAAGCTCTCTGTGAGCCACACCGCATGAAAAAGAAAGCTTCAAAATGAGTTACAAAGGAATCAGTGTTCCCTGGTCCTCATGAAGAACATTTCAGGGCCAAGAGAGGTATCTCTGAGGTTTCAGGGTCTTAGCGACCCGGCCAAGGCAGAGATCATTGCACAGGAGAACAGAACAGAGAAAGGGAAAGAAAGCCCAAGCTGGGCTGTCACTAGGGATGAAAGGCCGTTCTATCTGTTAGCATGCAGCCCGTGGTGAGAGCCCTGGGTAGCTAGATGTCAAAGCTGCAGACAGGGAGGATGACCTCACTGGAAAAGAGAATGGCGGGCCTCCCTAGGATTCGAGAATATGTGTGCTAGACAAATGATCTCCATTCAGCTACGCTAACTTACGGATGATATAAACCCAATCAATTCCCCATTTTTCATGCTAATAGATGCACAGTCAGCGTGGGGAGGGGAGGCGGATGAGGGTGGCTGCTGGCCAGTTCCCCTTCAGAAGATCCCATTAGCCCAGGGAATCTCTCTGTAAAGATTTTCCTGTCCCAGTAGAGCATTCAGCTTTTGTGAACTTAAGCAATAGTCTTTGCAACAAAACTCTCAGTTATCACACAAGGCACATCGTCCTAGGAGTTGCTGTCCAAGAAAGTGACTGATGACTCCAAACAGCAGGTGGGACTTAGGTTTACAATCGACTCTGAGTTGAGGCCTCCCAGTCCCAGCTCTGAGCACCTCTGTGCCTGATTCATGGCTACTCTTGCCATCTCTGATACTTGATACTGACTGCACAAGGAGCTGGCAAAACAACACTTGGCAAGATAGTCGGAATATGTAGTTTTTTACAGTTCACAAAGTGTTTCCACATTCATGATCTCATTTGTTCCCGCTCTGTGAGGTAGGCTGAGAAAGCATTACCATCGCCTCTCCCCTCAGAGATTAGGAAATTGAGGCTCAGAGAGGCTAAGCGTCTTTTCCTAGGACCACAGCAAGGTAATGGGAGTACTGCGATTGGAACCCAGGCCTATGACCAGAGCCCATTCCCTCTCTGCTAATCCGGGAGTGATACACCTGTTGGTGAGGTTTATGCTATCAATATACAGGGCTGGCACAAGTAGGCTTACAGTTTTGTGTACACAAATTTATTATTGTATTATTTATTAATTATTGTATTGTTTTCCATACTAACAACAATAAACCTACTTTTGCTCATCCCTATATTTATTTATTTAATCCTCACCCGGGGATATTTTTTCCATTGATTTTTAGAGACAGTACAAGGAGGGAGACAGACAGAGACACAGAGAGAGAGAGACAGAGAAAGAGAAATATTGATGTGAGAGAGACACATCAATCAATTGGTTGCCTCCCACACTCACCACCCTGACCCCGGCCAGGGATTGAACCTGCAACCCAGGTATGTGCCCTTGCCAGGGAATGAACCATGGCCTCCTGGTCCACAGGTCGATGTTCAACCACTGAGCAACACCGGCCAGCTTCAAATATAATTTTTTAAAGAATCAAATGACTATTGTCTGAGATCTCAGATGTAGTGGAAAAAAAATTATGAAAGTCATCGTGGTTTAAGAGTCAAATGGCAGGTCCCTGGGGCAAGCCAGATGGGAATTTCAGGGCCAATATACTCTTGGCTCACCAAAAAGCAGCCTCAGCATGGCCATGGCCTAGAAACTGAAAAGGAGGAGCTCTTTCAAGTAAACTGAAAGTCCCAGGGGGAGATACTGGCTGGGTGTTTTCTTCCCCAGACATTCCTTTGTTCATGGGATTACCTACCCTTCAATATGTTGGCAAGACCCCCCAGGCAGCACACTCAACACATTCATTATCATAAGGGAAAGATGCCTGTTTGTTTAAAAAGTCAGGTTCTTTAGCTTCTATAAGTCTTACAACTTCCTAAAGACCCCCAGGCTCTTTGTTGAGCTGAAGAACCAAATTAGGCTTAATATGATCTAATGCAAAGGTCTGAATTATGCCTTGAGTATACTTTCTAGGAGATGAAAGGACCAATATGCTTATAAAGTTCTATTACTCTTTAAAAAAGACTTTTAAAATGTTGGAAGTACCTCCTGGCGAGGGAAGGGATTAGATGCCCTGCTTTCAGTTCATTACTTCTAATATAAACACTCGGTATTCCCCGTGTTCAGCATCACTTGACTGTCTTTATACAGACTGAGCAGATGGAGGGCCTTGGGCCATTGTCTCTGAAGTCAGTTTAATGACTCAGGCAAAGTGAGATGTTTGTCTGATTAAAGGTTCCATCCGCTCTTCAAAGCCACACCTTCTTCCATTTGGGAAATGACAATGTTTATGGTGTCTGTGCCCAGTTGGTGGATGGATGGAGCAGGTATTAAGCAGATCACTGTGACCCAAAATACCAGTTTCAGTAAAAGAAGATGCCCAAGTGGTCCATATGCTGGCATATGATGCAAGCCTGATAATATATAAACCTTTTCAGATGCTATCAGATACAGACATTGGATGCATTGGTAAAAATAAGTATAAAGGCATGCTCCTTAGTTTTTAAAATATTTCTAATTTTTAATAGTAATGTGCTCAGTATAGAAATTTGTAAAGTTCAGAAAAGCAAGAACAAGAAAAATCATCCATGATCTTGCAACCCAGAAATCAACACTACTATCTCCTTGTTGTATGTTCCCATTATGCTCCACGTTATTTAATAGAAGCACTTAAAAAAAAATTGAGATCCTAAAAATTTCATGGTTTTCTTTTTTTCACTTCAGATATTGTGAACATCTTTCTAAATTAATGAATATACACCTATTTCATCACCATTGATAATTGTACCTATTACATAGATGTACCATTTACCATCATTTAAGCATTGTGAAGTTGGTGGACTTTTAAGTTATTTTCAATATTATAAAGGGAGAAATAAAAACTAAACTCTCTGTGCAGGAATCTTTTCTGATGATTTTCTCAGTATAAATTCCTGCAGGATTACAGGGGCCAAGGCAGTGCACATTTCAGAATTGACATTTACTATTAAATCACCCTGTCACAGTTTGAACAGGGAATATGTTTGGGTGCTCGTCCTTTGTATTCTGATCCATACCACATATCATTTTAACATACTTTTCATCAATTTTAGAGGAAAAAGACAACTATATCTTGTTTTATTCTAAATGGCTTAAATAACGATGAACCTGTTTTGACTGTGAATTGGCTGTGAATAGTCCCCCCTCCCCTTTTATTGCAAATTTTCTTTATTGGTTAAAGAATTTGTCAAGTTGTAATCTTCATCTTTCACATATTTGTCATCATTTACTTCTGCTAATAGTGGATTTGTATGTGTCAAGTATATATGCATATCTTTTTATATTTCTTTATGGTTTCTGTATTTGTCCCTCTGCCAAGGAAAGCCGTCTCCACCCCAAAGTGAGAGGGTCATCCTTATTGCTTCTATTTTTTTATAGTTTCCTTTTATAGTTCATTCATATTTTTTAAGTGAAAAATGGAAACCCAGAGTCCGACGGTCATGGAGCATGTTTCCCCAGAGGAAGTGAGGTGCACTACTCCCTGGGGAAGCGGGCATCGATGCTGGCCAGGCTAAAACAACACTCCTTTGGACCAAGGATATTTTATGATACTGCAGATTAATCTTCAGTGGTTGATGGATTAGGTATCATCCATCCCATATTACAGGTGACAATAGAAGTTCAGAGGGATTCAGTAACTTTCCACAAAGTCTCCCAGCTGGTAAGAAACACAACTAAAACTCACACTTGGGCTTTTGACACCAAAGCCAAGCCTCCGTGAGAGAATATTTCAGTCAAGGCTTCATTTCACAAAAGGACTTTTAGGATTGAGCCTGGGCCAGGCCTCTCTCTATTGACTTTTGACCGGCTGACCGGGCCACCCGTGGCCATCTTTACCTCGTCCCCACTGGCTTTATCCTGAGAACAGACTGGAAGAGCGGGCAGCTCTGTGCCTGCCATGGGTCGGTAGGGATTAATGACCCTGAGAAGCTGACCTGACAGGTGTGAAAGGAAAATTTCTGAATGTAAACTGCCTTCTGCCACATGCAATCATCCGTGAGTCAAAAAGAAGGAAGATGACAAATTGGCCATTTTCTGCCCCCTGTGCCACAAAGGTAATAAATCTGGTTTATCTCTCAGTTGATATTGCCTAATAAAAAAAATAAAGCATTTCAATTACACATTTCAATGTGTAAAGGTTGTTAGGCCCACAACAGGTCAAATCTGTTATCTCTCCTAAGGATCCAATTCTAATACACAAACAAGCCTAATATGAAAATACTGCCCTGGACTGTGGGGCCTTCTTGTTGCCAGGGACACAAGCCGTGAGGTGCTGTTATGGTCTCAGGGTGCAGTGGCCAACAGCACACAGTTTACAGACAGGCTGCAGAGCTACCACTGACCAGCTCTGTAATCTCCCTGGGACTAAATGTTGTCATCTGAAAAATGGAACTATGTAGTGGTATCTTTCTCACATGGTTGGCTGTACAACTACTTTTTTCCCCCACTCTATTGATACTTATTATGCATCCAAAACATGTCATGTATTGACTTAGGAGGGGATACAGAGTAAGTAACATAGTTTAGTTGCTGCCTTTTTACAGGTGTGGCTTATTTAAAATGCTGTTAGTATTACAGCATACACAAAAATAAACTCAAAATGGATAAAGGACTTAAATGTAAGACAGGAAACCGTAAAAATCTTAGAAGAATCCACAGTCAGCAAAATATCAGATATATGCCGAAGCAATATCTTTATTGATACAGCTCCCATAAGGGTTTAATCTCCAAAATTTATAGGGAACTCATACATCTTAACAAAAGGAAGATAACAATCCAATCAAAATTTGGGCAAAGGACCTAAATAGACACCTTTCAAAAGTGGACATACAGAAGGCCAAGAGACATATGAAAACCTGCTCAAGGTCACTAATCATCTGAGAGATGCAAATCAAAACATCAATGAGGTACCATCTCACACCTGTCAGAATGGCTATCATCAACAACTCAGCAAATGACAAATGCTGGTGAGGATGTGGAGAAAAAGGAACCCTCGTGCACTGCTGGTGGGAATGCAGACTGGTTCAGCCACTGTGGAGAACAGTGTGGAGTTTCCTCAAAAAATTAAAAATCAATTCCCATTTGACCCAGTAATCCCACTTCAAGGAATATATCTCAAAAAAATCAGAAACACCGATCAGAAAGGATATTGCACCCCTATGTTCATAGCAGCACAATTTACCATAGCAAAGATTTGGAAACAGCCTAAGTGCCCATCAGCAGATAAGTAGATTTAAAAACTGTGGAATACTACACTGCTGTAAAAAAAGAAGGAACTCTTACCATTCACAACAGCATGGATGGACATGGAGAGCATTATGCTAAGTGAAAAACCAGGAGTACCGGTCAATAATATGAATTTTTTTTCAATATATGGAGTTACACATATGTTCATATATATGTGATTTGATATGTATGCTATTTTGTTGTATTAACAACAAGCTTCAAAACTTCATATGTCAAATTTTCTGAAGGAATTAACATCATAGATATTTTTACGCCTAAAAATGTCGAATTTTGTGCCAAAAAAAGAGCATTTGCGGGAAGTTTTAATTCATTACTTTATTTTGAAGAAAAGTCCTGCTGAAAGTTATCATATACTTCGGGAAGCTTATGGTGAGCATGCTCCATCTCAAGATACTTGTGAATGCTGGTTTAAATGCTTTAAAAGTGATGATTTCAATGTGAGAGACAAAGAATGTCCAGATCAACTGAAAAAGTTTGAAGACCAACAATTACAAGCATTATTGGATGAAGATGCATGTCAAATTCAAAAACAACTTGCAAATAGATTAAACGTTGCTTAGCAATTTCAGATCATTTACAAGCAATGGGAAAGATTTTAAAGGAAGGAAAATGGGTGCCACATCAACTGAACGAAAGACAAATGCAAAACCCAAAAGTCATCAGTAAAATGTTGCTTCAATGGCATGAAAGAAAGTCTTCTTTTGCATTGAATTGTGACTGGTGATGAAAAATGGATTTATTGTGAGAATCCCAAATGCACAAAACCATGGGTTGATCCAGGTCAACCATCAACATCGACTGCAAGGCCAAATTGCTTCGGAAAGACAACGCTCTGCACCTGGTGGGATCAGGAAGGTGTGGTGTATTATGAGCTTCTAAAACCAGGTGAAACTGTTCATACTGATCACTACCCACACAAATAATCCATTTGAACCAGGCTTTGATTGTAAAACAACCAGAATGGGCCAGAAAACAGGGCAAAGTAATTTTGCTTCATGATGAGGCACCATCACACACTTCAAAACAAGTTAAAGACACAGTAAAAGATCTTGCCTGGGAAGTATTAACCCACCCGCTGTATTCACCAGACCTTGCTCCTTCGGATTACCACTTGTTCCCATTGATGGCACATGCACTTTCTGAGCAGCACTTCAAAACGTACGAAAAAGTGGAAAATTGGGTCTCTGAATGGTTTGTCTCAAAACAGGAAAAGTTCTATTGGGATGGTATCCACAAATTACCTGAAAGAGGGGGGAAATATGTAGCTAGCCATGGACATTACTTTGAATAAAGCACTTCCGATGTTTCTCTTGAAATTATCGTGTTTTCTTTGATTACAAAATCCACATTATTAACTGGTACACCTGTAAGCCAGTCAGAGAAAGATAAATATTACATGATCTCACTCATTTGTGGAATATAATCAACAACATAAACTGATAAACAAAATTAGATCCAGAGGCAGAGAAGCATTGAACAGACTGTCAAACCTCAGAGGGAAGGCAGGGGAGGGTAGGTGGTAAGAGATTAACCTAAAGGATTTATATGCATGCATATAAGCATAACCAATGGACACAGACACTAGTGGGTGAGGGCATGTGCTAGAGAGCGGGTGGGAGTGGCCGGGAAAGGTCAATGCAGGAAAAAGGAGACATATGTAATACTTTAAACAATAAAGAATTTTAAAATAATAAAAATAAGATGCTGTTAAGCATAAAGGAGGTACTGAAAATTCATATTAACCAATGAAACTCCCCTATAAATCTGAAATTTACTATGATGTATTACAAATGAGATATGAGTGGTGATATGAAAATGGGTAATTAGGAAATGTGACTCAGTTCTAAGATGAATGGGAATTGCCTAGAAGATGAATCCCCACTCACTGTAGGAACCAGGAATTAATCTATCGAAATGCAGATGGATTGTGCCTTTCCTGGCCCTTGCCCTTTGCAGTATGCCTGCTGCTCATCCCATCAAGCCAGGAGTCTCTTTTTCCACATCATGAATCTGGACTGCTCTTTCGACTTGGTCTGCTTCTCCTTTCCAGGCAAGGAGACAAGGCAATGGAATAAAAAACCAAGCGAGGGAGTGCCCTCTGAGGCCCTTGGTCTATCTCTTGCTTCAACAGTGTTTGGAAGGAACAGAACCAGGGACGCCCCTTCTTCCAGCCTCCTACCACTCTCCTGCTCTTACCACCTTCAGAACCACCTCTGAGACCAGCCAACACTGGTTTCTTTTCTACCTTAACTCCTAATTGTCGAACAACCATAAGCTCCCAAAATGCGTCAGAATTATTCCCCCAAGGTGGAGGATGTGGTCAACCACCTGCATCTGTGGGCCTCCCACACCTACCTCTCTCTGGACGATGTGGCTCTCGAGAAGTGGGGGTGGGGGGGCACTTCGGCGAGTTGGCTGAGAAGAAGTGGCAGGGCACTGCGTGGCTCTTAAAGTTGCAAAACAAGCCGCATTCTCTTCCAGGAGGTGCTGAAGCCTTCCCAAGAGGAGTGGGGCAAAACCCAGGACACCATGGAAGCCACCCTGGCCTTGGAAAGGAACCTGAACCAGGCCCTTTTGGAGCTGCAGGCCCAGGGTTCTACTGACTAAGACCCTCAGCTATGTAACTTCCTGGAGAACCACTTCTGGAGTGAGGAGGTGAAACTCATCAGGAAGATGGGCTACATCTGGCTCACCTCTGCAGGCTGGCCCACTCCCATGCTGGGCTGGCTGAGTATCCCTTTGAAAGGCTCATCCTCAAGCACCACTAGGAGCCTTTGGAGCCTTTCAGAGGTGTCTGGCTTTTACCTGAGCCTCTCCCCAAAACTACTAGCCATCATTTTAACCACCCTGAAGCCCTCTCCCATGCATTGCACCAAATGAAACAATAAAGTTTTTTGCAATAAAAAAAAAAAAAGAAAGAAAAAGAGAGCATTAGATAACGAGGTTCTCAAAGATGGGCTTTGTTCAAACAGATAATACTTAAAATGTCAGCAGGCAACAGGAAGTTATGGAATAAAATAAATAGAAACAAAATTGAACCGTAGAGTCACTGAAATGAACAATTTAACAGCATATTAAACACTACTGAAAAGTGAAGTGGAAAACAGGACCTGTGAGAAAACCAGAGGGACGCCTGCAGAGACAGAAAAATGAAATGCAAGCTCTTTGGCAGAATAGAAAGAGGGAATGCTTCCTAACCCCCTTTATGAGGCCAGAGTAACCTGATAGCAACACCTAGCAAGGACATTACAGAAAGGAAAATTACAGGCCGGTCTCTCTCATGAACATAGAGGCAAAAATCCTAAGCAAAATATTAACAAGACTGACCTACTAATTATGGAAAGGATAACACATCACAGCCAACTTGGGTTTGTTCCAGGAATTCAAGGTTGCTTTACCATTTGAAAATCAGGCAATGTAAGCCATTATATTAATAGAATAAATGGGGGGAAATGAGTGTCTCAATACATGTAGAAATGTGTTTAATAAAATTCAACACCCACTTATGATTCAGAACTCATAGCAAGCTTTAAATAAGATGGGAATTCTGTCATCTAATAAAAATATCTACAAAAGACATACACATATATTCTCATCAATAGTGAGATGTTAAGAACTTTTTTTCTGGGCTGGGGAAGGAGACAGTGATGCCCATTAGCACGGTTCTGCTCTAATTGTCACACATCCTGGTAGTGCAAAGAGGCAAGACAAATAATCAAGATGCATAATGAATGAAAGAACAAAGCTACTATTATTTCCAGATATAGTAATTATAAAAGTTATAGAATCTAAAAGAATCTACAAACTATTAGAACAAATTTATTAAGATTGCTAGATATAAGGACAATATGAAAGAAATATGTTGTTTTTCTATCTAAATTTATTGAAATACAAAAAAAACTTAAAAACTAAAAAAGCTTACAAAATAATTTAAAGTTTTACAAAAATAATTCTTAAAATTGCAAAAATAATTTAGAACTTTACGGTTTATAATGGCATTGAGAAACATCCAATACCTGGGGATTGGGGCTGTCAAACAATGTGTAAGATATCCACACAGAAAATCATACAATGTTACTGAAGTTAAAGAAAGTCTAAATAACTTGAGGAATACACATGTTTACATGTCAGAAGCCTCAGTCTTTACAGAGGTTAGTTCTAATCTATATAGTTAATGGAATGCTCTCAAACTCCCAGCCATTTTGTAGGAATTGACAAGCTGATTCTAAAATGTCTATGGAAATGCCAAGGGCAGAATTAGTCTAATGCAATGATGATGGGGGGAAAAAGTGGAAAGAATAGTTCAACAACATTAAATGTATGGTTAATAAGACAGGGTAGTAATGACACAAGGATCATCAAATAGAACAATGGCGCAGAAAAAAAAGAGCCCAGAAACAGACCTCCACATATGTAGACACTTGGCTGAGGCCAAACTTGCACCACAAATCAGAACGGAAAGGACAGTTTCAATAAGCTGGGCTGCATCAATTTGCTCTTTATATTAATAAAGACCTTTACCTCTATATCATGCGCACAGAAAAATCAATTTTAGGTGGATTGGAGAAGTAAAAGTGATAATAAGACAATAAAGCTTCTGGAACCCATATAGGAGTCTCTTCATGACCTTGGAGTAGGGAAAGGGTATTTAAATGGGTGCAAAAAAGCACAACCCTACAAAGAGTGATAGACTGCCCTCCATCAAAAGACATCCTTATAAGAATGAAAATGTAGCATAAAGACTGGTAGAAGATATTGACAACATATAATTGACAAAGTCTGCCAATCCTATAAATAAATATATACTAGTATACATTAATATATAAATAAGATCACCCAACAGAAAAATGGGCAAGAGGCTCTATTCATCAAAGAGGATATCCAAAAGGTTAATAAGCATAAGAAAAGATACTCAACGTTTTTCATAAACAAGAAACTATAAATTAAAACCACAATAAGGTACTGGGGCACATCAATCAGAATGGCTTAAATCAAGGAGTTTTACAATAGCAAGTGTGAGAATGAATGAGAACTAATGAGGACATTCAGATGCTGCCAATTGGAGTAAAAATTAATGCAGCAATTAAAAAAAAAGCTTCTTGGCACTGATTACTGAACCTGAACTTACACTTATTATATGACCCAATAATTGCAGCCCTAGACATATCGTCAACAGAAGTGTGAGCAAGTATGCACCAGAGACATGCACAGGAATGCTCATATACCTATTACCCATATAAGCCCAGAGATAGAAGTCTATCAGCATTAAGATGAATAAATAAGTGGTGGTATATTTATAAAATGGAATATCTGGCTTAGAACCTTACCATGGCAAGGACAATGAATCAGCCTGGATGAATAGCCCAAACTGCTGAATGACAGAAGCTGTGTCCTAAAGAGTCTATGTGGTATGGATCTTCTTATATAAAACACAGGGAAAAGGCGGGGCGGGGCGGGGAGGGGGGGAGAGAAAGGCAAAACTAGAAGGTTTAGGAATGCATGCTTAGCTGATAGAACCATAAAGGAAATGAGTCCCATAAAGATCAGATCAGGGTCTCTCTCCTGGTCTCCTGGGGTGGGGAGAACGGATCAGGCACAAGCTGGGCCTCTGGGGGCTTGGAATGTTCTGGTCATATGATGATGGTTACCCGAGGTTTCACTTAGTGATAAATCACTGATCTGTACACTTCCAATGTACACAATGTCTTTTTTATTATTATTACTGATTTCAGAGAGAGGAAGAGAGAGGGATAGAGAGATAGAAACATCAATGATGAGAGAGAATAATCAATAGGTTGCCTCGTGCCTGCCCCCTCCTGGGGATGGATCCCACAACCCAGGCATGTGCCCTGACAGGAATGGAAAGGTGACCTCTTGGTTCATGAGCCAATGCTCAACCACTGAGTGACCTTGGCTGGGCTACACTGTTCTTTATGTACTACATTCTGCCATGCAAATGTTACAAATATGCCAGCAATAATAGGATGGGTGAGAACCACTGATTAGCCTAATGGAGACAAAGAAGGCAAAAAGTATTCGAGATCAGGACATTTCTAAACTTTCTTGCTCCTATACCCCTCCCTAAAAAAACTTTAAAAACTTATATACGATCTTTTGCCTTTTTAATCCAACAACTAACATTTCTCAACATGTTTAAATTGTTACAGCATATTGAAACTATTAAAATTTTATAATAGAAATGTTTTACTATTCTAAAATATATCCAATGAAATATAAATACATTGGTGATTTGAAACCACCATTTAAAATATAAATGAACAAGGTCTTTGACCAAGAAATTTTGTATTTTTCTTGAAATGTTTTTCCCTTCTCTTTTCTATGGAATTTAGTACTAATGCAATGTTGTTTTTATGTTTACAAGTCTCTTACTGATTACCTATCATAATACTCGGTGACACAAATATGTATAAAACCTAGAATTTAGAATTTTCTGTGACCTTCAATTTATAAATAAAAAAATCTTCTGGGTGAAATTTTCATTATGTAGTACTAATGCATAATTGATTAAAAGGTAAGTATATTATACGTTTTTATAAAATATTATTAGACAGATAAAATGTATGCTTTTATTGGTAATGCATCTCTTAATAAACCGAGTAGGGGTAGGCTTACGGTGCATTCATGAGTGAAGTCTGAGCACTCTAATTTGTCCCTTTGTTTGGCATCCAGACATAGTACATCTCGGCACACACCACACTAGGAACAGGGTGTGTGAGAGGCCAGCTCTTCTTTTGTAATGGAGCAGAAGAGTGACTGTAAAAGGGCAGGTGGGAAAGAGACCTGCATGATGCCTTTTCTGAGAGCTGCCAATGCTCCACGCATGTCCATGCCCTCCATGTCTTTACCGGGAACCCGGAGCCTGCTCAGTCCACACAGCTCACATCTCCATCCCTTCCCAGTGCACCTCCTACCGTGGCTCTCAGAGTTCCCCCTGCAGGATGGAGGCTTGACAAACACACGTTTCATAGGCTGCTTTCCTTCCCCGTCTCCTGCCCCCATTCTCCCACAGGTGTTTCCTGGGATCGCCTTCCAAACTAATGATTTGTTACTGTGCCCACTGCTGGAATAACTCAAACTAAGACCCGCCTCAACTGCTGGTGTATCCTCAATTAAATCAATTTTAGCAGAGGTTATAGTAGAGGGTGTGGGAACATACTCCTCTAAAACTCCCTGTGCATACATACCCCTTGGGATGCACTTGTGTACCTTAAGGGTGCACAGAGCCATGTTGGAAGCCACAGAGAGTCGTGGCTTTAGGTAAGTAGGCAATTCCATTCTCTTTTTTGGAGGGACTGATCATAAGCCTTTGTAAGAAGACAGCATCTGGATTAATAGACACTGAGGATATGAACATACTTCATAAATTGTAAGGAGGATTCTTATTTAGACACTGGAATGGGAATCCTGGGGTCTAGATTATAATCTAACTAGTGGCCCAGTGCACAAAATTTGTGCACATTAAAAGGGAATTAATTAGAGGAAATATTTTAATATTGCTATTTGCCCTTTCTCTATAATAGAAGTGTCAGAGATGAAAGAAAATTAGTAAAATGTGTATGAAAATCTTCCTCCTGTCAGAGTATGGGGTGCACCACTGGACCCAGAGTCAAGTCGCCGCACACCCATGCACGCCTCAAAATTGTGGGAGACCCAGACCCGGCCGGCTCCGCCCCCATTGGGTGAGATCCAGACCTGGCTGGCCCTGCCCCCATCAAGCCCCACTGGGCAGGGGGCACAGCCTCAGGTCCCCCACCCTGGCCCAGCACCATGCAGCCTCAGTTTCCTGCTCATCACTCATTAAAGGAACCCTGCTTCCTCTGTGGGCGCAGTCATCTTGTGTTATGGGAACCTTGCCTCTGCTGTGGGCACAGCCATCTTGTGATGGTGTGAGGGTTAATTTGCATATTACCTCTTTATTATATAGGATGTTGCCCAGCTCTAATGTTGGCCCTTCTCTTTCCCTTTTCCCCTCAGTTTTGCAATGTGCATAATGAGGTAGTTAGACAACAATTGGTTTATTTTCATATACTTTTGACTTTATTCTTTTCATAAGCCTGAATGAACATGTGTTCTAATGCTTCAATGAAGATAAGTATGAGAGACCATTCTGGCTCAGAAGGCAGAAGCTCTCTGTCTCCAAAATCCTGACTGGTTCTGGGTGGTATAGTTCCTATTTGAAGAAATCACTGCCCTGTCCCAAATATGAATCAAAACTACATCCTGAAATTCTGGGTAATGTCTTTATGGGAATGGGCCATTGTTAGCTCCATTCTATGGGCATATATAATAAAGGCCATACAACATAAACTTATAACATCATGTAATATAAGAAACCCATAGAATAAAACCATTCCTTTTCTTTGCATATGAATAAAGCCGAAATTCTTAATACCCTCTAGTTTCTCATCCACTTAAGTGGCTTCCAAATCTTTGTACCACCAGCTCCCTTCAATTTATAAATAAAAAAGGGTAGACATCATCACATGTCATAAGCTCAATAAATATTTGTTGAACTAAAGGTCCTCGGAGTTTGTTCCCCTATTTTGGTTGCAGCTGTCTCTTAATATACCCCAAAATTTTCTTCAGTCCTAATTAGTAGTTTTTAATCTTTCTTGGGTCAGGTATCCTACTGCTAAAATCTACTAAAAGCTATGGATTGTCTCTCCAGAGAATAAACACATTTGTACAAATATACACTTTTATCATATTCTCTAAACATGGACCCAGAAAATCCTTAAGCCTCAGGTAAAGCACTTCCGTGGTAGTCCTGAAATAGCATAACTTCTCCTGATTGGCAATGACTACCTGGAAGAAAGTTCTGAAAAGGAGTCTAAGGTTAATGCACTTTTGGAAGGAAGGAAAACCATGTGCCCTGGAGGGGGTTGTGGCTGCCCAATGCCAGGTATTTGCCATTGTCTTCTAGGTTTACAGCTCCATTTCACAAACATATATTTTTATTCCCCCCTTCCCCTTCTCTACATCTTCCTTCCAGAATTTGCCCTGAATGTCACAGAGGGCAGTAGAGATTTCAGAGAAAGATATAAGAATACAGGGTCCAGAGCGCAGCAGAACAATCCACTGTTGGCCTCTTGCTACTTGTGCCACCTCTTACAGGTTATTCAATCTCATGTTTCCTCATGTGCAGAATGGAGAATGTAAAATCATTTTAGGGGACCCATCTCATGGAAGGAGTTTCTTGATGATTAAGTGAGACAATGCAATTCACTTAGCTCAGTGAATGCCATCCCAGCTATACGTAGTAAACATTCATGCCTGGCTAGTGTGGTTCAGTGGTTGAGTTGTCAACCCATGAACCAGGAAGTCACCATTTGATTCCTATCAGGGCACATGCCCAGGTTGCAGACTCTCTCCCCAGTAGGGAGCATGCAGGAGGCAGCTGATCAATGTTTCTGCTGATCTGTTTCTATCTCTCCCTCTCTCTGAAACCAATGAAAAAAGACATATTAAAAATAAATAAATAGACATTCAATATTTTCTAACTCACCAAATACCTTTCTCTCAAGATAGAGTTTCTCATGTGGGCTTAATATTTCTCTGTTAAGAAGATTCAGTATTTTCCTCTTCCATGTCCATCAGTGTGTTGATGTTGCCATTATTATTATTATTATTATTATTATTATTATTATTTATTTTCTCAAAATAATTTGTGTACAGAGGTGTCTCATTATTACAGGGCTAACCTCATTGTATAAGGTGAAAATTGTAGGTAATTGAAATAATCCTTGAAAATGTTATAGAGCCACAAGAAAGTACAGCACACATGAATTTGGATATCAAACAAAAACTATAATTATTTTGTAATTCACATGTCTGTATATCTAGGCACTCAACCCTAGTAGTAAGTAGAGAACAGTGAAGAATTCAAAAATATTCTCATGTTCTTATAATATTAACTCCATTCTGTTTCAATAATGAGCTGCAATAATTTTTAATGTAATTATCTAATCCTATCTGTCACTGCCAAGCACATACAGGTGATGATGAATAAGTATTTGTTAAGTTGAATTGACTTACATAACCAGGTCACTGAGTCTGGCATTATTGATATTTCAAAATGGCTCATTTTTGGAACTCAACCTTGAGAGAACATGGATCCAGAAAAGGGTAGTAGGAACAAACATTATGTATCTTGTTCAAGAATAAATTTTGTTCATGGATATGCCAAAGGACTAATATCTTTAATGTATCAAGAACCCAAACAGAACAAATTAAACCACCCAAAACAAAGCTAAAAGATGTGATTTGTTAATTTACAGAAAATGAAATACTGATGTGAAAAAGGATTGATCACATATTGAGTAACAAAAGGCGAACTAAGTCAGTAATATGCCATGTTGACCCATCAAGCTTGTAACGATGGGAGAGAACTATGTTACTCCGGGTAGATGTGCCCATGGCATGTACTTACAGGCACTTTCCTAGTCAATCACTGGGATCATGAAGTGGAGCTGGCTTTCAGAAATGGCATCCATTACAAATGCCTTAAAAATGGTCAGATTTTGATTCAACTAATGTACTTCTAACCTGTGGAAAGAATTGGAGAAGTGTACAAACATGTGTGCACAAGGATGCTGACCACCGGTTCTACCCTGCATTGAGCCCTACTGTGGGTGAACTCCTCTGGCCCACCTCCAGCCAGCCTTGCCCTTCCTTTCAGGATAAGGGAGCCTGGAACCAAGGGGTCATGCCTATCCTGTGCTCCTCCCTCTAGGCCACACCCCAGGTGCTCAGGACCTAGGAAAGTCCCTGAGCTCCCAGGTCCATCTCCCAAGGGCCACCCGGGCCACCAGTGTGCTCTCCCCTAGGCTTATGGGGTGGCTGTTTGCAGGCAGTGTAGACAGAATTTGAACATGTGGACACAGGAGGCCTCTTGTATAAGATTAGCTGTGTTTGGGAAGGGGTCCAAGGGTACAGGACCTCACCTTGCTTCACTGTGTCCCAGCATGGAACCCAAAAAGGTCCAAGGAGTCTAAATTTGAACCTGACCCACCAGGTCCTTACAAAGTCATATTTATCTAGATTGGAGGATAAAACATCTTCTTTATTGAGCACCGTATAGGCTGGCTTCACAACTTTAAAACATTTAGCCACACACTGTGTCAGCCTTCATGATTCTCTTGGATGGACCAGGCTGCAGATGCACAGGTGTTAAGGGGAGGCTGCCCATTTCAGTCTCATTTTGAAACTAGAAGCAAGTCACACTAATTGACATGGAAAGATGTTTTAAGCTGTACTAAGAGGACAGGGTCTAAAACATTTGATTCGATTTGTATGTGAAGAGGGGTGTAAGAGTGAACATCGGTACACTCTTTTAAAAGCAAAAAGACATGAAATGCATTCAGCACGATGCTCACAGGTTATCTCAGTGGAATGGGAGGGTGGCAGGATTTCAGTGATGCTAAGCACTTAATTTTTGCTCATTTGAATTTTCTAATGTTTCAACAAGGAACATGTATTATTTGTGAAATAGAGGAAATAGTAAATGAAAAAAAGCCAGCCTCAGTGGTAGCTTGCAGCCAGTTTTTGTAGAGGGGCTCACCAGGAAGGACATCTCTCTTCTCCTGCATGTGTCCTAAGTCCCCTACTGGACATGACCACCTGAGCCACAAGCTCCCAACTTTGCACATCACTTGTCATGCTCTTCTTTCTTTCAGAGCTGGGCTTCAGTTCCCCGACCAGAGCAGGAGAGGCTTAGGGTGGCCCTGGGATTCCCAGGGGTGAAAGCATGCCTGAGCTGAGGTCCCCCATTCTGACCTGGAGCTGCTGGCTCACCAGTTAATGTATGCTCGCTCACACCTTGACCCATCATTGGGGCAGAACTCCTTTCAATAGAGTCAGTGTGGAGGCAGCAAAGGTGAGAGTAACACAAGGGACTTTAATTAAGTTGTCCTGGGATGGGGGTGTTTGGGAGTCGGCGAAGGGGAATGGACCTGGCTGGGCTGTTTTCTTTCCTGGGTGCTTACAGCCTTCATAATATCGCTTAAAGTTAAAACAATATACAGAAGCTTAGTTAATTTATGTCCACTTCCTACACTCTGTTTAATTCATTAACTGTTTCCTTAACTTATTGGGTGATTGTGAATGCTGGCCAAAGAGTTTATTGTCCGGATGACATTTCAGCTTTTCATTACCACTTTTACTTTGAAGAAATACAATGTTAAACTGATCACAGATGAAAACTTTCATTAGTGGAAAAGGGTTAAAGAAACCCACACAGGCATCTTGGTAACTTTTCGGCACTCACTGGCAGGTGCCCATTTCGAATGTTAATTATATGTGAATGATAGGATCCACGCTGCTCTAAAGGGGCCTCAGAGCTCATTCCAGTCTGAAATTCAGAGTGCTGAGAAACAGTTGTGTGAAAGTTCTCTGCCCAATGCAACACACACAATTTTGTGAGCCGATGGCTCAGAGTCAGTTGGCTTAGTATCTCTAGCTGAGAAGGGTGAGAGCCAGCAAGACTAATGGGAGAATAAGGAGCCATTTTTATGAGTTTCAGAGAGAAAGGAGGGAGGGAAGGTCAGGAATGTATGAGAACAACGTGATTGCCTTTTTCATATAGGTTAATCCACAGAGGGCCTGGGTTCAGTTGCAACGCCTTGCAAATTCTTATTGTTTCAATAACACCTAACTACAACACAACTGGTTCTGTGACCTTGAATCACATCACTTTCTTTACTTCTTCATCACTTTCACTTCCTAATCTGCAAAATAGGCACCACAGTAGTACACATACCTCATGGGGCTGCTGTGAAGTATAGACAGAAAGGTGAACGTAACATGCATGCACATAGGAAGGGCAATTCCACTTAATGGGAGCTTTTCTTTACACTGATTATTGGAAATAATAAAAAATGGTCTAAATTTTAAGAAGGCTGAAAGCCTAGGTAACACACACCCTGATCAGCTCCAAGATTAGATCAGCATGTGCCAGACATGACTGACGGTGTCTCATTCACACACCCCTAAAGCAGGCTCTTTCTGTATCAAGTAGCAAGTAAAAGTTCATATGAGAGAAATGGTTCGGATGAGAGGCAGGCCCAGAGCAGACGCTGTGAGCAGCCACGTTGCTGGGGAGAGTGAGTGTCCCTCACCAGGCAGCGATGATGGATCTGTGCCGTGGAAATAGGCAGAGTGGGTCCAATAATGCTGCACAATGCAGAAGCTTGGTGATTAATGATCTACCAAAGACCATGCAGCCACCGATGATTAATCTTTATTATTTTCATTGACGATAACAGTGTTGCCAATTCAGTTGGAAAAGACCACTGCAAAGGGGTGTGAAACCTCGAAACAGAGATGAATGCTACATGCCCAGAAGCCAGCATGAGAAAGATATTCATCATAGAATTACCGTCACCCAGAGAAAAAGCCTCCAAAATAAAGGTTGGGAGAAAACTAGCTTTCTCACAGGTTTATAAAGCTATGCCCAGAAGGACAATGAGGGCAACACTGTCCTCTGAAAATAGAGGGCCCAGAATTAATGAGACACTCAGCTTGGGCCAACGAGTCAAAAATGACACAGGAGGTTGTAGCAGTTCATTGCTATTCACATGCCTGGAGAAGCAGCCCTGGGACGATGGGGAGACAAGCCGAGAGGAGACCTGGAATAGAGGACACTGCTCAGGTCCAGGTTTGGGGACAGCACAAAAACTGGGGGGTGTGAGAAAATAAGGTTTTTTACTGTGTAAGGACAAGGGTCTGAGGCAACTAGATTTCAGTCTGAAAAGTAAATACTCCATGAGAACAAATGGTCGAACCAGCTGCCTGGGAGTAAAGACTGGGTTCAGGGGCGCTCATTTCTCCCCAGATGGAGAAGACCAACCTTTACTTGCCACTTGTTCAAGATATGACTAGAAAACAGTGAATAGCCAGTGTGAGGCCAGTTGTTGTACTGGGGTCTGGGTACCAGCTCTGAGGAAGGAGGATGCATTTATATTCATCCATGGAATAAATACTTACTAAGCCATAGCTTGTATTTATATAGAAAACGAGGCAAATGTACAAATAAAGGACCAAAAATCTGAAGGCAGTTTATTTGAGCTTTATATCACCCCATTCATTCCTATTATATGCATTTGCCTAGTGTACATTATTGATATATCACTTGGTAAGCAATAATGTTTGGATCAGCCCAGTCAGTGTGGCTAAGTGGTGAGCATCAACCTATGAACCAGGAGGTCATGGTTCTATTCCTGGTCAGGGCACATGCCTGGGTTGTGGGCTTGATCCCGAGTGTGCAATGCGTAGGAGGCAGCCGATCATGATTCTCTCTCATTGATGTTTCTATCTCTCTCTCCCTCCCCCTTCCTCTCTGAAATCAATTATATATATATATATATAATAAATAAGAAAAAGGGAAAAAATGTTTGGATCATAAAACATTTAGTCACCATCTCTTTGCCACTGAGACTTGGAGAATCCCAGCTCTAATCCAGATGCCTGCTCATCTGATTTGAAAGGCACCCTTTGAGTCATCTAAATTATTTTGAATCAGTTATATTCTCGTAAGAACCTTTGCAAAAGAAAAGGGTCCAGGCTGAATCTTATACCTTACACCCTTGGAACAGTCATTGTTGGATGTTTTAGTTGCCTCAGTTGAAGGCTGAGATGCATAAACATAATATCCATGCTGCCCCCACATGATCAGTTGACAAAGATAACTTTGCTAGTTGCTCAAGGACTTCAGGTGAAATTCTACCAGGACAAACAAATCAACCCAAAACATCTGACATCTTCAAAGGACAAGTGTCTAGATTACGTTCCTAATTGAGCCATAGATTCTTGGGAAAACTAATTTTTACTCTCACTGAACTATTGAGGTAAACTTAAGACTGCACAGCTACCTGGGGGCGGGGGGGCAAAAATTCCCCAAAGCTATAGAGATACAAATTAAGCATTTTCTCTCATGGAAGAGCTGGGAAAATTAGATCTTCATTAACAAGCAATAATTTGCACCACAAAGGGGGTAGGGGAGGCCGGGGGGCGGGGGGGGGAGGTCAATGGGGGAAACAAAAAGGAGACATATGTACTACTATTTGTAATACTTCAAACAATAAAAAAAAGTATCTACAAGATGGAAGGAATTTATATATATTCATCTATCCCCCCTCCCTGGTTTTTTATTTGGCTTTGGGCCTAAAAATTTGCCACACATGTTGAAGATTTGGGAAACAGCATCTATTGCCAGATTTAACATGTGGACATAGGCAAAGCACACCAGCCTTTTTTTGCAATTCCATTTGAAAAGTTGGGCACTTAAATTTATACCCAGTATTATGTCATGAATTCTTATTGACATGTCTAAAATGAATTGTAAAGAATAAACTTCAAGGCAATGAATCTCCTTGTTTGTTAAACATTGCTGGATATAACATATATAGTACATATATAATACATATATTATATATATTACATATATAATGCATATATACATATAAAATTGGCTAAAATATATATAATAACTCACAGTTCAACCCGCTGGGTTGGCTTCCTCCACGAGGTGGTCAGTTGGTGAAGGGCTGATATGGATAGTTCTTCCACAGCCTCTTCTACATCAGCACCAACTCCTTTCCCAGCTAGTGTCCATCCATTGTCTGGTGAGTATTCTTGACATTTTCTTTATTAACTTCAGAGACATTTTCTCTGAAATATAGGGAAAGAAATTGCAGCAAATGTGATTCCCTTAAAGAAACAAGTTTTGTTTTTATCCCTGAAAAGGAGTTTCTGCATATCCTCTGTGTATGCAAACAGGTTTCAATTTACTAGTGACAAAATGAGGGACTTTTATTTTCTTTGCTTTTTCATTGCTATACAAGAAATGGTGTTATTCCAAGCATCCTTATACTGGTCATCATTTCACTAGAGCTTTACAACAACCCAGTAAAGGACCCATCTTGTATACTGCTACATGTCCTTTAGGGAGGAGGAAATGGGGGCATAGCAAGGGTCAGTGGCTTGCCAAAGTCTAAAGCCAGAGGAATGAACAATTGGTAAAAGAATTAGATCTCCTGGCAAGTAGCTTATGATACTGACCAGGTAATGACCTATCAAGGTTCCAAAATTATAGTCAGTCTACAGTAAGGACTTTATCTCTCTCAGTCTGCTTTGGCTACTCTCAGAAAAACAGGGAAGGACACAGGGAGCCTGGAAACTGCTGGTTTCCTGAATGTGTTGCTTGAACATCACCATGGATGCTCTGCAATGCCATGGAAGAGGCCTCAAGGAAGTGGTGATCTGACAGATGCAGCCCCAACTCTAAAAATAAATAGTTTCAAGCTTTAAAATAGCTTGCATTTTTTAGATTTGGATTTGTATAGGAATTTCTGTAAAGTTTTGCTTCATTTAATCAACAGTGCTTCCATTTGGGGGTTGTAGGGGCATCAGATGTGTATCAGGCCCTGTGCTTGCACAGGTGTGCAAGAACTGATATCCAAGAGCTGGTGTAAACAAGACAGAATAGTCCCTGAGCCCAAACATGTGCCTTCTAGACCAGCACTGGCAGGCCATTCATGCTAGCCACATATGCAATTAAAACATTTCTAATTTTTAAATGTTCTAATAGCCACATTTCAAAAGAAATAGAAAAAATTTATTGTAACAGTATCTTTTATTTACCTGATATACCTACAATCTTATTTCAATATGTAATCAATATAAGAAAATTTTAATTAGGCATATTTTGCTACCAACTCTGAAATCCAGTGGGTGTTTCACATTAACAGCACATCCCAATTTGGATCAGCTGCATTTCAAGTGCTCAGTGGCCACATGTGCCTGATGGCTGTCATATTGGACAACATAAGTCTAGGCAGTATATGGAGCAAAGAGGAAGGAAACTAACACATACAATAATTACACGGAGTGATTGGTGCCACTCACGGAAAGCAAAGGTCTTGGAAGGAGAACATTGTTGAGCATGAAGAGAAGTGCTGTGGAGGAGCTGGCCTTCCTGATGCGGTGACTGCTGAGATCCGTTTTCCCAAATCTAAATTACAAGAGAAATGACATCTATCGCTTCTTACACTTCTTTGTGGAGATCAAGAAAATTACCTAAATAGTTGTAATAATAATAAGGAATCAAGTTTGAAATCACTGGAATAGCTGATATCATTTTATTTTTCCAAAATGTTAGAAGGTCTATTCAGTCCATTCAGACATGTGGGTAAAACATGACATGCAAACGTCCCCATCATGTGGGAAATGTTTGTTTTGGACTTCAACAAACTAATTGCAGAGTTTCCTTTGGCTTCTCTGGGGCCAAGGAAAAAGGTAGGACTAGCTCTTGAAATCATTTGCCACCAAGTGACATAGGGCTTTTCCTTGAAGGCTTGTCCCCAAGTACTCTCAGCAGATGGAAGATTCAGTTCATCCCAACCAAGGGCTAAACCTAACACTTGAAGGGTTCCACATTCTAGGGCAATTGCCTCCCTCTGCTCACCCCATTCCTAACCCATACTTGATGTTTACTAGAAACAGAATTGCTGAGATTTCCTCTTTCCTCCTGATGGACCCAGTATCTCAAAGATTAATACAAAAGATAGGATACAGGTGTGGGGTTTGATAATCACTATGTCCACCCTTTACACTCTGCTATGGGACAAACAGTACACGTCTGAGGTCACAGAGCTGCTTGGGAAGATTCAAGGTTAGAATAGAGCTTCCCCCCCTCCTGATCCATGGCACTTCTGCAAAATTAGGCAATCTTCTCCAATATTCAGATGAAGGGTACAGCCATCATATCTTACTGTAACAAGTGCAAGCATCCACTCTTTTGTAAAGAATATATTCTCAGGAAGTGCCAAACCTCAGAGTTAGAGATATCTTATTTTTGTATTAAATTAATTCTTCATTCTTCTTATTGGTGCTTTATCATTATATTCCCAGTGGAGAACGGAAGGCTGTTAGGCGTGAAATTAAAGTGCTCAGAAGTGTCACTGTGAGGGACAAATAACTGCTCATATAGATGTTTGAAATTAATATTACATGTTTATGACATGAGGTTTCTAAGAGATGATACAGTGAAAACAAAGTTTCTCAAAACTTTTTCTATTTCCATATTTGAAATGTGGAGGCACTAAAAACTGTATTAAAATTTCTTAAAATTCAAACATGTTAGAAGTCAACCAAAGTTTCTAAACTGCTAGCACTTTCCTTCCATTCAGCTTTCTGAGAGTGAATTTTATTCTACAAAAGCAGAAAGCAGATTGCTTATAAATGAGTCACCATCTCACCCATATGCTCACTGTCCATGGTTTTGTAGGTTTTGTCCATGTGGGTTCAATTTCTTTGAATCCTGTGTCATTTTATGAGGTTTCATGGCCATTTATCTAGGCATTCTTTCATCATCAATGTGTCAATTCTTAGGATCCCCCTCTTTGTCACATGAAGGACTGATTAGCGAGTGTCCAGTCCTGAGCCAGGCAGGCCACCCCAGCCCTGGGGACTACATTCCTGAAAGAGAGAGGATGCTATACAAAGAGTTACTGAGCACAAGTGATGCTGAATTGAGGAGGAAGGTCACAGGCTGCCAAAATCACTGGGAAGTACTTTAAACTGGGAGGAGAGCTTGTCCTTGCCAGGTGATATTCAGGCTGGAACCTGAACAATGAGCAAGACTGAGTTGGTCACAAGGAGGGTGGAAGAGCACACGAGGCAGAGGGGCTAGCATGAGCAGAGGCCAGAGTAGAAGAAACATTCATGGCACAGCCAGGGTCGTGGGGGCAGGGTGTGGCAGAAGATGAGGTCAGGGGCTGGGTCACTCAGGGTCTCTAAGGCACAAGAGGCTTATTGATGTGTGAATACAGTGGGAAGCCACCAAGGCTGAATCCAACTTCTGATTTAAAAGGATGGCTCATGGGTCAAAGTATATCAGAGACTCTTAACCCTGGAGAGGTTTTTTAAATTGCTGATGTCTGGACTCTACCACCCCAGTCAAGGTCTGTGATAGGGTCAGTGTGTCTGAGGGCACTGCAGGTGAGGCCCGTGTAGCCGGAGCTGGGGTCCAATTGAGGAAAGAGCACCGTGTGGGGCCTGGTGAGACTGCTCTCCCTC
The DNA here is from genome assembly GCA_026230045.1 of Corynorhinus townsendii. Classification (NCBI taxonomy): domain Eukaryota; kingdom Metazoa; phylum Chordata; class Mammalia; order Chiroptera; family Vespertilionidae; genus Corynorhinus; species Corynorhinus townsendii. Next base: position 43,712,779 of record JAPDVU010000006.1, read on the forward strand.
CTGGTTGGGCTGCATTTAATACAGAGGAAACCAATGAGCTTAGACCTCTCACCTGATGCAGGTGTTCCCTTTACTCTCAGTAAGTCAAGCACAGCAACATGCTGGTCAAACGCCTCAATGCTGTCACCTGAGTTTGATGGACATCAAGGGTGGGGAGAGTCTAAGTAATAGAAGCAGCTTGTGATAATAATTATGTCTCAGCCAAAAATAACACGGCCCAGCACACCACACCTCCACTGTGTTCTCTCGGTTGGAAATATGTCATTTGCTATGCACACATCAAAATATTCCCGCGAAGGCCCTCTCAGGGAAATGTTTGGGGCCATGTGGAATTAGTTAAGCCCCACAGCGCTGGGAACTACTGTGTTGCCGAGCTGCCTGAGCCGCCCTCTAACTAATGAACCATGTCATTAATTACAGACACTTCCAATAAAAATGCCTAGGAGGCAAGCGTGATATGTACGATAAATAAAAAGGTCATAATTGGCGAGGGGGCCAGCTCATTCTGAACCAACTGTCTCTCGTTTTCCCGGGCTGTAATTGGAGACATTAATTTGATTTATCACACGGGGCTGGGAAAGATCTTGCAGTTTGTAGAGATTCGAAAGTTGTGAAATCCCTGACCTCCCGAAGTGCCTTCACCGAGGGAGGACAATGCATTTCAGGTCGGGTTTATTACTGAAGTGACTGTTTCCAAAGGGAAAGATAAACTGCAGAAAGTAACCCTCACAAAAACCTCTTCCATCCATTTTCCAGAATGACACTTCAGGTTTCAAAGGTAAGGGTTAATGAAGCAGCCTCAGTTACTACCAACAAAATCAAATGAAAATCATTGAATGACTTTGATGGTGATAATTGTCAGGTTTAAGGAACTGTAATGTTCTCTAAGAGAAACCAACCCGTGGTCAATATTTTGAAAAAGATGTGTAGGTGTCTGTCCTTCCTTCTTTTCTCTATGTGTGTGTGTGTGTGTGTGTGTGTGTGTGTGTGTGTGTGTGTGTATGTGCAGGTAGTTAACATTTTGGAAAGACATATGTAAATGTATGTATGTATGTATTTAAATGCACATTTATGTATTTTAAATAAAATATTTAATTCCTAATTTCTTTGTCTAAATATTCATAGTAATTAAAATTAGCCTGTTAAATGTGTCATTGCGGCAACAACAAAACCAATTCCTTATAATTCTCAGATGATTCTCATTTTGTAAGTAGGACATCAGCAATTAAATATCAATTACTTACTGGTCATAAAAAAGACACTATATTACCCTGGGTATTCAAAGTAAAGACCCAGTCAGTGCTAAATTCAGAAACAAATATGAGTTATTGAATGCCTACCATGGGCTGGGAGCTCAGCATCTGGCCGTACTTCTGAGTCCCCTCTCTCCACTCCACACAAGCACAAGCTTGTGGGTTCTGGGAGGGCAGGACTGTACCTACTGTGCCCACAATGTGTTTCCAGTGTCTAGCACATCATAGGTGTGCAATAATATTTGTTGAATGATTGAGTGAATAAATACCTTGAGCCTAGGGCTTCCCAGAGTTTGAGAGTGACCAGGGCTATTTAAAATTTTTTTGATTCCTTATATATTGAAAATGTTGAAAAAATGTGCCATAATACCTAAGAACTTTCTATGTAGTCTCCTATATCTCCCTCCCTGTATTTGGATGCAGAAGCGAAGGTCCAAATGTGCCACCTGCATGAGTAGTAGGTCTCACCCGAGTCCTCATTTCTCTGTGTTCTCCCCTGCACCTTACCTGCCCATCACAGGCCTGACTTGCACCCACCCAAGGGGGTTTCCGGGCAGGACAACATTATTGAGCAATGGTCCCACAGCCCTGTCCGTGCCCCAGGTCCTGAGCCCAACTTACCCTGCAGGATTTGATTAGGAGAGTCTGGAGCACTATCACCATTTATAGGATAGTTTTAGCCAAACAGATATGATCTGGGTTTGGTTGAAAGTTCCATTAAACAGATGTACTGGGAAAAGCACAGTGTCAGCGATTTGCCGAGGGGAGTAGGGACCTCAGGCCAACAGAGTGGGGACCAGGGTTATAACCAGGGAGATCATCCAAGGGAGGACCCTTCTGAAACTGAAACATGGTATTATTCATGACATCAGGAGAGCAGGCTCAACCAGGGCTGTTGTCTGAGGGGGTCATATGGGGCTGTTTATCTTGTTTTTTGGTTTCTTTCCATGGGGTGTGTTTTTCTGCCTTCCTGAGCACAGAAAATCACCTTCGTTTGTTGGAGCATGAACCTCCCCCCCTGAGGATCTGGTGAAAGTCATGACCCTTCTCCCCAGGAACATGCTCAAGTACAAAGACCCACGAAATGGTGCTGATGATGTCTAGGGGTTACCAGCCATCTGACCCCCATTCCTGGATCTGAAATCAAAGACCTCCTGAACCTTATATTTCTTAATGATTTTCCAAACGAGACTTTTACACCATAGTGCGGCATTCCACTTCCCCTGTATTTTCTTTCCTCCCCCTTGCTAAACCACAATGTTACCTTAGCAGACAGAATATTAGACCAACATGCTGAACCCATGGATGCCAAGCCGGTGGTTTTCCAGAGACAGGAGCCACATGAAAGCCCCCCCGAGCTGCGTCCCTGTATTTGTCCCTGTTTAGTGGTCAGGAGACTGGAGAAAAATAACAGCCAATAGGTAGACACTCTAAATTTACAAAGGGGATAAAAGCGACCCAAAGATACAACGCCTCCACTTTTGGAAAAGAACAAATACTTGAATCTGCCGAGGAACCCGGTTATTTTCATTTCAGGTTTTATTGGAGGATTGTATAATTTCCAAATGTACAAGGAAGGTTAACAAAATAGTAAAAGCAAAAAAAAAAAAAAAAGATCGGGGGAAAAGGTCGCTGTCTCAGGGAGGTCTCCCAATAACGTGGGGAACTTTTCCACTGTGTTGAATTGGAATCAATAATTGCCTAGAAAACATCTCCCGGAAGCCCAGGAGTATTTAATTAACAGAATTCCCATTCACAAGCAAAGTACTGGGTGGCTCTGCCAAGTGCCTGTGTCATGGAGGAGAAGGCGGGGGCACTGACTGGACCAGGAGTCCACTAAGAAGACAACCCATCTGTGAGTTTAGCTTTCTGTGCCTTTTGCTGGAAATATTTCTAATGGTCATGAGAAATCTCTAGAATCACACATGAGGGCCCCCTTCCTTGCTGTAACCTTAGGGCTGAATGAATCTCCTACCCCACTGTTCCTTCTCGGCTGGGTGACCTCATAAAACAAACAGGAGATGGGCAATTGACTGCCCTCGTGATAGGGCCATGCTTGCAGGAGGAGGCCCCGTGAGGGCTCCATGCTTCCTGCTGCCTCAGACACCTTCTGCTCTTGGAAGGGGGCCATTCTGTCAATAATTGAAAGACAACCTCAGTTGCTGGCTAGGTATGTGTGTATGTATGCAGGGGCCACAGAGAGAGACATCAGGGCTGACAACCTTCAACATGCCCCTTCAGACAACACCCAAACAGTCAGAACTGTAAAAAAATAAAATAAAATAAAATAAAATAAAGAGGGGCACTAGAGATTTTCCAAATTAAAATTATTTGGTCTTTCCAAACAAAATAATTTGATCACTTCATGGTTTAGCTTATCACTGGATCAAAAAGCATATGACCATTTTGCAACCCTTATGGAATAACCCTATTAAAATAAAATCTTTAGGCAAACCATTATGGAGAACTAGATATACACATGGTGTCAACATATTATCCTACAGATACTTGGAGCCCATAACTGTGAAAGCTCTCATTGTCATTGCCGTAAGTAGAGGTTGATCTTGACGTATATCATGAGGTGCCCCTAGAATCCCTAGCAAAATATCCATGCCAAAAGTGCTAAAGGAGTCTAAAACCAGGAAAGAGGAGATAGAGGAACAAGTTTATCAACACTATGAACCAATTAAATCCAGGAAGTGGAACATTCTATAGGACAAGTGGCTTGATCTCTTTAACAAGTTTAAATGTCTTAGGGAAAATAAAGAAAGGGTAGTGGTAAGGTCTGGTCTGATTAAAAGAAACTTAAGAGAATTAGCAATCAAATAAAGTACATGGCTTTGATTGACTCTTAGACTGAACAAAACAGTTGTAAAAGACATTTGGGGACAATGTGGGAAACAGGATCATAGACTGGGCTCAGATGATATGCGGCAACTGTTAATACTGTTAGAAATGATACTGATACGAAGTTATGTAGAATAATGTCTTTCTTTGGGATTCATACTGAACTATTTTAGGATAAAATATCTCAATGCCTATAATTTACTTCAACATCAGAAAAAAAATAGATGACTCAAAATGGCAAAATGTTAACATTGCTAAATATAGGATATGAGTTTGTAGACATTAATTATATCATACTCTACTTTTTGTTTGTCTGAAAAATTTTATAATAAAAAGTAAAAAAAAAAAGGAAAGTGGGGAAAGAAAACAAGAGAATTTCCCTAAAGACAGTCAAGATGTAGAGAGGGCAGCAAATAGGGACATCCTATTACAACTGGGGAGGAATGCCAGAGGAAACCACGAACCATGTGGCTTTCATGACACAACCCTCTTCTCCCCTCCCCTCACTGCATGAAACTTCCATGGCTTCCCACTGCCCTGAGGGTAAAACCCAAACTCCAGAACAGCCTTCAGGGACCTACACCAACAGGCCCAATCTGCTTCCCCAGCATCACCGGTGCCTCCCTTACCCTGTCACCGGCCCAGACACTGTGGTCTCCTCTCAGGTCCTCTGTGCCTCGGGTTTCTGTCTTTACCACTAGCCTTTGCACATGTCCTTCCTTCCTTGTAGAGCAAACCTCGCACCTCCACCAGCTCTGCTCAACCCTGGCTCCTTGCATGTGCCTCATCCCCGTTCACTTCAGCACAGGCAGGTGAGGGACACAGACCAATTCTTCTGAGATCTGCAGAATATCAGAACATGAATAAGTGCTTCAAAAGGGTAACAAAATTGTATTCTTTAAATGTTTATACTTAACAAATTGGTTTATTTAATGCACATATACGTACTCACACTACAGCAGGTCCTCAAACAATGTTGTTTGCTTCAATGCTGTTTTGTTATAATGTTGATGAGATACCCTAGGAACTTAGCTTTTGTCTATGTAAATTTACCTATAGTAAAATTGTTTCTTTTATACGTCATTTCACTTAAAGTTGCAGAACCTATCTACGACATTATGTGAGGGCTTACTGTATAATGTATATGCATCATCATTTGACAACCAAGTCATCAACACCCATAAGATATACCCTGCTGTACTGTCACCACCAACCTACTTTCTTGTCCCCACTTTGGTCTGCAAGCTACATGAGGGCGGTATGTTAGTTTTCTATTGCTGTTGTAACAAATTACCACAAACTTAGTGGCTTAAAATAACATAAATCTTACTGTCTTACAAGTCTGTAGGTCAGAAGTGTGGTATGGGTCTCACCAGGCTAACACCAAGGTAGAGGCAGGGCTGCCTCACTCTCTGGAGGCTCCAGGGAAGAGTTTTCTCCTGGAGATTGCATGACTAGTTGGCAGCTATAAATTGAGGGTCATTCTCAGCTTCTAGAGACTTTCAAATTCCTTGGCTAGTGGCCTTCTTCCTCCATTTAAATGCCAATGGCAGTAGGTTGAGTCCTTCTCATGTCTCATCTCTTTATCTGAAGCTGGGAAAGGTTCTCCACTTTTAAGGACCCATGAGATTAGGTTGAGCTCCCCTGAAGAATTCAGGGTAGTTTCCCTATCTGAAGGTCCATAACCTTAACCACAGGGAATACTTTTTGCCATGCAAGGTAACATACACGTTTCAGGGATTAGGAAGCTAGACGTCTTTGAGCACCATTATTCTGCTTACCACAGGCAGAAACCAAGATTTTCTTATTTATGGTATTAAATGCTTTTGATACTATTGTTATTATTATTCTGCATTACTGTTATTATGATCCAGCAAGTTAAGTTCAGGTGCTTTCATTATTTGTCTTTTTTTGTTTTATTTTTTGGCAGATCTCTACTAATATTGTCAGATCTCCTTACATCTCACACTATGAGGTAAGATGGAAATGCAGGTGATATTCAGGAGAGAGTTATTAGAGACCACCAAAGAAAGGGGTAAATCCATGAATGATACAAGGTTGGGATTCAAAAGCAAGCTGAGTTCCCAGGAATTCTAGAGAAAAATATCTAAGGTTCAAACATGAATGAATAGTTATGTTGTTATATGATTTAGAATTGTAGAAAAGAAATGGCTAAAAGGATTAAAAGTGTTTGATCTGAGGATTGAAATAGGGGAGGCATGAAATAGAGGAGGCATAATTTTCCTTATGAACTCTTCCATAATTTTGTACACGTTAGCCACGTGCATGCAATACTTTGACAATGATTAAAAACTTAATATATATATATGTACTCTTTTAAAAATATCTCTATGTTAAGAGAATAAAAAAAGTAAAAATGTTGTATTGAATACAATCCTTAGTTAAAAATATATATAACACATATCCATATGTGGTTAAACAGATATATGCTGAACATTGTTATATTTCTAAGTGTAATCACAAGAAACTGAAAAAATATGGTTGTATGTGGGGAGAAGCATTTGGGTGGGTTTGGAAAAGAGGATCTCACCTTTCAGTGTGTATCTTTTTGTACTGCTTGGGAAAAACTGCATATATCACTTTATCGTAAAATTGGTCAAGGTCCATTTCAGTATAGAGACTTCATATATTCTTTTATTAAATTATTTAATTTTTACCTTATCTTTGTCTTTAAAAATAGATAAAAATTCTCTTACAAACTATATGATAAATCCACAAAATACAAAATATAAGTGTAATAGAAGAAATAAGTAAACTTGGCAATAATTCCTAGAGAAAATTAATAAAGTTGATACCTGTACTAAGAATAGTGAGGGTTTTTTTAATAAAGGAAAGAAGAAAGAAAAGAGAAACTGATAGGAAAGAGGCAGTATCACAACAAATTCTACAGACATTGAAAATCAAAGAGTATAATAGAGCAAACCGCTTTAGACCAATAGATTTGGAAACAGATAAAATGAACAAATGCTATAAAGTATACAAATTATGGAAGCTGATGAAAGAAGGGAGAGAAATCTGAATGGCTTGATATTTATTAAAGAAATGGGATTCATTATTTAAACTTTCCCACTAACAAAACTTCAGGCGCAGTTGATTTCACTGGGGAATGATTCCAAAAATTTCAGCAAAAGGTAAACCAATCTTATACAGATGCTTCTAGAAAATAGAAAAAAAATCCTGTCTAATTCTGTTTATTAGGTCTCCTGTCTAATTCTATTTATTAGGTCAGCATAAACTGATCCCAGAACCTAAGTATTTAATACAATAATTACAGAACAAACTCATTAACAAAAATGTTACAAAATGTTAGCACATAAAATCCATTATTTGGGCCCTGGCCCCTATGGCTCAGTTGGTTGGGTGTTATCCCATGCACCAGGAGGCTGTTGGTTCCATTCCCTGTCAAGGGCACATGCCTGGTTTCAGGCTTGATCTCTTGTAGGGGCATGCAGAAGCCAGCTGATCAATGTTGTGCTCTTACATAGATGTTTCTAGCTCCCTTTTCCTTCCTCTCTCTCTAAAAAAAAATCAGTAAACTATTTTTAAAAATCCACTAGTGCATTAAAAGGATAAAGGATAATATCATGTATCCAAGAAGAGTTTTTCCACACATATGAGAGTGTTTTTACATTTGAAAAATAAACCAATGTAATTCCGCACATAAACAGAAAACAAAGAACCAATTAAATCATTTCAGTAGAAGCATGAAAAAAAATTTTGATAACGTTTAACAACTATCATGCTAAAAACTCTTTGCAAGTCAACATTAGAAGAAACTTCCTTAATTGGATTATAAATCTAAAAAACGCTTATTGTAAGCATCATAGTAAATAGTGAGAAACTGGAAACATTTCCCCTGATATTGGAAGAGAGGGAGATAGATTTTTTGATTAACATGAAGGAGGTAAAATGTATATGTGCTGATGGGGAAAAGGCTCTAAGACTTATTAATTTTTTAAAAAGTTAACCTGACATATCTAAGTTAAAACTATACAAAACATAAAAATAAAAACAAATATTTAGTATAGCTTTAAACATTTTGGAAGGATATATCCAAACTGTTACCAGCCATCACTTCATGAGAAGGTTGGGGGTGGAGAGCTAGGGGGAACCCATGTTTGTATATATGAGGAACAATACATTTTTCTAATATATTTTTATATGCCTATATCACTTGAAAAAGTAATATATTCATGTAGTATCATTATAGTAAAATAATATTATATCATGTCCTGCTCTAAAAAGAATGTTATACCAACTTAGGGGCTTCTAGACAATTATTACTTCTCTGATCTGTAAAAATGTTTCCATGTGGATATTGAATTTGGTGGAGAGAACTGAAAAAATCAGCTGCTCATTTATGTAAACGGGACAAACAGAACTTTGACAATGGCATGTCTGAACGAGGGCACCTCCCAGCCCAGGAGCACTGGGGCATCGGGAGTATGAAGGTAGCTGTCTCTGATTGGTCTGGAATTAATTCTATTTTAACCAGTGAGTATCTTCAGTTCTGATGGTAGCAAGAGACTATGAAAGGCAGAGCAGGGATGTATAGAGTTAAGTATTTGGGACAATCAGGTAAAATAACAACACCCTTTGGCCTCATTCACCACAGCCCAAGAATATACTCTAGGAGCAAATTCCTCTCTTCTCACAGGTGCAACTAAAATTCTCTCTGATTGGTCCAGATGAAAGCAGATTCTATCCTTGAATTAATAGGGCCATCCTTGCTCATCACTAGTTAGATTTGGTTTCCGAAGCCAGAACACTGACAAGAGCTTCTGTGATCAGTGTCCAGGCACAGAAATTATAGGTTTTCAGTCTTGTGGTCCTGGGAGCCAGAGGCATAAGGAATGCTGGAAATCCATGTTCTACCCAGAGGCCATGTTCCTGCCTCCCCTTCCCAGGCTGGAGTGACAGGCACAGTCTCCTAAGAAGTCCTGCTGGACAGCCAAATAAATGTCTCCTCCATCCCCTTCAACAAATTCTAAATACAAGTCCGATTTTTATTGGACCTATATCCATTAATCAAATGATTAATACTGAGTAGGGTAGATAAAGAGGAGAAAATGCCATCATCTACAAAGTGTGTTTGAACATTTAATGTCACTGATATGTGCATTCTGGAAGGTGTGTCCAGATTACAGGTATGACTTCCTAAGATCTTAGGTTCAGAGAGAGCCTTAGAAATTAATCTTCTGTCCTCTCATCTGCCAGGAGGACAGGGTTGAATGAAAATACTTTTTCAATTCTTCAAATTATGGACATAAAATGGAATACTAGAGACAATTATCCAGGTAATTTGACATGAAGGTTTTTTATTTTACTCTTCACTGCTTGTGAGGATGTGGGCATTATATGACCCCTTACTCTCTAACCTAATAAGTCTGTAAATCACAAGAGTTTCCTATGTCATCTGGAGCTGCTCTGATGAAATTCATAAGTTTGGGAACCAAAACACTTTACCTCCTGAATCAAAACCCACCCTCCATAACCAGAATAGATCTCTTCTAGATTTAGTGTCTCAGCACATTTCTGTTGTGTTTGCAAGATATGTACAAATCTGACTCACTACGGTATTAGATCCTGGACAAAGCATTGTGGGTCAAATGACTTATCCAAGAGCCATCCTAAGGCTAAATGTTTAAGCAATAAGAAACAGCACAGGAAATTGGGGTTGGTCTTCCTGGGTGTGAGTCAACTTTGTGGTGATCTAATTGGTATTTCTGGGGGGATGGGGCGGTCTGACCAAATGGATCTAGACAGCCTTTTCCCACTGGCAACCGCACAAAAACTAGATGACATAATTCACAGAATAGGAAATTAGGAGCAGATAGGAAATGCATACAAGACTACTGTATTTCTTCCAAAGGGAATGCACATATTGAACAGATTACTAAGGAGGATCCTCAAAGTTGGCAAAATCAATTCATTCAAGAGATAGAAGCAGAGTCCTGGAGAAGCTGAAGACCAGAGCAGAAAGGCAAGGAGCTTAAAGAGTGGAATATGACAGGGGCTCATTTGGTCATCTCATGCCTAGAATTTCTGTCGCTCCTTTAAGTTCAATAATACTGCAACTCAACATTGGCATGTAAGCTAATGGGTCTTTGCTGTCTGACCATCCAACACGAGGCCAGTGACTTAATTATTTTCCATTGCCTATGGCAGGCATTATTTTCATAAATTTGAATGAAAGAAATTAAGTTGAAGCAAGTTCCTTGTAACCACCCAGAAGTTTAGACTTATGGAAACACTTTAGAGCAAAGCAGCAAGAGTAGGTTTCTTATTTGTCTGTCAAGTCCAGCATATCTTTAGGAGAGCGGTAGAACTGTTTCCTTCTCCCTTGAATCAGGGAAAAATGTATTTTTGGAGCTTTATGACAATGCTAAGCTGGCCAAAATTTACTCAGCAATGTCCACGGGCAGCCATGTCTTTCAACACGTCCTCTTTTTCCTTCCTTGAGAAAACATTGAAAAACTATGGAGTGCCTTGTAATAGAGACATTTTTTTCCCCCTTGAAAGTTAGGATGACAAGTGTAGCATTTTCTCAGCTATCCCACACCAGTGAGAGACAAAGTGAGAATGACATCCATTGCACAGCTGGAATTGCAAGCACTAGAATTTCCCACAAGGACCCACGTGTTGCTTGCCTCTGGGAGAGCTGTGACATTAGGCACGCATGATTAACCCCAGCCCCTTCCCAATTGCCCCCTTTGAGATTAGCTCAAGTGAGGATGCAAAGAAACTTACCCTGATGTGTGAGTGAAAATGGTGTGGGGTCCACTTTCCCCTTGCAGTCATACCTCATCTCTGGTGTTGTTCCTGAATAGCACATAACTGTAGAAGAGGGGAAGCGAATCAACTATAATTTCCAGGTCCTTCAATTGGTCAGCCAGCCTTGTTGAGTTTATTGTAATTGCTCTGTGAATCCTCTCTTATTTCCTGAAATTCCCCCAGAGCATCGCAGAGGAGTCATTATGGCTCAGATCTGGAATGGTGAAATATCAAGAAAATGAACACAACCACTAGATTAATTCTGGTTCTACTAAAGAGAGAGATTTTTTTTTTCATTGAGATATACTTGACATAAAACATTGTATTAGTTTTTGGTCTATGATATAATGATTTTATATATACGTACATTGCAAAATGATTACCAAAATGTTTTGTTAACATCCATCAAGAAAAAAAAAATTTTGTGTGTGATGAGCACTTTTGAGACCCACTCTCTCAGCAACTTCTAAATATATGATAGTCACCACACAGTGTACATTATATCACCAGGATTTATTTATCTTATATAACTGGAAGTTTGTACCTTTTGACCACCTGCACCCATGTTGCCCAACCCCCATACTCAGCCTTTGGGAACCACCAATCTGTTCTCTGTATCTATGTTATTTTTGTTTGTTTTGTTTTCGAATCCATGTATGTGATATTATACAGAATTTGTCTTTCTCTGAGTGCCTTATTTCACCTACCATAATGCCACCAAATTTCATCCATGTTATCACAAAAGACAGAATTTCCTTCTATTTTATGGATGAATAATATGCCATTGTATAGAAACCACATTTTCTTTTTGTTGTTAATTCTCAACCGAGGACATTTTTCCATTGATTTTTAGAGAGTAGAAGGGAGAGGCAGAGAGAGAAATATCAATGTGAGGGAGACACATTGATTGGTTGCCTCCCACGTGTACCCCAACCAGGGCTGGGTATCGAGCCTGTAGCCAAGGTGTGTGCCCTTGACTGGAATAGAACCTGGGACCCTTCTGTCTGCGGGCTAACACTCTACTGAGCCAAGCTGGTTAGGGCAGGAATAACATTTTCTTTATTAATTAATCTATCCATGGACACCTATGTTGTTTCCACGTCTTGGCTACTGTAAAATTATAATGATACAATAAACATGGGAGTGCAGATATCTCCTTGAGTTGCTGATTCCTGTTCCTTTTAATAAATACACAGAAGTGGAATTGCTGGGACATATGGTAATCCTATTTTTAATTTTTTGAGAAACCTGTTTTCCATAGTGGCTACACTAATATATATTCCAACCAAGAGTGCACAAGGGTTCCCTTTTCTCCACATCCTTACTAATACCTGTTATTCCTTGTCTTTTTTAAAATAGTCATTTTAACAGGTGTGAAGTGATATCTTATTGTGGTTTTGGTTTGCAATTCCCCAGTGATTGGTGATGTTGAGTATCTGTGATGTTGGTCATTTGTATGTCTTTTTTGGAAAAATGTCTATTTAGCTCTTCTGCCCATTTTTTAACAATTTTTTTTTTTTTTTACTATTAGGTTGTATAAATTCTATATTTTGGATATTAATCCCTTGTCAATCAGATACAATCCTATATAATAAAAGCCTAATATACAAATTGACTGAACAGCAAAATGACCAGTCACTATGATGTGCACTGATAACCAGGGGGCAGACACTCAACACAGGAGCTGCCCCCTGGTGGTCAGTGCGCTCCCACAGGGGGAGCACCACTTAGCCAGAAGCGGGGCTCATGGCTGGTGAGCCCCGTGGCAGTGGCGGGAGCCTCTCTTGCCTCTGTGGCAGGCGGACATCCCACAAGGGGTCCCAAACTGAGAGGGCGCAGGCTGGGCTGAGGGATGCCCCCCCCCACACACTCTCCCCCAGTGCATGAATGTTGTGCACTGGGCCTCTAGTTTTCAAATATTTTTCCATTTTGTGAGTTGTCTTTTCATTTTGTTGATGGTTTCCTTTGCTGTACAGAGGCTTTTTAGTTTGATGCAGTTTCACTTGTTTATTTTTGCTTTTGGTGTCAAATCCAAAAAAATCATTGCCAATACAAATGTCAAGAAGCTTACCTCTTATGCTTTCTTCTAGAAGTTTTGTGATTTCTTGCCTTGCATTAAAGTCTAATACCTTTTGAGTTGACTTTTGTATATTAAGATAGGGGTCGAGTTTCATTCTTTTGCATGTGGCTCTCTAGTTTTGCCAGAACTATTTATTAAAGAGACTAGCCTTCCCCCATTATATATTCTTGGCTCCTTAGTTGCAAATTAATTGACCATATATGCGTGGGTTTACAGGCAGTGCTTGGGTTACGTCGGAGATCCGTTCCTACAGCACTACATAATGCGATTTTCGCTGTAAGTTGGAACCCACCTACATAAGCACCTATATCACTCACATGGAGCACATACACAGCAGTAATGAAATGAAACAATAAAAAAAATTAAAAGAAAGATAACAATTCCTGATCTTTACTTGTGGTAAATAAATAATAAAAAACATAAAGCACATATGTACATACATCGAAATGACAGAACTTTTGTTTTTTTATAAATAAATGGGAGATGGCGACATAACCACGAAATGATGTAAGTTTAGTCTGACATAACCCAAGGACTGCCTATATGTTGTGGCTTTTTATTCTGTTCCTTTGATCTATGTGTCTGTTTTTATGTCAATACCATACTATTTTCATTACTATAGCTTTGTAGTATAGTTTCAAACCAGGAAGTGAGATAACTTGTTTTTTTTTTTTCTTTTTCTCCAGACTGCTTTGGCTTTCCAGGTTCTTTTTTTGCCCCCATACAAATTTTAGGATTGTTTATTTTTTTCTTTGAAAAATGCTATTGGAAAGTGCTGCTTAATTATTGGAGCCAGAGGGCTCACCAGAGAAAGGAGCTTGATAGAGGGGCCATCCTATTCCCTTTGAGGCTGATGCTTACCTTGGGAGGTGGTATATTTAGTAGTTAAAAAATTGCCAGAGTCAAGCCAACTAGAACGCTTGAGTGATTAGGAGAAATAGAACCTTGGAAAAATAATCACTCTAAGATTGATTTTCTATTTATAAAATTAAGGCATTAACTACCTCACAGAATTGTTCTCGGCATTAAAAGAGATAATTCCTAACTGCTCAATCCATTACCTTCCACATAGTAATTTCTCAAAAATTTTCTTGGTCATTACCAGACCAAAACACTGGAAAAGCAAATGGGCTTTTGAAGGAGCAACGCTTTGCATTGTTCACACCTGTCTGAATCAGATGTTTTAAACCCTAGGTGGGTGCTCATGGTCTGACACTGAGAAGATTTTCTGAAATCAGGAGGAACTGTACCTGATGGGTTCCGTGAACAGAGTTCAGCATGTGGAGGCCTGGTGTGCATACGCTGCTAGTGCTGTTTCTCCGAGGCAGCCGCCGTGCAGTGCCAGGCATGATCTGCAGCCTGTCAGAACTAAGAAGCTGCAGGGCCTCCCAAGTGGGGTCTCTGATAAGAGAGAGTAGTTACAGGCTCATGAATTTGATTAAGCACCTTCCACTTATTCTCAATAGAGACTTAATTAAACACAATGTGTATTTCCTTGACTGCCTCTGCCAAAGCTGCAAATGGTTATTGCTGCAATTATTAACAAGAATAAATGACTCTAGGAATGATGTTAGGCATTATAATGATGGCCCTTGCAAAGGCTTAGAGAAGGCAATTACAATACAGACAATGTTAGCCTTTTTCCCTTCTTCCTAAACTGGTGGTGGCGGCTAGCTATTGATAGTTGCATCCTTACCTGTTTAAAAACTCCCCTCTCTGTTCTACTGCCTGTAATTGAAGGGATCATCCTCCAATGTCAGAGCAACACCTCGAGGATGAACAGCATTCAGCATTAGCAGTGAGGGGATAGTAAGGGTCATTACTATTTCCTTGTTTATCTCTTTTCAGATGATCTACAATAAACAGATCTGCAGCTGAAGCGCCGGCTGACAAAGATGTAGATTTAAACACTGGCTGTGCTTATTTTTGTTACATACCCTGTGGGTCTCAGTTTTTGCATCTGTACAATGAAGGAAATGGCACCCGCATGCTGTGAGAATTAGAAGAGACCATAAAGATATAGGGAGTGCTTGGACCAATGCCAGGCACATGGGAATGGTCAGTGGATGATCATCATTATCATGTTTTGGTTTACTATTATTATTAACTAAAGGCCCAGTGCACGAAATTCATGCACTCGAGGGGGGCGGTCACTTAGCCTGGCCTGTGCCCTCACAGTCCAGGAGCCCTTGTGGGATGTCTGACTATATAATGAAGGCTTGGGCCAACACCCTGGATTCCTGGGGGGCAGGCCTAAGCCTCCAGTCAGACATCCTTAGTGCTGCCACAGAGGCGGGTGAGTCTTCCATCACCTCCACTGCACTGGGCCAGCTGTGAGCCTGGCTTCTGGCTCCTGTGTTGAGCATCTGCCCCCTGGTGGTCCTTGCATGTCATAGCGAGCATTGAACTACCTTACCATATCATTAGCATATTATGCTTTGATTGGTTGAACAGATGACCAGACACTTAGCATATTAGGCTTTTATTATATAGGATTTTTACTTGAAGCAACAAGCATATATGAAGGCAAATATAAAAATGAATGCATTTTACAATGTCAGGTAAGAATACATTAACAGTGCATTAGGAGGTAAAGGAGAAAGACATTTCATTCCTTGAGAGGGAGATGGCACACAGCTCCAGCGTGATGACTGGCAACTAACCCCACCTTTTCCCAGGATAAGCTTACTTGATCACCACACAGTAGGTCTGAGTGGGCATTGCCTTCTCACTGGCAGAAGACACTGAGCTCAGAACCCTAAAGATTAGTCCCTAAACTAGAATGGGAACTACAACCCAATGCCCTTTCTTCAGACCTTTTTTGGAGAATGCTGCCCGCAGGTAGGGTCCATGATGAAATTGATGTACTACCAGGGGACCAGAGGCTGAGGTCCAGTACCCGGGTGAGATTGTCTTCCCTGGGAGGCCAAGGCACCTCTTATTAGCATAAAGGCTCTTTAGATGCCAAGCCTTGTGTTCAAAGTCCTGTATCCACCCAGAGGGGGCGCCTTTTGCTAATTCAAACAATGGACAGCTACTGGCTAGCTGGGCTCTAGGCCAGGCTGGGCCTTCTGCTTCTTTTCATGGTTCCCTCGGGATACAGAATGCTGGTGCAGGTTTTGCGATTTTGTGTGTATATATATAATTTTTACATCTTATCTTTAACTAATTTTATTGGATTTTATCTAATATGGAATGCTTTTCCTATCAATTAGACAGGGTGTTTAAAATAATTATTTTCATCTACATGGTTCTTCATTATTTACAATTCTCTGTGACTTGAGTTTATTTGAAAACTTAGATATCTCACTTCTCAGACCAATATCCAAGTAGTTTCTATAAATAAAAAGGCTGGAGTCACTTAACCTAATTTCAGTCTCCCCTACATGAAGTTAAATGGAATAGTCTGAAGTTTTCTGGTATTAATCTGTGATTTTACTTTAAATAGTAGTATTATGTTGCCATCTTACTTTATTATAATTTTTAAAAAAGGTTCTGGGATTACTCTTGAAATGAGCAAAGTTACAATAATAAATGATAACTCTTAAGCATGCTAAGGCTTCTCTAAATTCTGCTTATTTTTATGAACACTCGGGATGATATTGTTTGGTTTTCTAACCTTATCATTTCAGACCAGCTGAAGCCACAAGGGGCTATTTGCAGTCCTGGGCGATGAGGCCATCTATCGTGGGGCCTGGCCGGTCTTGACTTGGCTGGGAATGGGGTCATTCTGCACTGGGCTTTGCTCTTGATGAAGGATGTTGATGTGAGTCAGACTTCTCTTAGAAAAGGCATGAAACTGTGTCTCCCACTCTGAACATGTACTTCCTCCTTCAAGGAGCTGAGTGTCAGGCAGGAGCAATCAAGTGCATCCAAGTTAATTTCACAAAAGGTTCCTGTTACTTGTGTGACTGAACACCTAAAGGGCAGGGCCTGGGCTGGGTCTTACTGTTGTATTCCCCACCCTACTCGGCACTGAGCTTTGTAATAGGAAGCCAATTAATATTTTCTGAAGTGAACTGAAATAGCTACTAACCTCCAGTAGACTCTAACAACAACAAATGCAATGGAAAGAAAGAAGGGATGAAGCATTCCTTTTAGGGGAAAGTACCATTTGTCCATTCATTCACTCATTTATTCCTTTCCTGTCTTCTATCTGAAAGATCTTATGACAATGATGTAGGAAAACTTGAAGGATATAATGCATGAGCTAGGACCTGTAGCACAGGTAAGATATGGGGTACCGAAGGAAGAAAGGGCAGAGGAAAGTATTAGTAAAGGCACAAAGGCTGGACTTTGAAGGCTGGGTTTGGGGAGGTGAGATAGGTGTCCTCTGGCTGGAGCTTTGGGGTCATGGAAAGAAGCAGTTGAACAGAATCTAAAATGGAGCCTCAGTATAGTCGTGCAGCTCTTGTTCACAGTCCTGCCCCCAGGGGACTGGAGATGAATAAGGGGTACGGTATAGTCCCCCAGAAAGTACAAGCTTCTGCAGTCGGCAATCCTGAGTGCAAAGGCAGCTCGGCACACATGACTTCCCTTTTCTTACTCTTCATGCATTTGTAGAATAGGGTGGTAACGATGGTGCAAGAGCACAGTGCAAGTTAAACATGGCTGGCGTAGGCAATGACCAACAAATAACACATGCTCCAAAACGGCAGCTTTCCCTTTGTTCCTACTCCTGAGCAATGCTGACCAATATAATTGTCTTTTGACAAAGTACAAGTTAAAGACCATATCTTACATGTATTTCCAAGTAGCAACATATTTTATTTAATTTTTAATAACCACAATTTTTATTATGTTTCTTTTCTTAGCAAATTCCTGGCCTTATTGTTATTTGTCCTTCACTGTGGCTCTTGAAATATATCAGTATGACCCATGCCCACCCTCCCTGATGCCCTCCACAAAGCCTCTCTGAACATGTAGAAACTTTCCCGCATACCTGAATTATATTTTAAATTGGCCCTATGTGCCTTCAGATTGAAAAGCTGAAGGTTATTTGTAAGCACCCATTTCATGAACATTTAGTGGTCAGTTTTTTTCCACATACTTTTGGAAGTAAGAGCAGAAGACGAGGGGAAATGCTGTTGGTTACATGGGTGCATTTACCATTCTATTTTAGCATTTTCATTATCTTTTTCTGAAAGTTTTCACTTTTCCTTAAAGGTAAAACTCGGGCCCAATGCAAAGTTTTGTCCTCAGTGACCAGTGTAATCTTCATATTTGTGTTTCCCTATATCTGAGTTATCATTAAGTGGAAGTCATTTATTCTATTGGCCACCTGATGATGAGATAAATGCCAAATGCTTTATGAATATTTTAGCCATTTATATAATCTGAAACAACAGCTGTGATCATTAGTGTTGTCACCAATTCTTTGATTCTCTTCTTGCCAGACATATGGCAAGACTGAATGTCCCTGTTTCCTGGAAGTTAGGAGAACCAAAGGAACTTGCTTCGGCCAATGAAACATGAGTGTGTCACTTCCAGGTGGAAGCCTTTAAGACCCAGGGAGTAACTTGCTCTGTTTCCTTCCCTTGATGAGGTGACTAGTGATGTTCCAGATGGTGGAGGCGCTAATAGCCTTGCCACCCACATGGACTAGAATCCCCAGCCATGCCAAGTAAGACATGTGGCATGAGTGAGAAATAACCCTTTGTTGTTGTCATTTAACTTTTTATTGTGAAATAATTGTATATGCACATGAAGTTGTAAGAGACAATACAGAGATCCCAAATACTTTCCATTCAGTTGCCTCCAGTGGTAAATCTTGCATAACTATAATGCAAGACCACAGCCAGGAAATAGATGTTGATAAAACCCACCGATTTGATTAAAATTCTATCAGATTTATACTCACTCATGAGTGTATGCTTGTCTGTATTTAGTTCTGTGAAACTTTATCACGTATGTGGTTTGGAGGGCCATCACCCCAGTAAGATGCAGGACAGCTCCCGGCCCAAGGCTCCCTGGTGCTGCCCTTTTATTGCCACAGCACCTCCCTCCCTTCTCACCTCTTCCTAAGCCCTGGCAACCACTGATCTGTTCTCCTTATCTACAAATTTGACATTTCAAGACTATATAAATGCAATCATACAATATATAACCTTTAAAACTTTTTATTGTGGTAAAATATATATAACCTAAAATTTGACACATTAACCATTTTTAAATCTACAAATCAGTGGCAGTAATTACATTCACAATGTCGTGCAACCAACTACATAACCTTTTGAGACTGGCTTTGTTTCACCTTCATCATGATCCCCTGAGGTTCTATTCAAGCTGTTGTGTATATCAACAGTTCATTCCTTTTTATTTCATGATATGGATGCAGCACTCTGTTCACCCATTCACCCACTGACAGACATTAGAGTGGTTTCTGATTTTCGCTATTAGGATTAAAGGTAAAACATTTGTGTATACGTTTTTGTGTGAGTAAGTTTTCATTTCTCTGGATACATGCTCAAGAGTAAAGTTACTGTGTCACACAGTAAGCACCTGTTCAGTGTTGTAAGAAATGGCCTTGCAATACCATTTAATATCCCCAACAAAACTTTTATTGGTTGAGCCATGAAATTTTGGGGTTATTTGTTATTGTAGCCTAACCTACCCTGATTAATATATCAGTAAATTATTTTCTCATTTGCAAGGTCATCATGGAATCAAATTTAACCTCAATTATGTACTAAGAGGTAACAATGAGATATTTATTTTATTCAAGTATTCATTTACTAATTCCTTTACTCAATAGATATTTGCTAGGCACACGCTATTCTTGGGAACATGTTGGGTGTGGAGGATACAATACTGGGAAAGCACTTTTGTTGGAGCTCAGTGTCTACTGTGAAAAGTAGACAATAGACATAGACAAGGAAAACAGTGCTATGAAGGAGTGGCACCTGGTGGCATGACAGTACCAAAGCAGGGCACTTACGTGGCCAGGGCTGGGAAGAGAGGATTTGAGTTGGTAGAGTTCCCTGAGAAAATAATGCTCCAGCTGAAATCTTATAATTAGCTAACTAGGAAATGAGGCAAGCATGAAGGGTGGAGAGAGAGGACATCCTAGCCAGGGAGATAGCCTGGTAAAAACCTTTTGGGGCCACAGAGACTGGGTAATTCATGAATTGAAACACGAAGGTGGTTAGAGTAGTGAGAATATGTGTCAAAGAAGTCTAAGATGAGACCAGAATGCCTAGGATCCCAGAGGCCTCTTCAGAGATGGAGATCTTGAAGGTCAAAGTAGTGGGGATCTCTAAAAGGTTTTATCACTGGTAGTCACATGAGCATATCTGAGCTTTTAAAATATCACTCTGGTTATTGTGTGGAGAACAGATGTAAGGGATGTGTGCAGATTGCAAGCACCTGAAATTCAGGGATTCCATAAAGACAGAGAGAAAGCTGCCCCTCTCCCAAACACTTCCCATCCTCCAAAAATAATAAAAATGAGATGATAATAAAGAGAAGAAAGTCAAGGAAGAGATAAAATTCTTTACAAAATAGACCTGAATCTATTGCTGGCACTCTATGAATGGTACATAAGGGGGACATACAAAATAATAACAGGATTGCAATGAACAATTGCTGGTAGAAATAATTTAATCGAAGCAATGCTTAGCCTATATTTTATAGAGTGGGCCTGCTGGGTAGAGCACGTAATTAGTGAATATGAAGAAAAGATGGACATTGGATGTGTTTATATGGGAAATAGGGCTCAGCTTAGGGTCCTGTTGCTCCATAAATTCACTTTACTTCTTCTTTGGGGTTTCTGATAGAAATGTTATAAATCAGAGATTCTATGTTATTTCTCCCTATGAATGCTAAACTGAGCCTAAGCAATTCTCTTTGATCAAAACTCAGAAAAGATATTGGTATGATAACACCCAATGCTCAGGTATATTTAAAAAAGGGGGGCGGGGAGGAGGCGGAGGAGGAACAGAAGAAAAAAAAGGAGATGACATGGAAGTTTTCCATCTGAGGCTTGGCACTTCCTCATTTTGACACTTGGCTGCTGAGTGTCTGTGATGCTAAGGAGGAGCTTACAAGACGACTCTCATCTTGAATGAATTTAGTCTTTGAGTTGAGAGTTGAGTTGCTACTACTTAATCTATATCCCTATAAAAGACTATAGACAATACATAGAACTGTAGTCACTAAAACAGGAGATAGTACCCCCTCTCAAGTGGAAAGAACACTTTTTTTGTTTCCCCCCAATAAGTACCCTGTTCCCATTACTGCCCTTGGATGTTTGAAAGCACACTCCCAGCATCCTCCTCAGTGGGCTTCAGAAGCAGAAGAGGATAATCACACGCCAGAAACTGTGACAGGCTGTAATTCTCTCTTCAAAAAATAGTTTGCCAGGAGAGCTGCCCATGCTGGTCACATTTTATTAGCTTCCACTCACCAAGCAGCTATTTGTGACAAAGAAGTCTCCCATCCTTAATTGGATTTGGTTTCAAGTTAATGAACTGGTGCCTTGTCACTTTCTGCAGACAGAAGTAGTTTCTCAAGGCAGAGATTCTGGCTGTAGAAAGGGGAATTAGAGGACTAGGGGTGGTAGGGGAGGGCCCTGGAGTCTGAGATGGAACATGAGGGGGTGAAAGAATGTGTTTTACTTGGGGCATTAAAGCCACTTGGAGCTGTGAAGCTGGGAGCCTAAGTATCTTGATTTCAAGGACATCCATTATTTCTCACCCATTCATTCAACACTGAGTGCCTACTTTAATGATTCAAAAGAGACTAAAATTGTACCATCACACATCTTGCATTATTCAAGGGAAAGAAAAGTAACCAAATAACATAATATACACACAACTTTAGATGGTGTGTTAAAAGGTGAGAAACACTAGGGGGAAAAAGAAAAAGTTGAGCAAGGTGAGGGGAATTGGGAGTGTTGAGGAAGTGGGGGGGAAGGGGGCGGTGAGCAAGTGATGGCCTTCAGAGAGTGGTTTGGGCAAACCTCACTGAGACTTGAGAAGGTGGATTAGCCCAGCGGTACCTGCAGGGAGCCCTCTGCAGACAGAGGGAGTGCTGGAGCAAAGACGCAGAGGCAGGAGCCTGCCTGGCCTGTTATTGGAAGAGCAAGGAGCACAATGTAGCAGGACCCAGGAGAACAATGGGAGTGCATGTGTTAAGACAAGAGGTCAAAGAGCAAATGGACCCCAAGTCATCACAGACCTTGGGAAGACTCTGGCTTTTTCTCTGAGTCAAACTTGGAAACATTGGATGGTCAAGATCTGAGAAAATGTATAATTTGGTAATTTTGTTGGTGCCATATGATAGGGCAAAGTGTGGGAGACTAGAGCTCTAAATGAAAATGAAGTGGTCGTGGAGTGGTCTGCAACAGTAAAGTGATAGGAAATGGCTGAATTCTTTATGTATCTTGAAGACAGAGATAGTAAGATTTCCTTTCCAAAGCATTGGATGTGGGATACAAGAAACAGGGTAGCATTTAGATGGTTCCAAGGATTTGGACCTGAACAGCTAGAAGGTAGCAGATACCATCAACTGAGGAAGGCAGAAGGTAGAGCAGTTTCTGCAGAGAAGAGGAGTGAGTTTTGGACATATGGAATTTATGATGTCTATTAGACATCCAAGAAGAGACCCTGGCTTTGGAGTTGGTAGAAAAGTCAGATCTGGAGAAGCTGGGAGTTGGTGGCAGACAGGTGATATATGGGATTACCAAGGGGAGTACAAACAGAGATGAGGTGAAGACCAAGGCCTGAGCCTAGGAAAGTCCAACATTAAGAGCCAAATGAGGTCACACATAGCAGAGCACACATTACACATGTGTGACACATAGTACATGTTTGATGAATGTTCCCCATAATGGCTATAATTTTTATTATATTTATTGTATCCATTGCACCTGATTATTTTTGTATTCATCTAAGTTACAAAGTGATGACTCAGATATATTTTTTCCTGCCCTTCAAGAGTGAGAATCCAGTGCCCCAAAAGTTCTTGTTGTGGTACAGAAGGACACTTGTTTAAATTAGGAGGAAGGTTAAGACTGCCTGCAGTGATCACTAACCATTGAACACATGTTTGAAGTGTAGCTGGTTCTGTGCTAGGCCTGAGGAAGGGCACATAGGTGACTAGAAGGACACAGTTGCTGTCCTTAGGGTGTGTGTAGGCCGATGGAGGAGGCCCAGAACTGTATATTAAATGTTATGAGGAAAAAAAATGTTATGAGGGATAAAGCAAAGTAATTTCAGAATAAAGAGAAAGAACGTTTAATCATGTGTTCAGGGCTTAAGATAAGGTGGTTGGTAGGTGTGGGTAAGCATGGGCATTTATTCACATGTACAGATCAGTACATAGGTACGCTCATTGGTTTTTGGAACATGTAGAAACCTAAGGGATCTAAGCATCAACTGCCTGAAGTAATGAACAGCTGAATAGGGGTTGCAGAGACCAGGGTGGGAACAGAGAGGCAAGTTCAATGGTTTGTCAGGATGAAAAGTCCTGGGAAACAATAGAAAAGAGTTTTCAAAAAAAGGATTCAGGTCCCACCCAATCCTTTGATGTTCTGCCAGCTTCCTTCAGAATGCCACACTCATTCACCTTGACCCGGACCTCTGGCTTCCACCAGCATGAGAAAAGTACTTTAATCTGCTTAAAAACAGGGTCTTGGAAAGGTGAACAGGTTCCAAGGGGTTCTTGGCAGACAGTCCTTGCAGGCTGCCAACTGCAAAGGCAACTTGGGGTCTTGCTGCTCTTGGCTGCCACAGTGGCACCTCGGTGAGGTCTGGAAGCCTGCGCATTATTCTTAAATTCGGAGTCAAGGGGGGGAATTGGATATCAGGGTAGAAAGTCGGGTTCCCATTGGAAACTCTGATGTCACAGTCAAATTTGCTACTGTTCACAGCTGGGGTCCCCATTTGACAGCTGAGCCTGGAAACAGAATCCTTTTTGAAATCAGAGAAAAAAAAGGAAGACATTGGCTGAATTTCAGGAAATGCCCTAATGATGAAATCTGGGAAATGGCAAATGTGCATAACAAAGAAGTGGTAGAAGTCTCAAAGCTTGAGTCACTCAGAACCGCGTTGGAGACATCACTGGAAAAAAGTTGGGGGAGAGTGGCCTTCCTTAGTGGAAAGTCTATGAAGTCCCCTTAATGTTAGTGGCACATTTTTCAAAGTCCTTGACAGGGATGCTGCTTTGTTTTCCTCTGCATCACACACTACGAATAAAGCACGAGCAAACTTTCCATTTTGCTCATGTCCCAGCTGTCATTTTCTCTACAAGTAATGGACAAAGTAGCCCAAACAGCTTCAGGAACAAAATGTGACAAATATGATAAAGAAAAATAACCAACTCTAGTTAAGTGCAGATCAAGTTTACAAAGTCAGACACGTATAGTACCCCATTCGAATCCCAGTCTGTCTTCTGGGTAGGCTTTCTCCTTTCGTAGACCAGATTACAAGGTGTGACAGGTTATGACTAGTCTGGACTTTTGACTTTCAAATTAATTCTTATTGATTCCTGATCCCATACTCTGCCTCTCAAGAGAATTAAGAGAACAAAATCCCACTTCTCATTGTGTTGTGTGTTTTTTTTAATAACTTATGGAGGGTGGTCAAATTATTAATGGAAAATCGACCGTTTACTAGAAGATAAAGGTACACCAAACTGATATCAGACAACTATCCAAATAAAAATTAAAACTTTTTTGCCTTAAAACACAGTCTTGCCCTGGTCAGCTTGGCTCAGTTGGGTGGGCATCATCCTGTGCGCCTAAAGGTCGCCGGTTCAATTCCCAGTCAATGCTAGGTTGCCTGCTCAATTCCTGGTGGGGGGCATGTGGGAGGCACCTGATAAATACTTCACTTTCAAATCAATGTTTCTTTCTCTTCCTCTTCCTTCCTCTCTCTCTCTCTGAAAAAAAAAATCAATTAAAATTTTATTTAAAAAAAATAATAAAACAGTCTTTTTGCCTTGCTCTGGAATCCATAAAAGATGTGGTCCTGGTTTGCTCCAAAATTAACATCCCTCCCGAGTCCTGAATTCATGCTTTTCTACCTCACCTTTGATCATCAATGACCTCTTTCCTCTTGTGCACCCTCAAGCTTTCTCTAGTGAATGTTCCCTCTACCTAAAACCTCTTCAAGTAGCTACCACCCAAAACTCACTCCTGCCTCTCATATTTCTTTAATTTCTGAATTTCTTTACAAATTAATCACACACCATGTCCCTCCCGCACATATACCTTTATGTTCTCCATAATGCCTTACAGACTAGCTTTCCTGCTATACTCTCTTTAGATGCTCATGGAAGGTATGTGTGATCTCATCTCCATCTGCAGAGATGACCACCACGCCTTTTTGAAACCCCTGTCATTTGGTTTCTGGAACACAGTAATTGCCTGGTTCTTCTTCTGTTTCCCTAATGTTGTCCTCTCTTATAAAGACACATTTTAGAATGTCTATTTCCCAGCAAGTTTACTGATCTTAAAGACGTTTAAAGGACCATCTTATCATTCCCAGGACTTGACTTTTACTGCTACTTGCATGTTCCCCTAAATCAAGGCATTTTATGCTAACACTTCTACTGAAATTCAGACCTTTGCATTTGAAATTCCTATAGAAAAGACACACAAAAAGATTTGCCAGCCGCTTTTAAAAAAAAAAAGTTTTTTTTTTTAATGATTTCAGAGAAAGGAAGGGATAGGGAGAGAGAAACATCAACGATGAGAGAGAATCATGAATTGCCTGCCCCCTGGAAATTGAGCCTACAATCTGGGCACGTGCCCTGACTGGAATCAAACCATGACTTCCTGGTATATGGGTTGACACTCAACCACTGAGACACACCAGCCAGGCCTTGGCAGGCACTTTTGATTCACTACACCTAAAACTGAGATTATTGTCCATGACCCCACCTTGGTGACATCATTTCAAACTCCTTGTCTCTTGGGCTTGCATCCTTGAGACATTATTAACTCCTCCTTGCTCACTTCTCACACCCAAGCTGTTAACTTTTCCATTCTGCCTCTGAAAGGTGCATACATTCCTTCCTTTTATAGCATCTTTAATTGTTTGATGTTTAAATTATAGTTGACATTTAATATTATATTAGTTTCAAACAAGTCTATAGATTCAATGGAATTTCTATCAAAATACCAATGGCATGCTTCACAGAACTAGAACAAATAATCCTAAAATGTATATGAAACCACAGAAGACCCTGAGTCCTCAGTAGCCAAAGCAATCTTAGAAAGAACAAAGTTGGAGGTATCAAATTACCTGATATCAAACTGATATCATTGTATTTCATCCAGTTATTAATTAACTGGAAAAGAACAAAGGAAAGGCTGGATATTATAGACATGGCCAGTAAAGTATTGATAACATAAGAAAGATACTTGCCTACAGGTTACACCTGGGAGCAGGTCATTGGCCAAATGGATGTGGCCTCTGCAAGTGCATGAAATCTGAAATACATGAGCTCCAGAACAAGGGAATTCCTTCTCTTGCTCTCTTGGGACTCCTGTTGCAGGGGGTGTGCTCTCACACATAATGGACTAATGGATTACAACTAGCCTGATGCTCTACCAGACTCAGTTCCATCATGGACTGGAAACTCTTGACAATGGATTTGCTTTTAGTTCTGTTGAATCCCCAGCTGAACCTCTTCCAGGATTGACTTAAGGGGATTGGAACTTTATAACCTGAGGGGTATAATTTCACTCAAATAAAGCTTCCTATCACATCTTATCCTCCCATGGGTACCTTCAGAAATTCTTATTTCAGTGGTACCCTAAGAACCCCACTTCCACTAGGAATGGAGAGAAGGCAATCCATGCAATTCTCTGATAACAAAACTATACTATCCAGCTATAGTAATCAGAACAGCATGGTACTGGCATAAAAAAAGACACATAGATCAATATAATAGAATAGAGAGCTCATAAATAAACCTACTCCTATATGGTCAATTAATCTATGACAAAGGAGGCAAGAATATACAGCTGGGTAAAGATAGTTTCTTCAATAAAAAGTGCTGTTAATAGCTTCTTGATTGCTAACAGTTATAGCCAATAGCTCCTTTTTTAATAGGAGTTTACTATGTTGAGGCACTGTGCTGAGCGTCCTCTGGACATCCTCAACCTTGTGAGCTAGCCACTGCTGTGATTCCTGCTTTATAGTGGGTAGACTGAAGTCCAGAGGGCAAGTATTCTCCCATGGTCACACCATGCTCATGATTCAACTTTATTTTAGCGTCAATGCCTGAGCTTTTATTCCCAAAGCATATTGCTTCCTAGCATTAACAACAGAACCAAAGTCGTTCAACCTGATAGTTAAAAACTTGACAAAATGTGGTCCTTTTCTTCTACTCTAGGCTACTGCTTTGCAAAAGATGATCCCTTTATTTTCACAGCTTTCCTCCCTCTCGTATCGACCTTTGAGACGCTTCTCAAAGTATACACCTTTCAAGATTTCACAGGTATATCCACTCAAAACCAATCTCTCCCCCATGCATCCTGCATGTAGTTAGTCTCATCAATGGAACAATGATTTTCCTGCTTAGTGTTAGTTGAGTGTACAGTACATGTGTCCATCTCTTCCATTAGTGTTTCAAAAACAGTAATGTTACACTCCTCTCTGATATATTCCCGAGCCCCCAAACCAGTGCCTAGTGCAGTGTGTGCATATGACAAGCCTTCAATATGTTTTGGTAGAATTGAGTAGCAGGCTTGTATGTGATTGGGATTTGGGTCAGTAATGATAGTACTAGGTGAGTGAGATGATAACTCTAGACCATCTACTTCTGAGGTACACAGATCCCAAAGGGTCTCCAGACTAATTGTCCATAGAACATACCCTGAACTGGTAGGTCAAGGCTCTCTTCTAACCTATAACTGGAGCTTAGTGTTCAATGTCCATAAAGCATTTTATTCAATAATGTATATTAATTCCCTCTGTTCTTCAGCTCCACCCCCAACCAAACGCGGTTATCAGTGGGAGTAATAATGGCGACAAATGCTATTATTTATCAAACTTCACAGTTGAAATCTCCATTTGGTTTTCAGAACCATCGGATGGAGCAGGTACTACTGTGATTCCTTTTTGCTGGAAGAGACTATTGAGGTTCAGAGGGCTAAGCGACTTCCCAGGATCACTCAGCTAGTAAGCTGCAAGCCAGATGCAATCTGACGCCCACACGCTTAACCACGGAACCACACCACCTCTCCAGAGGCCTGACTTAATAAATGTTAGTTTCTTTTCCTCCTCCCCACACAGCCAGCAGAGCTCAGTCACAGCAGCTATGACCCCCCGCTTTGTCCTTGCGTGCCTGTGCACGGCCAGTTTACAGCCAGCCGGGCTGCTCCTGTGAAGATGTCCACTCACATCCTAGTCATCATTAATCCCTTCCTCAAGCGCCTCAGGAGGAGGGAGCAGGGGGAACGGCCCTGGCTTGGTGCAGGTTGGGCTCCATGGGAGATGGGACGTGAAATCTTGGCACACCATTGGTCATGAGTCACTGGCAGCCGGAGTTATGTACCAGAGAGGATGACAGGAAACCACAGGCCCTGCTTTTGCTCTTGCGGTGACAATCTTTAGAGAGGCTGCATGAGTGTAGTGGTTCAGCTGTTCCACGATGGCTGCCTCCCCGTCAGCGTTGGGCTGTGTTTGTCTTGGCCAGCCGGCACATGGAAACCTTCCTGGCTTAGTCGGCGCTACTCAGGGAGGCACATCCACTTCCTGAGCCTCCACTCCCCACTCTGGCTGCTTCTTCCTGCTGTTTGAAGACAGGTTTATGGGCAGTTGGGACACAGGGACTCTTCACCATGGCAGCAGCTTCTCACCAAGCCAGCGCCTGGTCTTTGAAGTGGTCTTGGTTCCTGAGTGAACAAAACATTTACACACCAGCAACAAATACCCTTTGTTTGTCCTCCAGGTTCACTGTTTCTCAATATAAGCTGGTGCCTTCAACCTCAGCCCCATCCAGGAGTCCTCCACTCTCGTGCTGACATAACTCCTCTCTTAGTTCATTACTGTTGGACTCAGTACACAGGTCACATTCATCTTCTGAAAAATTCAATTTCTGTCTTTTTCATTAAAAACGTGTTCCATCAACTTATGTAGCTGTCCGAATTATATATACACTGTGCTGTATGATGCTCACAAGAGGGAGAAAGACAGTCCAAGTCATCAAGAACCTGGGGGAGATGTGAATCAATATGTGAAAAGTTGGGTAGTATTACATTATGGTAAAAGTGAGTGTGGAGTTGGTGCTGAAGCAAGCTTACATATGAGTCCTGTATCTGCTGTGGAATTATTCGACAAATCCCAGTATCCTCATCCATAAAATAGTGGAATGTGCACCTCTCTCGCAGGGTTGCTTGGGGAGGTTAAATGAAACAATGATCTATCAAGCAATTTGCAGAGTGTCTCACACTTTACTACCCCCAAACTGGAAGCAATTATTACTTGTCATATTTAGGATGTGGAAGCATGCACAGGACATTAGACTAATTTATAAAAGCCTCTTCTTTCAAAATGAAACTGGACAAAAATCAAGGTAGAAAGCAGCTTCAGGCATCCACCCAAATCAAGGGCATATGGCTTATGCTAAAGCAAAGTCTTTGCTGAGACACTAGTATCTATGAGGGTTACCGAGCTTAAATACTCACATCTTTGTAAGATGTAGTCTGAACTTATCCCTTTGGGGTCAAAGACAGATGGCAGAAAGATTCTACTTAATTCAGCTTCCAAACCTCCCATCTGCCTCCACTCAGATGACCATTCAGCCTCCCCATATTAAGAGTACACCAAGGCAGGGTCCCATCACAGACTGACCTGCAGTGACTTCATACCTGACATGACCACCCCACAGAGGTTCCAAATGGATGCTACTTCACACAGTAGGTCTTTCAGAACATGAGACTGTATTTTAATATGGTGCTCAGAATTTTGATTCTACCTCTATCTCTACCTGGAAATTCACAAGTTTGCATTTCATGTAGCTTGGAAAACACTGAATGATAACCATGCTGGCTCAGATGCTTTAAGGAGAGGTTTGTATTCTGGCCTGGCTAATACGAACACTGAGTCACAGGGACTTCTAAACCTCCCCTAATGTGTCTGCTTGGTGCCTTACATATTTATGCCCAAGGCTAAAATCTGTTATCATTTTCTCTAGATCGTTTTATGCATCTCTAATAAAAGCAAGTTGGTGTAGTCTAAACATTTGAATTTGTAGCAGCTGTAAGCTTACCTATTTGACATCTGTGGATGAAAATTCTTCCTTGGAGGACATATCAAAAGGCAAGGTACTCAAGTCATGAAAAGTACATAAAAACATTTTTAAGCAAAAAGACTAAGCTCAGAGAGCATGTATCTTTATTCTTCAAGATTATGACCTGGTCCAGATGTTTTCTACTTTGTCCAACATTTTTTAAAATATATTTTTACTAATTTCAGGGAGGGAGGGGGAAGGGAGAGGGGAGTGGGGGGAGAGAGAGAGAACACCAATGATGAGAAATAATCATTGATTGGCTGCCTCCTGCACATCCCCTACTGGGGACTGAGCACAACCTGAGCACGTGCCCTGACCAGGAATAGAACTGTGACCTCCTGGTTCATAGGTCCACGCTCAACCACTGAGCCATGCTGGCTGGGCTGTCCAACATTTTTAAGCTCCTGTTCTGTGACCATAGGTGTACACAATGTATACTTGACTTTCATTACAAATTTCCTGCCATTAATAAGGCTCAGAGTCAATATAAAAAGGCATTGAATATGTTCTAGGCATTAGCATTATCCTTTATGGAACATAATTTTCTGGTGTACTTGGAAGTTGTTAGCTTGTTTAGAATATGTACCTTGAGGAAGCCTAATATTTTTTCTTGATTCCTTCCTTCCTTCCATCTATTCATCCAACCACCTATTCATTTCTCCATTCAACATATTTATACATATTTATGTTAAGCATCTATTGTGGGCCAAGCAGTGAGCTAAGTATTAGAGATATAAAACAGAGTAACACATAACCTGACTTTTGATCCAGAAGGGAAGATATAAAGTTAAATTGGGAAGATGATGTAACCAAAGCATGAATAAAGTTCATTGGGAGAGTCTGTATGAACAGATGGGGAACAACCCACTTACAGAGTCAGACAGATCTGGATTTGAGACTAACTTTACCACTAACTAGCTCTGTGATCTTGGCACGTTATTTAACTCTGCTAAGACCTGTTTCCTTGTCTCAAAATGGGGATCATAATACTGCATAGACTTGTAGCAAAGATTTGTGAATGAAATGAAATAATCATGAAAAGCATCAACACACTGCTCAATACTTAGTAGGTATTGAACCTTTCTATTATTAGAATTAGTGATAATGTTTGGGAAAATCTTACAGAATAGTTAACATTGGCTTTGATCTTGAATAATGAGCAGGAATTTGCCAGGTTGAAAAGGGGACAGAACATTACAAATATGGGAAATACCATGGAGTCACGAATGTATGTAACATGTTAGGTGCCAGAAGACGGTCAGTATGATCAGACAGAGTATATGTGTGGTGAAATTTTTGACTGGACAAATAGGATGGAACATTTGGAAAAGGACATTGTATTCCACAGTAAATATCATGGTTTATACAGTGAACAATGGAGTGTAGCATGATCCTATTTAATCCAGAAACAAGGAGATTGAATCTGGAACGAGGGAGAAGGATAAGAAACAGTTTCTTAGTTGTCAATTAGCTTCCTAAGGTCCAAAGCTTTAAGCTTTGTTGTCCACCCTCACAATACCAGAGACTCTCAGATATTTTCTAGTTTAGGGTCATGTGTTTAGCAAAAGATTCAGAAGCCCTCTTATCATGGTCTTCTCTGATAGAAATAATGAAGAGCTTAGAACTAGGAAACTGGAATCTCCTTCTTAAACCATTATGGGTAAGCCTAATGGGATAATGGTTAAACAAGATGACCTACAAGGTTACTTCCCAGTTCTGAATCATGATTCCAAGTTACAAGGGTTCACACCAACTACCTTAATTAAGTAATAAATAGACCCAAGTTCACAGTTAGCAAATTGCAGAGCCAGCATTTGAATCGAAGTCATTCAGATCTAGACTCTGCTCTTAGTTGTTTTTTTTGGTTGTTTGTTTTGTTTTTTGTTTGCTTATTTTGATTTACCTTATACTCTCTCTCTCTCTCTACTATTATATTCCATTACTTTGCCCAGGACAATGAAGACATTCTCTGTCTGTTGTCATTTGTAATTTAAGACTTCAATTGTTCTCAAATTCAGACTTAGAATTCAATTTGGGAGCAAGTGGGTTTTGTGGTCTGTTTAATTAAAAGTCTAGAACATGAAGTCCTGAGCTTCTCTTCCTTCAGGCCAAATGCTGGCTATGAATGGCATCATGGGGCTAAACCCCACTCAAAAGATGGGAGTGTTTACAGCAAATTTTTTCCTGGACTGTGGGCTGGCCTCTAGGCAGGAGGCTCTGGAGAGGAAATTCATTAGCCTCGAAGCTCCTTTTGCCACAGTCAGGGTGTCCAGATTCCATTACTTAACAGCATTGGTGAGGGGGGTGAGTGTGTGTGCATGTGTGTGAGTGTGTGTGTGTGTGTGTGTGTGTGTGTGTGTGTGTGTGAGATCATCTGCCTGTAATGATGGACATCAACTTAAAGCAAGGCTTCCTTTTCTCTTGGAAGTTCAAAGTGCAGAGGTGACATATCCTGTTTTAAATTGTGGATGGAAATTTCATATACTTTAAACAGTGCTTATTATCAAAGGACAAAAAGGATATGATGAAAGGTAATAACACCTTATTGGCTTTGAGGCACCTCACTGGCTTTACAATGCTTTCTTGGCATGCAGTGTGAATGTTATAGGCTTTCAACTCTCCCCTGAATTATGCAAAGCTTTTGTCCCTCTCTTCACTGCCAAATGTTTCTGAGGCCCCTTCAGCAGCTTCTTACTGAGTGGCCACACTGCCTGAGACCATTGGGCAGCTGTGAAATCTGACAGCCAGAGTGAGGGAATCCAAATCTGTTTTTTATTGCATAGTCACAGCAGCAGGGTAACTCCACCCGACCAACTATAGATCACTTTTATGGAAAGTGAGGGACATGTCTTCTCGGTCGCATCTGCCTGGAGCATCTTCCTGGACGACTCCAGCTGAGGAAGGTCCAGGTGTGGCTGGTGTTTTTGTAACACCTCTCACATAGGAGCAAAGCCCACGGCCCCACACATCCTGGCCTTTGCTAGCACCTCTTCGGTCATGAATTTGCTACCTCAGTCTTTGGAATTAAAAAACAGACTTAAAAGGTAACTTTCTGGCACCAAGCACATGGCTCTCCTCCTGATGCTGAATTCGCTTCATTACCCAGCTCTTTAGTCTCTGACTTACAGGAAATAATTGTTCGCAGCTGTTGCGAGTTGGTTTATCCTCCAATAAAGGTCAGGATGGCTGAGTAGACATCAGAGGAAAAACTTCTGAAATTTGGTGTTTAGACTAACTTACATCTATGTTTATCTCTTTTGTGTTTGTTGTAACTAAATAGGCAAGTGTGGGTTGCGGTTAAAGCAAAACCAGGCAACCTGGATGTCATGGATTTCTTTCTAGCGCTTTAATTCTGACACACGTGAAATTCCTTCTCTCCTCCGGTGCCTCTGTTTCCCCAGCTGACACACATAGGTCAGTATTTAATGGTTTCTCTCACAGATTTCCAAAGTGGGCTTGCTCATAATTCGTGAAACCAAATACTGGAAACGAGTTCTCTTTATAAGACTGAGGGAGGGCCAATCCATTTCCACTGCTCGACAGGCCTCACCTAAAGCTGAAACCTTCACGGGACTACTGGAGCTACAAAGCAGAGAGAACCACTCAGTGGGAAAGCTTACCTTTAATGCTAGCAGGCCAAAGAGGCAAAAAGACCCCACATTCCAGCAGGAAGTAGGATCCATTGATGCGTTTCCATTTACCAGGGAACAGGGAAGCCTTCTGCCACATACATCGGCAGATGGGATCTTGGCTTGGCTCATTGGTGGGGCTCACACAAGCTCTCCAGCTGTGTCCTGGGATCTCTAGGGGGAAGGCCAAATAGCAGGAGGAGGCAAGAGACATCCTCCCAGGGATAAAAATTTATTGGGTTAAAACCTAATGAAAACACAGCTTTCTCTGGAAACACCAACACCAGGAGCAAAAGGATAAGCAAAGATAATTCCAATGAGCATTTGCCTGTTGCGATGGATGATTAGGGAGGAAGAGAGAAAGACCTCAGCAAACTATAGGCTGGAAACAGAACAAGAAACATCTGACACTTTCTACAAAGGCAGCTCGTGACCACCCATTGAAGGCATTACTAGCTCATGCCTAGAATACTTCCATGAGGTCGCTGATCGGGCCTCCTGACCTCAGTCTCTGCTTTGCTGAATTATCTACTCCCAACATCAGGCTAATTTGGATACAGATCAGGACCATGATATAAAGTGGAGCTTTGTGGAGTCAGACAGACCTGGAGCTCTAAGAGTTATTTACCTCACTGGGCCTCAATTTTATCACCTATTAAATGAGGATAATAATAATATGTGCCCTGTAGGGCTCTTATAAAGATTAAATGAGTGCATGCTTGAGACATACTTGGTACACCACCTGACACATCAGAATCCTTCAATAAGTAGTTATTACTTTTCCTAGTCCCATCACTGCCCCACGTACAGCCCTTTCATGGCCCCCATGCCTCTGGTATAAAGGCCAAGCTCCTTTTTACAACCCATGGCTCCAGCTTGCTTGTGGACCAGTTCTGTGCAGTAGAACTCTCTGCAATAAGGGAGTGGTCTCTGTCTGCACTGCCCAGTATGGCAGCCCACTGGCTACAGGTAGCCTTTGAACACTTGAAAAGTGGTACTGTGACTAAGAAACAGAATTTTCAATTTTATTTAATTTTAATTCATTTTAATTTACATAGTCACATGTGGCTATTGGCTTTTATATTAGACAAAGCAAGTGTTGGAGTTCTGCATGTCCCTCAAAAGGCATCCATTCTAGCCAAATGGATCTTTTCACCTCTTGCTTTCGTGCCTTTAAAGCAAGGATGGGGAACCTTTTTTCTGCCAAGGGCCATTTGGATATTTGTAACATCATTCATGGGACATACAA
The DNA here is from genome assembly GCA_026230045.1 of Corynorhinus townsendii. Lineage (NCBI taxonomy): Eukaryota > Metazoa > Chordata > Mammalia > Chiroptera > Vespertilionidae > Corynorhinus > Corynorhinus townsendii. The sequence goes on from JAPDVU010000006.1 coordinate 43,747,876, forward strand.
AATTACCAACCTAAAAATTAGCTTCTCTATTTGGTCAAACATTTCATTAACTCACCCCTAATGCTATGGCAGAGCCAGACCAAATGACTTCGTGGGTCGGACGTTGCCTTTGAGCCAAACGTTCACCACTCCTGCTTGAAGTTTAAACCCTCATTCCTGCAGGGTGCTGGGTATGGATGTATGGTTTGTGCACTACAAAATGTGCCCAGGTGAGGAGGAAAATGGGACCTGAAATTGAGTCAGTACTTGGCTCATCAACCTGCGTGTCCTGGTTTGGGGCTGCATCTGCAGGATGATGGGCTGTTGTTTTGTAATCATCTATCCAGAAGGGGGCCTCATTGAAAGGTGCCTTTATGTTAGCAATGTTCCTATGCACCTACCTTCCTAATTACCTCTCTGGCCAAAGCCATCTTGCCTTATGAGACCAGCCCAAACTCCTGTCCACTCACTAAGCTTCTTGCTCCTCTGGACTTCCAGAACTTTCATTTTTGAGACGTGGTGGAGGCCGTGGTTAAGAGTTCAGTTCCTGAAGTTATGTGCCAAGTTAGAATTTCTACTCTGTCTCCTAAATTTGACCGTGGGCATGTTATTTTACCCCTCAGGTTACTCCACTATACAATGGAACAACAATAGCACTTCTCTCACAGGGTGGTTTTAAGGAGTAAATGACAATGTGTTAGGTTCATAGTATAATGCCCAGCTCAAAGTGCATGTGGATTGCATGTTTATATACTCATTCTTTCTTCAACAAATATTTACTGAGCATCTATCATAGGCCAGACACTGTCAAGCTCTGGAGAACCAATGGTGAAGAAACACAAATACAATTCCTGTCCACCTAGAGGTGTGTGGGGGGTAGAAGTGATGTGTCAAATGATGACAAAAAACTGCAGAACTTCAATGGAGACAAGTCCAAAGGATAGATTCCTGGTGCTATGAGAGCGTATGGTAGATTTTGTCCTATTCAGGGAGGTCAGAAAAGACTTTTCTGAGGACAGAGTACTTAAGCTGCTATTGGAAGGAGGACAAGTAGGTGTGGACTAGTTGAAGAGGAGAGGGAAGGGTGTTCCAGGCCTGGGGAACAGCATATGCAAAGGCCTTTGCTGGGTGGGACTGAAAAGCCCCTAGAGGGAAAGGAACAGAAAAAATGGAATGGTGTATGGTATGGGTATGAGATTAGGCTGTAGAGGTCAGAGGGGCAGCATCTTGTAAAGGAGGAGGAACAGAGGGATGATGACATGGTCTCTTTTGCTCTCCACAAGATCTCTCTGGCTTCAGCATGAAGAATTGATCAGATGGTACACAGGATAGAAACATACATCTGGAAACTACTGCAACCATCCAGGCGAAAGATAGTGGTGTGGCAAGAGACCAAAAACACATCTGGATTCATAAGCTCTTCCTATTTTTCTCTCATCCAAAAATCAATAATATACTAGGTTTTTTATGGTTAACATAGGTCTGTGTTTCTATTCATTTAAGTCTCCCATCACTGTCTAAAAGGCTGTGTCCTGTCATCCCAATCAGAAGATAAAATCTTAGTCAGCAAGAATCATTTATATTTATGGTATCCTGCTTGTGGTAACTGCAAAAGGAGTATTTGCTAAGGTGTTTTCTAAATTTCACATACTAGTGAGAGAGACAATGGTATGAACGGTTGAAACATAAAAGGGTTGTGGAGTATGTGATGATAGAAGTATTTTTCTCTGTGTTGCAAAGGAGCCCTGCAAACCCCCACCTGGGACTTCTTTTCAGATGTGTAAGTCTTACCTTCCACAGTGAGTAAAACCAGCATAAGGGTACTTACCCCCCAGGGTACTTGCAATGAAAGGCATGATCTAAGCCAGCTTCATGTGTGCTCTACACAAAGAGGCTGGTGTTATTACTGATTGAAACAACACTAAATAACCAAGCACATTCCTCTTTCTCAGTCTCTTCTCAACTTCAAACTTTTACTTTAGGGTTTTGTTTTCAGGGAAAAGCAGCAGCAATCCAAACTCAAAGTGACTTAAGCCAGAAGGAAATTATTCTCTCAAATAACAGGTGGCCCAGAGTCTGGGTGTTCTGCAGCAAAGTCCAGGAGCTCAACCATGTCATCAAGGATGCGATCTTTCCCAGTCTGTTTTGTGTAGCTTGTTCAAACCAAAGCTGGTTCTCCTCAGAGTCATAAGGTAAGCAGGGCAGCCCACGCAGGATCTGGTTGGCATGGCAGGGAAAACTCTAGAGCAGCAAATGCAGTAACATGCTTCCTTGCTCATCTCCAACAGAAGAAATGGAAAACTTCTCCCCAGGCCATAAACTTAACCGCAACCCCTTCAGCCTGATTGGGCTAAAAAGGCCACACAATCTCTATGAAAAATGCCATGCTCTGATTGGCTTAGAGTAAGATTCTGCCCCTGGAATTAGAGAGCCTTCCTGAACAAAATTGGATGTGCATTCATAAGCAGGAAAGGAATAAAGGAAAGGCAACCAAATATGCCTTCCTAGTATGAGCTGCTTTCTAGAAAAAATGAGATGACTTAACTCACTCAAGTTCCACTTCATTTATTCATCCATTTGCCCATTCACTCAATGAATATTTATTGGGTGCTTATTCTCCACTGGGCTCTAGGCAAGGTTATTGAGGCACCTCAAGAATTTTTCAAATACCTCCGCACATATTTTTCATGCACTTGCCACATGTGGCGGCAAGTAGCCACATGAAGAGACAGATGTATTCACGTGGCACATTTTTAAGAATCCATGCTCCTAACACTCAGTTCTCACATCCAGATCTTCATAAATCTGGATTCCAAGGGGACCAGGTCACGATATCATTTTGGGCCACTGTCAAGAAGGATTTACGATGGTTGTTTGCATGACCCAACCATATGCTGTGGCTGGAGAAATACTCTGGTTAGCCTGACTTGACGTATGTATTGATGACAAAGAATGTTACACCACACCATAGGAAAAAAACTACATGAAAACACTCCCCGACTTTATCAGCGAACTGGCTGTAGAAATAATGGCCTTCTTGGTAAAATCAAGAGATGATTAAAAATAATTAATGATGCTTCTAGAGAAAGATCTAACAATCAGAGGATCTGGAAGCCAGCTGTAGTAATAGCTCCTGAGAAGGTGCATTTTATTGGCTCTGTGAAACGTGTGTCGTTAGCCCTACAGCAAAAGGCCAGGAAAGGCAGACCTGACCCAGAGATAATGCTGCTTCTCTGTTCTTACAAACTTTCAGTACAGAGCCCAGATCTGCTGGGGAACCACAGCATGATTCGTTTCCTCACCTTTTCCCTAAAAGGTCTCTGCACCTATACTCGGCATTCTAAGATTTGTCATGTTCCTATTCCTTCTGAGCATGCTGTTCTCACTTTATAGAACAGTCTTCCCTCCTCTCCCCTGCAATTGGTTGGTTTTCTTCACCTCTCAAATCTCAGTTTAGTCACCTCCTTCAGGAAGAATTCCTGGAAGCCCTCTTCCCCAGGTTCAGGTGGATGCTCCCTTTGGGTGCTCCTCAGCACCTCCCATCTGTGATTCTGCTTCCATGGAATATGCATTGGTGAGAACGAAAACTCTTGAGTTTTGTTTGCTCTTGTAACCCAGCACCCAGGACAGTGCCTGGATGACAGTGCATAAGGAGAAGAAAAATATTTCTTAGTAGATGGCAGGTGGATAGATGATGGAGAGGTTATAAGTGAAGAATAAATAAGGCCCACCTGACATCTCAACTTAGTCACGGTTCTTTACCTTGACAAGTAACAGGAACCAACTTGAGCAAGCTTAAGCAAAATAGAGAATTTACTGACAGGATATTAGAGTTCTGAAACTCAAAAATCATTGGGTTATAAGAGAAACAAGGACTGGCAACTGGATAGCTTCTGAAAACCCGGACACAATTTATTCCCCCTGTCTAATCTCCATTTCTTTTTCCTGTGGATCAACTTCATTCTTTTGTCTGCTCCAGCTTCATTCTCTCCGTCCTCCACACATGTGATGGAAAAGGTTGCCCAACAACTAGTTGTCTCTTTTTATTGAAAGGAAATAGGCCAGACTGACCATGTATCTTTAAATCCCAACACTGAAATCCTGGATGAATCTGATTGTTTCACTTTGGGCCAGATCTCTACCTGCACATCAGACAACTCTGATCTGGTGATGGGGTCCCATAGCATACACACAACTACCAGGGTTGACCCAGTTCTTAGAGAAAAAGTGTTTTCAGGTTGAGCAGACATTATAATTGACCACTACAATGGCAGAGAGACTCCTTAAGTGACCCCCATGATCCTATCATCTGGTGTTCATGACCTTGAGTGTGGCCAGGTTCAGGGATGTGCTTTTAACCAATGGAATATGACAAAGGTGACAGGATATATGTGATTACAGGTATACGAGTAGGTAATATAACATTGTAGCATCCATCTTGCTGCAGTCTGTCCTTTAATTGCTCTCGGTGGTCATGTTGGGAGATCCTACATGCCAAGGAACTGAGGGTGACCTCTGGTAAGCAACCATCAAAAGACTTAGGTCCTTACACATGTGGCCATTAGGTACTAAATTCTGTCAGCAACCTGCCTGACCTAGGAAGCAGATGCATCCCCGGTTGAGCCTCAAATGAGATCACAGCTCCAGCCAACACTTTTATTGCTGCCTTGTGAGATATTCAGTAGGTGGAACTGCTTGGAATTCTGACCCACAGAAATTGTGAGGTAAGACATGCATGCTCTTTAGAGCTGTTGAGTTTCTGGTGATACTGTTACATGGCAATAAAAAAAACTAATAAACCATACAATATATTTCCATTAAAAATACAAAAGAAGGTTCACAGGCTTTCACTACAGATCTGTAAGGTAAGCTCTAAATTAGGGGCAAACTATTCTAGGTGGTCAAAGAATGGCAAAGTAGCCACTCCTGACAGTCAGTTGAAGGGCTGTCCTTAGCCTTAGGCAGGATATCCCCATTTGCACAGTGGAAGAGATTTAAGCTTGATCCCCAGACCCTTCCAGATGCTATGCTGTGTGTTCTGTTAGGGAACTTGCTCTCAGGAGATCGATTGATGAGGCCACCTGGGGGCTTTGAACATCATCTTTAAGATGCCAACCTCAGGAGTTCAAGACAACAGGGAGCCCAGAGGCAGCAGGTAGGCGCCCAGGAAGTACTGTGAGAAGGGCTGGGAGGAGGGTGTGGGGCTTCCTGGAGGCTTCTGTTCTCGGGCTGTGTCTGCAGTGTAGTTTCTTCTGCCTTAACCATCTGTGGTCTCCAAGTTTCTGGTTTTTGATGCTGCTATAAGTTGGGAGTGGGGGTTTTAGATGTGGTGCCTCCCTGCTTCAGGGAAGGAGCCTTCATCTCTCACCCTGACTTGAGCGACCACAGGTGGCTAGTGCACTGACCAGGAAAGACATATGGTTTCCTGACACAGAGTAAGGAAGGACTATAACACTGTGGATATCCACATGATTGTCCCAGACTTTACTGGTAAAAACTGCCTGTGATGTTTGTTCCAAAATTCAAATTTCCAGGCCTTTCCCCTGAAACTCCTGGTTCAGTAGCTCTAGGCTGAACCAGGAATCAGTGCTTTCAACAGCCCTCTGTGACTGGTACCCTCAGGGTAGTCTGGGAAACCCCAGTAGATTGGTGTTTGTGGAGTTTGTACCATGTGATGTCAGTAGTTCTGACTATATATTAGAGAGACGATGTGGCCCAAGACTGGAAAATGATGCCCGTCTAAGACCCCCTCCCCGAGTTCTACATGGGAGGCTCATAGAACCCCCGCTACAAACGATCTGTTGATGCATTTCCCAAATGGGTAGGGTTGGGGATCTGCTCTAACCCTCCCCACTCCCACCCACACACCAAGGAGCCCTCAAGGAGATGGTCTACCATCAAAACTCTTTGGAAAATTGAAAACATGCAGCACAATGGTGCTCCCAGACAGAGTGTACCTGAACCTTCATAGTGTGGGAGAGATCAGCCAAAGCCCTGCAAAGCCCCTCGCTCTTTTTGTTGTTGTTGGGTGTGTTTTGTTTGTGTTTACTGATTTCAAAGAGAGGAAGGGAGAGGGACAGCGGGATAGAAACATCAGTGATGAGAAAGAATTGAGCCCACAACCCAGGCATGTGTCTGACCAGGAATTGAACTGTGACCTACTGTTCAAAGGTCGATGCTCAACCATTGAGCCACACCATCTGGGAAAACCCCTCACTCGTCCTCCCCTGTTTGTCCTTGTTTTCTCTGGACCAGGCAGCCCAGCAGGGCTGGCTTCTGTCTTTGTTTTAATCTCTTATTCTTCCTAGCCAATCCTCCCCTCTAAAATGCAATCCTTAAGAAGCCCAACTGTTCACATGCAGCCAGTCTGCTTCAATGCCAAGCAATACCTCATTGGAAAGGGCTGACAGAAACAGCCCCACCTCTCCTTGACCCAGGAGTGAGCCCGCTGTGATCTGGTAGGACAGTGGGGGGCATGCCTGGCTTTCAGGGAAGCTCTTTTGCCTTCTGAGCCCTCATCTCCCTGGCTTTGCCCCTCCATCTCTGGTGAGTCCTGATGGCTGCTGACTGTGGCCCCTGAGACCAAGCCAGCCCTGACATCATCTACTGAAAGGACTTGGCCAAGGACAGGCAGGAATCGACAGCCCCTATTGAACCAATGGGCCTCGTGTTGCTTCTGGCAAAGAGGAGCTCCAGACCCTGTCAATCCACATGCTTGTTTGGTCTCCAAGGAGCATGGCTTGCACGAACACATTTTTAAGTCAAAAATAATAAAAAGGAATGGAATTTCTTTACCCCTATCTTTCAAAACAAGAAAGAAGATGTTGGTCCTTGTAATACTTACTGCAATCCCATTTCTTAGCATCTACCTTCCCCAGACCTTGCAACCACACCAGCCCAACTCTCTCTCTCTCTCTCTCTCTCTCTCTCACACACACACACACGCACACACAACCACATGGTCATAAAACACACACATGCAGGTGGACACAACATATACATCCAACATGCACATGTGCACAGACCCCTGCTGTGTTCTGAGAATGGCATCTTCCTTCGTCCCTCTTCCTCCCCTCACTAAGTGTTTCATTATCGAGAATGACTCAGCCTCTAAGTCAGTGGTTCTCAACCTTTCTAATGCCGCGACCCTTTAATACAGTTCTTCATGTTGTGGTGACCCCCAACCATAAAATTATTTTCGTTGCTACTTCATAACTGTAATTTTGCTACTGTTAATGAATCATAATGTAAATATCTGTGTTTTCCGATGGTCTTAGGTGACCCTGCTAGCGGTTCTCAACCTGTGGGCCGCAACAGGAAGGCACACATCCAGGTTGAGAACCGCTAGCATGGTCACCTAAGACCATCGGAAAACACAGATATTTACATTATGATTCATTAACAGTAACAAAATTACAGTTATGAAGTAGCAACGAAAATAATTTTATGGTTGGGGGTCACCACAACATGAAGAACTGTATTAAAGGGTCGCGGCATTAGAAAGGTTGAGAGCCACTGCTCTAAGTCCCTCTGTCTTCTTACATTCTTAAGAGGTGCCGGGCTGGGGGGGGGGGGGGGGGGGGGAGGGAGGAGAGGCAGAAACAAAAGGTCCATAGGATTCTCTCTCCTGGCAGGGGTAGAAGATTGGTCTACGAACATTCTTCACTCCATGTATCACATTACATGAACTACTATTACACGCAGGTGAGAAATATTGTACAGCCGGCTGCTTAAAGACAGACCTCTCCAACAACCTTCAGGTGAGAAAACTGTTCCCTGTCGCCCCCATACACTGTGAGCTCTGTGGTAGGTGGCCTGTGCCCTGCGGTCTGCATCTCCCCAGCATTTACATCAAGTGTCACACTTGGATCAAAATATCCCAGAAGGAATTATTTATTGGGTAATTATTATGTCCAGGCAGGTAATTTACATATATATATATTAATATTTGCTCCAATCCACGTTATTGAATAATGAGTTCTAATATAATAATAACAGCACTTAAGTACTTATCTATCCCTTAACAAGCACTGTTCTGAGTTTTTAACAAACATTAACGCATTTAATTTTCACAACAATGCCATTAGGCAGATCCCATTATTATCCTCTGTTTACATGTGGGAAATATAAGATCCAGGGAGGCTCCACCCTTGGCAATGTGGCAGAGCCTGTAAGTGATGGAGGCCTGTGGGGACCCAGTCCTGTCCTTAGTTGAAGCTCACCTGCCTCTCCTGGCATTGTGAGTCATCACGCAACCTGTGGATCTGCACAGCTTGACCTAAATGTTGACCCAGCACTTTCTACCTGCATGAGCTGGAGTCATTTGCTCCATCTAAACCTCAGTTTCCTGAATTGGACAAAGAAGATAGTAATGATTTTAAACTTAAAACTTTCTGTGAGGACTGAGTTAATATATGTTTCTGGAAGAAGCCTGGAACATATTAAAACTCTCATGAATAGAACTATTATTATTAACATTTGCACCGTGTTGCAGACAAGAAAACAGAACCAGAGAGGTTAGCTCACCTACCCAAGTGACAGAACTCATCAGTGGAAGATATAAGGTGGAAGGAAACATAGGTTGGCCTGCCTTCATTCTTTAAATCCTTTTATCTAGCAACCCTTGCCGTTACATTGAAATCCAGAGTGTGAAAGTACCACAAATTGCCTCGACAGTTAATTTCTTCTAAGCGAGTATCCCTTTTGTGTAAAGCCAGCTCCGCTGTGACATTGGACACTCTAGGATGTGTGTTCCCAAATCAGCAGATTATCAACAGAATTAGATCTAAATGTCAGATTACATCCTGTCTGATATTTGGCCTTTCCCAAAGACACATAAAATGGAAATTTTTGTAGACTGATTTTCTATTTTCCAAAGCGTTTTCCAGACTCTTTATTCTCCCAGCCCTCAAAGTCCTGCATTAACCCATCTCCCTTAAGGACATGGGCTATGGTTCAACACATCTGGTCTCCAGCCCACCTTCGCTGGACAGGGTCCCTCGGGCATTCTCTGTAACATATGAATCCCCTAAGAGCTGAAACTCAAGTGTGGAACACTAAGGCTCTGAGGGGTGTGTGCAGTACATGAAGTGGGTGGCTCCTGTGAGCAAAGATATGTCCCCCAAACTCAGATCACTATTCAAGGGGCATAAGCTGAGTCCAAATTAAAGGAAGACCCGTTTTGCGTTTTGGGATTGTAAATTCATCTAACTCTTGCCTTCCTACCTCTAAATGTGATACAGATTAAACTCACAATTGTTTCAAATTAAGCTCTAAATTGTTTCAAAAATATATTTTCTAAATGATCAATCCTTAGTTACATGGAAAGCAAGAGGTGCTAAAAATCAAAGTGGCATCTTTGTATTGTTTTTTTACTTTTGGGTGTTGATGTTAAAAGAATAGCCGTATTTTTCAACAACTTTAGAAGACATGATTTTGGTAAAAAGTTTTCTAGTTCAGAGAATTGTCTTCCCCTTGAGTAAATAAAATTTTAGTGATACCCTATTTTCATGAAACTAATTGATAAATACCATGTTCGTACAAACTACAATGGAAAATATTATTGTTAGTTAATAGAGTAACTGATTTTGCTGAGACATATTACATGTGAATAGTCTTTGAGCTGCAGTACATCGACATAACGTTTGCACTCAGAAGTAAGGGCCATCTGCAACAAGAGAGTCCCGGGAGCGCCAGAGCATGGTTTTTATTAGGACTGGCTGTCTCTGTTGTAGGAGGGAAATGTAACGATGCATACAAATTGTATTGCATTCCCTTAAAAAATATCACTTGCTTTAAGAAAAGTCCAAATTAAAAGAAAATAAAAATAAATTAACACATAATTTTCTCAACCAGAGATGGAGTCAACCCTATTTTTATTCATTGGCATGTGTTTTAACAAAGTATCCTAAATTCCCAGCTCTCTTCAGATGTCCTGGTACGTCCCTGGGCATAACGTTCAAAGATACAGCTACATGAATATGAGCCTCTAATATTTTACAATTCAAGAATCCTAAATGCGTTCTTTCTTTTTCTTAAAACACACACACACAACACAACATCAAAAAAAACAAAAAAGTGCAGACTTGTAAAAAGCTAAATAAAAATATAAGGGCATCAGTGGGATATTGTATTTTAAAACAAGCCACAGAAAAATCTTCCTGTGATGTCAATAATTAGTTCCTGATATATCTGTTTTTGTTTTTCAAAAACTAATCCTCCTGTACCTAATATAAGCTTAATTTTTTAAAAATAGAAGTCCTTCTTAAGCTGTGTACTTCAGGCATTTTGGGATCCATGATTATAAAATACTTTTGTCTTTTTACATTTTTGGTAGTATAGTCTATAAAAACATTACTTTCATTGTTCAGGGGGAAAACTTCCTCCTTAATTCCAATAATCATTTTGGTAAAACTCAGTGTTTGTTGGAGAAAGGATCAGAATTTTTAAAAGCTCCTCCTGATCGGTTCCCATGGCCCAGGCACTTGTGTCTGTCTGCCTGCCTGCCGGGATCTTGGGGCACCAGAGCCTGAACAGAGCCCCGTCTGCTCCTTACACGCTGACCACAGCTGCCTTGGAGAAGTTTAGTTCCACTCCTAATTTTCTGCCTCATCTGGAGCCCAACATTTCCTATTTTACCCAATCCATTTAGAAGAACAGTGAACCCAACCACAAGGTTTGCTCACTTTGACATTTCTTAGAAACTCAAGCCCAGTCTTACGAAAAATATGAGCACCTGAGCTAAGGGAAGCCTCAGAGGCAGGGGCCAGCGGGAGCTCCCGGGCAAGATCCCTGAAGCTGTGGCAGCGTTTCTGTCCATCACTAGTGAGGCAGAGGCAGGTCTCAGGACTGTGCAAACATTCACTTCTTTACAGCTACTAGTATTTCTACAAAGCTGTGGCCCACCTCTGGGCTATGGGTGGGTAAACTGACCCAGCCTTTTATTTGAAAACATAAGACCCTTCCTTACATAAGCTATGGAGAAAATTCAAGATAGCAAACTAGTGCAGAAAAAAGAAATGGTAACAACAGAATAACTGAGTCTGTGGCAATATATTAGTCTCTTTTTGGGTGTATACAGTTTCAAATGGGTGTCCACCCCCCCACACACACACCCTGCCCCCAGGATTAGTTTTTCATCCTGAGTGAAGTGTCTTAAAGTATAGAGCAGATGCAGGTGACCTCTGAGGTTCCTTTCAGCTTCTGGGGCTTGGAGCCTGGAGTTTAAATTATCTTGTTCTTGAGTGGATTTGCTCATTTCTTTATTAAATGTATGATACGGCAGACGAGTTCATGGCCCTGGGGTTTATAATTTGCTTTCCCCCTTAAGAAGTACCCCATTCCCCCAGGAGGATCCGCACAAAGCAGGCATCCAATATACTCTGAACTGATTTGAAATTCCATGATTTGATCACTTGGTAGTTAAGTTCTTTACAAACATGTGATACCCAAAGAGGACTAAGGATTTGGTCTTTAAAAACAGCAAAATATTTTAAAATGATGTTGATCTATGTATCCTGACATAGATCTGTAAAATATAATCTGGGGGGGGGGGGAAGTGTGGAGAAATACTTGAACCACTTCAGGTGTTTAAAAGAGAAAGCAACCCTTAAACTATTCGCTTCCTTAGGCATGTATGTATCTGTGAATGCAAATGCATACAAAAACAATAGAAACAACAAAAAGGCTACACAACACACGGACAACAGCAGTGACCTCCAGGAGGAGGGTAAAATGGAGAGAAGGGATTTGATACTATTTGACATGTTTGTATTTGTAACAACCAAACTTGATTAATTCCGTACTTGTGTTCTTTGAAAAGAAGCAAAACATTAGAAGACCAAACAAATTTCAATTCGCCAAAGGGATTCAGACAGAGAAAATAAAGTTGCACAGCTTATAAAAGCAAGGTGGAAACACACAAAATGCCTCTTAAAACTAAATAAGAGTGATGTGGAAAGGGCAATGTCGGGGCACTTTTTAAACTCTGCACGCCATTCAAATGTGTCCTGGAAAAGTGACACAAATGAGCAGAAGTCACCCTCCTGTGCACCGAATGGGGAGGCAGAGCCGTTTGGAAGAGCTACCCATTTTACAAACAAATCTTAAAAAACATGTTTTAATATGGAAGTCAATACATAGATGTGTATTTACACAGAAAATAATATTCATTATTTTTATAAATTTCCCTTTGGTGATGAAAGCAGGTAAAAGAGATATTTAGGTCATAAAAGAAAATTTTAATTTTTAAATATTAAAAATATTTTTATAGCCAGAACTGGTTTGGCTCAGTGGACAGAGCGTTGGCCTGCGCACTGAGAGGTCCCAGGTTCGATTCCGGTCAAGGGCATGTACCTTGGTTGCGGGCACATCCCCAGTAGGAGGTGTGCAGGAGGCAGCTGATTGATGTTTCTCTCTCATCGATGTCTCTAGCTCTCTATCCCTCTTTCTTCCTCTCTGTAAAAAAATCAATAAAATATATTTTTTTAAATATTCTTATAATGGTTTTTGTGGAGATTTGAAAATTATCTCAATATTTGATGAAAGTCTCCTCATTTGAATGTCTAACAAAATATTTGTAAGGAAAACTTTCATCTGGATAAAATAGAACGTTTTTCAATCGAGTTAATATTATCCCTTTTTCTATATTATTTTGATTAACATAATATTTTATTGGAAAATATTTTAGGGTCACTGCAGAAAATCAGAATGTACAGAAAGCAGAAAAGAAAAAAAATATGAAAATACTCATAATTTAACCAGCAATATTAACTTTGGATTATATCTTTGCTAATATAATATATATATGCATATATATCTCGATATTACCAAAAAAATGATACTTCTTGCAAAGACCTTTTAAACTTAAGGTATTAGGACAGTCTCCATGCTAATAAATCATTAAATATTTTCTTTTTAAAATTTTATTTTTCAACTAGAGTTTACATTCACTATTATTTTGTATTAGTTTTAGGTGTATAACACAGTGGTTAGACAATCATACACTTTATTTCAAGTACCCACCTGGCACCATATAGTTAAATATTTTTAAACTCTTGGACAAGAGTGCCTCCTGTCCATTAAAGTGCTCTCATCAAGAATGTACTCAATAAAAACCATTGATTGTTTTGAGGAACAATCACATAATAACTTCATCCCTTTATAAAGCATTCTCAAATAAATCACTCCATCTGAGCCTCCCAAAATCTGGTGAGGGATGAAAGTCAGCCCTGCTAACCTCCAGTCTTACAGGTGAAACAGAGAAGTGTGAGCCCCGCCACTGCTTCCCAGGCAGGCCTCCTGATGTCAATTCCCTGCCCCAGTCTCCACCACCTCCTCCCCGGTTCCAATGCAATCTCCTCAAAACTGCCCAGCACCCTGCACACGCAGTACTTCCCGCCTCCTACCTTCTTGTATTGTTTCTCAAAGCACACTTTTCAGCCTCTCAGTATTTCCTGTTTTTAAAGGCTTATGTGTTTCTTGCTGTCTTTCCGAGGTCAGCCATGCCACGTCGGTTTCCAGCTGTAGCCCAGCACCACGCACAGAACCCAGTACATAATAAGTGCTCACTAAAGGCTTGCTGAGTGCCCATTACACCGCGGCCTCCCTGGCTGGAGGGAGCCCAGTGTGGAGAGATGTGCAGAGAGAGGAACGCACACATCTGCTTAGGTTAATTTGAGTAAAGAGACCCAGGTTCTTCCTCTAAACTGAATCAATGCACTGGTTGGATTAGATTAAATTTCTAACTTCAAACTTTGGGACAAATCAACAACACAAGATTACATAAAAAGCAGATACAGCAACCATTATTTGAGTGAAAAAGAAAAACCAAATAAAAAATTTGCAACAATTGATATTTTAAAAAAAAGTCTGTTCAGTAAAGGGGAAAATTCAATCAATAGTTTTATTATCTAAATAAGCAGATGATGGCATTTTTAACCACTTCCCAACCATTTCTATGTATTATAGAAAATGTTGGGGTACATCTTCGCAGTTTATTATTAATTACTTTCCCCGTTTTATAAAAAGGACCAATGGGAAAGCCCCCTAGTGGCCAGTTACCGATTACTTCTCTGCTTGACAGTCACATCCAAAATGCTCAACTGAAAGCAGTTCTGCACTGGGCTGCATTCCTATTTCAGCGCGATAGTAAGAGCATTTTAAAACCCAGCTTTTCTCACAGATGGCTGAAGTTCTACATTTGAAACATGTATTCTCTTTTAGGAAGACTTTATCTTTCTATGTTTGCAAATACAAGATCTCCTATATAAAGCTACGGGAGAACAAAACGGCATTTCTATTCAAAGGTTTTGCTTTTTCCTAGCCATGTGCTCCCTTCCCCCCAGAAACATTCACCCAAAGAACCTGTTATTATCTATTACTACACATTTCACATCAAATGTTTTTATTATCAATTTTCTCCAACTTGAATATGCCTCAGTAGAATAGTATAGTCTAGTTTTAAATTGATATATTTGAAAATGATTTGTTTTTGAAGTCTAAGTTTATTTAAAAGAATAAATGACTTTATTTTTTTAAAAATACTGAAACTAAAACATTATTTGACTAGTGTTGGGGTGAATGTGGTATCACCAGGAATTATGTCAATGAAAGAAGTTATATCTCAAATCTTAAAAACAAAATGATAACTCTCATAATTCTCTCTTTCTCTGACTATATATATATATATATATGAAATAAGCCACTTTCATTTTGAAAAATAATGTTAAATTGTACACATTTAAATATCTTTCATTAGTATTTTTTCTTCTAAGACCCATTATCTTAAAATTAAAATGCATTATCTGAAGCCTTTCCTGTGATGATGGAATATTACTGTTTCTGCATTCAATGGAAACATTTTAATTATCCTTTCAAAGGAAGCAATAAAAACAAAACACACAGCTCAGTCGACTCTACCTTTGTATGAAGTAATTCTTCTTTCAAGATTCGCATTTCAGCCCCACACTAATCCAAGTCCATGGCATTTCAGTCCATGTAAATGCAAATACAAGACAGTGATGAAAACTAAGTGACGGATGAATTTTAGTTTGTGAGTCTGGTACTCTTCCATCTGTTTATAGAGTTGCTTTTCACTAATCTCTATTATCTCATTTCATTGTACTCTTTTCAATAGATGAGTGACTTTGATCATTTTTCAAAAATGGAAACACACGTCAGCCATTTATCCTGCTATTTTTCTGTCTTTTGTACAGAGCTGTGCAAAATAAAAGAAGACACGTCTCCCTCTTTCCAAAACAAAGTTTGTGTTTCGTTGCTAAATTTTTATACATCATGGTTTCTAGCAGCTTCTTCTGATGTTATCATTAGTGGAATGGGAAGCTAATTCTGGCCATATATATTATCGTGAGCAAGATTATTCATGTACACAAAAAGGGCAAGATTTTCCATGCAAGTGTTGGTTATTTTCCAAGTTATGGGGGGTGTTATACACTTTACTTACTTATTTTTGCAATGGTAAGTGGGATTTTTTAAATAAATAATATACTAGTATTTTTAAATTTTATTTCATTTTTCCCCCATCCCTATTTATCTCCCTATACCCTCTTCCACCTCCACATACACACCCCAACCTCACCCGGGCATTCACCACACTGTTGTCCGTGTCCATGAATTCTTTCTTTCTCTTTCTCTCTCTCTCTTCTTTTTTGGGATATTATACACTTTAAATGGGGGAAATTTTAGCCATCATTTGTGATTCAATTAAGGCAAGAACCAAAAACATCTCTTTGAATGTTCCTTGAACTCAATGAGGTGGTGTCCTCCACCTCCCTCTGGGCTTTTGGAGGAGATAACATATTGCTATGAAATACTGCTTGACTTGAACAACTTTATTTTGGGCTTTAGCTGGGGAGGAAGTGGAAATTTTTAAACATGTTAACTAAACGGATTAGTGAGGTGGCCTCTCTGTGCTTGCTTTGTGTGAACGAACGGTCAGCCCCAGTCCCATACCCCGCCCCCCCCCCCCCCCCCCCCCCCAAGCAGCCAGTGCCCCGCACCATGCTGCATGTACAGACAGACAACAGGCCTTGATGTCCTTGCCCTAAGAATATGTAATCACCCAGAGTTAGAAGTGGAAAATGGGAGCCTCCAATCATAAGCTCATATAAGGCAATTTCAGTGTCAGCGTGGTGGACTGAATAAATATAGAAAGGATTTATTATGAAGTTCGGTAATGACGTTGGCACCAGCAGCACACGGCGGGGCTACATTCGATCGCCAGAATCCAGGAACTAGCACAAACATTGAACCACTGTGTTCTCAGTGACAATAACGAGAGTGGCTTGACGATGGGCTGGCATGGCCACAAAAGACACATACTGGCATGTTTTGGAACATAAATGATAGATCTGCTGCTGGGAGTTTATAATTATTTAATCAAACCCAGACTGCAGGACCTGGAGGGACATCATGTGTCCTCCCAAGAGTGGAAAAAGGATGGAATTCAAACACTTACAGAGTCCATGGGGACCAAGAGAGGCAAGGGGCTATTTGGGTATGTGCTTTCCCCCAGCAGCCAGGGCCCATCCCAGTGCCCTTCCTCTGGGCCATGTCACCCCCAGTCTGGGTGGGGAGGAGACGAGTTACCCGCCATCTTCTTGGTGTACTGATGGAAGTGGAATCAATTATATTTCCTTTCATGGAATGAAACTTATGTCCTGCTTTGAACAGGAAAGCACTTATTCGATCCAACTCTTTCTCCAAAACACACATACACACACATACACTCACGCACACACTGACAAAGAACATGTGCTAGCTGCTTGCTTTAGGTACACAGTTTTAAATCCACCTCCATTCAAACCCACCATCCATGTTTAGAAAATAAGATAATGGGGGTGCCGTGGTCACGACAGGTCCCACGATACTGGATGTTGGAAGACCAAGGTCTACGATGCAACTCGACTTGGCTCCTCCAATCAGCTTTTAATCTCACCACATGTTGATGGAAAAAAAGGAAAGGAAAGAGGCTTTCACACACAATAATGTGTGTTTTAGTGGAAAGAGAACAAATTATTAAATTAAATTAGCATTACATTTCATTCCTAGCCCGTAAGAGATTGGGGAATTTAAATAAGGTGCTCCCTTGGATTTAATTGCTGCATGTAGTAAACTTTAAGTTTCTATTTTAAAGCCCCAAGAAGTGGTTTGATGATGTCATGAAAGCACAGGGTTTTTTGTTGTTTTGTTTTCTTTTGTTTTTTAAGGATATTGAGTTAAAGCAAACTGGCATTAGGGAACCTGAATTCAATGTGATCTTGATATAACTTGTCAAAGTATTAATTCCTAAAACTTTCTCCAATAGAAACCCTCCCTTCTGGATATCAGATTCTTCATTCTGCCAGATCTCGGTTCTGTTTTTCAATCTTTCTGCGTAAGACATGCTCCAGAGGGTGGATGCTATCAGTGAGCAGATGGTAACTTGTCCCTCCCTTTCCCTATGGAAATCCCACATACAGCGTTCAAACCAGGGACTCCATGTAACTTTTTAAATGATCCAAATAGATATGTTTTCTCTAAATATGATGTTTTCTTATTGACTAACTGTAAAAATTATATAAGTGGCACATTAGTGCGTTTTTATTATTAATAAAATGAAAGAAGAAATGAGAGCCACCCTCACTGCCTCCCATCCCAGATCCCACTCTTTAGCCCCAGAGGTAACCCTCTGTAATAGATCGGGTGTGTAAATTTCCTTCCCTCATAGGCTCTTTGTACGGAACAAATTTCAGAAACAAAAATATGGAAAATATTTAACCTTCTGCCACGATTATTAGGTTTTGATGTTTAAGAGGGAAGAGTGTCCAAATACATAAAAGCGGAAAATCCCCAAACAATTTGGTAAAATACTCATTGTAGGTTCCTGCCTTCTAAAAAGTCCCCCAAAGGCTTGACAGACATACTTTCAAACACATGTAAAGACATCTCTACTTTTAGAAAATAAACTAAAACTGAGGTCAACTCCTAAAAAAAATACAGAATCTTTTATCAGTTTCCAAAAGGAGGAAAAAGAGTTCGAAGGAAAAAAATTAAACCACCATTTCAACCACTCACAACTGATGTTCAACCAATTTTGTCTTTTTCTGTTAGCAATGTACTGACATCATTCTTAAAAAGTTTTGTTTTGGGGGCATTTTTAACCCAGTTTCTTCCATGATATAAATGTTCATTTTTAAAAAATGTTTGTTTTTAATTGGCATTTTAACAGAATAATCATCTTCTCTTTATTTTTTTATATAACTTCAGTCATCTTAAAATAGCTTATATAGAATGTATAATTAAATAAAGATGTGGACTTATTTTAAAGGTTGCAGTCAACACTCTAATTTTGTTTTATAAATGAATTAAGAGGAATTCAACCTCGCAGAAGAGGTAGGGATGATGATGATGAACAGTCGGCTCATGTATAAAAAGATCAAGCAAAGATGATAATGAAATTACCCTGAGAATCTTGCATCTCCCCTGTCCTGCCCTCTGAAGACGCCTGGGAATTTCCATGCTCATTCTGCAAGCGTGTTCCCTGACGAATAAGTTATGGTTTGTAGTTGCTAGCCTGTGCTGCATTTCTTTAAGAGCATTAATTACCCAGGGTGCCATTTTCTGTTGCCTGTCTGAGTAAGCTGGGGAACCAAAGGGCATTTTAAGTACACCTTTAGGCTATGCTTTGTCTTTACATGATGCTAAATTCAGAAACAAAAGACAAAACCAAAGTGAGAAACTACCAGCCATTTGCCCGGCACCATGTCCACAAGGGATCCAGCCAAAGGATTGAATGTTCACATTTTATTTGCTTTTGAACTGAGATCCTCCTGCAAAGATGGAGAGAGACAGGCAAGAGCTCTATTGCAGGAAGATGCATGGTTATTTGACTTCACAGGGTGCTGTGGATGAAATAAAAGATACAGGGTGGGACAAAAATAGGTTTACAAAAATAAGTTGGTCTCACAAAAGTTAGTTTGTGAAAGAGTTTATCCTTGTATATTATTTATTAATTATTGTATTACTATACGAACAACTATAAATCCACTTTTCCCCCACCCTATATAGTCTCCAACTTTGAGGAACGCGTAACCTGGTGCATAAGACTGGACCAATTGCATAAGGTTAAAGAATAATTCTGACCAAGAGTAATAAAATAAAATTCATATTATAAAGTTCCAAAGGAACTACACAGTCAGAAAAATTTGTGTTGCTGAGATTTTTCTGAGTGGCACTCTTTGTCTTTTTTTTTTTTTTTTTTTTTTTTTGGTAGGGAGATGGAATTGAGTGATAGTTCGGTAATCCATAGCTTAGCCATAATTCCCTTCCCCCCCCCAAAAAATTTTTTTAAGTTTACTCTAAATAGCTTCATTGCAATCATTCACCCAACAAACACTCATTGAGCAATTACAAGATTCCAGCAATGTATTGGTGATGGAGTGACAGCAGCAAGGGAGTACTGCAAGGGAGGGGAACTAGGAGGAGTATTGAGGTGGAGAGAACTCACTCATCAGGTTTGGGAGGCAGGAGGTAACAGAGCAGGTGACTTGGAGATGATGAGAAGTGCAGTGATTCTTAGAATTGAGCACGGGGAAGGAGGAAGGGAGGGCCAAGCTCGGCTTGTGCAGAGGAAGTCTGATATTCAACTCAATGGGAAGTAATATTGCAGTGGTGTTAGGAATATTTCTTTGTCCTCTTCGAGAAATCCTGAATGTGAATGTCACTTGTACATTCATTCATGAAGTAGATGTAGGCTCTCTGTGGATAGGGATTTCTCCAGGGCATATCATTGCCATAATTCCACACAGATACCCTCATCTCTCTCTGCGTTTTATGTATACTCTGTTATTTATCCCTTTAAAAAGCCCTGGAAGGAGGTACTGTTGCAGTTCCATTTTTAAAATGAAACAGACTCATAGAGGTAAGGTAAACAGACCAAGGTCACACAGTGAGAAAGTACTGGCAGAGCTGTGATTCAAACTGATGTGGTCTCATTGGGTATAAACCAGGCTTTCAGTATTAACCACAATATTACACTGCCCTCCTAGCTTATGTAGGGTCAAATGTCAGCATTGTGATAATCTACACTAATAAAAGAGAAAGATGCATATTGACCGTACCTTTGCAACGCCCACCAGCCAATCAGGAGTGGGTATGCAAATTAACCCAACAAAGATGGTAGGTTAATTTGCATACACAGGTGCCGAGCCACCACAGCAAGACACTTGCATCGTAGTTCTGGGCCTCAGGGCAGCATGGGAAGGTGGAAAGGCAGCTCCAGGACGGAGCAAAGGCAGTGCCGGCAGCCAGGGGAAGGAAGGCCCATTCAAGCCGAATCTTCACGCATTGGGCCTCTAGTAAATAATTATAATACAGCATGGCCACAAAGCCTTTCTCATGCTAAACAATAGTTATCCAGAGGTACCCTCTACACCTTAGAGAAAATTTCCTCTCATTTTCTCAGAGATTCTGCCTAATGATGGTTGAACACCTAGAAACAGCCATCAGGGACTGCATGAATGACCTCAATATTTAACATGATGATGTTGGGAAGAACATGGGAAGTGATTGAAATCTGTGCAGGCAGAGAATGGACAGGCATATACAGGTAATTTCTATGGAGCAGGTACAGAGCTTTATGTTCCCACAGATTTACTGTGAGCATTTTAGGTGCCAGATTCACAGAGAAATAACCCGACAGGACTTTTATTTTTCTTTTTCTATTTGCAGGGTCTATTGGAGAGGCCAGACAGACACATAAATAGACAGAATAGGAGATAAAATGTAATTGCCCAAAATTTACTAATTCTAAATGGGTGGCATGGAAAAACTATTCTGGAGAAGGAGTAATCTGAACTTGGCTTTGAAGTTGGAATGGTGGTCCAAAAGCACAAAGGACAGTATTCCTGGCAGCAGTAACCAAGATGAGCAATGGCCCAGAGATAGGGAAGGTCATTGGACATTTGGTGATCTCTGCACTTGCAGAAGAAAATACGTTAAGTCTTGGAGGGAGGAAGGAGGAGGAGGAAGGGGGTGTACTATGAAGCCAGGGCCTTAAAAAACCATGAGGATTTGGATTTTCTTTTATAGGCAATGAGGAGCCATGAAAGGCTTTGGAGCAGAAGAGTATCTTATTCAACTATATTATTAAATGATGATTGTGCGACTGGAATGGAAGAAAAACTGGAGGCAAAGCCATCTGATTGAAAGCCTACTTCAGAAGACTAAGCAAGAGTAAAGGAGGGTTTGATCAAGGTCAGGGTCAGGGGTCTGGAAGGAGAAGATGTGCAGAAAGAAGTCTCTGTGGGAGGTGAAGCTCACAGGAGGCAGGAGCTTCAGTGGCAGCATTCTCTCACGTTCAAGGTCAGCGTGAGAGTCCCAGACCTACTGTGTTTTGAAGGCGCAGGAAGGCAAGGGTCTTGCTCTGGGGGAATGGGTCAGCAAGCTTCCGCTCTGGGAAAACTACGCCAACCTCCAGCGTTTTTTCTAGGACCTTGACATTGACATGACCCTGACCGACATTTTCCTTTCAGTCATGCTTGTACTTTTCCATTTACAAGAGATGCAAGCCCAGTTCTGCGGGGATTCCAGGAAGCCTGAAAGGGTGACATCATCTCCCATCTTATGATATAGCAGGCATGTTATAGCTCTGTTTTCAATCCCAGAATCTGGAATTTGGGAAGGACCTTAACCATCCCATCTGACTCCTCTTGGGCAAAATAGAAATGTATGCAAACAGACCATCAACCCATACCAAAGAGCCTGTGAGGGGATGCGGACACAGATGTTTGATCTGTGGGGGACCAAGACGTTAGCCTATATCTGTCCAATGGCTGCCCTGAAACCACAGCTAGAACAAAGAAGCCCGAGTTCATTAGGGTGTATTCTGGGAGTGAAGCAAGTTGGCACTGCACTCTCTCAGACCAATAAAATACTAAATTGCCATAGAAATAATACCTTGTCATAAAAAGAATCCCGAGTTAATACTTCTGTATTAAATTAGGCTAATGCTGTATTAGGCTAATACATACTGTGCTGATCCAGAGAGCCAATGAATTTAGATATGCATATTAGTACTTAGTTGGATTAAAGCCACCCATAGCCAAACGCTCCACCAACCATAGCCTGATGTTCATTGTCTTTTATGGCAAATGTCTCCTCCTGGTCGCGGTCCTCCTCATCCACTTTAATTGGCATAGTCCCTTGGTGGCAGGTCTTCATGTTGTTGACTTAAATTTGAATTATATTCAAATTCAAAATAAAACATTTTGCAGCAAGCTCAGATTACTCTGAGGCTCCAGAGGGAACATCTTCATGCCTAGGAGACAGCGGAGAAGGCCACCAGTACAGTACGTGTGGTTGAGCCCTTGCTTGCCCTGTCCAGATGTTCTGCCTTAAAGAATGTTCCTGTGTCTGTAGCACACCAGCCTGATTCAGGAGCTCAGTGTATGGAAGGAAGCAAAAGGGCTCATTTCACAGACCCACAGTCACAATAAGCAGGCAAAGGGTTGTGAGGGGGGTAGAGTGACTGAGGCTTACTCCTTTCCCCTCACGGATGTAAATATCCATCTGGGCGTTCCTTTCTAAGCCCTCCTCAATCCGTCCTGGGGGGAGGGTATTTGTAAGGATAAGGACATTATTCTAAAATCTGTCAGTCTTCATGTTAAGTGGATTCTTGCATGTTCACGCCTGTGCTTATTTTTAAGTAAATTTCTGTGTGGTTGTAAGTGCATTCTGAGACAGGGAGATTACTAAAGGATGAACGGGAAGGAAGAGTCTAGGCTTGGCTCTTTCTGAAATAAGGGAGCTCCTTGGAGGCACTAGCCAGCTGTTCCATGAATAAATGGTCTAGGCCAGTGGTCAGCAAACCGCGACTCGCGAGCCACATGCGGCTCTTTGGCCCCTTGAGTGCGGCTCTTCCACAAAATACCACGTGTGGGCGTGCACATACAGTGCCATTGAAACTTCGTGGCCCATGCGCAGAAGTCAGTTTTTGGCCTGGGCGAGTCTATTTTGAAGAAGTGGCATTAGAAGAAGTGGGGGTGTCCGTCGGTCGGGCGATGTGAGACGGTGCAGGCGGGCCACAGGATACGCAGTGCAGGGGAGGCGCACGCGATTCATGCACGAGTTGAGTGAGCCAGTCAGCAGTCTCATGTGCAGTGGTTAGTGCTAGTCGCGTTCGCAAATCACGTGCGGGTGACAAAAGTACCTACTTGAAGCATAAAGTTACCTGTATTTTTCCATCCAGCTGCAAATCCTACAGGTATTTTTGTCATCAATTTAAGAATTGTAATTATTTTGTGTTGGTGGCTTTATTATTATAAAATGAAACTTTTTTAGGTGCCCTGTTTGACATGGCTACAAAGAAGAAGCAAAAAAAAAAAAAAAAAAAAAAAATGGAAGACGAAAACTGTGAATTTAAAGTTGAATGGACCGAGACTTTCGTGTTTATTCAAAACTTAAATGGCCTTCCGACCTGTCTTATTTGTCAGGAAAAATTGGCGCATAACAAGAAATCAAATTTGGAGAGACACTTTACAACTAAACGTGTCATTTAGTACTAAATATCCTATCAGTGATGCAATGAAGAAAGCAGTTGAGGAACTTCAGAAGAGTCAAGAAAAATCAAGTTCTGTATTTAATTACTGGATGCAATCTTCCAACAATGTTAATATTGCAAGTTTTGTGGTTAGTGAAGAGATTGCTAAGAGAGGAAAACCATATACAGACAGTGAATACATAAAAAGTTGTTTTATAAATGCATCCGAAGAGCTATTTCGGGATTTTAAGAACAAAGCAGATATTCTAAAAACATTAAAGCGTTACCATTGTCTGCTAAAACAGTGAAAGATAGAACAAAATGTCTTCGAATATAACTGACCAGCAAGTTGAAAATCTTAAATTGGTTTCAGTTTTATCAATAGCAATTGACGAGTCTTGTGACATAAATGATACAGCGCAAGTTTCACTTTTTGTACGATTTATTTCATCTACAGGTCCTAAAGAAGAACTTTTAGGATTATTGCCACTCAAAGGTCAAACATGTGGAGAGGATATAGCAAATGCTGTAATTGAGTGCATTGAAAAACATCATATTCCACTGGATAAAACTGTATGACCGGCGTAAGAAATGGGTTTGTTGCTATTTTGAAAGAAAAAAATTAATCACGAGATACTTACCATTGCATCATTCATCAAGAAGTGCTTTGTGCGCAGACATTTCCAGAAGAAATTTGCAAAGTTATGGAATCGGTGATTAACATTATCAACTCCATTATAGCTAAAGCTCTTAATCATCGCCACTTTAAAGAATTTTTAGTTGAAATGGAGAGTGAGTACACAGATCTGCTGCTGCATAACAAGGTATGTTGGTTATCAAGAGGAAATATTTTGAAACGTTTTGCTTCCTTATTAATAGAAATTAAAGCATTTCTCCTTGAGAAGGGTGTTCACTATCCAGAACTAACGAACGATCAGTGGATCCAAAAATTTTATTTCATGGTAGATGTTACGTCTCATCTAAATCAGCTTAATCGTAAACTACAGGGGAAAGGAAAAACAATTTTTTCGATGTTAGAAGTTATTTCATTTGAAAACAAATTATCTTTCTGCTCAAGATTTTGAAAGAGAAACTTTGATTCACTTTGCAAGCCTACTGAAACATCGCCAAGAAAATAATTCTGATATTGACATTTGCTATTTCAAAACAACACTTTTAAATATGAGGGAAGCTTTTCTTAACAGGTTTCAGGAATTCAGAAATAGCAAAGCGACGTTAGCCTTTGTTAAAAAAGGCTACTGTAACAAAGTTAAATTTTTCTTAATGCTACTGTAACAGAATTAATTTTTTCTCCCTTTAATATTGACACTGGCAACTTTGAAATGCAATTGCTGGATTTAAAAAACAAAGAATTGTGGAGCTCGAAATTTGAACATCTTTGTGCTGATATAGAAATATTGGAGACTAAGACTTAAAACTTTAAGACTTAAAACTTTAAGTTTATTAAGTTAATTTTAGGGAACATTGTTGAGTGAAAGAAGATGTAGTGTTGAGGATTGAGAAAGGTATGTTGAGATGGTTTGGACATACAGAGAGGATGAACAAAAGGAGATAGACGAAACAAGTACACAAGACAAGTGTGGATGGGAGAGTTGGAAGAGGTCAACCTCAGCGAAGGTACCTCAATCAGATTGAGGACATTTTTAGCAAAGGCGAGCTTAGGAGTACCCTAATTAAGTTAATAACAATGTACCTACCTATATAGTTTAAGTTTAAAAAATTTGACTCTCAAAAGAAATTTCAATCATTGTACTGTTGATATTTGGCTCTGTTGACTAATAAATTTGCCAACCACTGGTCTAGGCTGGTTAGAATGGTCCTGGTAGCTGCATCATCTGCAGGAATCACCTTGGTTAGTCCTGTCCCAAGTATGGTGTGTGGACTGGCTCAGTCAGCATCCTCTGGGGCTGCATTAGAAATGGACTGTCCCCAGCTCCACCTCAGACCTACTGAGCTCGCTTCTGGGCCTTGGGCCCAGGAATCTGTGTTTTAACAAATTCTGCAGTGGGTTTTATGTTTGCTGAAGTGAGTGCAAGCAGCATCAATCTACGATGTGGGGTTGTGCCACACTCTCAAACTAGGGGTAACACCAACTTGACCTGGGACTGTTACTCCCACAATAACCCCTTTCACCTTCAACCCTTATGTCCTGGAAACAACCATAAAATGGAGCCCAAGTTCACACCCTTTCTCAGCTCCTGATCGTCTTTCACAAGTTGCTGGGATATTTTGGAATTCTTAGTTTTATATATAGGGCTGGAAATGTAATGTGCAGTTAAACATAGACTAATGACACCCACAAATGTGCTGGAAAAGACAAATAGTCAACCAATAATCTTGTCTATTTCCTTAAGGTCTTTGGAAAGCATTTTCAAAGATTATCTCATTTTCTTTGCTCAAATATTTAACTGAGTAAAGGGTAGAGCTGACCTTTATTCCCATTTGATAAGTGAGGAATCTGAAGCTCGGTAGAATATGTTCTGAGAAGAACACTTTGATCTGTGCTTTATCATGTTTTTCACACTTTCCAGCAGAGCACATTGCAAAGGTCCATAGTCAGAAGGAAGGTCTGTGTGCTGATTCAGATTAGTCTGTCCTCTGGCATTCCATCCATGGGAATTTTCAACCTCAAATGAAGGGGCGGCTCAACTCCCACCCACGCAACAGCGACATTGGCTGGAGCTCTGCCACCTCACGCACCAGGACCTTTGTCAGTGGATGATCCAGTACCCAGAGGAAAACCAACAGTGTTTTGATTTTAATGATTCCTAAGGTGTCCTAGTTAAAATGAGGCTGGGCAACCACTTAGCAGATGGTTAATACTTAGACTATTTAGTCATTCGAAACAATGCAATTAAGGATGAATCACGGCTCAGTAACCTAAACAAAATCAAATTAACAAATGGGCGGCACTCCCTTTGGTCTGGGAGGCTAATGCAAGCCTCCCACCTCCAAGTGCCCTGAACCTTGTGTGCAGCTTTCAGGCATCCTGACTGACTTCTTCCCCATTTTAGGAAAGAGCATCTTGAAGGGACTTGCTATGTATGATCTCCCCATTTTGGAAGGAAAGAGCATCTTGAAGGGACTTGCTATGTATGATCTCCCCATTTTGGAAGGAAAGAGCATCTTGAAGGGACTTGCTATGTATGATCTCCCCATTTTGGAAGGAAAGAGCATCTTGAAGGGACTTGCTATGTATGATCTCCCCATTTTGGAAGGAAAGAGCATCTTGAAGGGACTTGCTATGTATGATCTCCCCATTTTGGAAGGAAAGAGCATCTTGAAGGGACTTGCTATGTATGATCTCCCCATTTTGGAAGGAAAGAGCATCTTGAAGGGACTTGCTATGTATGATCTCTGGGCACTTGACAGTACAGGGTAGAGGGTACGAGTGCAGACCTTAGGGTCAAACAGACAATCTGAGTTTGGTCCTAGCCCTTACTAGCTAGATGACTATGGGTAAGTTATTTAACCACTTTTCCTATTTAAAATACGGAAATAAGGATAGTGCCACGTGTATGTTTTTATATGTTATATTATGTGTGTATGTATGTATCTAAGTATAATATATGTATACACCATATATGTGTGTGTGTGTGTGTGTGTGTGTGTGTGTGTGTGTGTGTATATATATACACTTTATACCTTATCCAATAAGGATAATTACTAATTTATTTAGATTTTCAGTCAAGTCTATTAAAGTAGCATAACTCATTGCCAGACCATTTTCTACATTACATCTTCATCTCTGATTTTCCTCCTGATATCGACCTATGACAATAAGTTCCTTTGAAACTCTAAAGATTTTAATGGGGCCATATTCACTTGGTGTGTGAAAAAATTCTACCCAGGTTTTTAGAAGTGGGTTTATGGAAGCACAGTGACTTTTTCAAGGTTGTGCCATTTGAGACAAAGGCATGAATGGGATCTGTTCTCATCCAGTGTCAACTTCTTTTTGAGACAGATGGAAATTGAGGGGAAATTTCCCTCACCTGGAAATTGAGATATGTTCTCAACAATAGTACTATTCAATAGAGTGAGTTATATATATACTTTGAAATTTTCTAGTAGTCAGGCTTTAAAAAGGAAAAAGAAACAGATGAAATTGATTTTAATAAGATATTCTGTTTAACCCAATGTATCCAAAATATTACCTCAACATGGAAATTTAGTCATGAAAAATTATATATCATTTATTTTGTACTATATCTTCAAAATCCCGGATGTGTCTTATCTTTATAGCACAGTTTAATTCAGATGCTAAATTTTCATTCATAGTTGACCCATAGTTAGATTTCACAATATTTATGAGTGAAATGTAGATTTCCATACCAAGTTATTCCAAACATACTTAAAAGTAAGTATCTGAATGGAGTTTTCATTTTTAAATGAAAATTAACTAACATTAAAATTCACGTCCAATTCATCCGTTGCACTAGCCAGATAGCCACATTGAAGTGCTAAATATTCATATGTGCCTGGTTAACCACCCTATTGGATAGCACAGCTCTAGACTCTTCCAGCCCTAAAATGTTAAGCCTTGAAAAACCTTGCTACCATCTCCTACATAAAGATGATCTAAAAATATGACAGAACGGGTAGGTGGCTTGCCTGCAGATATGAGAGATTCACAGTCGAGAGAACTGGCATAGATTCAAATGCTTGCGCTTGAGTGAATTTAGACAATGGTTAAACCTGCTTGCGCTCCAGTTTGCTCACACATGAAATGGGCATTACTTCATAAAGTTATCAGAATGCTACAACATGATGGTAACTGTAAAAACTGACTCCAGGACAGGAAGAGCAGGTGCAGAATAAAATGTAGTCTAAAGGGTTCTGGACAGATAACCTCAAATTTCTGATGATATCATTTGACAAACATAAGTCTTCTACAAAGTGGTCATCTCTAATAGTAGCAACACAGTAATTGCCTCACAACCCTCTCTCTAGTCACGCCTTTGGGACCGTTGGAAAAATGCCACTGATACTCTGCAGTTGAAAGTGGTTGCTTTTGCACATGCTGTTCCCTTTATCTAGAATGCCCTTGCTGGTGCCCTGCCTGATGAATTCTTATTCATTTTTCAGAACCTACTTCATGTGTCCCCTTGTTTCTCTTGTGAATAGAATTATTCAGTGCTTTCAAGCATTCTCTGTTGTTTTATATTGAAAGTAATAGCAGCAAAAAGGTTAGGTGGTGACAGTACTGCCTCCTTCTTAGGTAAGTTCACGGGTGGGTTGCTACCAACTCAGTTTACTTTAAGGAAAAAAGCAATTTCTAAGAAGGTGGTGGTAGGGGGAGGACAGGGAGTAGCAGTAATAATAATGATGATAATGTTTGGCACTTCACACGGATTATTTTATCAAATCCTAAGAACAACTCTATGAGAGAGATAATGTGTCTCCCCTTTAGAAATGAGGAAATTTGGCTGAGTCAACCTGATTTTAGAGTTCTCCTCTTGGCCATCATGCATCACAGACTTGCCATTTTGGAGAATGTGGACATTATTATTGCCTTCTCCAATCCAGTCTCCTTTTCCCCTCACCAAGAGAACCCCAAATTTGTTTGAGGTATCATATCCACCCACTTCTCCATGCCCAGATGGCATGGCTCAGTTGTTGAGCATCAATCTATGAACCAGGAATTCACTGTTTGATTCTGGTCAGGGCATATGCCCGGGTTGTGACTTGATCCCTAGTGTGAGGTGTGCATGATTCTCTTATCATTGATGTTTACATATCTCTCTCCCTCTCCCTTCCTCTCTGAAATCAATAAAAATATATATTAAAAACAAACAAAAAAACCCACCCTTCTCCAGACTCCCTTGCAGCTAAGGATAGCCACATACATAAGGCTTTTGGGAGAGACAACCCTGTCAGGGCCTTTGTTCCTTGCCTCTTCTCCTGTGTTCTAGCCTGAAATTTGCATTTCATGCCTGGAGGCACAGCAGCCATCATGGCACTGTGAAGTTAAAAACCACATTCTAAGGATCACACAGGGCAGGAAACCAGAGGAGCCAAGATCTTTGAAACTTTAAACAGCTATACACCCCCTGGGCTGCTGCATCCAGATTTTCCATTAGGTTATCAACAGCTAAATCTCTATTTGATTCAGCCACTATAGCCAGATTTCAGCTATAAGCAGCCAAATGCAATCTAGTAAATGGAGCGAATGTGGAGCCAGCCAAGAAACCCAGCAAGCTGCATTGGATTCTTTCCTCTTCACAAACTGTTACCTGTCAGAACCTCTTTTAATTTGGCATTTGCTACCGGACCTATTTTTATCATTTCAACTGATTGGGCAAGTTTCCTATCCTCCTTCCAGAAACTCATTTTGTCACCTCTGTGATATTTTTTAGGAAGGAATATTTTTTTGGCTGACTGAGGTCATTCTTTTTGTTCTGTCTGCAGAATTTACCAAAAAACAAAACAAAAAAAAACACAAAGAGTTATCAAGTAAAACTAAAAATTACTTGATCACAGTGACAAGGATTACTGCCTCTCCTTTAGGACAAAAGTCAAGTGGCATGAAAACCTGGAGTTGAGTTCCCAAAAGCAATCAGCTAGGCAACTAAAAGTGAAGTCCTACGAAAGGGGTTGGCAAAGTACAACCTGCAGGCAAAAACCTGCCTATGTCAATAAAGTTTTATTTAAACACAGATATTTGTTTATATGTTGTCTTCAGATGTCTTCCAGCAACAATAGTAAAATTGAGTAATGGCAACAGAGACTGCATGGACTATAAGCCATGAAATATTTACTATCTAGACCTCCACAGAAACATGTGCTGACTCCTCTCTCTAGAAGACAGACAAAACAGAGACCAAACAACAATAATAAGAAACAAGAGTCCCAGCCTCCCTTTATCCAGCCAAGAACAGTGCCATTGAGATCCTTTTCTAAAAGGTGTATTTAAACTTTCCATTTTGTGTGTGAGGATGCTGAGGTTGGTAAAAAGTTTAAATAGCTCCTGAGGTCACATCTCATAATTGATGAAGGCTAAATTTTAACCCAATTCTGTCTGGATTAAAAAACCACTATTTTAATCATTAATCATTAATCATCACATTATATTCCCCTTCTTCCACATAATTCAGTACCAGTGGCAAATACTAAGGAGGAATGCAGAGGGCATTTTAAATTGAAAAGATGACTATGTGGGAGAAAAAGAATATCCACTTAGCTCAGAAAGATCCAGAACCTGGAGATGAGCATATATGCCCCCCAGATAAGCAGCAGCAGAAGAGATATAGGATCCAAAACGGGTGGATTAAAGTACCAGTGAGAATGGAAGGATATCATTCCTCTGTTCAGACTAGGTTACTATGAGAGTCATGTGGATGGCCTACTCAAATAGCTCTCCTTTCAATAGGGGTTGCACATCGGAAAAACCACCATTAGCCCTCAACTGAAAGAGGAACCATCACCAAATGAGGGTGCTGACCTGGTGGGAGGCACCTGAGGGTCTGAGTCACAGGACCTTCACAGCTAGGTCTGTGCAAGTTATCAGTGACTCTGATAGGCAAGAGACATGACTTCATGCTTGAAAAAGAGAGAGGTGATGGCAGATGTTGAGATGGAGGATCTGTCTGAGGGCTGGGGATGTGCAGCACATGTTTAGCCTGGGGATGTGCAGGACATACCATAGGAGAGTGCATGTGGAAAGCGCTGGGTGTATTTGAAGACTTAATGTAAGTCTAATGTGAGCCCAAGGTGGGAGGTGGCCCCTGGAAAACCTAATTTGTTCTTTAGTTTCATGAACTGAGGAATGATATGCAGGGAATGGGAGGTGACAGTTCCATCTGATCAGGTGGAGGTAGAGATGTGAGGGGTCTGGAGACCAACAAATACACACCCATTCAAAAAACTTGAGAGCCTTCCATGTGCAACGTATAATGATTATATTGAATATACAAGGGATTTTATTTTTAAGCAGGGGATATCAACATGAAACTCATGATGAGACAAGCATCTATATACTAGTATATAAAACCCTAATATGCAAATAGACCAAAGGTGGAACAACTGAACTGGTCGCTATGACGTGCGCTGACCACCAGGGGGTGTGCGCGGAACATGGTGGGCGCTGGCTATGGCAGGATGGTGGAGCAGGTGAACGGGGGCACCAGACCAAGGCGGGATGCCGGTCACTGTCACCGGGGTGAGCCTCTGGTGGTTACTGAAAATTCTTTGCTCCTTCTGCCAGCACCCAGCACCAGTCTCGTTCGCCCCTGAGGGCTTCTTCCCCTCCCCCTGCTCCTGAGGGGCGATTGGGGCAGCCACTGCTCGCACCCACTGACTGCGCCGACCCCACTCGCACCCACTGCTGGTGCCTTGCCCCAATTGCTCCATGCTGTCAGCAGGTGAGAGCAAGGCCAGCGCCATCAGTGCATGGGAGTGGTGGTGGTGGGAGTGGGGCTGCTGGCAGACAGAGACAGGGGTGGGGAGGACTGTGGCAGGAGGGTCCGAATGGGGGCATGAAGGATGGACCGAGACCCGCCCTTGTGCCCCCCATAGCCTTGTGGCCCACAGTTCCTTTCAATGCACGAATCCGTGCACTGGAACCCTAGTATATTAATAAGCATGGGGTGTGCCAATGAAGAAAAAAAAGACAAAATGATGAGGTAAAGCTTAACAGGACCCTTAAGTTAATGGTTCTCTGGGAAGGCCTCTGAGAAAGTGACATTTCAACTGAGATCTAAGAGGCCAGTGGGAGACAGCCTCTGAAGACATGATGGAATAACATTCCAGGCAGAGGGAACAGCAAGAGCAAAGGCCTGAAGGTGGGAAGAGCCACTTGAGGACCTGAGAGGCAATTTCTTGGCTTTTCTTCATTGTCCTCAGGAGTTTATACATTGATATATATAGAGAGATCCCCATGCTTTATTCTCATATTCAAAGTGTTTATGCAAGTTCTGACAGTTTTCCTGGTACCATGTTGCAGACATAGGCCTAGTAGAGATGATCTGATGGGAAATGATATTTATGGACTATGATGTTTATAAACAGCTGGCATTTATATAAACAAGGGAACTTGAATTTTTAATAAGGTGATCTCTTCAAGTTTCGCATTCAAATAGAAAACATGCCTATTGTGTGAGTTTTTGTGCATAGGGAATCTCATTGAAAGTACTTGGCAATATTTTTGTAAACAGTGACTTCTGTCTATGGTGAATTCTAAAGTAGACATATGTGATATCGCAATCCTATCTAATAAAGAGGGAATATGCTAATTGACCATCACACCCTCACAAAGCTGGCGGCACCCACAGCCAGTAAGGAGGGAATATGCTAATTGACTGCCACACCCTCAAAGATGGCAGTGCCCACAGCCACAAGATGGCGGCACTCAGTTCCCTGAGTCCCGCCAGGGTGGCAGGCACACAGCACAGTGGGGCCCGCCCCCAGGCAGGTCTGGCCACTCTGTGACTGCCTCTGCAGTCCCCCAGTCTCCTCAGCCCCTCAGTTGCCCAGGGCCAGCCCAAGGTGCAGGCAAGCCTCAGATGGCAGCTGCCCAGCCGACCAGGGCTGGCCTGAGGTGCACACAAGCCACCAATGGTGGCTGCCCAGCCACCCAGGGCCGCCTGAGGTTCAGGTAACCATGGCTGACCAGGAATGGCAATGGCAGTAGCAGAGGTGTGATGGGGGTGTCACCTTCCCCTGATCGCCGGGTTGCCTCCCATCCCTGAGGGCTCCTGGACTGTGAGGGGGGGTGGCCAGGCTGAGGGAAACCCCCCTCCTGTGCATGAATTTTCATGCACCAGGCCTCTAGTATTTAATAATTCTCCCCAGTTTATTTTCATTTAAGGAGTGACATAAGGGAATGTCATCTTTTGATAAGTTGCCTTGAAGGACTCTGCTGTGATGGTAGAGCCTAGAAGGGCTCTTAGAGGGACAACGTGCAGTGGCCAGAACAGACTGCTAATAGCAGCTCCTCACCATGGGCATGCCACCACTTGCCCCTGTCCTTCACCCCCAATTTCCCTCCTCCCCGCCCCAGTTTTTCACAGTAGCCTTGGAGCTTCCAACAAAATGCTAATATTTTCTTTTTAAGTAATTACATTGATTTTCTTGGAGATTTAATGTAAGTGGATCCTACTCCTAAGACTTTAAGTTCAAGAGTTGCAAGAATATCTTGTTCAAGGCCAAAAATATCTCTCAGAAAATGTAATTTTTACTGTACTCTTTGCCTTATTCCGCAGAATCATAGAAAATTCAGCTAAACACCAAGTATATGATAGCTATGTCATAAGATTTTGTTATCTTATAATATGTAAATAACCTTTATTTAAAATTAGAATATTAGTATCCATTTACTGAGCACTTATTATATGCCAGGGAGTAGGCTCATCATTTAACATGTTTATTTAATCTTTACATCAGTTCTAAAGGAACAGCATTATTAGCTGCAATTTACTTTCCAGGGAAATTTAGGATTAGAGAAGTTAAATGACTAGCCCAGAAATACACAGTAATTGGGAAATCTGAAATTCAAACCTAGTACTGTCTCACCCCAAAGCCTGCGCTCTTGACCACCATAAGGTACTGCAAATAACACCTATGAAGTTAGTACCATTAGCACTTCCTTTCACATATAAGGAAACTGCGATTCACGAGGGTCAACTATCCTACGCAGGGTCATAGAGCTCCCAAGTAGTACAACCAGGAATTGAACCAAGGTCTGTGTTAGAGTATAACATCGTCTTTGACCATTATGACATACTTCTACCCAAATTACAGCTAAAATATTTGATAGAATTTTAAGTTCCTACTTTTCTTGTTTTTATTTCTTATAGCAATAAAAATCCCCAATAATAAAAGATATTTTTCTTTAATATTTATAACAAGAGATGGTAGAAAGGCACACGTTATTAAGTTTCAGACCCTGATCTCAAACCCAACCCTGGTTACCTACCAATTGTATATAGCTTGGGCAAGTTGTTGAGACTCTTCATCTGAGTTTCCTCATTAGTGAAGTGAGTGGTGGGCGTGGTAGGTGTTGCTCAGAGAAAATAGCTTTCTCGGCAGTCTCCTGAGACAATGAAATGAGATGTTGTTTGCGATGTGCCCGGCTCATAGTAGAAACTCAGAAGATGTTAATTTCTTTCCTTCGCAACTCCATTGGCTTCTCATTATTTCCTCACCATCTTCTCATATTCTGGTAAATCATGGCTAGAATTTTTCATAAATGGTCTTGAATAGCTTCTTTAGGAATAGCTTCTTTTCCAAGTTCTGGAGTTCCCAGGAGACACACAGTCCTGTAGCCAAGCTCATGCATTAAGACTCATCCATGTGAGTCATGGCTTTTCTCTCTAAGACATGAACATGGCAAGTTCATTTCAACATCTTCTTAATCCTATATCACTAACAATAGTAGAATCAAAAAACCCACGTGTGATGGAGACCACAAATCTCTTTACCTGCTTGGATCAGGAAAGCACACTACCCTTGTTGGCTCTGTCATTAAACTTCTGGGGAAACACTTCCCACACCTGGAAATATAAACTGGAAATCTCATCATGAAATATTTTCCAATAAATCCCAGGCTTCACTACATTGTGATCCTCAAAAAATGTTGACCTTGCTGTGTTTTTGTCTGGAACAGAGTCAAAAGCATCTCTTAAATGATAAACCATTTTCAGAAGGGCTAAAATGGTGGGGCCATTTATCTTCATTGCCACTGGATCCTTTTCATTCTGCTCAGCCTCTATCTCTAGCATTAACAAAAAATTAATGCTTAATTGACTTGAGACCAAGTTGGTTGACTACAGGAGGAAGAAAGTGTATGACACAAGAGGTTTCAGTCAGTGAGAGCTTAAAAAAGGAGTGTAGGAGCTGGGAAAAAAAAAAGCCTGGAAATAATACTTGTCTATTTTTTTTTAAAGACGGGACTGAATACATTTTCCAGGCTCTTGATTTTAATTAAAGTCAAAGGAACATCTCAAAGGCAAGTGAAACAAACAGCAGGCAAGACATTGAGGTGGCTAGGATAAGAAACTATGTAGAATGTTATGGAAAGACAAAACCAAAAGCAATGAAAGGAAAGGAAAGAAGACGGAAGAGGAGAGGAGGGTAAGGCAGGAAGGGCCGGGCTGAGGGGTATTGTGGGGAGGGAAGGGCAGAGAATGGCCAGAAATTGGATTTGCCAAGCCCAACCAGATGAAGTGAACTTGATTTCCATTAGCAATATTCACAGGCCTTCTTTAAGCACTGGTTCTCTCTTTAATTTCCAGATGGGTCACAGAAGCTAAGTTATCTGTCTTGTCTAAGGACGCACACTAACAAATGGTAGAACAAAGACCAAACCATTTCTGGTTCCAAAGGCCATGTTCTTTCTAACCTATCCCCTGGCCTTGGCTTATCATTTATGCATTTCAATTTTTAGTGGTAGACAAAGGGATTAAAAATAGCTTTATTGCTATTTCTCCCTATAAGAGCAAGGCATGTTCCCTGTGGCAAAATTAAATAATACATATGTTTTCCAAATAATAACAATGGAGCTCACATGGGTTGTGCTTGGTCTTTGTGCCAGGTCTGGGCCACATGCCTTGAGGAGTTAACTTCTTTCATCTTTATAGCTCCATAGAGTAGGGCAATCATGTGGGACTTTTTTTTTTTTTACACAGGACGACACTGAGGCTCACTCAGGCTAAATAACATGCACCAGGCCATGCAGTTTGAGAGTGGGGAGTGGGGAGAAGAAGCCATTGGTGTAACTAGTAAGTCTGCTTTAATTCCTGCCCCCATCTCAGGCAGTCCTAACCAGATGTCATTACTAGAACATTTTGCATTCCTGACAGTGATTTGTTAATAGGTATTGATTTTTACATTATTTTAACCCACCCTTTGTGTTTTTTTTTTACATTTGCCCTCAACAATATCTGTGAAACCACATTTTTAATGTGCTAGTTTCAGTTATTCTAATATCCATGAAACTAAACACATATTTAAATGAAAAACAATAAAAAAATATTAATCTGCAGACCACCTACAACCAAGTTTTACACTTTGCCAGGGGTAAGAATATTTCCCTCCATCACCACTCAGAAACACCCCTATTAATGAGGTAGGGAAAGGTCGGACCACACCCAGCACTTCTGAGTGGGGAAAAGGCAGGACCAGGACCCAGATCTCCATGCGCCCACTCCAGACTTCTCCCTCTGCACCACCAGTCTCTTTTGTGCCCCACCTCTCTTGCCAAGAATCCAAAGTATGCAGTTGGGGGCTTCCAGAACCTTGAATGTACAGCTGATCCTGTCTTTATTTAAAATGTTGCTATTTTTTTTCATGGTGCATTTTTGCATTAATCTTGATTCTTTAAAAATGTTGCATTAAAACATTATGCAATCTGATTACTGAGTTTATTAAAATGTTTTCATATATAATCCTATATAATAAAGAGGTAATATGCAAATTGACCCTCGCGCCCTTACACAAGATGAAGATGGCCGCCCCCATGTGGTCAAAGATGGCCACCACAAGATGGCCAGCAGAAGAGGGTAGTTGTGGGCAATCAGGCCTGCAGGGGAGGGCAGTTAGGGGCGACCAGGCCTGCAGGGGAGGGCAGTTGGGGGCAACCAGGCCTGCAGGAGAGGGCAGTTGGGGGCAACCAGGCCTGCTGGAGAGGACAGTTGGGGGCAATGGGGCCAGCAGGGGAGCAGTTAGGTGTCGATCAGGCTGTGAGGGGAGTGGTTAGGGAGTGATAAGACTGGCAGGCAGGTGAGTGGTTGGGGAGCCAGCAGTCCCAGATTGTGGGAGGGATATCCCAGATTGAACAGGGTGCAGACTGGGCTGAGGAACACCTCTCCCCTCCCCCAGTGCACGAATTTTGTGCACTGGGCCTCTAGTACTAACATGTTTGTCTTTATACCAATGTAATAAAAAATATAATTTTAAACATATTTTGATGGAGAAAGGGGCCCATGAATATCATAGCAGAGCCCTTATAAAGCTGATTACTTCCTACCCACCACCTGCTTCTCCCTCAGGGCCCTGGGGCCCCATGAAAGACCAAAACTGTATCAAAGAACATGTCCAACTGCAGTTCAGAGTCCCTTAGCCCTTCAACTGCAAAACATGAATGCATTTAAAAGCTTTATCTCGGTGCATAATTTTTCTGAGAAATTCCATAATATATATATATTTTTTAATTTCCTTTTACTTATTGATGCTTATAACCCCTCTTGCAAATCTCCTCAGCTTCTTTCTCTGGGTCATTTTGGCCCCCGACCTTTCATCCCTAACATTATAATCAAACTACCTAGCCTAAGCATTATTGGTTGCTGCTTTATTTTTTAAAAGGGGAGGGGGGCCATCCAACAAACCAGATGTGGCTGTCTCCAGTTTCAGCTCTTAAGGTACAATAAGTTGCAGGTTTTTTATAGTTCCTCAAGGGTAAATCGCAAACACGAATTAGCACATCACCAGCCCAACTTCCTCTTCCCAGCATGTCTGTTTCAGGTTATAGTGAATGACGGACTCAAATATCAAAGGCATACTGCCCCTAAATTAGCCAATCAGCTCTAAATACAGCTGGAAACAAGAGCAGGGGATAATGTTTTTCAATCAGCGGACAACCCTTTGAAAGTTTAATTATAAATGTAACCGTTTATTTCAAGCTAAATGAATTTTGCCACGTCTATGCTGGCCATACACATTGCATGCCACCCCAGCCTGATCTCTATCTCTTACTGCCTGCAGTAGGGGGAGTAAAAATTACGTAGATCCATGTCCTCTAACTTCTTTTCTCTTATTGTATCATTTTTGAAGGGAGTGGCCAGTGCTTGTTCTATAATTGTTTGAAGAAATTAATTTTCTGAGCAGCTCTTTTACAAAGAAGTGCATTTGGATTGACCTGACAAGGCAAATTAGAATCTGTGCCCTTGGAATTGGCAATCCTGTTATCAATCAATGAGGACAGTTTTCCAGCTCAGGGGAAGGAAGGAGTGGTCAGTTGAGATTGGTCCCAGGTGTGAGGACTGAGGATAAACAAGTTTGTTATCTGTTCCTGTCAAGGAGTTGATGACCTCCACCTCAGGAGCCCACTCTGGAGATAATTGCAATGAATCATTTGCAAGGCAAGCCCCCAGAAGCCTGTGATTGGGCATGATGCAATCTCCCTCACTCATCTGAATCCCCTCCCCCAACTTAAAGGTCACCACTCCTCAGGAAGGAAGCTATAGTAGCCAGGTGTGGCTTTGCGCCCCCAGAATATCACTGCCCTTACAGTGGTCAGCAAACTGCAGCTCACTAGTCACATGCGGCTCGTGAGCTGCGGTTTGCCGCTCTGTTGACTAATGAGTTTGCCGACCACTGACCTAGACTCTCGATTCCAATAATTACAGGCTGTTGTTGTTCCTTGTGATTAAGCCCCTATCCCAGTGGTCAGCAAATTCATTAGTCAATAGAGCGGCAAACTGCGTCTCGAAAGCCGCTGCAGTTTGCTGACCACTGTCTTAGGACACTCCCCTGCCCCTCTCCATACACATGCTTCTCTGTATCCTATAGGACAGTGGTTGGCAAACTGCGGCTCGCGAGCCACGTGTGGCTCTTTGGCCCCTTGAGTGTGGTTCTTCCACAAAATACCACGGACTGGATGAGTCTATTTTGAAGAAGTGGCGTTAGAAGTAAGTTTAAAAAATTTGGCTCTCAAAAGAAATTTCAATCGTACTGTTGATATATGGCTCTGTTGACTAGTGAGTTTGCCAACCACTGCAGCATAGGATGATGTATCAAGACTGGCTAGCCTGGGTCAAGAGCCAGCCTTCAGGTGAACTTCTCAGTGGGATTCACGCGTGGCATGCTCACCCATTTGCAAGATTCTATGCTCTTAGGAATCAAGCCCTGAAATCAAATCTGGGGTGGAGCTTGTGAAGAAATGCAGACCAGCCTTGGAAAACTGACAGACCTACCATTTAACCAGTTAATGACCTCATGCAAACCACTGAAACATTCTGAGTCTCAACTGTCTTATAGGTAAAATGGGGACAATATCTGTCCTGCAAGGCTTTTGTAAGGATTGCATTATTGCTGACCAAGTTCTGAAAAGATCATAGCTACTAAAAATTAATAAACATGTCCCCCATGTTTTCCTTTCCCTTATTGTCATTGCCAAGTATTCCCTTATCACTAGGTCACCAGGCTCCAGGCCAGAGAGACTGTCCCTGATGTTCCCTCTGCCATCACTCCCTGAGGTGACTCTGTGGCACTGGGTCCTGAGGCAGTGTGGAAAATGGCCTCTCCCCAGCTACCTGGGCCTCATACTCATTTCTTATTTCCTAAAACAATTCAGCTAATTCCAAATCAGCAGCATCCAGCAATAATCCCGTCTCCATGAACCCACACCTCCAGGAAATGCCTTCTGTCAAATGTGAATTAATAGCCCGAACCATAGAGACAAAACTGCTTGGAACTGAGGGCCACTTCTCTCTACACCCACCAACACCCCCACTGCATCTCCACACTTTCAGACCTGGGGGCTCAGTCTCAACCAGGACACATATAAAATCCCAGTCAATTCTTCATTAATCAACACCAACCCCAAGTGTAGACCCTGCCCACATGCTGGGAAGATAGGTGACAGATAACATATGGGTTTGCAGAGGTCAGGGGACCTTCAAGAAAAGATGTGGGTATGATTTGTTCAAAAGCATATAAATCAGCCTGTTTTCTCCTTCCCTCTCTTACATATGCCATGTGACATACTATTTTCTAACAATAAAGACAAATTATGCTGATAACAAGGTCAAGGTACATCATATATTTTATCTCAATTTGGCTTTATAAGAACATATAGATATTGGGTCAATAATAATGTAAATTAAATTATATATTAGTATGTGATAAATATTAATTAAATATCCCACTTTAGGCCAATATAAATAATGAAATATTTATTAATGGACTGGGGTCAAAGGTAGGTGCTTTGGAGAACTATTTTGCTGATATGAACAAAATGTTAGTTATAAATAATAACGTGAAAAATGGAAACTCTTGTACTGATTTTTCTAGTACTTCAAAGCTAACTTTTACTTGCACGTACCCAAAATATCGTGCTGTGGCTGAGGAAATCTGCCCACCAGATCTCACAGCCACTTGTTCTCATGCCAGAGGAGCTGTGTGATCATATATGTAAAGGCAGGAAACTCAAGGATGCTAGTGACCCATAAATGGCCAGTTAACTAGGAGCAAAATTTCAATAAAAACCTTGCATGAAATGAGTCTCATAGCTATGATAAAATGTTTGAAATAATCAAGAAATGGTATGAAGTCCATGGCTCTAAAACAAGGCGGACTGCAAGAGACAGGCGGGTGAGGCATCCAAGGAAGACACAGCATATTTTATGCAGCCCACTTCTTGCAGTCACAGCTATTCTGTATATACATGTTCCTAAGTGTTCTCCACTCTAATGCTGAGTCTCAGACAGCAATATTTCACCAAGCCACAGTTTTTAAATGAATCATTACTATTTTTTGCACTTTTTCTTAATTTTACTGGTTTTTCATTTCCCTGGTTAAACTAGTATTTCTTCTCTATTTCTTGTATTTCATCTCTATTGAGGATGGTATGACTGCTAGTTGATTACTTGAACTTTATTTTAGAATCCCATTTTGGTTTATCTGTAGTGTTTTTTAGTACATTTTTTGTATAGTATTTTAGTGGCCTCTCAAAAATTTTAAACATCCTATATAATAAAAGCCTAATATGCAAATTGTCCCCTTGACCAGGAGTTCAACCACTCGCTATGACATACGTTGACCACCAGAGGGCAGTGCGGAACATGGTGGGTGTCGGTGACGCAGCGCTTGGCCTGATGGGTCCTGATGAGAGCAGGACCACAGCGGGATGGTGGAGCAGGTGAGGGGGCAGTGCCAGGCCAAGGTGGGTGCAAGCCAGGGCCCGATCACCCCGCTGATGGCAACCAGTGGCAGCTCTGACACTTCCTTACAAAGAAAGGGCAAACAGCAATATTAAAATATTTATTCTAATTATTTTCCTTTTAATGTGCACAAATCTGTGCCCTGGGCCACTAGTGTGTGTGTGTGTGTGTGTGTGTGTGTGTGTGTGTGTGTGTGTGTGTATTATCACAATCTGTGGATGCTGACATTTTACCAGTACTAGTGAAATGTAGAAGCCTTAATACATTTTACTTTCAGTGTTCATAATTGTTTTAAGTATTTCTTATGTTTACATTCAGAACCACATTAGATAGTATTAAAATTTTTGTTTCTACTAACAAATATTATTCATAAATCCAAGAGGAGAAGAAAAATGAATTGTATTCATCCACAGTTTTACTTATTCTGTAGTGTGTTTTTTCTTTCTTGTTATTCTAAGATTCTTCTTTTATTATTTCCTTTCTGTTTAGAGAATTTCCTTTAATCATTCTTTAGGGTAGAACTTCTGGTGATAAATTCTTTTGTCTGTCCTTCATATAAAAATGTCACAATTTCCCTTTCATTCCTAGAAGAGTATTTTTGTTGGATATAGAACTCCATGTTGATAATTCTTTTCTTTTAGCACTCGAATAATGTTGTGCCATTTCCTTGTATCCTCCATTGTTTCTGATGAGAAATTTACTTCATATGAATCATTTTCCTCCTATAGGTATGGTGGTGTTTCTTTCTTGTTGCATTCACAATTTCTTCTTCATCTTACTTTTCCGAAGTTTGATGTGTCTTGTTGTGAATTTCTTTGCATTTATTCTGTTTTGTGTTCTCTCCGTTTTTTGAAATCTGTAGGCTTGTCTTCTGTCAAATCTGGGATGTTATCGCTTGTTATTTCTTTGAGTACTTTTTAGTCCTCTCTCTTCTCCTCTCCATTTGGGACTCTATGTCACAAATATTAGATCTCATATTACAGTTCCACAGGTCCCTGAGAGTCTGTTTATTTGTTTTAAGTCTATTTTCTCTCTATTTCCCAAACTGTATATTTCTATTCTTCTGTCTTCAAGTTTGCTGATTCTTTCCTCTATTCCCTCCATTCCACTATTGAGTCCACCCATTTAATGTTGGGATTTTGGGTTTTTATTTGTCTTTTGTTTTTTTAAATTTCAGTTATTGTACTTTTTCAGTTCTTCTTTATACCTTTATTTTCTGACACTTTGTTCTTAAAACGTGTTTCAAGAATGTTTATAATTGCTATTTGAAGCATTTTAACAAGGCTGCTTTAAAATATTTGTCAAATAATGTTAGCATCTTTGTAATCTCCATATTGGCAACTATTGATGCCAAATAAAAAAGGGCAGTTTTCAGTGCTCAGATATAAATTGAATGCTGGGATATAAGTAGCTCAGCCACATCCTGACTTTGCTGTTATTCTTTCACTCAAATATTTTTTTCCTTTAACCAGTTGCATTGAGTGTCTACTTTGTGCCAACTCTATGCTAGATTATTTAGATTCAACTTTGAAATGGCCAGACAGTGACTCTGCTCCTGAACTAAACATCTAGCAATGAACACTTCTAAAGTCTTTCAATTCACTGTGACATCTGAGACAAATCACTTTCTCTTTTATTGTTCTCAGCTTGGGATTTTTAAAATGAGAATGAGTGAGTTAAACTAAAATTTTTCTTTGGGTTATGAAACCCACAGAGAATACTATGAAAGCCATACTCTTTAAACATGTGCATGGATACCCAAAGGCATAACACATATGCATATACTCAGTTTTACATTTAATTTGTAGGACCCGAGAAAATAATCGGGTTAGAAATACCTCTACTTTCTGTTGTCTAAGGGACCTTTGAATCTGTCATTATATGCTTTTAAATATCATACAAATTGCTTGATACTAATAAGCAGTTATGAGAACATTACTGGAATCCAGAAGCAGTTATAAAGAATTCATATCACTTTTCTTATTTATTCTCATAACAAATTTTATTCACCAGATATAATTTGTGATTAATCTATAAAGGTAGGTTAAAGAAAATATCATTTCTCCTGTGGACTTAGATGAATTGAAAGGAAAACATTGTACCTTTTATTTTCAAAACTAATAAAATTCTTCAGTTGCATTTTTCTACAGAAGTGATATAAAATAGGCACTGAGAGAGACCAACATAGGTGACATGGGACAAACTACTTGTAAGGGGAGAATACATAAATATTTATAAGCATCAAGCATTGTTTAAAAAAATTAAGTATGAGTCCTAAAAAGCTTGGAATTAACAAGTAGAAAAATAAAAATAGTAACTTAAGAAACTGTCTAATGGAAAATAGGGAATGATCTTAAGTAGAAAATTATAATGTTAAATGGCAAACATCTCTTAAAATATTTAACATACAATAAATATAAATAGGTAAATTTAATATAGTGATCAAAAGACAGACTCTCAAACTGAATTAAAACAAAAAACAAAAAAAAATAATAAGACCTAGATATCCAATGTTTCAAAAAGATTCACTT
Organism: Corynorhinus townsendii; assembly: GCA_026230045.1. Lineage (NCBI taxonomy): Eukaryota > Metazoa > Chordata > Mammalia > Chiroptera > Vespertilionidae > Corynorhinus > Corynorhinus townsendii. Next base: position 43,791,822 of record JAPDVU010000006.1, read on the forward strand.
CAGATAAAAGGGCAAAGAATCAAAGAAAATAAAGGACAGGAAAAAAAGTGCCACACAAGAATAAAAAGAAAATTTAATATATATAAGATTTTTTTTAATCATAGAGAATAAAAAGAGATGTTACATTTGTATATAAATCCAGAAGCAATAATAATAACAGAAAAATAAATGAAGCAACAGATGACATGAGAAAGAGGAGCAAAAAAACGATCCAAGATTTAAAATTACTGTTTTCAGAAACTGATATATGAAGTCCAATAAAAATAAACTAGAATATAGAAAACATCAATAAAATAAATAAGAAGTTATATATACTAATTTATATAAAAACTTGCACCCAGACATACAATACACACTTTTTCCCTAGAATAAATAGGTCAGTAATAAAAAGAAATCATATATTAGAAACAAAAATACATATAAATATATATATGTATCTAAGTTTCAATATCAGCCAATGTTCCCTAACTTCAATGTAATAAAATTTAAAATTAATAAAATTGAGTTAGTTGAAAATAAAAACCCGTATCCATAAACTAAAAAAAATAAAATAAAATAATAAATCTACCATGTAGACCTAGGGTAAAATGGAAAATAAGAAGGAAAATTTTACAGCTTAATGAAAATGAAAGCATTACATGTCAGCATTTGCCGGATGTAGCTAACAGTTTCTAGAGTACTATTTATAGCATTCTGAAAATAAAGAAGATTGCAAAATAAATGAGTTAAGTGATCATCTAAAGATGCTAAAGAGAACAACAGAAAAAATCCAAAGAAGCAAGAAAGATGGTAATCTGAAGATAAACAACAGACACAGAAGATTTTACACAGAAGTAGAGGTAAGGAATACACAATTCCTATTTTATACATATTGTCCTAGAAAGTTGAAAATGAGGGAGGTCTGGGCAGCTTATTTCATGAAGTTAACCCAAATGAAAAGAGTTCGGGACCAAAAATAATAATACTACTACTATAAGTCAATTTAACTTCTGAATTTATATTTTAAAATCTTAAAGTATTACCTATTTATACTGAACCTAGAGGCCCGGTGCACAAAACTTGTGCACAGGTAGATTCCCTAGGCCTGGCTGGTGATCAGGGCCTATCTGTGGGGCAACCAGTGGGGGTGATCGTAGGGCCCCCGCTGGCACCTGCCTTGGCTGGCTGGGTGCCACCCGCTTGCCAACCCTGCCCCCCACTGCTGCCACTGGTTGTCTCCCTCTTTAGGGTGACTGATGGGGCGATCGGGGGGCCACTCCTGGCACCTGCCTTGGCTGGCCTGGGGCCTGCAGGATGGGGACAGCTCCTGCATTGAGCATCTGCCCCCTGGTGGTCAGTGCAACTCATAGCGATCAGTTGTTCCACCTTTACATTTATTTGCATATTAGGCTTTTATTATATAGGATGATTCAAGAATAATTCAATATGAGAAAGATTAGCAATATAATTAATCTTTAAAAAATAGACTAAAAGACAGCAGGGTCACTATAGAAATAAAGAAAGCAGATGATAAAGTATCAACACTTCTGAAACAAATATCTTTTAGAAAGCTAAAATATAAGAGTATTTTTTCACTTATGAAAAAAACTAGAAAACCAGAAATAATCTGATAAAGTTTATTCTACCAAAATCAATTGAAAACTCTCTTCATGAAGAAATTTTGTAATCATTTCAGTAACAAGGCAAAACTTACCAATATAGCAACTGCTGTTCCAAATATTTGCAAAAGCTGTAAGATGATAAAAAATAAATAACAAAAAATTGGATTGGAAAAGACAAGACATAATCTCCATTACATAGAAATCCATAAGAATCAGGAAAAAGCCATTAGAATTGGTAAGGGAGTTGAGCAAGTTTGCCAGAAACAAGATTAAATTACAAAAACTAACAGTGTGCACATACCAAAACAAATTTCTATTAGAAAGTGTGATTTGAAAGTAAGAATATTAACAATGATGACTAAAACTGTGAATTATCTATTAGCTAGTTTAATAAAAAACTGTTTAGGATCTTTATGAAAGATTTTTAAATTTTATTCTACAACATGAGAGAATAGCTGCATAAATATTCCACCCAAGTTTCGGGGAATTAAACTTTGAAATTATATCAATCAAAACATCCTGAATTAAGTTGAAAATTAAAAATCGAGTGAAAATGTTTAAGCATTTTTTAAAAATGTATTTTAAACTACATGTGGATGCATGAAGGTTCATGGATAGCAAATAACACAGAATATTTTGAAAGATAAGGTAAGGGGATTATCCTTGCCAGGTATTAAGACATACTGAGAAGCAATAATATTTAGGAGAGTATGGCAATAGAGTAAGAGCAGGGCAGTAGACCAAGGGAACAGATTAGAACAGTCTCAGCTATTTCTGGTGACTCTGGGAACTTCCATATTATAGAGCTGGCATCACAAGTCATTTGGGGAGATTTCATTTTATTTATGGCTGAGTAATATTCCATCATATAGATATACCACTTCTTTATTTATTTATCTATCAATGAGCACCTAGATTGCTTCCATATCTTGGCTATTATAAATAACTAGAGGCCCAGTGCATGGATTCGTCCAGGGCACATCCAGCCCGGCTCACCCAGTCCTGATTGGCCAGACCCCAGCAGCAAGCTAACCTACCAGTCGAAGCGCCTGCCCCCTGGTGGTCAGTGTGTGTCATAGCGACTAGTTGAATGGTCGAACCAACAGCTGGACTCAGCATATTAGGCTTTTATTATATAGGATGCTGCAATGAAGATAGGGACCGTATATATCTTTTGGAATTAGTTACATGGATGAACCCAGGAGATACTCTAAGTAAAATAAGTCAGACAGAGACAGATACCATATGATTTCATTTATATGTGGGATCTAAAAATAAAAAACAAATGAATAAATAAAAGAAAACAGAAACAGACTCATGGATACAGAGAACAAACTGATGGTTGCCAGAGGGGATAGTGGTGGGAGGATGGGTGCAAAAGGTAAAGGGGAATATGAGGTATAAACCTCCAGTTAATAAAAAAAAAAAATCACAATGATATAATGTACATCATAGGGAAAATAGTCAATATTATCATAATAATTTTATATGGTGACAGATGGTTACCAGACTTATTGTGGTGATCACATCATAAGGAATATAAATGTTGAATGACTATGTGCACACCTGAAACTAATATATTGTATCTCAACTATACTTAAAAAAAAAAAATCAGTGGGAGAAAGGACTGATTATTTGGTAAATAGCCTCACTCTATGGGAAAATTAAAATGCTACCTCACACCAAATAAAAATAAACCTTATATGGAAGGACTAAATGTGAAAATTAAAGGTTTAAAATTAATAGAGAAAATGTAGACAATATCTTCATGACCCAGGATAGAAGATTTCTTAATCAAGACTCAAAGCATAAACTCTAAACAAATTAATTGATGGCTTAGGTATCAGAGTGGAAGATTTTTCCTTAAAAAAATACACCATTGAAAACTTATCAGTCAGGGGTCAGCTTCACCCTTGATGCTGTAATGTTATTAATTAAATAATGAGTGTTAATTAAGCAGTTACCATGTATCAGGTACTGTTCCAAGTACTTTATATATATTGAGTCGTTCACTCTTCTTGAGTAGTATTGTTATCTTCACTTTACAGATGAGGACACAGGTTAAGTAACTTGTCTGAAAGTCACATAGCTGGGAAAGGGTAGCACTGGGATTTGAACCCTGGTAACCTGGCCAAATTCAGAGTTTGTCCCCTTAATTATGGTTACACAGCCTTTCAGAATTTTCCTTGCTGATGCCAAGGGAAGTAGTTTGAATGAAAGGTAGAAGGATGTTCAATACTCCAAGGATGTTGAGGAGAGGCCATTGAATTTGACACTCCAGTGACTTCTGAAAGCATTGTTTCAGGGAAGGGGTAAGATGGAGACTTCATTGGGCTTGTGGAGAAATGACCAGCCAGCAACTCAGTCTTTCAAACCTCAGCTATCTCTGGAAAGTTTGAGAAGGACTCACTTTCATAATACTAGCTACTTTAGTGTTTTTGAGTTTGCATTTTAAGAATATATTTTTTAAAATTCTTTAGATAACGCTGCCGATTATGAAAAACATGACAGTGATAAAACTAACGATCCTTACTCCCCAGAACAGACTCTCCAGAAATGTAGGGTGTCTGGCAAGCTATAACCAAAGCCTTCTAAACAAATTGGTTTTCAAACCAGCATCTCCAACTAATATTTTCCACAACACGCAACCCCATTCTTGTCTGCAGTAAAGCATTGGAATAAAACCATACTCTGTTTGTTCTCCAACTCACATTATAACCTGCTATAAAATGAATTAATATTAATAAATCTCTTTTACCGCACTGATCTCAATGTTTTAAAGTGGTGATTACCACCTGACATGGGGCAGGCCAAGGACCAAAGTAATCTCCAGACAGTGTAAGATCTTATTCCCACATGAGCGTTCAAAGAGGAAAGCAAAGGAAAAGGTTTGCATGTTGAATTTGGGCATAAATATGAACATTGTGAGAAGGTTTTCCATAAGGACTCCAGATACTTTGGGATAAAAATGCCCTGAACATTTATTTTATTTTTTGTAGAGTGTCTGGGAATATGAAGGAGTGTTGGACATGGGTTACGTAATGTGGAATACACCACGTGGCCAACCTTTTTGAAATTTTCCAGATGGGACCTACAGTTTGAAAGGCTTTAGACGTCTTCGTGATGTCCATGTTTTCTGTAATTAAAGTTTCCTCAGGTTCTGGCAGCTGAGGAGTGGATTGGCTTTGATAGCCACGTCTGAAGCTACTGAGAAACCCTACAGGCTCATCGGGCTACCTGAGGGGAGGCAGACCTGCCCAACAGGAACTTGGAACACACTGGAAACCAAGAACACTAGAGAAACGGGTAAGAGAAGCCATAGGTGCTTTTGATATAATTTTAACTAGAAGAACAAGTAGAATAGTTTATGTTGTTGAGAGCCCATATTCTCAGTTTGGGACCCAAGATATCAAGAAACCAGAAGGGGGCTCATTCATTCAATACGCATTGAGTGAATTTTTACTTTGTCAGAAAGTACCATGACAGGCTCTGAGAATAGGATGGTGAAAAAAAAACAGAGCTTCAAATGTAGTGGGTAAGATGGCCAGATAATGAGATGAAAAAGAGTATAATTATGAGCAGAGATCAATGATATTAAGAAAAGTATTAGATCTCTATGAGAGTACCAAAAGTAGTCAACCAGGTGTTAAAAATGAAGGAGAACCTAGGAAATTTGAAGGAGTTCACTACTTATGTGAAAGTGTTGGAGAGAAGAAGAATCTGAGTTTCTGCCAGAGAGATCCAAGAAGGGGAAAAGCTGGGGTGGGAGAAGTTGGGGAGTAGGAAAAGTAGTAGTTCCCCTGCCTGAGCACATTGTCCCAAAGTGATGCCTTATCAACAATATGTCTTAAATATTCTGGTACCAGGAGCATTAAGATGGTAGAAGGACATCGGAGAGAGCAATGTGAGAGCAAGTGCATGCTCTCCACAGCAGAGAGGCAAGTAGCTGGTGTCTCATGGATGTGCTCAACCACTGAGTCCCACAGTGGGCAGGCAACACCCAGGCTTGCTCCTCCATGATGGTAGGTCCTAGCTCAGCCTCTTTTTGATAGCACTCCAATCGGTAGCTTCACCAAGTTGCCTTCCCGGATCTGCAGACCCACCCAGCCATCTGCCTACAACAGTTTTATTGATGTGTCCCTCATACATTTGAAATAAAAGGACCCCAGACAGGTCTTTTCTTTCACCACTGAAACTGCTTCTCCTCTAGTTTCCATCCTAGTGAATGTCACCACTATCCATTCATTTGCCCAAGTTGGAAACATGGCCAGGCAGCCTCCTCAATACCTCCTGTCTATTTCACCTCCTCATATTCAACCCAGTGATAAATAACTTTCAAATCCACCCACTTGAATCTCTCCCTCCCATCTCTGCTGTGTTAAGACCACCATCACCTCCACCAGGAAGACTCCAACCACCTCTCAACTCCTAACTGGTCTCTCCCACAGCACCTTTTGCCACCCTTCACCCCCACACTGGTCCAGTCTCCATCAGAGAAATGGAGAGAATATTGAATGTGTGATGCTTCAGAGAGAGAGAGAGAGAGAGAGAGAGAGAGAGAGAGAGAGAGGGAGAGAGAGAGAGAGAAAGCATTACTGTTTCAATCCTCAGAGCATCTCTAGGATGCTCTTGTAATGACCCTTGGGGGAACTTAGAAATCCTTGAGCTGCTGTTGACAGATGGCAGGAGGTTGGTACTTCAGAGGAATGGCTATCACTGTGTGAACTTTAGTGAAGATGAAGTCCAGGAAGGAAAGGCCCAAGGGAGTTGGGGAAACTGGTGCTTTTTGTGCTCAAAGCCTGGCTTTTCTATTATTCCAGAAAGCTTTAGAAAAGTATAATTATCACACCACCACCACCACTAGTATACTATGGCTGTCATGGTCAGTGCCCACCATATTTTCTTGGATCCCATTATCATTTCCTCCCTTTATCACTTTCTTGCACACAGCTTCTCATGTGGGTGCATGCCCAACAGCTTGCACCTGAGTCTCTTTGTTGGCCACTGCCCTCAGCCTTACTGGAGTCTGTGTGCCTGGTTGCACTAAGATGCCACCTCCCTCTGAAGAGTGTTCACATGTCTCCAGAGGTCCCCCTAGGGACTCTTGGTGTTAACTTGGATTAATATCCTTACTTAGCTTCCCTCCCCTCCCTCTCTGACTTTCTGGGGATTGCCTCTCAATAAGTCACTTTCCCCAAATCCTGGTCTCAAGCTCTGCTTCTGGAGAACCCAACTCCACACGGCACAGGCTAAGCACTTTCTATGCATTATTTCCACCAATCTTCAAAACAATGGCGCAAGACCAGTACCAGACATTTCCCAAATTCACTGATGGTGAAACAGGATCAGAGACTCTTGGTGTCCTTCACACAGCAGTGCCAGGAGAGTCAGGGTTCCACCCCAAGTCTAACCCAGTGCTTGGCCATTATGCTCCATCATGCTGTACACCCCAATTCCCTCCACTTTCCCCCAACAGCACAGTCTCAGGGCAGGTGGTTCATTCCTGAGAGTGATCCCTGGAGACAGGAGGTGTGGAGAGAGTGCACCAGGGATGGAGAGGAAGCAGACATAAGGGTGTGCTCAGCTGGCCTCCCAGTGGGCTTGGTCTCCTCCAGCCGGACCTTTGTAGGAGTCATGTAGAATCATCTCAGAACTGTCCAGAAGGGGAGAGTATTTCTCCACCAGCTCTGCCCCATGCTGTTCAAGGGTCCCCAAAGATGTTAACTCTTTCCCACTCCCAGAGCCACAAAGGGGTTTGCAGGAGCTCCACCACCAGCCCAACCTTGTCAGAGGAGCCCCAGGGCAGAATGTGAGAGAGGCGCTCTCAGGGACACTGGGGCCGAGTGGCTGCCACAGCAACAACTGCAGTACAGGGAGGCTATGTGGCCATCAGGCAGGGCACAGAGAGCTTCCAGACATATCTCCTTTACTGCCTCGTGCAATCAATGCCTGCTAATAAGATCCCACATTTGTTGAGCATAATATGTAGCCAGCCTGGGCTAACCACTTCCCAGGCACCAGCTTATCAATACTTTGCCACACCCAGTTGAGCAAGGACTGGTAGTATTCCCATTTTACATTTGTGGAAACTGAGGGCTAGAGCAGTGACATGACTTGCTCATGGTGTGCAGCATTGAAGGGACAGGGTCTGGGCCAGTCGGTTCCCAGCTCCCCTTGTCATCCACCACCCACTGCTGCTCCATGGGCAGCAGGTCTCCCAGGCCATGGCAGCCTTCCATGGGCTGGGCAAGCCCCAGCTCCGGCCCTGGTTCTTATGCGGGGAACCCGGCCAGAAATCCAGCCAGGGACCGGATGGCGTCTTATAATTTCCCTGTATCCCCCAAGCTGCCTAGCGCTAAATAAAATACTTGCTGACTGATTGACTCATTCCGGCCTTGCTTCCAAGTTTCCCTGGGCCCCTTCTCCAGGCAGCCCAGCCTTTCAAACTCCCCCATTTCCACCAGCTCCTGAAGCCTGAATTTGGAAGTACAGGGAGTGTTGCATTCTCAGAGATATGAGCTGGTGACAGAAGGGGCTTGGCAGTGAGGGTGGGTGGGCAGTGGAGCCGTGAGAGAGAAATGATGGAATGAGATGGGAGAGGTCTTGACACTCCTTGTCCCAGAGGCCCCCAAACAACCCGAAATCAAGGAAAATGAACCCTGACCACTCAGAGGAGATATTCCTGGGAGACCACATATCTGAGTAGTTAAGGATACAGGGTCCAGACCAGGCCTCCTGGGTTCAAATCTGCTTCAACGATCACCTCTCCTCTCTGTGCCTCAGAGCCTTCACCTATAAACTGTGATAATCATAACCGCCCGCCTTGTAAGGTTGTTCCTTGGGCTAAAATGAATCAATACAGTGCTCTGGAAGTATTAACAGTCATGTCGCCAGGCTTTCTAACCCTGTAAGCGTAACTTGTCACTCGCATTCTATTGATGAGTCAACAAGGCTCAGAGAAGCAAATGTCATGCACAGGTATTAGAGTTGAAATTCAAATGCAGGTCTGATTGGTTCTGAATTCATGCACTTCTGCTGCATCAGCGTTTACATATTTCCATCATTTATCTGTTGGTTATTAGACCAAAATTTATAAGAACTATGTATCATTTTTGCCCAGTGTACTTTAAAAATATCCACCAGGAGAAAGTTTCTTGGGGGTGGGGGGAGGGATTGCAATGAGCAAGCAAAAAGAAGTCCAGCTCTCATAATTGCATATCTGTGATTGGAAAGAAAGACCCTAAAGTCTGGTGGCCCAAGGTGGCCTCAGTGTAAATCAGCTTAAATATCAGGTTGTTTATGTCCCCTTCAGATGTTCCAGTTTGGTCATTTTATAAACCTGTAGGACTTCTTACTGGTTTAAAATTTTTATTCCTAACAGTAATATGTGAGTTCTTGTTTTAAATTTAGCTAATAGGTGCGCCATGTCTAGGTCAAAAGTAGCCTGTTAAGCCAGCAAACCTATTCTCTAGAAGGCAATTGACTAGAGAAATAACATCTTGGCAGGAGGATGAGGGTATTAAGATGGTGCCTGAAGATGTATAGTCATGAGCAGTCTGCTAGTACTTGAACCTGTAATACTGGTACTACCCTTACCTGCTCCTATTCCTCCTCCTTGCTCACATTCACAGAACACGCCCTATTTTTTTGTGTGTGTTACTCATGTTTTCTTTAAAACAATCCTATGAAGTAGGAAAGTACCCCTGTTTTACATATCAGAAATCCAAGGGACAGAGAAGACTAGTAACTTTCCTATGACCACCCAGTCAATGAGTGGTGCAGTAACCCCAAGAAATCTGATCCCATTTTCTGTGCTCTCAACCACTATCCTCCACTCTCTCACTCATGCAGAGCATGAAAATGGGCCTCCTAGGGGTGCCCACCATCAAAATGGGCATCATACACAGGAAGAGTATCCTAAGGTGGGGTTTATAAAACTTGAGCAAGGAACAGCAAGATACTTAAGGGAATGGTATCAGATTAGACTCTGATCCTATTACATGCTTGTACTTTCATTTATGCAAACCCCATTATGTGAGCTCTATAAAAATCCAGCACAATGGGAACTGTTCATGTTGATGGATGTGGAAACGGAACCTTAGCAAGGTCAAATGGCTTAACCAGAACTACTCAGTTACACATATGGTGCAGCCAGGACTAGGTTTCTTGACCTCCAATACTTCCATTCTATCAGAACTGCTTTGAGGCTATAAATAAAGGTATACTTATTTATTTCAACTGCTTGAAAAATGTAGGTTTGATTAATATTTAGATATGATGAGATCAACAGATCAGGAGATACCTGTCATTGAGTAGATAGTTTATTACCCACAGTTCCCAAGGAGGGGACATGCTAACCATGCAGGTCCCACAGGGAATCACCAGGAGGCAGAGGGAACGAGGGGCAAGAAACTTAATGGATGTTCTCATGGGAAGAAAGAGACAATGCAGGATAAGCAGGTTAAACAGGCTTCAGATTGGCTAGTTTGAATATGTTGGTGGGCTCTGGGTCGTTATAGGCATGTTTCCTGGTGAGTTGTTTGCTATATCTAGGAATTAGTTAACTCTGGGAGGGTAGTCCCTTCCAGTGTCAACAAAGAGCCCACAATACCAAAGCATCAAAATAAAAATACATACTTAATACAGTACCTAGAAGAGATTAGACTTAGGGGTGTACTATGAAACCAGGCAGACAGGACACAATTTGGATGGATGGATGGATGGATGGATGGATGGATGGATGGGATGGATGGATAGATGGTCAGATGGACCAAAAGATGTACAAGGTTTATTGTCCTTGATGTCTATAGAACTAGCCTAACATGTATGGTTGTTTCATTGCAAACTTCTATATTTCAAAATCAGGGATAAATAAAGCACAGTCACAAAGTGGCGGTTGTGGGACCCTTGGAGAGACATTGATTTCATTGCTTCAAAATGAAGACTCTGCTAAGTGATGGGAAAGGAGAGTTTTAGGTGTGCTGCTGGCCATCTGGGATTTCACATTAGTTGTTATTACCCATAACTCTGCAGCCTACACATCAGAGCATGGCTGGTTACAAATACAAAGCCAGCTCCCTTCCAAAATCACTAAGAAGCTTTTGACCAGGATATCCACATTTGCTCAGAGAGAAGAATAAGGATGCAAAGCTAGAAAACCAAATCTAGAGAATAAAGACCTTTGAATGGGTGCTTTTATTGGGTTGTTGGCAAGAGGCATGTGCAAGGAAACCAGGTTGGTTCTCAATTTCCCTTTTAACAAATTAAAAATAGCTTCTTCTGATACTTAGACACATGGGTCCCAAATGGCCCGGATAATTCATTAGCTCAGATGAAGAAAGCATATTTCTCCAGCAGTGGGACCAATGCATCTCAGTATGACTTCCAAGCTCATAACTACACTGGAAAGGGTGCTGTCTTTAAGCCCAACCCTGCTAAGTCCAGAATTTGACTCTCCCTGGACATCTGTGACTGGTGCTTTTTCTTATGTGGCATTTCTATAGAAACTCATCCCCAAGACTAGCTATCAACTAGAGAAGGTTTATTTATCCTATAGGTTTGATAATCAATCATCAGATTTCAGCACTTGTTTTGTGGGATTCCATTTCATCACTTGCTACAGTATATATTATTATTCATTATATAAGTTTGTTAACGGTGTATTTATTTGAGTGACTCTCCCACTAAATAAAGGGGCCTTATAGAGGGTTTTTTTTAAATAAAAGGTTTATTTTTACACCAGCTATTTGCTTTCCTATGCTAAACCTCCGCTGAAGGCTCTGAGCAGCATGCAAAGCGAATTCCTGCATTTGGGGCTGGGATGGGCTGCTGGAAGGGTGATATAGCAGCTGCATGGGCCCTTCAGCAGATTCGTTTTTTTTTGGCCTGTCAGTCACTTTCCTTCTGCGAAGGGAACAAGACGGCTGGTAGAGATTAGGGATGGTAATGTGAAAGTTTCTACCTACTGCATAAAATTCTTTCAAATTAATGCAAGCATTAAATTGTCAATGATTTTTTTCACATAAAGCAGATATGAGACTGTGCATGCCTGCTGGTGCTGGTATAGAGTTTTGTCAACATTTCTGGCATACGCGGTCTAATCCTGGGGGTCAAAAAATGTTTTTTAACCAAATTTTGTTGTTTCAGTTGCTTTTTTTACCCTCATGTGTTGTAACTCAAACACAGATTTTTTTTCCCCAAAAAATGAAATTTGGCAGGCCATTAGTCCGTAATGTGGTCTAATGCCTGTGGGTATTTTTTAAACATGTGAATGGCCAAGATATTTAGGATTTTGAGGTTGAAAAACTGTGCACGCACTCTTAACGACTTCTTTTTCAGCCGCATTTAGTATGCATATTTATTGCACATGTGTATTATGTGGTGCACTGATTAGACTGGAGATTAGCTGGGAAAATATACAAACGCCTCTTCACCGGGGAATGTCTAGCTGTCATGAGCTGATATGTCTCCTCGTTCTCACCAGGGCAAACCTGGTCCTGAGGGCTCACTCCTAGAGTGCCAAGGCTCTAGGCCATTTCCACTCCTACATGGGGCCAGAAGACGCTGAACATGGTAGTATTCGCAAGCCTGCTGACCAGCTCCATAGCAAAGTAGCATCCACAGGGGGAGAGTGAACATCCAGTCCTCCTGTTTCTAGATGCTGTCTCTTGCCTCACTGCCCTCTCCTGCACCCGTGCCCAGTGGACACCCATCCTGGGCTCTTCCGGACACTGAAGGGTCCACAGACAGAATCCAAAGCAAACACTCTGAGCATAAAGAAAACATATTATAAGCCTAATCCACTGTCCAGATCATTGAAAACTAACAGTTATTACCTCATTTGAAAGTAATTTTTAACAATTAGCTTAGGAAAGTCTTTTATAATTTTTTGCTAGCCTTACACAAACTAAAATTTTTTTATGCAATCAATTAAATCTGGCAGCATAGCATCAGGCACTCATTAGGCTGGGCTGCTTGAAATTCATGTACAATTTCTTCCTTATGCTGATCTGCAGGAGCTTTTAAACTTGCGCTGGGATGCTGGCAACATCCCCCAAACATCTCAGACACATTGTCTCTCTGAGCCTGAACTTTTTTAATGGTGGTTAAACATGTTGTCTGCTTTAGTTTCCTGTCTATCTTCATCATGAGCCAGCACCTGTTTCCAATAAATTATATGCAGAACTGTATCAGCAACACCTTGGCAACAGCTGCCACCCTTAAAAGCAAGTGCCCTTGAGGACAATACACCTGTGAACACATAGAGTGTTTATTTAGCTGAAAGCCAAAACTCTAACTTACATAAAGCAATTATCTAAAGCCTAATGTATGCCCATTATTAGCACAAAATAACCCTGTTCTTAAAAACCAATAAAAATCTATTTAAAGGATTTTTCCAAATCCCACTGAAATTTGTACTCAACCAGAGACCTGGTCTTAGCCTGGGACTTAAAATTCTAATGGTGGTCAAGGGAGAGGTTTATATGTGAATTATAATATAATATTCTTAGCTCATGCCAGAATTTGGGGCATGAGCATGCATGGGTGGTACAGCCAAAACTTTAGACTATTGAGCAAGGACACGCTTATTTAAAATAATCTTGGTTGTAAGCAACTTAAAAACACACACACACATATGACTGCAGTCTACAGGTTAAAAGAATGAATGGATTGTTTCAGTTTGCATTTAAATGTAGAAATGGTTCATCCCAGAATATCCTTCTTTATTTGTAAAACCCACTTTTATCTTATGGTTCATTTCCTAATAGCATTACCCTGATTTAGCAATATACTAATGAAAATGGAACCAGTGTAAGGTAACATCCATCCTGCCATCTAAAATATGTCAATAATGAAAACTGCAGCCAAGTGCAGTAACCACTGAACACAGTTCAGTCTCTGGTGTATTTGACCTGTGGCCATTTCAAGAAGTGGGATTGATTACACGTTACATTTTGTTGAACAACAAATAATCATAGGGCATAGGGATTGTCTCTCCCCTCTTGAGGTCTCGTGAAATCTGAGTGACTTTTTGCTTAGAATTTGTAATACGTTAATCCCTGTCTGATACTTCCTGTTGACGATGGACCTATAGTCACGTAGGTGCAAATGTGTTTTAGCACTTCTGTTTGGCTGAATGCAAATGCTGTGGAAGTAACTGCTAATGAGTATTACAGCTTCCTGCTAGGTCCAGCCACTGCTGGTTCACATACAGTACACATGAGTGAGCAGAAACCTGAAGCCAGCTATGCTTGCTTGTGTGGGGCTTGGCTGGAGCCCATTTTGAACTGCATAAACTCGGTGGAGAAACAGCAGGCCTGAGTCTCACAGCAAAATCCACAACACGTCTGGCCCGCCATGCTTTCCTTCCACCAGCCCTGGGGGTAAGTGGTGATGGGCGAGACTGCTACAGGTGGAGGAGAGGCTCAGGGTGTGGCCCACCACAGCCCATAACTGCTCTACTGTCCTCTTTACAATTTGCTGGTGCTTTCCTTTGTTTAGCAACTGTTTTCTGAGCACCTATCATAGACTAAAAGCTGGGGATAGCTAGAGGATTGGGCAGATGGTTGTTCTTTCTTGCTGGATTGTAAAGGCCTCCTCTGCGTGTCTGAAACATCTGTGATGAGAGACCACAGTTCTAACTAGGACTCTGTCACCAGTGGTAGAGCTGGTCTGGAGCAAGCCACTCACCCTGTCAGCCAGTCTCCACCCTTGTAAAACACAGAGAACAGTTCTGTGGTATCTACATCAGAGAATTCACATGAAACCCAAATAAAACAACTAATGTAAATGTGTCCTGCAAATTCCACGCTTTGAGTCCTTTGCGGGGGGCAGCCCTCTGGCCAGAGTTTTACCAGCATAGCACATATCTCTTTAGGTGGCTTAGCTCGCTAAGTTTGAAAACTCAATATGATTAACTCACAAAATGCAGCCACAGTAATGGTTTTATTATCAAAACTCCATCAAGCATCCCAGGCAGACTAAGTCCCCAATGGATTCACTCAATGTGTGAGGAAATCTTTCAGCCAAACTTCAGAGGAAAAAAATATATAAATATAATAATAATAATAATAATAATAGTAGTAATAGAATACTAGGAAAAATGTGTTTTTCTTTTCTAACCAATATGGCTTTATGCTAATCCAAGGCTCTCTCTATGTAGATATAAGACTTCCTTCTTTGATTTGTTTTCTTGATTAGATGCTCTCACATATAACTGCATGTAAATGTGAGAGCTACTGGTTTGATTCCAGGCCAGAAGAAACCCAGGAATGGGTTTATGAAGGGAAGCTCATTCCTATTCCCCTGATGATTTATCTTTATTGAAGATCAGCACATTTAGAGCATGCTTTGCTAACTTACCACGTGTATGGCAAATAAGTCATGAGCACCAGTTTGCACAGAAAATATGATTTGCTATGTTTAAGATAAACTAATTTTTTTTAATATTGAGAGGGTAATTTAAAAAACATTTTTAATTCCTATAGGCTTTTCTGCCTGTTTGTTGGACTTCCCATTGGTAATGAAATCCTGCCAAGTGTAGATTTACTGCTGGTCATGAAACCAGACATAGACTTGTGGTTATTTGATAATAACTGTGATAATAAATTCATCCACTAATTTCTTTCCTGTTGTCCTACACGAGTAACATTAAACCAAGATGTTATGCTATTGGATGGAGAGAATCATTTTCATTCACAAACACACACTTTAGAAGCTCTTTCTATTAGGCTACTAATTCCTTAAGACTATCAATGACTTTCCTATGTCACTGGAGGATAATCCAAAAATTAGAAATGAGGTGCCCTATAGCCTGGGATGATCAAAGGCTGTTAGACAAAGTGACAGGCTCCGTGAAGGTGGACAAGTGTATTAAGACTGGATTCATAATGATGACATTAAATACAGTAGTCTGTACATGAATTATAACTGGCCTTTGTCTTTAAACGGACCCATAGGTAAATGAATCCAGTACTATCAAGTAAACTATTGCTAAGTTTTGTTTTGGGTTTTCTTTTTTTTAAGGCTAGACCCATGCGCGGGGTGGTGGTGGGTCGGGGGAACAAGGGGGGAAATGAGATCTTTATAACATACTTTCTATTACTTTTTCTATTACTTTTGGCCTGAGAGAATTTATGCACCTCTGGGGTCCTATCTCCATGATGTCTTTCCTCATGAACAGAAAGGCTCACCAGTGCCCTTCTGTCAGGTTTAAGATTAGGCATCAGATTAAATTCCTTCCCACACATGGCCATGAGACAAGTCTGGCCTTTCTGACCACATGCCTCAAAACAGATCAATGAATCGATAATGATTTGTTTCCCCTCCTTTCCTGTGAAAGCAAGGTAAAGGTTGAAGAGGAATCAGAGTGATTTCTAGGTACAATCCTACCCTGTCCTATTGTGTGAGGGTGATTTATAGAAACACCCCAGGCTGGAGGTTCTGGATGTCCTTTTGCTGTACACAAAGCAGAGAGGACAAACGATAGAATGAAACTATGCTTGCTTGTGTGGGGCTTGGCTGGAGCCCATTTTGAACTGCCAGCTCATTGTTTAAAACTGCACACCTGCACAGAACCAGCTGTGGTCAGGAAGTTGATTAGCAAAAGAATGTTCATCAGGTCCTGGAAATCCTATAGAAAGTGGTGTCATGGTTCTTAAGAATAATATTCCCCATGAATTAAAAAACCCAGTCAAATATTCTGCCTTAGCAAAGAGCAGGTAAGAAGGGGAAATAATTCAAGGGTGGGAGAAGGATACAGGAAAAAAAACAACACTATGAAAACAGGCTCACAGTCAGGCCCAGGCCTTGCTCAGAACTTAGTATCAATATGCTGTAGGGACATGAGAAGGTTCAGAAGATTGTCTCCAAGTCTCTCAGGTATAAGGAGGTAACAGATGGGAAATGGTGTTGGCTGAGAAACAGTCCTGAATGTGAAACTGGGCATCCTGACTGAAAGTGAGCCCTGTGGTTTTTAAAGCATTATGGCTAGAAAGGGGGAAATGGCCCTTTTCAAGCTTCCTGCTGGATGCTGGCTAATCTGAACACAGCGGGCTTAAATTCATTTTAGCTTGTGGCCAGCTGTCGAGGAGGGGGCCGGGGGACCATGAACAATTGTTGAAAGGGCATTTGGGCTCTGGGAAAAGAAACTAAGACCCTTTGTGATGTGGGATGTTTGCAGACCACAGGGCTCTGCATAATCATGTAAAACCTTCTTTGGGGATGGAGACATAGATGCAGATTGTGCTTCCTTTTAGGGGGAGATTTTGTGGTTGGTTTGTTTGCTGTAGGTTTTAGCAGAATGGGGGCCCAGGACAGAGGTGCCTACTAGGGGGTCTCCTAACTGTCCAGCAGAGCTGGCCCCTTCAACATGGTGGCTTTAAGAGGTCAGCGAGGGAGGTGCTGTGGGAAGTCTGTGGAGGGGTTCTGTTGTGTGCATTTTAATCCCCTTCTGCTTTCCAAATGCTTTAGGAATCGCTTGTCAAGTCACTGGCCTGGTTTTAGCTGTGCCTCAGAGAAATGTGCGAAGGGACTGGATTTGCTTTGGGAACAGGCAGGACAGGAGGACAGGAGGACAGGCAATGTGGGTAAAGCTGGCTCCTTAGTGAAAGAGGTATCCATAGGGTTTCTGAGAGAACCTGGGAACCCCTACGATTTAAGTAGGAGTCTTATACTTTCAGTGTTGAGGAGCAATGGGATCCCTGATGCTGGGTGTTTATGAGATAGGAGAGTCAGGTGGTCATTACAGGTAGAGTTCCTGGATACCAACCTGGTACTGTCACCTCCAACCTGTTTGCCTGGGGGCAAGTTTCATAACCTCTCTGCACCCCCGTTTCTGCATTTCTTAAAGTAGAGATAATGAAAGTTTAAATGAAGATTAAATGAAATAATATATGTTAAGTAATTGGCAGAAAATGGAATATTAAAAGTGCTCAACATGCCCTAACCGATTTGGCTCAGCGGATAGAGCCGTCGGCCTAAGGACTGAAGGGTCCCAAGTTCGATTCCGGTCAAGGGCATGTACCTTGGTTGCAGGCACATCCCCAGTGGGGAGTGTGCAGGAGGCAGCTGGTTGATGTTTCTCTCTCATCAATGTTTCTAACTCTCTATCCCTCTCCCTTCCTCTCTGTAAAAAAAATCAATAAAATGTACTTTTTTAAGTACGCAACAAAGGGTAACTTTTCTTTTATAAACTAGAATTTAAATATTTACTGTTGCAGTAGAAGTAGGCACGCCTGTGGGATTTGACAAGGAGAGTCAGAGAGGGATATGTACTTTAGGCAAGGGTTCCCAACCTCACATGCAATGCCTGACACATAGTAGATACTCAGTAAGTTTTTCCCAAGTGATGAATCATGCAGACCAGGTATTTCAGTACATTAGACTGGAACTCACCTTCATTTATAAAGCTCTTTTTCAACTGCTTTCTGAAATACCCAGTAGAAATAGTAAGGTCATCCCACTGAGTTTGGTAGGCCAAGAAACATAAACAGACATTCTGGGATACAGAATGTGATCACATCAATTCTAGATTGACACCATGAACCCATCCTCACCATGTGTCCTGACCTGTGACTTTGCCTAGAACTCCGACAGGAATTGCTTTGGTTTGACCTGCTTGGGTCAGAGAGGACTCCCTCAGCCAGGATAAGTAGTGGTCACTAGTGGAATTGTAACCTGGGCTCTGGTTTCTTTGTAGGACTCCAGATGAACATTCTGGAGTGGCAAGGTCAAGGGAAAAAATGTAGAGATGTGAGCAGTGAACAGGCAAGATGCCACCGTACTCTCTCCACGTTGTCCCTGTCAGTGGTGTGTGACAGAGAGCTAGAGGCAAAGCAAGGGCTGCACATCATTCCCTATCAGAATGAGGGGAAGGAAGAAAGAAAGAAATGCAAAGGGGAAGGGGCATTTACCTTTACAAGGCCAGGCTCAAAATATCATGTGCTTAAGAGATAAGTGTTACTGGAGTTGTGATATAATCAAACAAACAATAATCATTTAGCTTATTGTTACTTTATGCCATGAATCTTCATAAAAATGGATTGGATAATGACAGAGGAAAAGGAATTTATGGGATAGAAACTGTTCTTTTTTACCACGGTCACGTTATGGATCTAAAATATACAGGCTAGAATGGGAACAATCCCAAACCTGCTCAGGGGATAGGAAAGTGCTAGGAAATCCAAAGTGGAATGTTCACTCTAAAGGGACTGGTCTAGGCTCTATTTCTTGGGATGGAGCTTGAAATAGGTCTTAGATGACCTTTAAGGAATATCTGGATTTTGACATGTAGACTTGGGTCTGGCCAGGGTCATGGTAGATCCCAGTTATAGTTATGGTGTGGATTTAAGTTGTATCTGTGACCACAAATGGTAATTCCATTAACTCCAAATGCATATAATCTATAATAATAAAAGCATAATATGCTAATTAGACCAGAAGACCATCCAGATGAAGCCAGGGCTGTGAGGGAAGCCGGTGCTGGCAGTCGGAGGAAAGAAGGCCTACTCTTGCACAAATTTGTGCATTGGGCCTCTAGTTGATAATAAAGGAGAAGGAATTAATTAATATTTTTAATATCTTGTGTGTGTCAGGCACTGTCCTAAATGCATCTTATTGGATCCTTTAATAGCTAAGGGAAGTAATCTCTTGATAAATCAATGGTCTGGTCTTAGCTATTATTCCTATTTTACACATGGCAACACTATAAGTTCAGAGAGGGTTTTGATGACAGTCTTGCAGCCAGAGAGAGGTAGAGCTGGGATTATGACTTGGTTCTGCCTAGTCCTTCCTCCCCAGAAGAGAGTCAGAAACTGGCTTGGGGAGGGTGTCAATCATGAAGTTATAAACATTGAAAAAGCAAATGTGAAACTGGGATATGGAAGTATTGTGAGTAAGCCCTGAACGAAATTATCTAATGATGTTACAGACATTTTTCAATATTGGAAGCATACATTTTTTTTTGCATGAACTTAAAAAATATCCATATCTTATGATATTGAAATTCAACTTTACATCTCAGTATTTACTGTATACCAAGTATACTGTACAGAAAATTTACAAATGAACAACAGAAAGTATCTGGAAGACTGTTCATTATAGCATTTCCGTAAGAGTAAACACAAAGCTAAACCAAACCAAACAACAAAACAAAAAACCCTAAAGGCCTGTTGAAGAGAGAACTGAAAGAAGAAAATGTTCAAAGCCATAGTAAGAAAAATTTCTTAGATCTGTGTGATGCATTTTCAGATTGAGAGGGATCTATTTCCAGCAAGATGACTACAAAATGATTCAAACTGGGTACATTATCATGAGGTTTGAGAACACCACAATAAAGAAATGTCCTAAATCCTGTGGTCAGAAAAACGGGTTCTATATGAAGGACCAGAGGTCAGAATGCTTTGGTTTTCTAAAGCAGCTCTGGAGGATTAGGTATCAATTTATCATTGCTGATGTGCACAGCCGTGTTAAGAGAAGAGAAACAGTTTTCTTGGAGAGTTTGTAGATTAATGATTACCAGGTAGACAGAAAACAAAATACAGGAAAAAGTGAAGCAATTATTACTTCCAATAAAAAAAAAAGAGTTTTATAGAAAATATATATATATAAGCATTGTACATTATATATCTTATCAATGAACAGCACTTACAACAATAATAAAATATATTTTTTACACATTATTATATTAGTGTACTGGAAAGAAGAGGCAATATGCATAGTATGGGGCAAATGGGAAAGGAGAACTAAATCTTCATCTATTCTAGAGGTTCAATCAATAATATCTAGAACTGAAAAAAAAAATAAAAGGCTAGCATTATGTTACTATGTGATTATTTTTAATTTTATTGAGGAATAATTGACAAACATAATTTTATATATTTAAAGTGCATAATGTGATGACTTGACATATGTATACATTGCAGAACAATTACAGAGAGTAAGAGAACTAACATATCGACCACCTCACATAGTTAACATGGCAACCTCTTGCTTATGTGTATGAGAATGCTATTCTTAGGATCCAGACACCCAGAAATTCACAGGGATTCACAGGGATTCTAACTTAAGAATCCCTGTAAATTTTACTTTATAAATATCCATGTCTTTTTATTTTCTATTGAGGTATAATTGACATGTAGGATATTTATTTTAGATGTACAACATAATGATTCGATATTTGTATGTGTTGTAAAATGATCACTACAATAGATCTGGTTAACATCCATTCCCATAGTTATAAAAAATGTTTTTCTTATGATGAGGACTTCTAAGATCTACTCTTAGCAACTTTTAAAAGTGCAATACAATATTATTAATAGTCACAATGCTATGCATTATATCCCATGACTGATTTTATAACTAGAAGTGTGTACTTTTTTTATCTCCTTCACCCAATTTCTTAGAAGGGATCCCCTTGAAATTTAGAAGGATTCTTAAATTAGTATTCTACCTAATAAAAGAGTAATATGCAAATTGACCATCACTCCAAGACACAAGATGGCTGCCCCCCCCCATGTGGTCAAAGATGGCTGCCCCGATGTGGACACAAGATGGCCACCACAAGATGGCCTGCAGGGGAGGGCAGCTGTGGGCAGTTAGGGGTGACCAGGCCAGCAGAGGAGGGCAGTTGGGGGGACCAGGCCTGCAGTGGAGGACAGTTGGGGGGAACCAGGCCTGCAAGGGAGGACAGTTGGGGGGATCCAGGCCTGAAGGGGAGGGCAGTTGTGGGCAATCAGGCCAGCAGGGAAGGAAGTTAGGGGTGACCGGGCCAGCAAAGGAAGGCAGTTGTGGGGGGACCAGGCCTGCAGGGGAGGCAGTTGGGGGGGACCAGGCCTGCAGGAGAGGGCAGTTAGGGGGGACGAGGCCTGCAGGGGCTGACAGTTGGGGGGAACTAGGACAGCAGGGAAGGGCAGGTGGGAGGGACCCAATCCTGCAGGGGAGGGCAGTTGTGGGGGGACCAGGCCTGCAAGGTAGGGCATTATGGGCAATCAGGCCAGCAGGGAGGGCAGTTAGGGGTGACCGGGCCAGCAGAGGAGGGCAGTTGGGGGGACCAGGCCTGCAGTGGAGGACAGTTGGGGGGAACCAGGCCTGCAGGGGAGGGCAGTTGGGGGGAACCAGGCCTGCAGGGGAGGGCAATTGGTGGGGGGACCAGGCCTGCAGTGGAGGGCAGTTGGGGGGACCCAGGCCTGCAGGGGAGGGCAGTTGGGGGGGGACCAGGCCTGCAGGGGAGGGCAGTTGGGGGGACCCAGGCCTGCAGGGGAGGGCAGTTGGGGGGGACCAGGCCTGCAGGGGAGGGCAGTTGGGGGGACCCAGGCCTGCAGGGGAGGGCAGTTGGGGGGGGGTGACCAGGCCTGCAGTGAAGGGCAGTTGGGGGGACCCAGGCCTGCAGGGGAGGGGATTTGGGGGGGGACCAGGCCTGCAAGGGAGGGCAGTTGTGGGGGGACCAGGCCTTCAGGGGAGCACAGTTGGGAGGAACCAGGCCTGCAGGGGAGGGCAGTTGGGGGGACCCAGGCCTGCAGGGGAGGGCAGTTTGGGCAATCAGGTCAGCAGGGAGGGCAGTTAGGGGTGACCAGGCCAGCAGAGGAGGGCAGTTGGGGGAGGACAGGCCAGCAGGGGAGGGCAGTTGGGAGACACTAGGCCTGCAGGGGAGGACTATTGAGGGGGACCAAAACAGCAGGCGAGAGCAGTTGGGGGGACCAGCCCTGCAGGGGAGGACAGTTGTGGGCGATCAGGCCAGCACAGAGGGCAGTTAGGGGTGACTGGGCCAGCAGAGGAGGGCAGTTGGTGGAGACCAGGCCTGCAGGGGAGGGCAGTTGGGGGGGACCAGGCCTGCAGGGGAGGGCAATTAAGGGTGCCCGGGCCAGCAGGGGAGGGCAGTTGGGGATGACCAGGCCTGCAGGGGAAGACAGTTAGGGGCAACCAGACTGGCAAGGGAGGGCTTAGGGGCAATCAGGTCGGCTGGGGAGCAGTTAGACATCAATCAGGCTGGCAGGGGAGTGGTTAGGGGGTGATCAGGGTGGCAGGCAGAAGCGGTTAGGGGCAATGAAGCAGAGGCAGGTGAGTGGTTGGGAGCCAGCAGTCCTGGATTGTGAAGGCGATGTCCAACCGCCCATTTAGGTCCGATCCTGGTGGGATCCCAGGATCGGGATCCCAGATTGGAGAGGGTGCAGGCTGGGCTGAGGGACAACCCCCCTGCCCTCATGCACAAATTTCATGCACTGGGCCTCTAGTTATGCTATATTGGCATAATAAAACTAAGATCAATTAAAAGATTTAAATTAATTAACTCAGACTTCAATAATAAAAAGCATGGGAAAACATATCTAGGTATTGATGTAGTTTACTTTTCCAAATTGATTTAGAAATATTTTTTAAGTACATTTATAGTAACCTGTAAATAAATGCATAAAAAGTTAAAGGTTAAAAAACACACATAACTCATTGGCCAGAATATTCACTTCTGCAAGGGCTAGGATTTGGAGATGGTTATCAAGAGAACTGTAACTTTCTCTAGAATACTTGATTATTTTACAAAGAGAATGAGTCGAATGACTATATTCTTATGAAACTTAAAATATCCCTTTCTTCACATAGAAGTCTTAAAAAAATAGGATCAATTTTGTTCACTTGGGTCTCTAACCATGGAAGTAACTTATGTTTTTAAGATGTATTATATAGTTTACAAAAGGACTTTTGGCTGCCATATTGATTTAGTTATCACAGAAGCCCTGTAAGCCAGGCATTATTGTCTTTTTATCTATAAAGCAGATATACACACTGGACAATATGGAGTAAACCCTCAAAGTTCCTCCTGGCTCAGAGTCTGATATTAGAAAAAAATGGTGCTGCCTTTGTTCCCTAAGATGCCTCCCCTACTCTGTAACCATATAGCTCATTCCTTTTCTCTCTGTGTCTGTCTCTCTCTGTGTCTCTCTCTTTCCGCCCCCCCCCCCCCCCCCCAGTTATGAGGAGTTAAGAGGCCATGTTGAGGAACCCCATGTGGTAAGGATATATGGGCAGCCTCTGGAACTGATGATATTTTTGGCTGACAGGTAACAAGGAGCCCTCAGCCCTACAATATCAAGGATCTGAATTCTGCCAACAACCAAAGTGAGCCTATGCTGAGTCCTTCCCCAGTCATGTCCCAGATGAGACCACAACCCAGCCAAAAACTTTGAAATCTTGTGAGACGCTAAGCAAAAGATCCAGCTAATCCATACCCAAACTCCAACACACAGAAACTGTAAAAGAATACATGTGTCATTTTATTAAGCTGTTAAGTTTGTGGTACTATCATTCCATAGCAGTAGGAAACTAGCACTTGTTCCATTGGGGAAATTCAAAATTTGAGGCGCATCTTTGGGAGCAGACTATGTATAAGTATAAAATTGGAATACCCATCAGCATATTGCTCATACTGGGAATGAAGGTCAAGGTGAGTTGCACCAGCCCCAGTAGAATAGCCCTGACCTTTCTGGACCAGAATCCTTTTGTTTTCACTTTATGGAAGTGCTGGCAAGTCAGCTGGTTTTGCATGTGTGAACAGATCTTACACAGAGGGCTCATGCCTTAGAACATGCACGTGGTGTTTGTACAGCACAAATAATGGTGGTTTGCAGGACCTACATATATAGGATTTTACTAGAGCAACGAGGCCTTGGAAAAACCTCCCAACCTAGCAAGCTTGTGTTTTCTTTTCAAAGAAATACCAACCAAGCTTAATTTAAATAAATAGAGAAGGTAAAGGGGGGGGTGCGTGGGGGGAGAGAAATGACATAAGCACAGATAACAAAAAAAGAAAGTGGCAGGCAACACAGAGGAACCTGAGGGAGTAAGAATTCCACTAAACTGTAAGTGGAACTAATTGTTTCTCACCCAGAAATGTGGCTGATTTACCTCCCGAGTGGAAGGAGGCCTTAGCCGCGTGCCTTTTAATTGAAAAGAAAGCATGGACTTTGTACATGCCACAGTCACTTGCTCACTAAAGGGTGTTCTCTTTCCAGCACCTGTGGCAAGAATTGGGATATGCTGAATTGGCTGGGGCTGGGGGGCGGGGGGAAGGGGGGGAGAGGAGGAGCAAAAAATACTAGCAAAATAGTTTAAAGGAAAAGCTGTAAGAGAAGATGGAAACACTTACAATGATCCAAAAGGGAGACATTAAGGTAAAGAGGAAATGTTCATGTAAGCTAAAAACACTTCTGTCTGGGAAGAAAATGAAAAATTCCCCTAATGGGTGATTCAGAAGCAATAATAAGCATAGTAAAAGTTAAATACAAACCTATTGAATTAAACTAGAATATTGACAGCAATTAGTTAGCATATTGAGTCTTCACTGTGCCAAACTTTTATTCATTCAACAAAAAATTAGCATGCACTAACTCTTTTATATTTCACCACAAGCCTATGAAACAAGTAACGCTGTAATCTTCATTTTACAGACAAGGCTGAGAGAGGTTACGTAACTTGGCTGAGTCACATGCTAGGAAGTAGAAGAGCTGGGTTTTGAATTCAGGTCTCTGTGTTACCTCACGTTTAATATAAGAAATCTCAATTGCTATTCTGATAATAGAAAGTGAATATGGGGCACAGCTTGCATTAAGAAATGCTTGCGTGCAGATGGGGGGAGAGACCAAGTTCCTCCTGGGGTTGAGAAGCGTGGTGATTGCAGAAAAATGTCTCTTAGGGATGGATAGGATAAAGGCACCAAAGACACAACATGAGAAATGCTCTCAGAATAGAACGGTAAGGATGGCAGAAGGCTTGACTCCTCTGCCCTTTGATTTTAAAACCACTTTCCTAAGCACTATGCCAATATTAGAGTGAATTAAAGAGATTGCCTGCAACAGAATCACCTGCAAATCCTATTAAAGTCTAGATCCCCAGGCCCCACTGCAGACCATGTCTGACAAGCAGCCATTGACAGGGATGCACCTTAAAGAATAAGAGTCTGTGCTGGTATGCTATTACCATTTCTGTTTTTGGGTGAGAACATTTCAGATTTACTCTCTTGACAACTTTCAGGTACGTGTGATACAATTTTAACTGTAATCAGAATGCTACGCATTAGATCCCCAAAACGTATTCTTCCTCACCTATGATTTCATACTTCCTGGTAAAAGGCTGAAAAGCTGATGATGAACCCAAGAAACGACTCATGAAGGAATCTGATGACCCTTTTCCTCTGCCATTTCTGTGGACAGGTTTGATTCCAGTATCAGCCTTTTATCCCAGCATCTCACAAATCCCTCTTCATACAGACCAGTGCCTGAATCCCTGAAGCCCTCGTGCTTCTAAAGACCTCCTCCAGTGTGTTTTCTGTTACTACTCCCACCAACAGACATGAAAAATAAAATGGCCCTGTCTCACTACCTTGTCTGGGAATCACACCAGGTCCTGAAACAAAGCCGGGAACACCATTCACAGCAACTCCCTTGCTGCCAGGAGATTTGTTTTCAAAGCGCCTGACAAGCCACATCCAATTCATCCCCAGAACCCACTTGTCAGGGGAATAAACACCAAGTGTCAGAACCTCCTGGGAAATCTAGTGATGAAAAGGACTTTAACGATAAACAAATTCAATCTGGTTAGAATGCCAGCAACAGAAAGGACGCGGAGTGAAGAGGTGCAGACAAGGGAGCACAGGTATGATTTTAGGTAAGGTGGGAGCTCAGTTAGACTGATAATGAGAAACAGAGCTGCTGGGGTTTTCCAGACACCAGCTGCCAGGGAGAAGGAGGCTGATCTGGAAATGTCTTTCAGCCAGGAGAGGTATTTTGGTGCTGAGAAATAGTTCATTTTCTATAGGACTATCCCATCCATGGACATCCATTAGAGAATCATCTTTGCACCTGCATTTGCCACTCAGGTCCTTGCATCTTCCCTTTGGGCCTTCCCTCCCAGCCACATGGTGATTTCTTGTCTTGTTTCCACCTCTGCATTCCTACCCAGTGCTGTCAGATCAAATGAACATGCCCTAGGTGACCACTCACTACTTCAGACTCCAGGCTTCTCAAAGCCAACGTGTAAGGTGAGCCCTAGCAGTCAGTGGTGTGATGGTTTCCATTAAGTACTGAATCTTGCCCGATAGGGATGGAGCTAAAAAATGCACACATTATTTAACAGAAGAGCTTTGCTGATGACTGATAAAATCAAATTAGCTGCTTTGGGCTAAGGATGCATTTGAAACAGAATCTCCTACTTTGAAGAGACAGTGACAAATCTATTTGATAGGTCTGCATGTCAAGTATTTTTTTGGTAGAAAATTTAACAGAGTCTGTTGTTAGGCAAGGTGAATAAGACTGGCTTAAGTTAGAACTAGACATTTCCCTGAAAATGTATATTTTTGTCACATTATTAAAGCCATATCCGCCTATACAATTTTTATTTTAAAAAGTAGAAAAACCTCACCCATAATTGAATAAAACTTGACATTCGCAGCATCTTCTTCCCACCTTTTGAACAACAGAGGGGTTAGGCACCCATACCCTGCACAGTTGAAAGTCCACATATAACTTTTAACTCCTGAAAAACTTAGTTGCCCCTCAGTATCTGCGAGGGATGGGTTCTAGGACCTGCTGCGGATATCAAAATTGCAAATGCCCCAAGTCCTCTAAATAAAATGGCATCAATCAATGTATACAATTGACACTCTGCATCCTCGGATTCCCAACTATAGGTCAAAAACAGTATATATTCATTTGAAAAAATCCATGTATAAGTGGACCCATGCAGTTCAATCCTGTGTTGTTCAGGGTCAACTGTACATACAGGGGTGGGCAACCATTGGTAAATTATCAGCCATCATTACCTAAAAGATAAATCATAACAATAATAATGACTCCATTTAATGGCTATATAATATTCCTTATTCTGACTCCATTCTGATCCTTGCTTTAGGGTAATTATTTCACGAAAGGGTAGAAATAGTTTTAAGCTTTTTGATAGGCATTCCCATATGGTTTTCTAGGAATTCTGGTACAACTTGTAATCCCACCAGTGATGTGTAGGTTTTTAACTTAGGTGGAGGTTGGCTATTAAAAACTCATAACAGAATTCACTTCATATGTTTTGGTATTTTCCAAAATATTTGCTAATTTGTTAGGTGAAAACACTATCGTATTGCTCTTTGAATTGACTAATGAAATTTAAGACATTTTAGGCTTTCAAGTTACTTTAAAAAAAGGTAATACCTGAAGAGGTTTGCTTTGCTCTACTCCTTCTGGTTATATAACTTCCTAACTCGCTCAGTGAGTGCGACCAGTGTAACCCTAGAGCACACATTTTGAAGTAAAGCTGCATCACATTTTGTAACCTGAATAGTTCCCTGGCAACAGGTGATCCAGTCTTTCTTATTCAAGCAAATATGCTACAGAAGCCAAAATTAGTAACAATTTTTAAAACATACCTCTAACTTTCCTCATCTCTCTTAAAGAACATTTTTAAAAGAACTACTTTCTAATGCAAGCTATTTGTTTAAAAATCACCCTGCTTCTTCTATTCCTCTTTTACTCAATGGCGGCTTGAAAGCTTCTCTCTTTCTCCATTTATATTCTCCATCTTAACCTGCGCCCAACTTTCCATAGCACTTAGTCCTTGCCTTTTACATCACACCCCCTTTCCTCCTGACCCTTCTGTCCTAATTTCCTCTACCCATACTTCAAATTTGGTATCACCAATGTCTAGAGTCATTTTTGCTAAAGAAAGAACTCTGGTTGATGAAATGATCAGACAGACATCCACATGCATATTGACACATCCCTGTTAGCTGTCAATATATAAAAGAGGCTTTGCGGAATGCTCTCGTGTTTGCATGACAAAGCCCCAACTCAAACTGAGTTAGCATTTCTTAACACCCAGTAAAATAAACATTTAAAAAGGAATTATTACCTGCCCTCTACTTTCAAGGTATTGTGCTATATGCTCAATTAACAGGGAAATTTGCAAAGATGAAGAATATCTGTTTCCTGCTCTCAACCTGCCTTCAACTGGAAAGAGGAAAACCATAAACAATTCAAGAGAAATGCCTTAGAAAGGTCACAGCCTCTAGACTAGTGATATAAAACGGTAATATCTAGTCCCTCGCCTGCTCTCTTCAAAGAAAAAACAGTCATCCCAGATGGAAAGATAGGGCAGCAGGGTCTCCAGCTTCCAACTTTGCAACGTAGTCTGGTCCAGAAAAAGTGGCCTCAAATTTTGGATTCTCAAAATGTGGTTTTGGTGTAGTTAGCAGAGGTGCTGCAAAAGCATACAATGGAAGACATGCCCTTTGCTGTTTGAATTTCTACTATGAGCCAGGAACTGCACCATTCACTGGGATATCCTTGTGCACACATCCGAGGTGGATCTTGCTCTCCCATAGTTTCCAAGGAGGAGTGTATTTTGTGAACTGGCCTCAATTTTGGCTCTAGGTGACCTTGTTTTTTCTTACTCACTGTCGCCCCTCCCCGCCCCCGCCCCCCCCCCTCCCCCGCAGTATTTCATGTTTGTGAAGTGCCATAAATTCCTTTTCCAAAGCTGGATATAAACAACAACAAAATGTTTCTACTTAGTTATGTGTCAGCATTTCTTGCTTTGTACTTGATTAGCTACTTGAGGATAAGGGTTCTGTCTCCCTCATTAGAACACGGTATTTATCTTTGAGTTTGTCTTAATACTCCACATTTTATGTAATATATTTCTCAATAAATGTTTGTAGATATAATTATCCCACTAAATAGTTTCTATGAGCAATGCCCTTGATCAAAACCACTGTTCTGTAGTCGTTCAGGCAAGAGGCACTGAAATATTCAAAATAAAGTGTTTCCACAGAAAATATCATGTTTAAACAATCTGCTGGATTATGGATAGATAAGGGTCACCCAAACCTGCTAGCTTGATTTTCAAGGAACAAACAGATGGTCAATAGTTTATTACAATCACTGAGAACCAAGGTGAAAATGGCTTCACTCAAAAAAATTTTTACATATTCTAGCTGAAGTTCAGGATAAATATGAAAAATAGGGCTGTTGCAGAAGTAAATTAAATGAGTATATCTTGCCCAGTTTCCATTTGACACCCAAAGGGAAGGAAATTAGAAATGAAAAGGTTGGCCTTTTCTTTGGAAATGATCTCTCCCTGCGTTGACTTTGCAGGGAGTGCTAACGGTGCAATGCCAAGGGGAAAATGCAGGAGCTGACCCAGACTTGATCAACACAGTATTTGATTCAGTGAGCAGTTCCCCTGTCTGTTCTCTGTAAGACACTTCTCCAGGCAAGTTGGGAGTTTGAGGGAGACAGAAGAATGTGAGGGAGAAAAAATGAACAAACACTCAAAAGAGATGAATCCTGGCCCCACAAAATAAATCTGTGTTTTCTTTAAATAAGGAATCAAGGCTCAGAAAGTTAAGCAACATCCCCCAAATCACACAGTCAATAATAATCTATACATATAAAAGCCCAGCGGCGGGAACGGCAGAACAACTGGTAACTATGACATGTACCAGCCTGATCCAGGTCCCAATCAGCCCCACCCTGGCCGGCCCAGTCCAGCCCCTCATCGGCCCCCAACACCCTGCCCATAGCCCCTCCCCCTGGCCAGCCCCATCCCCAGTCGGCCCCCAACACCTGGATCTGGGGCCGGGCCTGCCAGCCAACCACCCTCGGTCCCTCCCCCTGGCCAGCCCTGCCCCTGATTGCCCCCCAATACCCAAATCAGGGGTGGGGCTGGCTTACCAACCACTGCAACCCCTTCCCCTCCCCGCCCCCCGCTGGCCTGGCCCAATGGGCCCCATAGGGATGGGCCAGCTGGACCTTACCCATGCATGAATTTGTGTACTGAGCCTCTAGTTAATAATAAAAATTAATAGCAATAGGAACAACTGATAGAGACTAATTAAGAAGTTTCCAACTCCTCCAAGTGCAATTTCAAGAGCAAACACTGGCTATGGGACCCAAGATGACTTGATTATATTGGAAAATTCTGCAGAAATTAATTTATCCACCAAGGCTAATATAATCGTTGGGTCTTTTGTTTTATGACTCTTATCTTTTGTCTCCTTTCCCCTCATACACTATAGTTTTTAAAGAAATGAGATGGATGTCATATACCAAGCTTTTACATGCAAAATATGATTTATGGGGTTGTAAGTATATCTTAATTATTATAAAAATTTTCTTTTTATGATAATCATTAATAAATTTTAAATAAATATATTTAAAGCTTTAAATAAATATATTACATTTTTTATCTTAAAAGATTTCTATTACCAATCAAATACTCCATTTCATATATATCAGGGCAAATGTCTCTTTAGTTCTTTCTTACCCTTAATCTTTTGGCCTCAGTAACTCATTATTAAAATGGAAATAATCAGGCTCTTCTTGAAGAGTGCTATAACAATTAAAGATAATGTCTATAATATGTCTCATTTAGGATCTAATTCATGATAAGCACTTCATGTTATTAATGTTGATTGTAATATTAATGCACATGTGTTTCTCCTCTACTCAATTATAAAGTCCCAATGGAACAGCTGTTTTGTTTAGTGAATAGTTATTTCACTGGATTGAGTTTTTATTTTTTTAAATATATTTTTATTGATTTCAGAGAGGAGGGAGAGGGAGAAATAGAAATATCAATGGTAAGAGAGAATCACTGATTGGCTGTTCCCTGCATGCTCCCTACTGGAGATCGAGCCCACAACCCTGACTGGGAATCAAACTGTGACCTTCTGGTTCATAGGTCAATGCTCCACCACTGAACCATACCAGTTGGGCTAAGTTTTTATTTTATAGGTACTGTAAGTCTGATGATCTAGGATTTGAGTCCACAGCACTTTCATTACTGAGAATTAGAAAAGAGGAGGCTTGGGGCTTGCTCAGGGCGGATGATTCTTAAAATTATTGGCTACCATAGAAATGGTAGCCAATAAGAAGAAAGGAGATGAGAAAGTGAAGCAAAGGGAAGGGGTGAAGGGAGTGGGGGAGGGAAAAATACACAAGAAGCCAAAGGAAGAACAGAGTGAATGAAGGCTTTTCACTCTTCAATATTAATAGCAAAATACCTTCTAATCCAATGGTTCCTGGGCTTCCAAAGGAGGCTTTCTCCCTTCATCCTTTGAGCCTCCTCAGGATCTGTGCAGGCAGCTCTTCTCCTCCCTCCTCCTGCCATCTCAGGCTAAGCTGAGTTCCTATCCATCCTGCAATCTGCCATGCGCCATGCTGCCAGCTGGGCTGGATGTGTGAATCACTGAACTGCACTACCAGAAGGTTCTGCACTTCTTGCAGATCCAGGGTGTAAACTGAAGAGTATTTCCCTTCTGGGATGACCTCGCATCATCCAAGTGCTATGCAACAGACCCACAAGCAAACTCCTTGTCTTGGTGACATCTTTGCCATTGCTCAGAATAGCTACAAGCGAGTGTTAAAAGCCACCCTTTGCTAGCTGTGTTATGAAGCGGTTTGGTCAGAGCAGAGTTGATGCACACACCAGAAATGGTTGTAGAGAGTACCCAGTCACCTTATGAAAGTCACCTTCTAGCTCAAGGGGTCCTTGTCCAACTGGTCTCCTGGGCCCAGAACTCTCTCTGCATGTTGGGGAGAATGAAACCTCAGTGGTAGTGCAATAGAATCCCTGTATGGGAACCACATGTCAAAGGGGCAGCAAGGTGGGCCGGGAGAACCACTGGTCTAGAAAGTGGTAACTTGTGTTCAGCTATGAAATGAAACCTAATGCTAAAACGACACCTAAAATACAGCTTGAGCTACCATGATGATCCCCAGTCTAGTTGTGCTTTCAAAAGACTTCAACTGGACTATACTTTTCCCAAGTTTAGTGCCCACTCACCAAACTATTCTAAACTATCCAAGCTTATTGAGTCCAGAAGACCCAACGTGGCCCTGGAGGCAATGCTGACATATGTGAGAATGGCTTCTTCAGGTCCATTCATTAAATCAACAAATATTTATTAAACAATATCCCAGGTTACTGAGTTTTAGAAATATCCACCTGAAGCTTCTCATAAGGTAAAGTCCCTTTCCTGTCTCAAAGGAAAGAAAAGCCATAACAATATTTTAAAACTGTCAACAAATCAGCTCTTCTGTTCTATTTCTGAGCATTTTGGTCACTTTTTATCCTTGGACTCAATCATCCCTCTGCCTGTTTAAAGCTTCACTGTTTCATCTCTGAATTCACAGAAGCTCAACACAATTTTATGCAGTTATAATTTACCGACAGCCTTTCTCCGGACAGCAGAGTTCAGAAAGCCAGAAACAAGGGCAAACTATTGACTGAATATACCAGCAACAACTCTGATAAAAACTTAGCATTAGAGCCTGGACAGTGTTGCTCAGTGGTTAAGCACTGACCCATGCACCAAGTTCAAATCCCAATCAGGGCACACACCCAAGTTGTGGCTCAATCCCCAGTGGGGCAGGGCATTCAGGAGGCAGCCAATCTGTTTCTCCCTCATCTCATCAATGTTTCTCCCCCTCTCCCTTCCTCTCTCTCTCTCAAGTTAATAAAAACTATTGTTAAAAAAAACTTAGCATTAAACAGTTTTATAGATGAGTAAATATAGGCATGAGAAATATGAGAAAATTACATGCAAAATATGATTGCCACCAGGGATGGCAAAGGAAGTGTATATTCAATAATCAAGAGGGATCAACAGATGAAATATTTAGAGTACACATCTACAATTCAGGGTGATAGTGTATTTCAATAATCTGGGAAGAGACCTTTTGTCCCTAAAAATTACTTTCCTTCATCTGCATCACCCTAGCACTGTAGGTGCAGGTCTGCTGGGCCTTTACATGCATTGCTTTACCTTATCAGGAGCTTTCTTTGTGTTTTTCTTTCTCACCAGCAAATAGGAGGCCTTGCTTTCCATCCCTGCGTGTCCCCAGGGGCAGTTCAGTCCTCTGCAAAACACTGTACTCGGTTCTAGAGCTGGGCTCCATTTCACCAGAAAGTGAGGCCCTTCTTTTCGTCTTATTCATTATCACTTCCCTAATGATGATGTCTGACTCTCAGCTCAGTTACCAGACTAGTTTCTCAGTGACTCTCTCCAAATTGGTAAGTCAGTGCTCTGGAGAAGAAAATACACCAAAATGCATAGACTAGATCATTATTTCTTAGTTCAGGGACAGCATTATCACCAATAAGCATTTCATCATTACAAACATAGAGTCCGTTTGGAGGGTCCTCACAAAGTCCTCAAGAGAAGGATGATAAATAAAGTGACAGACAGAAGACAGAATGCTCACACCTGGCCCAGGCCCTGGTCAGGTTAATATCCTGCCTTGTCTCTCACACCATGCTTTGTACTCCCTATAGAGACATGAAATAGCATCTGAGGGAAAATACCTTGGGTCAAATAAAACAGCATGGATAAAAAGGCCTCCGGTGTGTAGACCCATTCTTCTCTGGGCCTTGGCTCTAAATCCAAATAATAGCACCTGCATCTTTTCAATGTAAAAGGAAGTTGTGAAGGTCATGAACAAGCTTAAGAGTTTGACCTCAGTAGACACTTGCTACTTGGAGTATTATTGTCTTACTCGTATATTCAACAGTTATTTTTTAGATGTTATTTTGGGGGCACAGTGCTTGGTGGACACTCAAAAGGAGACACCGATTATCAAGACCTTGACCCTGCCCTTGAGGTGCTTACAGTGAAGACTCAAAGGGGGCACCATCGACTGTGCCTGACCCACCAAAATGAATAAATAAATTACGAGTAAGTGTTTAATAACGTGGGACAGCAAGTAATGTTATATCTATTGAAGCTAATAAGAAAAATTCAAATTTGCATTCTATGTCTTATTTTTAATTTATTTTCTATAAAGTCAAGGCTTACTGCATTTTATAAAGGTATAATGAATTGGAAACTAAAAAACAACTTGTCCTTAACCATTGACAGTTTGAGCAACACTTGTCACATACACACATGACTCAAATACAAAGCCGATAAAGACATACGTCTTCAAAAGCTAAGAGAGTTCAATGGCACCGAGGGGAGGAAGAATCTGAAAAATATGGGTGCAGAGGTACAGGAAGCCTGAGAATTTGTAAGATTTCACCTTTCCAAGCTGGACAAAAATTAATCAAAAGAAGTAAAAATTATTGACACTAATACTAGACATGGTCCCTATGTGGTAGTTTAAATATCCAGAAATATCATTTGGTTTATATTTAAGCCAAATATAAAAAAAAAGATTCTGGAAATTAAAACAGACTTTCCTCCTGAAAGGAAAAACAGAGTGGTTGAATACAAACAAGGAAATTCTCAAAAAATACCCACCAATGTCTCAGACTAGAGCAGGATTGGGACTGGGGACATGGAAAGACCCCATTGTAAGTTCCTCCACGTGCCTTCTAGAGTCACCTTTCTTCCCCGGTAAGTAACATCTGAGGCCACCCAGGTGGAGTTGGAGAAGATAAACGTGGTTAATAGTTTTCTCTAGTCTAGCAGATGGTAGAAGTAATATCATAGTAATAACGTAATATCGTAGCAGCAAGGTTTGTAGCCAAGGCCCGGTAGCAAAAGAGGTCGATAAAAAGGAGGAAAATGCCTGTAACCACAGAGAACCAAATCCGTGCTAGCCACAGGGTTTCTCTGAAATTCCACCTTTGTAAGGAGTCTGTTCACACCACAGATGGGAAACCTGGGAATCTGCAGGAAACCCACCCATTGGGTTTCCCTCTTCTGTGAGGTGATAACTGGTGTAGGAGTTTTAACAAAACCAGAGATGAAAACCAGTTAACTGCCACACGTCCAAAACGGAAACCATCCCCACATACCACGATATTTTGAATTTAATTTAAAAAATCAATTTGCAATGAATAGTATACAAATAAATATATTACTCACAATTCGGGTGTTCTTGAATATTTTCAGCTGAAAAGTCTCACGAAAAATGATTTTAAAGTTGGTCAGGACTGCCACTTAGGGAAAACATTGTTTTTTAGACGCAAGTGGCGCTTGGGGAAGATCTGCGCCTGCGTCTACAGACGCATAAGGCCTGCAGTGGGTCACGCCCAGCAGGTGTGGCTAGTGGTTGAGCATCGACCTATGAACCAGGACCAGCTCAGGGCACAAGACAGGATTTCAGCTCAGTCCTCAGTAGGGGACCTGCAGGCAGCAACCAACCAATGATCCTCTCTCATTGATGTTTCTGTATGTCTCCCTTCCTCTCTGAAGTCAATAAAGATATATTTAAAAAAACAACCAAACAGGGATTAATCAGAGGCAACATTACCCACAGCAGCTGCTGCCTTTCTTGGGAAGCTGAGAGATTATTGACATCATGTTGTAAGAGTTCACACATTAGAGATAAACATTATTGTTTTGGCAAACAGGAAAACAGACTCCCCACCTTTAAAAAAATAAAACAAAAACAAAAAAAAGAAGAAAATGAGAGAACTAATAGAAAAATTGACGTGTCTCTACATGGCTATTCTGTTCCCCAATCCCTCCTTTCCTTCCTTCCCCACAAAGGGACAGGTTTTAGAGGAAAGAGTGAAAGGGGGTGGGCAGAAAAGGGGAAGGAGAGAGAAGGGTTTCACTTTAGAAGAATTTTAATTGAAAACAAAAAGAAATAGCAACTGTAATGAATTTTCAAGTAAATTTTAAAGCCCTGAGTGAAATACATGGTCAACATATGGTAAGAAAATATAATAACATGATGGATGAGGATTTAGCAGAGTTAGGAAAGAAACTGAGGAAAAATGAATATTTTTATAGAACATAAAACTGCATCTATCAAACAAGTGGCAGTATCAGAGCCACAGGAAACAGGATTTGGAAAACACATGAAATGTAGCAGATAATGACAAAAAGAATTAAAAATGTTAAAAGGAATAATGGTAGGTATGGAGGAAAAGATTATATATATATATATATATAGTATATATATATGTATATTCTGTATCTTAAACATCTTATAATTTAATATATATCTGACAAATTGATAATTGCTAATCATAAATAAAAGTAAGATTTTTATTATAATAAAACAAATATGCAGATGAGGAAGACCTGAGTCAACACGCTGAAAGGACTCACAGATCCTGAAAAAAAAAATTGATAAATATTAACCAATACTGAGAAAAAATTCAGTAAAATTATTGTACTGAAAGGATCAAGAAAGAATTCTAATACTCTCCAGATCTAGCCATGCTGTTGCAAATGGTAAGAGTTCTTACTTTTTTACAGCTGTGTAAATTACTATAGCGTTTTTATCCACTCCTCTGCTGATGGGCACTTGGGCTGTCTCCAGATCTTAGCTACTGTAAATTATGCAGCTATGAACATAGGGGTGCATATATTCTTTCTGATTGGTGTTTATGATTTCTTGGGATATATTCCTAGGAGTGGGATCACTGGGTCAAATGGCAGTTCCATATTTAATTTTTTGAGGTAACTCCATACTGTTTTCCACAGTGGCTGCACCAGTCTGCATTCCCACCAAGCAGTGTACTAGAGTTCCTTTTTCTCCGCATCCTCACCAGCATTTGTTATTTGTTAATTAATTGATGGTCACCATTCTGACAGGTGTGAGGTGATAACTCATTTTAGTTTTTATTTGCATCTCTCTGATGATTAGTGATGTTGAGCATTTTTTCATATGTCTATTAGCCATCTGTATGTCCTCTTTGGA
Source organism: Corynorhinus townsendii (assembly GCA_026230045.1). Lineage (NCBI taxonomy): Eukaryota > Metazoa > Chordata > Mammalia > Chiroptera > Vespertilionidae > Corynorhinus > Corynorhinus townsendii. Next base: position 43,829,059 of record JAPDVU010000006.1, read on the forward strand.
GTAGTGTCTATTTATGTCCTTTGCCCATTTTTTAATTGGATTGTCTTCCTGATGTTGAGTTGCATAAGTTATTTATATATTTTGAAAATTAACCCCTTATCAGATGTATCATTGGCGAATATGTTCTCCCAAGCAGTGGGCTCCTTTTTTTGTTGATGGTTTCTTTTGCTGTGCATAAGCTTTTAGTTTGATGTAGTTCCATTACTTTATTTTTTCCTTTGTTTTGATTCTCTTGCCCTGGGCCTAGGAGATGTATTGGCGAAAATGCTGGTACATATGATGTCTGAGATTTTACTACCTTCGTTTTCTTCTAGGACTTTTATAGTTTTTCAACTTACATTTAAGTATTTTATCTGTTTTGAATTTTTTCTTGTGTATACTGTAAGTTGGTGGTCTAGTTTCTTTTCTTTTCTTTTCTTTTTTTTTTTTTTTTTTGCAAGTGTCTGTCCAATTTTCCCATCACCATTTATTTAAGAAACTATTTTTCCTCCAATGTATGCTCTAGACTTCTCTGTCAAAAATTAATTGACCATAATGGCTTGGGTCGATTTCTGGGGTCTCTGTTTGGTTCTATTGATCTATATGCCTATTCTTGTGCCAGTACCAGACTGTTTTTATTACAATGGCTTTGTAGTACAGTTTGAGGTATTGTGATTCCCTCCAACTTTGTTCTTCTGTCTCAAGATTGCTGTGGCTATTTGGGGTCTTGTTTGGGTTCCAGATAAATTTTTGGAATGTTTGTTCTAGATTTATGAAATATGCCTATGGCTTTTAATAGGGATTGCATTGAACTGTAGATGCTTTGGGTAGTATTGACATTTTAATGATGTTAATTCTTCCAATTCATAAACACAGTATATGCTTCCACTTGTTTGTATCTTCCTCTATTTCTTTTGTCAATGTCCTATAGTTTTCTGAGTATAGATCTTTTACCTTCTTGGTTTCTTTTACTCATAGGTATTTTTTTGTCACAATGGTAAATGGGATTATTTTTTAGTATAAAAATTCCATTGATTTCTGGATGTTAATTTTGTAGCCTGCTACTTTTCTGATTTATTAAATCTAATAGTTTTTTGGTGGAGTCTTTAGGGTTTTCTATGTACAATATCATGTCATCTGTGAATAATGATAGTTTTACTCCCTTCTTTCCAGTTTGGGTGCCTCTTATTTTTTTCTTTAACCACAGTTCTTGTGAGGCATTAAATGTTCAAAGTTTCTCCAATTGGGACAAAAGAGCCAACACCAAACGCCTTGCAGCTCCAGGTGGTGGTAAGTCCACCACAATATTGGCAATTTCATAGATTTTCCAAACCTCCTCCTATTTGGAAAAACAGTAAAATATTTGAAAAAGGAAAAAAAAATGCATTCTTTGGTCCCACTTATTTTTCATGTTTGACTAATGTTGCTACTACACACTCATTATTTTGATATTGACATCTGTTTCATGTTTTGCTAATTCTTAAGTGTTCACTTCAGTTGATGTGAACTTCTCAACCTTTGGGTGACGTCTGTCCTTTGAACCGCAAAATTGCCTGTGGTTTCCCCAGGAACCCATCATGGGAATAATGGGGTTCATTGCCTTCCTCAGGACCACATTCATTTGTCTTCTTTATAAGGTTGACATTAGTGTTGGAATGCCCTGCCTGCTACTGTCTTCTGGAAACCATCTCACACTTCTTCGCCTGGGTCAGAGGATTAGCTCAGAGCACAAGATTCTCAACAGCACCCATGTTCATATCCCATCAGAGCACCTCTGATCTACCATTTCATGGCCAAGGGCTTACATTCAATCCACCTGTCTATTAGGCTGCAGCTCCCTCCATTCAACTCTAGAATTAAAACAGAGTGTATGTTTTGGGGACTGGGGGTGCATCTCATAGTTGCTTTGGGGTAAAATTTGAGAGCTGCATGAGGATGCAAGCTTTGAAAATAATCAAATGTGTGAATAAGGGAGCTTAAACAACAGAGAAGGTGTTTTTTAATTTACAGCATTTTATTAATGGGTTAGTCAACATTTACTCAGAACCCACTGAGTATAGATGTAATAGACATGTGAGAAGATTGCAAAAGATAGAGGAAGATACATTTTTCTGCTTGCGAAAATCCAACTCATTTAATCTAATGGAAGACACCACCTAAAGACATATGAGCACAACTAAGAATACAAACCATGGAGTTTTATTTTCAAACAGAACAAATTGGAAGCCAGAATCTAGGCAATTTGACAAAGCCTTCAGATACTCTGTTCTATCATGCCTAGGGTGGGCCTGGTCTTCATGGTACAACATGGCTGTGGAGTTCTAGACATTTCATTAGCATTCCAGACAGCAGATTAAAGGAAGGAATAGAAGAGGCCTTCTCTTCCCATTTTTGGAGACTTCCCACAGATCCCACACAAGATTTCTGTCTAAATCCCAGTTTAGTTACTTGGCTGCCTATAGCTACAAAGTAAGCTAGAGGAAGGAGGGTGTGTTTTTTTAACCAGCTAAGTAATGAGCCAGCTAAAAATCAGCATTCTTAATAGTGAAATAGGGGAGAATGGATAAGTTTTTAGGACACAAAATGTAGGCATAAACAAGCACATATGTACATAATTCTTCTTAGAGAAGGGACCATCACTACTAAGGCACCATAAGTTAACACTTGGGGCTGAAAAGATAAAGCCCCAGTCAGGATCTGAAGGTCTGAGGTAGGGATGAATTTCAAATGCAAAGATTCTAACATTTGTTTTTATGTCCAAGAAAGACGTGGGAGGAGTAAGTGGAGAGAAGATAAGGCACTAAGAATAAGTGAAGGGACCAGAGAACTCTAACAGGTGGTGCAGTGAATTCTTAAAAATAAAAAGGAGAGGAATTGACAGGTCTGCTCCAACCACGAAGACAAGAGGAGAAACAGTCCAGAGATGGAAGATGCTGACGACGCCACGCTAGCAGTCAGCAGCTGTGCATCGCTGCAGGTTGCCCAGGACCAAACCAGAAAGGGTCGGACCTGCATTGCCACTATGTGCCCACCATCCAGATATCATTGCTGACATGTACACATAAGGAACTGTTTGACATTGAAACAGGGACTCAGAACTGTTGGACATTGAAATTGGGACTCAAACATTTTTTGTTATTATATGTTTATTTCTAGTCTGCAGAGGCAAGATTTTTGAAAGGAAAGAAATGGGGGGGAAAATACAGAGGCAAAGGCAAAGAAGCATTGAACAGACTGTCAAACTACAGCGGGAAGGCAGGGGAGGTTGGGGGGTGAGGGGTGGTGCTGTAAGAGATCAACCGAAGGACTTGTACGAATGCATATAAGCATAACCAATGGATACAAGACACTGGGGGGGGTGGGCGGCGGGCAGGTGAAGGCATGTACTGGAGGGTAGGGGAGGCTGGGGGGGTGGTTAAAGGGGGGAAAAAAGGAGACATATGTATTACTATTTGTAATACTTCAAACAATAAAATAAAATAAAAAGAGAAAAAAAAGAAGGAAAGAGGAAGGGAGGGAAGGGGAGGGAAGAAAAAATACTTAGGTGGTAAAGCAGCTAAAAGGGCTTATACAACAGGGGCGGCCAATATGCAAACCAGCCTCCATTTGACCCTACTTACTGCATTCATGAAGTTCCCTAGAGAGTGTGTGTTGTGGGAGGACGTTAAATCTAGCAAAAAAAAAAAAAAAAAAAAAGGCTAGAATGGACCCTTAGCCAGGTCAGTGTATCCTACAGGGGGCCATGTACATGACATAACATTAAGAAGCAGCAGCATTAAGAAGAAGAATCATTAAAACAAATGTGACTAAGCAAACAAGAGACCCCCTCAGAAGTCACAAACATCCTGGGGGCTCTGAGAAACAGGAGTACCACATGTCATGAAATGGGATTTGGAGCTAATTTCTTCTAGAGCAGAAAAGGCACTTCCATGTGAGTTAAGCTGCTATAAAACTTCCACTGTTCTCTCATGTCAATCTCCCAACATATGTGTGAAGAGGATGAAGAAATGTTTATTTGAGCTTTAATAAAATATAAGCTTTATAATGCAGAATAACACAGTTAAATGCCATCCAGCTGGTGAGCGGTTAAACCAGAACCAGAGCTTGTGCGTGTCACGGCCTCCTTCAGTTAGGGAGGAAGTGTGTGTCATTATCTCATCAGCTGAGAGAGACAGTCTACAGTGACGTGCTCAAATGCATGACTGAGGCTACACTTGGCGGAAGAGCGCCCTGATTGATTAGTAATGTCTGCTCTGGGCTTTGGACTTGAGATGTCAGCTGTCATGCAGTAGATCTGTTGTCCTCCTTAGACCATGATGACACTCTAATTGCTAAGATTTACAGCAACACTATTAGGTGTAATAGATGTAATAGACCATGACTGTTCAGGCTTGCTAAGAAAAGCATTTTAATGTTACATGTTTTTAAGTAAAATCTTATTTAATGTGGAACAGGAAATCAAAGAGACATAGCCTCTATGAAGATACCCTAGTTTACCGATGGCCAATAGACATATGAAAAAATGCTCAGTGTCACTAATCATCAGAGAAATGCAAAATAAAACCACAATAAAATATCACTTCACCCCTATCATCAATAAATCAATAAACAAGTGTTGGCAAGGATGTGGAGTAAAGGGAACCCTTGTGCTTTGCTGGTGGGAATGCAGATTGGTGCAGCCACTGTGGAAAACAGTATGGGGCTTCCTCAAAACATTTAAAATGGAAATGCCTATGACCCAGTGATCCCACCTCTGGGAATTTATCTGAAGAAAACCAAAACACTAACTTGAAAGAATATATGCACCCCTATGTTCATTGCAGCATTATTTACAATAGTCAAGGTTTAGAAGCAGCCCAAGTGCCCATCAGAGGATGAGTGTATAAAAACGCTGTCATATATTTATTCAATAAAATACTGCTCGACCATAAAAAAGAAGGAAATCTTATCCCTTGCAACAGCATGGATGGACCTGCAGAGCACTATGCTAAGTGAAATAAGCCTATCAGAGAAAGACAAGTACCATACGATTTCACTCATATGTGGAATCTAATGAACAAAATGAACTAACAAGCTAAAAAGAGACAGACTCATAGATAGAAAACAGGCTGACAGCTGACCGGGGATGAGATGGGGTTGGGAAGCTGGGTCAGGAATCATGAAATCATCAAAAAAGAAAAGAAAAAGAAAAAATTCAAGGACTCAGACAACAGTGTGGTGGCTGCCAGGGTGGGGGTATGGGAAAGTATAGAAGGGTGCAAGGAGGATAAATGGTGATAGAAGGAAACTTGACTTGGGGTAGTGAACACACAATACTGTGTCCAGATGGTGTGTTGTGGAATTGTGCACTGGAAACCTGTATAATTTTATTAACTAGTGTCACCCCAATAAAGTTAATAAAAAGGAAAAAAAATGATACCCTAGTTTACCTAGTTCAACCTACAATGTCATACTTCAACTTCTATAACTTTCTATAAAAATATCAGCCACCCTTGGGATTCCTTGTGCAGGTGGAATAATAATAAGTAAGGCAACATTAAATAATATGGGCAAAGTTTCTACTGTGTGCTGTGTGTTATACTGAACCCTTCAGAGATCGGATATAATTCTCTCAGCAACATGCAAGGTTCATGCTACCATTATTGTCATCTTTTAGGTGAGAAAACCAAAATCTTGTCCAAGATTTCGGTAAGAATCTTGCCCAAGGTCCTACAGCTGGTAACCCACCTCTCACTGCCTCTAGGAGTGAGCCCAGGGAGGCCAAGCATGGCTTCACCAATTCACAGGAGTAGTAAGAATACTCATTCCATGTCTGAGTCCTTTCTGGGGACTCGATCAGTGCCAGCATGGATTAATAGCTGTAGAAGCAGCTGGGAGGGTAGGGAAATATTCATTCTCAGGCTTTCTTATTGGTTTGCTTCCTAATAAGAAGGGAATCTCACAACTGAAATATGGAAATTCAATTCTTTTTCTGAATTATTTCCTTCCCACGGCACTCCAAGGAAGAGACCAAATTTCCTTAGGCTAGAATTGCATTGTAGTAACTAAGGCGTCTAAACGGACAATCACTGTTCTTTCGGACAATCACTGTTCTTTCCCCCTGAGGGATAAATTGGGGATTTGTTGACACTTCCCCTCATGGGTGTTTCAGTCATTGGAATACTATTTTGTCACTAACATTCTGGTGGGGAGTATTCAGAATTATTAACAAAGACAAATCCATGAACCCCCGTCAGTGGGGGATGATGGGTCACAGGCGAGGGAGGCACAACTTCTTAGGGTACACATCTCTTCTCCTCTGGACACAGCAGTGTGGGGAGATGAGTGCCATCACCTGTTCCCTACCACGATGTGCTCACTCACTCATTCCTTCTGTCTCTCCGTAATATTATCAAGAGCATATGATGTGCCAAGCCCTGTTTTAGGCACTAGGGAGACAGAGCTGGATAAGCCCTCTCAGTGTTCACAGGTTCTTGGGAGGAGACAATACACACAGAACATCACTAAGAATAATTATAGTAAAATGTCCTGGAGAGGTAGAAAGTGACTCTCAGAGGGGTTCAGCGTACCTGTACAGTTTACACCAGGACCAGAACAGCCCTTAGATTAACCCTGCTAAAGTGATGCAAAGCCCACAGGTTGTGAAGAGACATAACTGTCTTTCTTTTAGAGGGGGGGTCACAGGCTGTGGGATTTATCATACAAGGCGTCATACGGTCTCTTTTCCACCCCTGACCCGAAAAGAAGAAGGCTTCCATCTGGCCTGGCATTAAACATTTAAATGAAAATGATGCAGTCATGAAGACTTAGAAGACAGAGAATAATAAACTCCAGAGCTTGCCTTGAGAATACGTTTTACCAACAGGATGTGTCATAAATATGAAATGGCCAAGAAAGATGTTCCGGGACGTGTCCTCCGTCCTTTGTTAGCCAGACAGATAATGACTTACCATCAGGAATTTCCCTCGTTTGAACATGAGCTGCATATAACTTCCATACTTCTGGGAAAAGGGAACCCATAAATCATAAGTTATTGTTTCCTAGAAGCTGGGACTACACAAGGGAGAGCCAAACAAAACCCTTTGTTTCACGAGTTTGCAACTTTTTAATTAAATACCACTTTAAACTCACACATGCGTAAGCCAAATGGAACCAATCCATTCTGCTTGGGAGCCTGGTGTCCAAGTTCCTGCTTCCGCCACTTTTGCTGTGATGGGATAGGATTCTTACATTTGTTTCTATTTTTTCCCTCTTATCAATTTAGGTGATATTAGAAACACAGTTCACAGGACAGGGACTAGTTCATAACATTTCTTTTATAGTTATCTTGACCAAGGACCAGGTTAAACATATCAAATTATAAACCAATAAGAAAGAACGAGTGGGAGGGAGGGAGAAAGGCAGGAAGAGAGAAAGGAAGGAAAGCAGGGAGGAAGGAAAGGAAGGAAGGGAGGAAGGGAGGAAGGGAGGAAGGGAGGAAGGGAGAGAGGGAAGGAGGGAGGGAGAGGAAGAAAGGAAGAAAGGGAGGAAGGGAGGAAGGGAGGAAGGGAGGAAGGAAGGAAGGGAGGAAGGGAGGAAGGGAGGGAGGGAGGGAGGGAGGGAGGGAGGAAGGAAGGAAGGAAGGAAGGAAGGAAGGAAGGAAGGAAGGAAGAAAGAAAGAAAGAAAGAAAGAAAGAAAGAAAGAAAGAAAGAAAGAAAGAAAGAAAGAAAGAAAGAAAGAGAAAGGGGAAGCAAAGGTGAGGAGAAAGGCAGGAGATTTCTTAGCTAAGGGGCATGTAGACATAAAATATTTTATTTGATCCCCACATATCATTGAAGCAGAATCTCACCAATACCCTGTGTCCTTCCTCCTTAGCATGCTTCTAAATTGTATTTTCCAATTTGCATAAGGATATGTGACAAATTCCCCACAGAATGTGCACAGAAGGGATGCATCAATCCAGGAATGACCCCTAAAATCTCCTGCTCTGTTCCCCATGTTTGCTTCTCTCTCCTGCTGCTACATGAAAAGGGTCCAGTGGAGGTCCCTGAGACCCTAGAAGATGGTCCCTGCTGCTACATGAAAAGGGTCCAGTGGAGGTCCCTGAGACCCTAGAAGATGGTAGAGCCGCACGGTGAAGGCCCCTGGGTCCCTGAATGACCTCCTGGAGCACAATGCCCCTGTCCTCATTCAATTGTAACCTGAGCAAGAAAGGTAAGACACCAAGATATCAGGGCTTTTTCTATAGCTAACCAGTCCTGAACAATCTACCCCTGTCTGAATCAGTTTGGGCTGCTGTAATAAAATACCATAAACTAGGTGGCTTAAACAACAAACATTTATTTCTCACAGTTCTGGAGGCCAGGAAGTCCAAGATCAAGGTGCTGGCAGACTTGGTGTCTGGTGAGGGCCCAATGACAGACTGGTTCATCAGTGGCTGTCTTTTCTCTGTGTCCTCTGATGGCGAAGGAGGTGAGGAGCTCTCTAGATCTTTTAGAAGGGCACTGATCCCATTCACGAGGGCTCTGCTTTTATGACCTAATCACCCTCAAAGACCGCCACATTCAAATACCATCACATTGGAAATGGAAGCCCAACATATACATTTGAGGGAGAACACAAGTACTCAGTCTATAACAACCCCTTTGCTCCCTTGTTCCATCCATGGCAGGTGACATAACAGATGCCTTGTGGATAAATTCTCATGTATGCTACCCTCAAACACTTATGCCATGTCCCAGGCAACGCTAACTTCACATTCAGAGGACATTCCAGAGATCTTACCTAAGTACTTAAATGGTATTTTATATTATTAGCCAGTTTGTCATCTACCCTTCACCGCAATTCCTATTTTAAAAGGCCTTTGAGAATGAGTCCCTGACTCAAGTCAAGATGAGGAAGGTTTCCTAAATCGGGGCTCAGCAGCTTTTTTTTTTTCTGTAAAGAGCCCAAGAGTAAACATTTTAGGCTGCTTGGGTCTCTGTCCCAACCATGCAGTCCCCTCATCACAGCACAAAGCAGCCTGGACCACACACAAATGAATGGGCGTGGCTGTGATCCAATAAGCTCGGATGCACAGAAACAGCCAGGCTCGGCCCCTGGGCTGTCATTTGCTGACCTGCTCTAAATCATTCTCACATTTTCACTAAATATGATGGAGGCCACATGTAAATTCCAGTATTAATTCTGATCCCTGAGACATTGGCTCATATTTATTTGATTTTTGGTTTTAAGCATCACGCCTTGCGTAGTATCCGCTATGACAAACGAAGCTGTAGACAGTATTGACTTCTTCTCTCCCAGCACTGCACTGTGCCTGACACAAGGTACAATGCAATACATTTTAGTTTCTTTCTGCTTTCCTTAAAGCTTGCTCTTGAGGTCTAGACGTGAAGTCAGACCTGAATCCGAGTCGCATATCTTGGTCCGTGGCATTGGTCGGGTCCCTTTCTCTTTGTGAGCCTTGGTCTCCAAATCTCTTGGTGAGCCTTGTGAAAAATGAGAGTAACAATATATAACTCATAGGATTTTTTGGAGGGAGAACCAAATAGAATAATGTATATATTTCATGAAATGTAAAGCTCAGTACAGAGGTAAGAGACTATTATTATAAACTGCCTCTCCCTTCCTGAATTCTAGATTTACTCTCTTCCCACTTGAAACGTGATTTTTTTCCCTGACAAATCCCATGGAGGTCCACTAAATCCCCATTTAGCCTCGGCCAGGAGGCTGCTGGGGGCCACAGGCCGCCTCCACCTGTGTTCTGATTGACTGCCAGAAACCTGAGCCTCCTTACAGCCACTAACTGGATCCAGAGAAGGCAGCTCCAGCTGCCAAAAAGGGTTGCTGCTTTAGAGAGATAAAATGCAATAAAGATCTTTTTTGTAATGGGCATTCTCAGTATGGTTTGACCGGCCAATGACACAAGGCACTTGGCCTTGGACCCAATGTTATTTGACATGAGCTCTGGAATTAAGGTCCTATTTCCATCAAAAGAGTGTTACCCCTAGCAGTCCACAGCTAAGACCTTCAAAGTGCACAAAGAAAGACTCCTTTTAGTCAAGTATTAAAGTGTTGAAAAAAGATTTGTAGCTGGAATATTTACCCCTTTGTTGCAAATTTTCATAGTTGCTCCTTTCAACTGGAAGTTGCCACTTGAGATTCCAAAGCAAGCCCAGTTTCAGCATCATGGACAATTGTGTGCCATCTAAGAATAGTGCACATTTACCACTCTAAAGGCAACAAAATGCTCTGGAGCTTCATTGATGATGCCTACATTAAAACTTGAAGGAAAACATTGTAATTGGTTCTTGTCAACATCATTCAACCTGCCCTGACAGTGTCTAGAACAGTGCCTGGCAACACAAGGCTCAGCACACTTGCCAACAGACTAAGCCCTATGAGCTGAACATTGTCCTGTATCTGATAAGGCAGAAATGGTAAATATCCAACAAATGTGCCATAACGCCTTCCCCTGTGCTCACATCTGGCATCAATGTATAATTTTTTTTTTCTTGATGAACCAAAATGGAGCACGAGTAACACCTTGGCCAGGTTAGCTTTATTGAATTTCTGTAACTTCAGAATGGTTGTCCCACTGTTAGCATTTGTCTCTCCCCCATTCATATTAAACTGATCCATCTTCTCAAGGTCTCAATCTAAAAACTTGGTAGCATCTTTGAAAAAACCATTAATATCTAATCTATCAACAAATCCTATGAATTTTAATGCCCAACATAAAATTTTAACTGCTTCTCTTCAGCTCCATCATTATGGACCCTCATCATCTTGGGTCTTAACTATTTCAGCAGCTTTTTAAGTGCTCTCTTGCTTCCATGCCAATACCCTAAGCTGTTACCCAAAGAGCTGATAGAGGACTGCTAGTCAAACTTAAAACAGGCCGTGCCAATGGCTCACTGGTGGACCACATAACCTCTTCCTGTCCTTTCCAGCATCAGCTCAGCCCACTCTCCCCTCCATCACTGCAATGCAATTGCAGCTTGATGGCCTTCTTTCAGTTCTTGGAAAACAGCCAGCTCTTGGTCCCACTTAAGGCCTTCACACATGCTTTGTTGTTACCTATAAGTCTGCTGCCCATGACCCTCATTTCTAAGACCCGATTCTTCAGGTCATAACCAAACTGCTACCTCCTCAGAGAGGTCTTTCTGAATCACTCACTGAACCACCTTCTTCTCTGACCTGACACTTTGTCTGAAGACTTGGATTTACTAGGATTTTTACAAACATAGAAGTTGCAACTTTCAGTAAAAAAGGAAGCATCCATTAAAATAGTTGCATGGTTGTTTCCTAGCAATTGCTACATTTCACAATGTTATATTATTTTTGTTTTTATGCTACTTCTCTTACCTATTGTGCAAGTGACCCAGGCATCTGGGCTTTGTTTATTGGGTGGCCTGTGTTTGCTTTAGGTTTCAGGAATCTAGTAAGGGGACACCCAGAAAGATGAAACTAGATCCCTAAATGCCTATTCATTCAATAATCCTAAAATAATTTATAATAAAATCGGAAACAAAGGGCAATTGTGAATAGTCTTTGTCTGTCTGTCCCCCTTTTCAGAAAGCCTCCAGGGGTAGTTTTCAGATAAGACATTTGGATGAGGTTTGGCCCTTGTAGGTCCCATTGTTTGTGGTTCCATTGGAAGAGTGAGTCTCTCTTTCCCCATCCCCCATGAATTCTTTGAAAATGCCAGTCAATGAAGGGTGTTCCTTGCAGAAGAACTTTGCCCTCAGGGAAGAGTTCCAGACGACAGGTCATAAATTTTGAAGGTCCTTGGTCTCAGAAGGCATTCTGAATGATTTCAATACAGTGCAGAGGAGAGTGAGACTGTTGTTTTAACACTGTTTTGCCAGCCCTAGCTGGTTTGGCTCAGTGAACTGAGTGTTGGCCTGTGGACTAAGGGTCCCAGGCTTGATTCTGGTCAAGGGAAAAATGGAAAAATATCCTTGGGTAAGGATTGAAAAAATAAAATAAAAACTGTTTTTTCCAGAGGTTTCAGAAAAAGAGAGGTCTGTGCAGGAATACAGGACAGTGTATCTCTTAGAACATCCACATATATTTTGGTCATCCAAATTATACATATTTTTTGCATAAATAAAGAGGATCTTTACTTACCCATTTGACAGGTAGGCAAACTGAGCCTGGGGAAGGGGGGAGATAGGTGCTACTAAGTACAATGCTAAAGAATACCTTGTAGAGGAGATGCCCAGTAGGGAAGTCTCCAAGTACTCTAATATCACTTGTTTCTCTTCATGATTAGAATCTGATCCTGATATCTAAAGTGCCCAGCAGAACAAATGGGGACCTCTTGTCTTAGATAAAGGAGATACCTTCAGGGTGAGAGCAGATGAAGTTAAGACCACCATAACAGAGGGACATGCGGAGCTCAAGTACTCTGGATAATTTCCATGAATCCTGCTTTAGCTGACATTTGCATCCACCCATTCAATATTTAAGGCAGAGAATTGCGTTGACTTCCTTTTGAGTCTGGTGAAGAGATACAGGAATGGTTCTAGTCAACTTACTTGTTAAATGTTATTCCTCTTTGTGGCCTGGGACTTGGTTTTGTAGCCCCTCTCTATTCTCAGCATTCAGAATAAAAACTTACATAGTAAATACTCATTACATATTTGTGAAATTGCTATTAATGAATATGATTTATTAACCACTTCACTCTGGCCTGAGACATTCTCTGACTTTCTGGGATTCATATCACTTCTAAAATAGGTTATTTTTCTTAAGCAATAAGTGAACTGCCTGTCATTTCCACCATTGAAGGAAAATTTTACATGAGACCATCATTGGTCATAATCTCAAGACGTTCCTCTGTCTCTCTGAGATGGATCGTGTGCAGAACTTGGACATCACAAGCTTCCCCACGCAGTGTCCAAAGGAGGAAGGTACAAACAACTGAGTATACACCCTGTGGACCAGAGCCCAGTGAATTCACTACTTTGAGGGCCCGGGACTGTCATCACTGTCCTTGCAAGTCCAGGTTTATGGACTCTTGTGTGGACGCTGTACACCTGCAGCATCTGGCTTGCGGCTGAGAGCTTTGACTGCAACAGATGGGATTCAACTCCAGCTTGACCTTGGGACCACAGTAGGCAGTGTGTTGAACTTCTATGAAGCTCAGTGTTTGTTTGTTTTTTACTGTGAAATGGGAGAGATTACAGCTACCTCAGAGTGCAGAAGATGGCAGACTTTGATGTACATAGAAATTGCCCGGGGACTTGTTATGGTGCCAGTTCAGACTCAGTGAGTCTGGGAGGAGGATTGAGATGTTGCATTTCTTTATATATTATTATTATTATTATTATTATTATTATTATTGATTTCAGAGCAGAAGGGAGAGGGAAAGAGAGATAGAAACACTAGTGATAAAAGAGAATCATTGATGAGTTGCCTCCTGCACCCCCCACATTGGGAACCCAGCCACAACCCGGGCATGTACCCTGACCAAGAATTGAACCGTGACCGCCTGGTTCATAGATCGATTCTCAACCACTGAGCCACGCCAGCTGGGCAAATGCTGAATTTCTAACAAGCTGCCGGGTGATATCAGTGCTACTGTCTGGGGACCACACGCAAGAAGCAAGGGTATAGGGCATTACATGAGATAATGATAGAAATAAAATGAGGTTATTATTAGTAAGCATTATAAAAATATTAATAATTATTAGTAGGAGCATTTTGGTTGAAACACATAAAATTACCACCAGCCAGGTTTGAATTAGACTGTTTCTGACAGGTTCTTTTTAGGCAAGTTTTGTGATTACATCTGAAACCTCCTTCAGACCCTCCTCATATGCCCCAATGTAACTACAGAAGCCAAGGGCACAGTGAGAAGATATTTTATTACCCATGTATTTATGTATGGGTTTTTGGGGTTTTAAAACTGGCAATTAAAACCTTGTAAATTTGTATTATCAACAAAATAAATGTAGACGGGTTAGTTACTCATTGCTAATAAATTTGATCATTCATTTATAAAACGAATGTTCACCCAAGAATCACAGAGCACTCTATAAATATTGCTCCAGTAAGCCACAAACCACCTCGACAAGGAAGGCACACAGCACCCCTGAGGAGTTAAACAAACCCTCCAGGGCCCACAGGGGTGGGGTGGGGGGAGGCAGCCTGAATTCCAGCCCTCTGTCCCCTTCCCACACTGGGTTCAGCTTCTGGCCCAGAGGGGCTGACTCTTTGAAGCATGATATCCGTTTGGAAGCATTTCAAGTCAGCCCGCCCGGAGGCCCCATCCTTAGATAGCCCAGGAACCTGTCTGCGTGAACCGAGAAAACCATATTTCTCTCTTTTGAGAAGTTGAGGAGCACTTGCCTCCCCCTTTCCTCTTTTCCTACCCTGCACTCCAGGCAGTTCAGCTACTGTTGAGAAAGGAACTCTCAAACCAAGTGGCCCAACTATGGAGCTCAAGCACAAATTAATCAAACAAAATTGCTTTATCACCAGACTCCCAATTCAGTATCCCCTTCTACCCATCCCCACTGAGGGTCCTCTTCACTTCCTCTCCATCAAAGAACTCAGTCAACCCACTTGTCATTGTGTGCTGGTGCCTTGGATGGAGCAGGGCTTAGTATCTGGCAACACTGGATATTAATTCCAACCCAAGGCTCCAAGGACCATGGGATCTCATGTGAATTGAGATTTTACACAGACACACACACACACACACACACACACACACACACACACACTGGCATGGGCAAAAGTAGGTTTACAGTTGTGAATATGCGAAATACAGTTTATTCTTATATTATTACTTATTGTATTATTTTCCATAAAGCAATAAGTAAACCTACTTTTGCCCATCGCTGTATGCACACTTGCCACCCATACACCTACACAAATCTCACATATTTCTGGGCAACCACACCCACCATCCACACATGTCCACATACACTCACACACACAGCCCACATGCATAACTCAGCCATATTCTCCTTCTACCCATGTTCATAGACACTCACATATGCATGTACACACATATACATCATACAAATTAAATGTATAGTCCCAAAGCCTATATTATGCTAAAATTTAAACATCATTTTATGAAGTCAAAATTCTGGATAAATATATACCAGTAAAACTGATCTTCTCTCTGTCTATCTGTCTTTCTCTTTCTTGGAGGAAGGACAACTGGAGACTGGTCCCTCCTTGGCTGGTGCTATCAGCAGAGCATTGGGAGCCTTGTGGGTCTCATCCTACCAGATATCACATCTGCTCCCTCTGACCAGAGTCTCCACCAGACCATCTTTCTGAAACTCCTTCCTGTGGCCCATCTCCACATGAGCAAGATCACTTTTAAGAGAAAACCAAACCTTGGCTTCCACAAAGACTGAATGTGAGGCCATATTTTTGTTCTCAGTCTCTGTCTACTTATCCCACCACCCTCCCTCCACCTTGGCCTACACAGCTGGAGCAAGTTAGAGGCTTATCATCATCCATTATCTCTTCGTCAGCTACTGATTTCTTTATAATTGGTGGCTGTATTCTCCCCCTCCCCCTGGATTCAGCCTCTGAAAGAGCAGCATTCATCCTTCTTGATGAGTTTTATTCCAGTTCTACATGTGATACTGTTGTAATTAGCTAGGTATTAATAGGAAATGAGTAAAAGGGAGGCCAGACATTATAAATATGGCCATTTGGGCAGCTTCATCAGGAAGTTGCAATTTCACACTCCCTAGGGAACCACAAGCCCATTCCTTGGAGACCACTGGGAGAAGGAACGGGACAAAGGGGAGAGCAGATGCACATCCAGTAAAACTGGGATGACACAGGGAAGGTACTTGCCTGTCAATCTCACCTGGGGAACTATAGATTGGATTGACTAGAGTAGACAGGGCCATTGCAAGCTACACTTCTAGGGCAGGAAGAAGGAAGGGGGACCTTAGAAGCTCAGGGGTTTAATTCCACAGAAATAAAGCTTTCTACAATATCTCATGCTCCCATTTGAGTCTCAAAATTTCCTTTTCTTGGGATATTGCAAGAAGTCCCACGAGCAACAGATAGAGATGTGGAACTCTCCCCACCTGTACCATATGCAGGTATGAACTTAATGAGAACTTGAGAGATTCCATTCCTCTTGGCTGCCTCTATCAGATCAACAGGGAGAATCACAGGATTTTTGAGCAGAGAAACAAAAACAGAAGACATAATGGATAGTAAGCTTGCTGAGACATGTCTATGGAGGGGAGAGGCTCTAGAAAGCTGCTTGATACACTACCTATGAAAGGACTTCTGGGCTGCCCTGGGCTTGGAATGAATTTTCCCCACTGAAGGCTCTGAGACAGTTGTCACTCTGGCTACCAGCCCTGGGACTGTTCTTTCCTGGGAGGACAAACATCTGCTATGAGTAATGCCACAGACCATTTTATCAGTCTGAGTTTGGCTTGCATGTGACCACCCTGAATCAGCTATCCAACCATAAAATTTGCCCCTTTAAAATGAACAATTCAGTAGTTTTTAGTGCACTCACAGTTGTTCAACCATCATTATCATCTATTTTTAGATTTCCATTACCCCACAAAGAAACCCCATGCACAGTACACATAAGCAGTCATGCCCACCCCACCCATACCCAAACCCTAGGCAACCACAAATCGACTTTCATTCTCTCCATGGATTTGCCTATTCTGGACACTTCATAGAAATATAATTGCATAATATGTGGCCTTTTGTTACTGGCTTCTTTTACTTAGCATCGTATCTTCAAGTCTATCCATTTTGCAGCATCCCTTTTTGTCCACTGTATGAATATACCTCTTTTGTTTATCCACCTACCAGTTGATGGAGACTGGCTGCTTCCACTTTTTGGCTATTAAGAATGCTGCTGCTATGAACGATGGTGTACAAGTTTTTGTGTGAATATATGTTTTCGTTTCTTTTGGGCAGGTACCTGGGTAATATGCTAAACTCTATTTTTTCACATTTTTAGGAACTGCCAACTGTTTTCCAAAGTAGTTGAACCATTTTACATTCCCACCAGAAATGTTAAAGGGCTTCAGTGCCTACATGTTCTCACCAATACTTGTCATTGTGTGTCTTTCTGATTGTCAGGCTTGCAGCTTTCATTTGGAACTTTATTTCAGAAAACAAGTTTGAGGGGAGAAAAGGGGGTATCCAGAACACTTAACTCATGAAATTGCCATACAACTCTCACTAAACCTCCGACTCCTGAGCAGGCAAAGCTCGTTGGAAGAGAGAAGTGGCTGTGTCTGAGAATGAGGCAGCCCTGTGTTCACCTTCTCAGCGCTAAGATTGGCAAATGGTGCACTTTCGCTAGGTTATTCCCCAGCTTTGGTGGCCTTGCAGGTAAAATGAAGGTGCTCTAGCCCTAGCCAGCTTGGTTCAGTGGATAGAGCATCGGACCACAGACTGAAGGTTCACAGGTTCGATTCCAGTCAAGGCCATGTACCTTGGTTGTAGGCTACATCCCCCACCCCAATCAGGGCCCGCACAGGAAGCAACCAATCTATGTGTCTCTCTCACATCAATGTTTATCTCTCTGTGTCTTGCCCCCTCCCTTCCACTCTTTCTAAAAATCAATGGAAAAATATCCTTGGGTGAGGATTAACAAAACAAAACAACAACAACAAAAAAACACAACAAAACAAAAATACACAGAAAAATGAAGGTGGTCTATCCATTATCATCAAAATGAAGGTGGTCTATCCATTATCATCAAAATGAAATGTGACATATGTGTGAACATATCTGAAAGCTCCCATGAAATGCAATAGGCAATCTAGAAAGTTCCTTTTGAATGGTTCTCCCTGAAGTCATATAGTTTTGTGGCAGATCCGCCACCAGATGAAAGGAAAATTTTGGTCAGTTTCTGTGAATACTCTATGTGTGTGACAAGAATGGATGTTCTCTTGTTGAGTACAAAGGTTTTGTATACACATACACCAAGCAAGTTAAATGTATAAGTCCAGTCCAACTTTTCTTAATTCACTTCTTGATGTCCTTGTTTTTGTTTCTGAGGAAGCTGTGGACAGTTTCACACTGATTGTTCATTCCTCCACTTCTCCCTGTGTTTCTGTCATGTCTTTACGTGGAGATTCTCTCTAGTCTTCTCTTAAGTGCTCTGGTCCCCTCCCAAGTTCTCTAATGCTTTCCCACAGCCCGAGAACAAAATAATGGCATGTGAAGGCCTGGGAAGCAACAGAGTATTGTTACTCATAGTGGAAGCTTCAGAGACACACAAACCTAAGTTCAAAGCTCAGCACCACTGCTTCCCAGTTTGTGAAGCACCACTGGCATTAACCTCTCTGAGCCTCAAGGTAGCTTCCACTCCAGAAGGCTGGGCAAATTCAATGAGATGAAATATGTACAACGCTTATCACCGAGCAGGGATCGGGAATCTGGAAAGGGTTTAGTAAGTGCCAACTTTCATTGATAACAATAAATAACATCAACTATAGCCACAGATGCTAGCCTTCCTGGAATGCGTAATATGCTCTGGGCACTAAGCCAAGTGCCTCAGATGCATCAGCTCATTTAATTCCCACAGCAAACCTGTGAAAGCAACGGGATCGCCATCACCATTTCACCGATGATGAGGCCACTGGTTACAGAGGGATGAGGCAGCGGGCCCAAGGTCACTAGCCAGCAGTAGCTCTAGGACTGGGCCTCCACCACGAGAGCCTGGGCTCATCTTTTGATGATAAAGTGGGCCATGGACCTGACAAAAAGACACACTGAAAAGGGGACTATTTGTCTCCCTTCCCTTCCTGTGGCCTCCCAGAAGTGCCCCACAGCACCAGGCTCCACGCTGGGTGGCTACTGTGGTTCTGCCTTTGTCTCAGAAAGAAGAGAGTCCAATAGGATCCAGCTGCCTGCTCCCTGCAGCCCTCCTCATGTGTTTCCAGAGCAGCTCCCAGGGCTGGGACAACAGAGCCCTTACTAGTTTCCTGTTCCAAGCGTAGTCGCAAACATCTGAGAAAAAGCTGGAATGGAAAACCAAGCAAACCTTTAAAATGTGCACAATGAAAAGGCACTTTTGGGACACGTTTATGCGTAGCGTGCTATGTTTTTAAAAGTTAACACTCTTGGACATAAGCCCCAGTTTCCTAGTGCAAGGGTTTTTTTTGGGGGGTGTGCGGTGGGGGGGGGGGGAGAACAAATATATAATACACACATATATTCCCACTGTAAAAAAAAAAAAAAAAGGACCCAAACAATAAGTATGATGAATAAAATGAGAAAGTTGCTCATTACTCGCCACCTCCAGCCTGGACTCACATCTCTTGGGTATGTGGTAACCACCACCAATAGTTGGCTGTGTCTCCTCCCATGCTTCTTCCTTTGTATTTGAATGCATGTGTATATTTGTGCACATAAACATGTTTTGTTTGGAAAAATATTTTGTTTCTACACAAATGGTGTCACATTTGCTTTCAAAATAGCTTTGTTTGTGTTATTCATTTAACAATAGATTTGGGAAATCTCTCCACGTTTGTACACACACACACATTGACATCATTCTCCATTAACTACTGAAATGTTTCCCATGGCATGGTGCTACTGTAAATTATTAAACCTTGACTTTCTTGATGGACCTGGGTCATCATGGTCTCCAAGGATCCCTACCTCCTGGTATCATGCCCCTGTGTAATTGCCTCCCTTTGAGTGTGGGCTGGCTAGGGAATCCATAGAATAAAGTGAAGGTGTTGAGATATCACTTCTGTGATAGGAGACAAGAGACTGTAACTTGCCTCTTGCTAGCAGACTCTCTTTCTGGCTTATAGAAGGGCCCACATAGCAAGGAACTAAGGGCAGCCTCTGGCCAACAGCCCACAAGGAACGGAATTCTGCCAACAACCATGTCAGTTTGGAAGCAGATCCTTTCCCATTGGAGTCCCAGATGAGTCTCCAGTTCTGGCCAACACCTTAATTGCAGCCTGTGAGAGACTGGAGCAGAGGGCCTCACTAAGCTGTGCCTGGATTCCAGATCCACAGAAATTG
The DNA here is from genome assembly GCA_026230045.1 of Corynorhinus townsendii. Taxonomy (NCBI): domain Eukaryota; kingdom Metazoa; phylum Chordata; class Mammalia; order Chiroptera; family Vespertilionidae; genus Corynorhinus; species Corynorhinus townsendii. The sequence goes on from JAPDVU010000006.1 coordinate 43,849,028, forward strand.
AGACACTAAATGTGTGTTGTTTTAAGCTGCTAAATTTGCGGTAATTTGATATGCAGCAATAGATAACTGGTACAGTTGCTAATTGCTTTCTACCACAAACAGCCTTGGAACAAATGCTCTTCTGCATATAATTAGTGGTGGATTCTAGGAACAAGTCCTAGACCTGAGATTGCTCAGTTTAAGGGTAAGGATATTTCACATAGATAAATACCAGTAAACTAACCTTTAAAAATATTTAGTTAAGTTACATGCATACAAACAATATGAATGTTTCCACTTCTCTTATGCCCTTACCAAGTCATTGATCACTTAAATAATGTCAGTCTGAGAAAATCAGTACTGCATTGCTTTGATTGCATTTTCCTGATTAATAGGGTGAGCGTGAGCGTCTTTTTTAATAAATCCACTGGCCATTATTTTCATCTTCTTCATTTGAGACTTACCTCTTGATATCCTTTGCTTTAATCCTATTTCAATTCAACTATTGCAGCTATGAATATGAATAATGTATCTGGAGACACACAGTGGCCAGCAGCTCCAGTGTGATGCTGAGGTTAATCACCCCAAGTGTTATCCAATCTCTCCACTGTGCAGTTACTACATTGTCCCTTGAAACTAATAAGAAATTTATGGGAAGATTCTTAGCAATCATTCAAATATCCTGCTCCTTGTTAAAACATCCCTGTGGATTTTGTGTCCTTTGATGATTCTTGCATGAAGAAAACTTTATTATGGTGGATGCAAAATGATGTTTTCCAACTTCAGTACTCCCTCCACATTTACCAGTCCACATTCAGCCTTCTTTGGTAGATAATACCTCCCCTCTTGCCTGTTTCTGTATTTATTATTTGTATGAACTGACAGCTTCCTGTTTTTTCTCCTGTTTTATAATTTATTACTGTTCTTATTTTGGTGCCCAAATTTTTCCAGATTTTACCAGTGGAACCCTTTCAAGTTGACTATTATTTCTTTGTGATATGACTGTCTTTAAAAAAAAAAATCACTACTTTACTTTCTGACACAACAGAATGTTCTAGGTTCATCTTGTAATAACCTGTTCCAGCCCCAGAAACAGCCTTTTCTTTGAGAATTGTTGGTTTCTTCAGGTGGGCCAAGGTGTTAGAGACTAAGACCTGGGCACCAAGTATGCTTACTGAAATGGACCATTTTAAGTGAGTTTGAACTTTTTAACCACTACCACAATTGAGACATGGAGTTTTCTTCACCCCTCAAAGTTCCTGTGTCTTGCTTGCTATTATACAATTTCCTCTGTCCAAAATGCCCCCATGTCCTGTCTTCCACACAGTCTGCAAAACCCAGATCAAATCTTCTTTCCTTCTTAGAATTGTATTCAGCTTCCTCAGTCAAGACTCCTGGTTCCCTCTTCTTAGTTCTCATAGAACAGAGGGTAAAAGTGCTTGTTTAGTAGTCAAAGTGCTCTAGTGAAATGGGTTCTCTTCCCACTGTGTGTCCTTGGGAACCTCTCTCTCTGACCATTGTTCTCCCATCTGTAGAATGGTCACTCTTGAACTATTCTCATATTCATCACCTGCAATCCTATCAGTTTAATTCCCAAAATATCTCTGGGATTTTTGTGCTTCTGTACATCTCCACAGCCATCACTCAGGTATTTCTCTCCTGTAATTCTAATCTCTCACCTTCTAGTTTTGGCCCATTATGATGCATTCTGTACAAGCCAAAGTTGTCTTTAGAAATGCCGATCAGCATCATTATTCACCAAGTGTTGTCCACTCCAGTGGCTTCTCAGTGTTGTGGTGAGCAAGGCCTCCCTCCCCACATGGCTTGCAAGGACCTTCTGGGTCTTACCTCTCCTTATTGATATCTCAATGAGTTCTCTTGACTTGCTTTCAGTGAATTCATCCAATTCTCCATACACTGTCCTACTCCCTATTGCTGGAATACTTTCCCCATCTCATCGGCTCAGTTCCTCTTCATCTTTCATATGATTACATCTTCAAAGAGGCCTCCTCAGACTTCTCCAATGAGCTCAGATTCTCCCACTGTGCACTCCTGTACTCTGTGTCACTTTTTTGGTAGCACTTACCATTGGGGTACCATCTCATTTATATTTTGTGATACGTCAGTCTCTCTGACTAGAATCTAATCTCATGACAGAGGGCACTGTGCCTCTCCTGAGATTGGCACTTCACGGGTATTATTTGAAAGAATGATAACCCCCTAAGAGTAAAGGGAGATAACACACATATGGCCAAGCATAGTAAGACACATGCAAAAAGTACTCAATGCTAGAGGTTCAGTAAGACATTGCTGTGTAAGGGAGATATATTTTTTTAATCCTCACCTAAAGATATGTTTTGTTTTGTTTTATTGAGAGAGAGAGAGAGAAACATGGATTGGTTGCCTCCCATATACATGCCTGACTGGGGATCAAACCCACAACCTAGGTATGTGCCCTAACTGGAAATTGAACCCACAACTTTTTGGTGCATGGGATGATGCTCCAACCACTAAGCCACCAACCAGGGATAAGGAAGGGATTTTTACACATTGTTTTTATCACTCTACTTGCCATTTTCTATTGTGAATTCTCACTTAGATGTCTCTACTATCCTGAAAATACCTTGAAGGTGGAAACCAAGTCAGAGTCCTGCTATTGCTCCAGCACCAGGTACAGTGTCTGTGCTTAGGAAGGGCTCCAAAAGTGCCTACTGAGTCAATGAGAGGTTAAATGAATGAAGTTATTTAACCTCCAGATACTTTTATTTCCCCATGAGAAAAGAAGAAAATATAAGCTTATAACTTAAGGGCTAGTCATGAGGGTTTAGCTAGAATTGATATTTGCAAATGCTTAAATCAGTACCTGGCAAAATCAAAAGTTCTTTTTGTTCAGTGAATTTACATAAATATGCGGGGCACCTACCAGACAAATGTCAGGAATTTGAGTGGACAGGCCCATCACAGAAAAGTTGTGTGTAGGATAAGGGGAACTTGTGGAGGGGTCATTTCCCTCTTCACCAACATAAGACAGCATCTGCCTGTTTCAGAACACTCCAGAGTGCTCATCATCAACCTCCTAAGTTCACATCAGTTTTCTAATCACCCTTTACACACTTTTAAAGACAATTATGAACTGTGAGATAGAATGGATTTTTTTCTTAAATTTCTCCCCACTGCTCATTAAAGTCATTGCTATTCAGTCTTGTTTATTTAATCAAACCTAATTTGAATTGCACAATATTAAAAACATAAAATTTATATATGCTCAATTTAAAGTTTCCCCCAATTATTTATAATTATTAGTTCTGAGCACATATGTGGATTTTCCTCACTTCCCCCCAAAATAATTCCTCAGCCCTAATATAGTCCCTTCTCAAAACCTCGTTTTACATGAAAACAAAGTTCTATCAATTCTGTAACTTTGAATAAAAATGTGATGAATGCCACATCTTCCCAACAAACCTAGTGATTGGCAGTTGGTCGCTTGGCACCACGACAGCCAGAGTACCTGAGTAACTTGCATCCAAGAGGCTTGCCTGTGAGGGTACAGCGCTCTTTAATGAGTCAGATGTGAAACCCTATCAGTGACCATTTGCTCGGGGTGATCCTTTCAGTTGTGAATGAGAAACTGAAAGATGGCAGCTGTCTCTTTAATATTCAGTTCATAGTTATGAAGTCATCGACATTTTTCACTTAAACTTTATTGGTGTGAATTCTCCTCTAGGAAACGGAATTATGCTTTCAATTCCTTACATCCCCGAACATAATCCTTTTTCTTCTGAAGAAAATAGGGCTGTGTCTTGGGGCTTTTTCTGAACGCCTTGTCAAAGCAAAAAGCCTTTTCTTTAGGGCCAGCATTCATCAGTTAAGCCTGTCTTTTACTCTAACTGAAAAAGAAAATGGTCCAGCCTTCCAACTGGCTATTCTCTGGTTGCCTTAATTCATGGGAAGCCAAGAAGGGAAAAATTGGTAGGTTCAACAGTGTTGGACAAGGATAAACAGAACCATATCACATTAACTGTAATTTACAGCATTTCAACACATCCCTGCTTCTGCCAAGCCAGCAAGAGCAGCCCCCATTGGAAAAAAGAGGGAGAATGAGGTGGGGCTGGGAGGTTGGAATAGAAAATCTGGATTTCTATTTTCTACGTCGGAGTTTGAGAATTAGAGACCCATCAGCACTTTCTTGAGTGTTTTGCTTATTCATGCTATGAAAATAAATATCACAAAATATTTTCTGGACTCTGCCTTTAGTCTGTTGCTAAAACCAAAGCCAGCGTGCTTCCAAACAGACTCACCAAGGCTCGTTTCACAAGACGGACGTTGGCCGGCTGGCAGGCGGCCACCAGAGGAGCTATTGAAATTCAATTCAAAATGATGTATTCCGCATGAAAATGCCCATTTATGAGCATTCAAAAGGATGAGAAAGTTCACAGGAAGATGACAGCAATGACAACTCCTAGGATGACCAGTGTTTCCTGGAGATGATTACCCCTAAGCACACATGTACTCCCAGAGCTCTGCTGGAGAGTTTGAGAAAGGCTGGGACTATTTGTGTTCAGATGGAATCTCTGTATGTGAAGCTATTTATTACAGGCTAAGTAAACAAATACATGCAACAGAAGGTTGGTGGAATTTGTAGTAAAATACCCATAGCAGGCTCGACATTGTGGATCCCAAACACCAGGCTCAGACCAGAGCCCAGAGCTGAGGGACCCTTTTCTAATGAGCACTCCCTAACACAAGCAGGGAAAGAACATCTGGAAGTTATGTTCTCTCTGGAGAACCCCAGGAAACACTGATACCATTTTTTCCAGTACATGACCTCGAAACCATTTTTCTAGCTAAAACGATGGCTCTGTTATTGATATGGAATTTAACAACTCAGCCCTCAATATTGTACTTTTTTAATTTAATCATCTTTCTCTCCAAGGGGATTGAAACAATCTCAACCATGGCATGGACTTCATCTCATTCACTGCTGCCTTCCCAGGGCTTGCAAAAGCATCCCCAGAAGCACGGTATGGTCAAAATGCATGTGCCTGGTCACAGAACTCTTCCAGAAAATTCATCTGCTACTTCTAGAAAATTCATCTGCTATCTATTAGGGAGATAGATAGCACCATCGATTTTAAAAAGAAATTACGGAAAAGGAGAATGCTCAGCAATTAAAAAACCTCTATTCGGAAATATTGTTTCATCCTCTGCATTGGGAGAAGACCAACCATTATAACATATTAGTAGTGGTCATTTCTTAGGTCCACTTCTATTGAACACTAGCAATTGAAGCAGCAAAGTTTGAGAATCATTAGCCTAACCTATCCTGGCATTGCTGAGAACCTATGTACAGAAATCAACTCAGATTAGGAAGCCTGTCCTCAGCTTGGCTGACTAATGGCAATTAACCACAGGACACAGGTCCTGCATGAAGCCATTCCATAGTTTCACAATGCTCCGAAGCTAGGGATGTCCAGTCTCCACTGTGACATGGGGCTCAGTGTAACCTTGTGTTTGGCAGGTGGAGGCATCATACATTCATTTGATAGTAGTAGCTCGGGGCTGGGAGGTTGGAATAGAAAATTCCATGTGCTAGGTACTGTCCTGGGCCCTGGAAATACAGCAGGATAAAATAAAGTCCCTGCATCATGGAGATTATTTTATTCTTGTGGGAGAGAAAGACATTTTTTAAAACGCATAATAGAAGGTCAGTGTGTGATGGGAGGTATGAAGAAAAGTAAATGGAGGAGAAGGTACTGATAATACTGCATTTGGGTGGAATTCTCCGGGGAGGGAACATTTAAACAAACACATGAACTAAGTAAAGGCACAAACAACATGAGAATAGGGGTCACTGCCATCTAAAAAGATCCAAAAGGTTTTTTGGTCTCAAGCAGCATCATACAATGACATAAAAACAATCAGACAAGAACAGTCATGACACAGTCATATCTGAATGCTGAAAATCATTGGAAACATTTTTGTTTCTTCCACTAGGCTGTAAGTAAGGAATATTCTAAAATATCTATGTCTGCCTAGTCATAATAAAAAGCTAAGAATAAGTTACTACATGAGACCCAAGTACATATACATTTGCAAGAAGTCTTTACTCTGTACTCCTGAATATTATTTTTAAAATTTTTTCCATACTCAACAAAAGAGAGGCAATATGTTTTTGAGTAGAAAGAGCACCAACCTTGGGGGACAGAGAGATGAACAGGGAAGTCTTGATTCTGTAAAGCCTCAGCCACGTCACCATGCATAAGTTGTCTCTGAGTCAGTTTCCACATTCGCAAAATGGAAATAGCCATGCTGGGTTTGTAGGGTTGTGGTGAAAATTATTTATGATAATGTTTATAAAGGCCTAGCCCAGTGGTCGGCAAACTCATTAGTCAACAGAGCCAAATATCAACAGTACAACGATTGAAATTTCTTTTGAGAGCCGAATTTTTTAAACTTAAACTTCTTCTAACGCCACTTCTTCAAAATAGACTCGCCCAGGCCGTGGTATTTTGTGGAAAAGCCGCACTCAAGGGGTCAAAGAGCCGCATGTGGCTCATGAGCCACAGTTTGCTGACCATGGGCCTAGCCTATCCAGCTGATGATGGTGGTCAGATAGTAATATTTGCCATGTTATACAGAAAATCAGAAAGAAAAAATACTTCCCCTAAAAGCCAAAAAGTACCACCTAAGGAAACATTTCCTTCACCCTTCCCCTGTCTTTAAGTTCTAATCCATTAGCACCAATGCTCACAGACCAGGCTACTTGTGGATGAGGTAGAGATGATACAGCTGCTCTTAGGCACACACACGCACCCATGCACACACACAGTATATATATTTCTGTTTTAGACATGGATGTCTACACACATAGTCTTCTGAAACTGTGGAGCTTCTTCAGTCTCAAATAAAACCAACTCACACTAAATGGTGTCAACTCAGACCTGAATTAGTGACATTAGAAGCCACAGAATATTTTAATGAAGTTAACCTCTTAAAGTGTGTAAATCAACCTTCTAATTAGAACGAGAACAACCTACCTAGAGGGGGATGAACTTCACTGAACTTAAATTTTTTTCAGTTAAACATTCATCCTCCATGCAACCATTTATGCATTTATCCAACCAAGAGATATCTACTGGGAGTTTGCTATGTGCCAGGCACCAGTTTACACGCTTAGGTTTCTGTGATAAATCAGATCACTTTGATGCTGACCTCATGGAATGTATATTCTAGTGCAGAAGATAGAGAAACACAATTAAAAATAATTTTATGAGTCATATGAGGTATTGATAAGTGCTATGAAGAAATTTTATTCAGGAGAAGTGGAGACCAGTGACAGTGCAGTGGAGGTAGGATAGGATATTAAATAGGGTGGTGAGCGCTAGCCAGTTTGGCTCAGTGGACAGAGCATCGGCCTGTGGACTGAAGGGTCCCAGGTTCAATTCTGGTCAAGGGCACATGCCTGGATTGTGGGCTCAATCCCCAGTGAGGGCTGTGCAGGAGGCAGCCAATCAATGATTCTCTCTCATCATTGATGTTTCTATTTGTCTCTTTCTCTTTGAAATCAATAAAAAATTAAAAATTAAAAAAACAATAACAAAATAAACAGGGTGGTGATGTGTGAGACGACAGATGAAATGGAAGAGTGAATGTGTGAAGACCAGGGAGAGAGAATTCTAGGCAGAGGGGAGAGCAAGTGCCAGGGCTCTGAGGAGAAAGTGAGCTAGAGTTTTTTGAGGCATAGCCAGAGGGCCACTGTGGCTGGAGCCATGAATAAGAAGGAGAGGGAAGCAGTGCCAGATCACCCAGGGCCTCATAGGCCATAATAAGGATTTTCTAATTTATTCTAAGTGTGAAAGAAAACCTTTGAATTTATTGATTTCAGAGAGGAGGGGAGAGGGAGAGAGAGATAGAAACATCAATGATGAGAGAAAATCATTTATCATTTGCCTTCTGCACATCCCCCAAAGGAGATTGAGCCTACAACCTGGCATGTGCCCTGAATGGAATCAAACTGTGTAACCTCCTGGTTCATAGGTCAATGCTCAACCACTGAGCCATGCCAGCTGAGCTATTTGTTTGTTTTCTAGTAAGGAAGTGGTTTTATCTGATTTTCTTTTTTTAATATGACATTGTTATGGGAGAAACAAAATCTGTGCGCTCTATTGCAGGACATGGCAGGGTCTAGAAATGGAGAAGGGAGATAAGATAACAAAACAGAGAGACTCATTAGGAAATCACTACAAGAACACCCTTGAAAGAACTGACAGGGACTTAGACCAGGGAAGTAGTAGTAGGCGTGCAATGAGAAGCAATCATATTTTAAAGTAGAGGAAACAGAACCTCCTGTTGGAGATGTGGATGTGAGAAAAAGGGAGAAATCAGGGGCAGCTTCTAATTTTCAGCCTGAGCACTGGGTGCATTACTGAGATGGGAGACAGGAAAGGGGAAACCAGGAGTGCCTTTGTGGCACATTAATTTGAAATGGTCCTTACAGACAGAGACGCTGAGCAGGCAAATGGAAGTGCGACAAAGATGCTTAGAGTTCCAGGAGGAGCACTCAGTCACTGTGGAAAAGATTTCATTTTTTTTTTCAGTAAGTAACATCTTACCAACTTGACTAATTGAATTTATCTAGAATTCTATACTCCATAATTACTGAATACAAATGATCTTTTAAATACATATGGAACTTTTATTAAAATAGACTGGAGAAAGAAGCAAATCTCAACAAATTTCAAAAGAGTATATTTTTCATCTCAGTGGTCTTAAACTAGAAATTAGTAACAAGATGATTAGAAAATCTCCAGTACTTAGAAATTAAGCAACCTATACTAAATTTATTTAACCTATAAATTAAAAAAAGGAAAACTATTTAAATGGAAATGAAAAATTACTTTGAACTGAACAATAATAAAACATGCCATATCAAAATGCGTGGGATGTAGCTCAAGCAGTGCTTAGAGGCAAAGTTTTAGCTTTCAATACATATCCTATCTAATAATGATGGAATATGCTAATTGACCATCACTCCATCACAAAGATGGCTGCACCCACAGCTGAGGCCAAGTTCCCATAAGGAGCCTTAACAATGAGCAATCAGCAGGAACCTGAGGCTATGCCCTCCCCAACCCCTGTAGGGGACCTCAAGGTGCGCTTCCCATCCTGGTGCTGGGCTGGAGACCTCAGGCTGCTCCCCCCCGCCCCAGTGCCAGGCTGGGGGACCTCAGGCCATGCCCCCCACCAGGTGGGGCTTGACAGGGGACCTCAGGTCACGCCCCAAACCCCAGCACCAGGCCAGGGGACCTGACGCTGTGCCCCCCTGCCTGGTGGGGCTTGATGGGGGACCTCAGGCCATGCCCCGCACCCAGCAGGGCTTGACAGGGGACCTCAGGCCATGTCCCCCACGTGGCAGGGGTTGACAGGGGACCTCAAGGCATGCCTCCTGCCCTGGTCTAGGCTGGAGGACCTCAGGCCACGTACCCTGCTTGGTGGGGCTTGACAAGGGTGGGACTGGCCAGGTCTGGATCTAGCCCAATTGGGGCGGGGCCCACCAGGTCTGAGTCTCATGTGATTTTGAGGCACATGTGGGTGGGTGGAAACTTGACTCTGGGTCCCATGGTGCACCCCAGACTCTGACAGGAGGAAGGTTTTCATATACATTTTACTAATTTTCTTTCATCTCTGACACTTCTATTATAGAGAAAGGGCAAATAGCAATATTAAGTTATTTCTTCTAATTAATCCCCTTTTAATGTGCACGAATTTTGTGCACTGGACAACTAGTATTAGAAAAGAAGAGTGAAAATAAATTATACGAGCTTCCACTCAATAAATGTAATAGCAAATTAAACTCAAAGGAAGTAAAAAATATTATACAGATCAGAACAAAAAGCAAAGAAATAGATGCCCAATGTACAATGAGGAAACCTAACAAAGCCAAAAGCTGATTCTTTGAAAAGATAAATAAATTGATAAGTAAACCCAGAGCAAAACTAATCAGGAAGAGAGAGAACACAAATCAAGATTTTAAAAGGCCACATACAACATTGCAGATTACATAGACATTAAAAGAATCATAACGGGTTATGTTGAATAACTTTATGCCAATAAATTAAACAAGTTCGATGAAATGGATAAATCCCTTGTAAAACACAACTTGTTAAAACTAACACAGAAAGAAACAAGAAATCTGTTAAAGAAATTAAATCTTTAACTAAAAATCTTCCCACAAAGAAAACTCCAGATTCCGATGGTTTCATCAGTGAATTTTTCCAAACATTTGGGGAGAATTAATAGCAATTTTATATAAACTCTTTCAATGTTTAAAGAAAGGGAACATTTTTAAACTCATTTTATGGGGTCAACATAACCCTGACACTACAACATGACAAAGCCATTACAAGTAAAGAAAACTACAGGCCCATCTCTCTCATTAACAAAATGTAATAAAAATGATTTCTTGAGAAAAACAAATTTCTCTGAAGATATTCCTTTGCTTCATGTCTGTTTTGCTCAGCCTAACTTGACAGTTGAGATACCTTCAAGGCTCAAAGAAAGGTTTCCAGAGGGAAACATTTTCAGTGGAATCTTGCATTAAAAAACTAGATGCCTATAGTTTGCCTGATATCCCCAAAGGATATATTTATGTCCCAAGGACAAAATTAATCACAATTCCTCTCTATGGGTCCAGCCCATTTTTTGGTCCATTTACAGAAAACTATTTAAATTAAGATAGTAAAATGACATCAGCTCCGCTCACCCACATCATTTGCATAACAAATATCTGCTAACACAAAGGTTGGTAACAGTGAGATCATTCCCCACTGTATTCTCCTGATGAGTTGCAGGTGAAAGCAGGCACACACTCACGTACTCGGAAATACTCAAATACTAGAAAGACTTGTAACCACTTGGCACCAATCACAGTGATAAAAAGATGTGATTTTGTTCAAGAACAAAGAGCAATACGCCATCTCAAGTTATTTTTATATGATAACCTGTAATTATTGCTATAATAAAAAGATAGTAGTTTAATATTTCCTTGCTTATGAAATTGTCAAATTATCCTTGTGTGCCATTTTATTCATCTGGGTACCCCTGAAATATGCTCACTTTGATTTGGCCATTTTGGAAGAGGGACCAGCTAGGCCAGTGGTTGGCAAACTGCAGCTCACGAGCCACGGTTTGCTGCTCTGTTGACTAATGAGTTTGCCGACCACTGACCTAGACTCTCGATTCCAATAATTACAGGCTGTTGTTGTTCCTTGTGATTAAGCCCCTATCCCAGTGGTCGGCAAACTCATTAGTCAACAGAGCGGCAAACTGCAACTCTCGAGCTGCATGTGGCTCGCGAGCCGCAGTTTGCCAACCACTGATAGGCTAACCCCGTGGTCAGCAAACTGCGGCTTGCAAGCCACATGCGAGCCACATGCAGCTCTTTGGCCCCTTGAGTGTGGCTCTTCCACAAACTACCACAGCCTGGGCAAGTCTATTTTGAAGAAGTGGCGTTAAAAGAAGTTTAAGTTTAAAAAATTTGGCTCTCAAAAGAAATATCAATCGTTGTACTGTTGATATTTGGCTCTGTTGACTAATGAGTTTGCCGACTACTGGGCTAACCTATCAGCAGTGCAACTAAATAATCAAATTGCTGATTTATTCTACTGAACTGACCTGACATTTCATATGTGCTTACAAACTAGTCAGCTGCAGTTGCTACAGGGCAATGATTCTCCAAGTGTGGTCCCCAGATCAGCAACATGAGCTTCACCTGGGAACTTGTTAGAAATACAAGTTCTCTAGCTCAGCTCAGATCCATTACATCAGAAACCAAGTCAGAAACACAGCAGTTTGGGTTTTAGCAAGCTTCTCCAGGTGGTTCTGATCCCCTCTCAAACCTGAGGGCCACTGAGACAACCACTGAGTATCCAAGGGTTATCGAATTCATTCTCTTCTTGCAACACATATGCTATTTGGGGCTCACATATACAACAGCTTCCCCTGAGGCACAGTTTTCAAGGGAAACAAAAGGAAAAGCATGTTGGGGAAATAAAAGGCTACAATAATGTGAAGTCTCTCTAACTACTGATAGAGAGTAGTACTTGTCTCTCCGTTTTGGCTACGGCCTAGATAAAATTGTTTATAAACTTAGGCATAGTCTCTGGACCCATTGGCTTTGACTCCACTCTTGACTTACTCAAGAATACAGAATGGCAAGTTAGTGGGAGTGATGGTGCTGTCTACCATCATGACTTGCCTATGGAATGAGGGGTGGTTACAAGACTGGGTGCTGAGGCCTGGGTTTGAAGTTTACCTCCCCCTCTGAACCTTTTTGTGCCTCGATTTCCTTATCTGTAAAATAAGAATAATTGCTCCTATCTCAAGGTGTTGTGTATTAAGTACAAGAAAATACACGTACAGCATTCTTAGGATAGGACTTGGCACATAGTAAGTCCTTAATAAATATTAGCAATTAATATTACTAGCATTGATATTATTAAATCAAACAAACATAATCTCTTCATAAATTTCATTTTATGATAGATGTATCAGACTGGGCCCTTTCGATAACAAGTGACAGAAACTTATAGCTAGATTAGGCAAAAAGAGAATTTACTGGTCTTTGGAAATGGTGGCCTCAGGGATGAATGTAACCAGGACCTCAGATACACCCAAGACCCTCTCTCATTTCTGCTTCTCTCGGCATTGCCTTCATTCTCTTAGGAAACAAGACTAGCTTCTTCTCCACGTGTTTCTAGTTATACAGCCTCACCATTTCGTGACCAGAGCAGACGATCTGATGAAAACTCGCCAAGGACGGCATGGACTAGCCTGGGCCACTGCACTTCTCAGGACCAGTTTCTCTGGGCCAGGGAGGGATGCCTTCCCATTCCACACACCAGATGTGGCAGTAGCCCAAATCGACTACGCGTTTTGCTGAGGATTTATATCCCTTTGAGGTAAGCCTGGAGCAGCCTTCCTGAACCATATGGCTTGAGAGAAGTAACTCACCATTTTGTTCTCTCTTCCTGATGTTGCTGTCATTCTCACCACATCACAATCTGGTTCTTGGTGAGGGTCCCATCTTTCATGACTTTTGTGGAGTTTGACCCCAGGCTGAAAACGGGAAGTGTTTATTTTACCTGACAAAGTACCCATGGCTGAAGGGCTTGGAGCGCTGGCGTACAGTACTTTCTCCCCCTCCAGATGGGGCTGTAATTATAATTTAACTGTCTGGGTCCAACTTAAGGTGAGGAAAAAATATATTAAGTTTACACACATGTTATTCCCCTGCCCCCACCCACATCCCTTCAGCTCTCCACATTTCAGACACAACCACCTTTTGGGGGAGATGCATGTGTGTATGGATGTGTGTGTACACACCCGTCGCGTTACAATTCTCATTTTGCAAAGTTTATGCAAAAACCAAACACCTGGGTTCAGAGTTTCCTAAAGGAGTCATCTGAAGTAGGTGCTTTATGCCAAAATGTCACAAAGATTTATGTGCTTTCATTTGTGCATTAAATTGAGGACAGGTGGGAGAATGCTCAAGCCTGAGAAAAACTGATAGCTCATTTTTCCCTCCGAAGAGAGATGGCTGTTATGACTACTACTGGTTCAGATAAAATAGATACAGACCTTGTTTTAAAAAAAAAAAGGAGGGTTCATGTTTGAAAAGCAATATTTCAGCAGTCAAATGATTACCTCTGCGATCATGTTTCTCACAAATGGGGATGCTGACCTGGGATTCCAAGGCAAGTCCAGTCCCAGTTCCAACAGCACAGGCAGGACCATACCCAACAGCCAAGCAGACAGCCCGGCCTCCATCAAGCTCGCCCAGAAAGGGTCTCTGAAATTGAAGCAAATGGCGGCCTCAACACATTCCATTGTAATGGCTTGCAACAGAGTCAGTTACACATATGTAACCACTCATTTTTTAATTTGATTCTTGTTTCAAACACCTTTTCAGGACCCAATACATCTAAAAAATGTCATCACTTGATAGGTCGCTACTCTATGCCTGGCCTTGAAACAGCCAATTGGATGTGGTGAGTCTTCACCTGGATTTGAAATAAGAGTGTGAATTTGCATTTCAGAAAGGGAATACTATTTGGAAAACATGGCCAAGCCAGGTTTTTCACAAGAGAAATGAGCGCCTGAGAGCTGGTGGCCAGCCTCACCTGGGGAAGGACACACCGCCTGTCCCTGGGATGACCTGGAGGCAGATGGGATAAATCAAGGCGATTCTGTGCACAGCCATCCCTTGAGGTTCAAACTGAGCTTCTGAATTAAATATGTATCAGACCATTGACTGATTTCTGAAGCAAGAATTTTCTATTTGGAAGCCAGAGCTATGTTCACACTGAGGGGCTAAGGATAGACCATTAGTCCCTGATTTTGTATGACTTCATTCAGTTGCCTGAATGCAAATGAACTTTGAAACTGTAATGGTTTCTGATTTTTTTTCTTGTGTCAGCAATTACAGTTCTAGTGATCTGTCATTTAAAGTGACCACTAAATAAAATAACCAGATAGTAAGAAATGCTCAACGAGCAACAGGAAAACTTCAAGATAAAGTGCCTATAACTCCCAGACATTTCTACATGAGCTTATTTAACAGTTCAGCTTGTGATACGCATGTGTTTGCGGGAGTGATAACTATGGCTGTTGAAGGGAAGTAGATAAAGGAAGACATTTTATAAATTGGAGATAAATGGTGTTAATAGTTCAATAAGATAAATGCTAGTCTCTGAAAATGAATTCCAGAAGGAATTGCAACACAAGAGCTGACACTACATTTTTTTTTTTTTGTATGCCAGAAAAACACACTATCTTGCCCCCAGATTGGAGAGGGGCCTATGAACAATATTGGGATGATACTCTATTTAATTTCTGGAATGTGCACCTTTTTTGCTTGTATTACTTTTTAGCTAAAGTTTTCATTAAAATTCCACTGCTTGGTGAGAGTTAAACATGGTTACTTTATAATTAAAACAAACAAAAAAATCTATTCTCCATGGTTTAAAAAGCATGCCTTGAAAGACAGCCCCACCTTAAATTTGCACAGTTCTTTGTAATAATGGATCTTAACTGTTTTAACATACAAATAACTGCTTCAGTGTCAGTGAATCCATGGATGGTCTAATGCCCAAATGCTGTACAAGGTTGTGGAGTTGGGTTACCACCCTCAGCTCTGCCCTTTATAACTGCTTGAGGAACAGTGGGTCCAGAGGCCTTAGTAATGCCCAACTGCAGGGTTATAGAGTCAGGTTACCACCACCAGCTCTGCACTTTGCACTTTCATCTACACTCTCTAACTTGATCCAAATAACAGTCCTCTGAGAATCTTATTCCTCAAGCCTGACCTGAAAACTCAGAGCTGACCACTGCTAACTAGTCCAGAAGCTTTTGCTTTCTCAGCCTGACTCTGGTGCTAGCATCACCTTCCCAGGTAGGATCATCAGTAAGGCTACACCACGTCTTGCTTGGTAGGCTGAATATTCAGAATGTGGTGTTCAGGTTACCAGTCTGTATTTCCACAATGCCTCATGGGAATAGTGCTATTGCTTTTCTCCACACATCACAAGTTCTCCAAGAGAAAATTCACTTGTGGCTTCTTAGTACCAGAAGCAAGCTGTCTCAAACACCTCCCCACCATTGTCTCCCCATCATTGGCAATGAACCCCATCATGACTTAATAAAAACAAGAGCTAATGGTTAGGACTGGCTTTATACCAGGCTCTCCACACTTATTGACTTATTTAATCCTTACAACAATCCTACTGGATAGGTGGTATTATTTTCCACTTTCCACCATTTTTTTGGCTTTTGGTTTGCTCATGGTCACAGTCAGTAAAGGTTAGACCAGGACTCAAATCCCAGCTCTGAGTCCAAGTTCTGACCACTTGACTCCACTTATCAATAAGATAAGAAAATATATACACTTGTAAATAAACAAATGTGTGTGTGTGTGTGTGTTTTGACCAACAGTTTTATTTCTTTTACTTATGTGAATATGCAACCAAGAAGACTGGGAATACCCCAATCAGTTGATGGGATGTAGAGTCTGAGAAGGAAGCTGTAAAGAATAGAGGTGAAGAGAGGCAGTGGCTGCTGGGGACTCAGCTATGAAGGAAAGCTGCAGACGGTCAACTTCTCTTCTTTGTTCACCACCAACAACAAGGTGTTTGGGAGTCCCATAGGAGGAGGTTCTGTGTAGAGGTGAAGTGATGGTTCCAGGGGGTAAGGAGTGAAGAGCAAAAAGGGAAGTGCCATGTGATTCTACTCAGCTGTAGCTGGAAGTCTAGAATGGCTCATAACCAATGGCTACTGTCTACTGGGGAACATTAATTGGAAACTATTGCTGTTTACAGTCTCATGACCTATTATTGTGCTACCTACATGCCTGTGTCAGATGGTTTACAGTAAAGCATACAATAGGGGGCTTGGTTCTAATGACAGCAAGGCAAACTTGACAAGAGTTGGCCTTTTCCTGTACACCCCTGAAACTGTGGATGAAGTAGAACACACAGGCATGCCTTTGTCAGAGGGGGCAACGAAGCCAGTCTGTTCACCAGTATGGAAAGAGGCTTCTGTTCCTTTAGTGGTGCACTCCAGAATGTAGTAGACTTGAATTTAAGGATCATGTTGTTCAAACAATATAGATTTTTTAAGTAGCAGATTCACTCTCAACATAGGCAGACGCCTATACTAGAAGGTACATTAGGGAACAAGGATAGAAAAGGAAACCTCGGATTCCTATCTCCCAACTCAGGCCTACCCAAGGCATGACCCAATTGAAGGGAATGATACCAAAATTGATCTGAGTGGGCATAGTTGCATTTGACTGAGTTAAATATGTACAAGAGGGATTCCACTGATATCCTCCTAGGCAATGCTGGTGCTGAATTGCACATTGGTGTGCTGGACTAGCCAGTGACCGTTCTAATTAATTGGACAGTGCCAAAGTGCCTTGCTGTAGCAGTTTAAAGTATAGACTATCACCTTCTCTGAATGCACATGTGATGCTGTACCTGTGGACCTGCACATGCACACATACCTACACATACATCTCCAACACTGCAGCAAAGGCATTATGTGTGGGAATCCCTAGCTTTAAGGGTGCATTTTTTATCCTCAAAGCCTGGCTCAAATACTGCCTTCTCTGGGCAGCCCTCCTTACTACTCTCCTACTGGGCATTATCTCTCCTTCTTTATACTTCTGTCCTTGCCATTTCTTCCACTCTGCCTTTTATTTTAGGTGATTGGAGATTTGACATCCTGTCTAGGAAGTGAGCTTCTGGATCATTAGTGACCCTTTTTTCAAGAATATTTACAAAGCCATTTTTTAATATAATTTTTATAGAAAATAAAATACCAAATGGGTGAATGAGTGAGCCATTTCATTTATGTGCATGAAACAGAGATATAGATAATGAAGTATGTGTGAAAACACTAGTTATGTTAGCATGAAATACTTTACCTTCTGAGGGTTCAATGTGGCCAAACCATTTTTGTCTGTGTCCCTAGTCTCTCCTTCCACTTCCCCAACACCAACTGCCACTCTCAGAATGGTAGGATAGAAAACCACTGAATTGCAAAGGAATCATGACACTTGGAAGTTGGAATCTATCCTGGTAGAGATGGGAGGTGTTGAGTCAAAACAGCATATACCTATGAGTTTTTCTAAAGAAGTTATAAGCATAACCCATGGACACAGACAATAGTGTGATGAAGGCCTTGGAAGGTGAGGGGGGAAGATGTAGGGTGGAGAGGGTCAATGGGAAAAAGGAGGATATCTGTAATATTTTCAATAATAAAAAGACCATATGAAAGGTCTCTCTCTCTTTCTCTTGCTCTCCATCTATTTTATCCCCCTAAATTCCTAATTACTTCAATATCCTACCAGGAAGCAACTTTTTCCCAAGGCCCCATTGTGGTCCTTGGAGGAGAATTACAATACCACCTTCCTCCCTGGAAGTCAAAGGGCCAGAGCCAGACCCATCTTTCACAGACTCAGCATAGAGAGGGGGCAGGCTCTCTCCTGGGACCTTGAACCTTGATCTCAGAACTCAACTGCAAGAGCACCCTGTTTGATCAGGCTGGCCTGCCTGTTGCTTTGCTTCCCTGCCTGCTCCCGTCTTCCTGACCTTCCCAAAAGCACCTGCCTACTTTTCTACCTTCTTATTCCTCACTGAGAACTTCCCAATGGCCTCCTAATACATTCTTCAAGGCTTCAATTAGCCAGGTAAGTTCACGTTGCTAGCAACCATACTTCTAACCAAGAAGTGCTTCCCAAAGCAGTGTTCTTTACATGCTCTGACTCCACATGTCCTGAGATAGTTTCAGCTGCTACAGACAAGAGCACTGAGCTGATAACTAGTCTTGTCAGTAGCAAAAAAAAAAAAAAAGAAAAAGGAAAAGAAAAAAACTATTGCATGTGAGGGGTTGTGTCTTCTGAAGAACATCACCTCTGCCAGTCTGAATTAAGCTGCCCCTCAATATCACCTGTCTAGCCCAGCCGGCATGGCTCAGTGGTTGAGCATCGACCTATGAACGAAGAGGTCATGGTTCCTTCCTGGTCAGGGCACATGCCTGGGTTGCAGGCTTGAACCCCAGTGTGGGGCTTGCAGGAGGCAGCCAATCCAAGATTCTATCTCATCATTGATGTTTCATATCTCTCTCTCTTCTCTCTCTCTCTCTCTCTCTCTCTCTCTCTCTCTCTCTCTCTCTCTCTCTCTCTCTCTCCCTCCCTCCCTCCCTCCCTCCCCCTCTCCCTTCCTCTCTGAAATCAATAAAAATATATTTTTTAAAAAAGAATGAGATGTGGTTGTCCCAAGGTAGTTTTAAAAATATGTATATGTATATAATCTGCCTATATTGTGGGGTATCTCCTTGCAAACAATTTAAAAAGCCACTCAAATGAAAATATTCTACACCACACACACACACACACACACACACACACAGCAGCAGCAGCAGCAGCAGCAGCAATAGAAGTTACTTTTGCTGCTTTATCAAAGATGAGAAGGTTTTAATCACCATGTTGTCATGGACAAATCCAGTCACTAAAGATAATTAATTTGTTTCCTTAATGAACCTGACTCTCTCTCTCAATGCCCTTGGAAAAGCTGCAGTACTATTACTTAACTACCTTTAGGAGTATATTGAAAATGACTCCATTCAATTGGATCAAACTGGTTAAAGTAGTTAAATCAAATCTTTAGAGTTCCAACCCAAATATTTCTTTATTGGTTCTTATACGCATAATTACATATGATTTACAATGACGCACAAAATTTCCGGAAATAAAAGCAGGAATCTCTATTCAAAATTTCACCCAATCCAGAAAAAAAAAAATACTCGTATACCCAGGCAACAGAAGACAGATGTCACAAACATGGGACACGTGAGTTTACCGAGTCCATCTTCACTACCCCCTGAAGCCCCATAAAGGGAAAGCAAGGTCTTGGTGATGCCCAGGGGTAAATAAAGTTCTCAGAGGTTCTAAAACCTTTTGTGTTGCTCTACAACTTCCCTCCCAGTGACTGTGTGATTAGAAACAATTCCCCACAGTAGGAAGCAATCTGCAGAAGAGCAAGCTCAGAGGGAGGCATGTGTGTGGCAGTGGCAGGAAGAGGACAAAACCATGTGGGGTCTCAGAGAAACATTCAAGGTGAGCAATGTCGTGGGAAACGGCTACAATTATGTGCTGGAACTAGAATGGCCATAGAAATGTCTAGAGCCGGGGTGTCTGGCCCTACCACTGCATTAGGTGTGAGTTAATGAAATGTTTGACCAAATATAGCAGGCTAATTTTTAGGTTGATAATTTTGTATAGCCTGAGAATGATGTTATAAATATCCAAATGGCTCCTGACAGAAAAAAGATTCCCCACTTTTAGTCTAGAGGCTGAGGGATTTGCAGCTCAGACCTTGGCCTCTAGGGAAGATGGGAAGGTAGAAGTATTATGTTGGCTCATGAGGGAAGGTTAAGCAACCCAATATTAAACTGCTTATCTAAGCTGAACTTGTGAACTGCTGAGGTTTCTCCACTCTGGGTAATAATAGCTGCACACAATTATCAGCTCTAAATAACAACCATTGTTGAAAGGAACCTGGGCCAAAATACTGATTGGGCATTTGCAAGGATTTATGGGTGAAATCAGCTCATGCAGTTGAGCCTGGCCATATTCTTCCCCATCATCACCCTCTCAAAAACAAAACAGAAAAGGAAATGAAAAAGAGAAGATGTTCTCTCCAACTACCAACAGACAGATTGGCTTCGTTAGGTCAAGTTGGATCCATGTTCAAAAAGGAGAGGCTCATAGTCCATCTCCCAATCTAAATAGACAAATGAGAGCCCTCTGTCTTTTATGGAGGGCCTGCCAGACTCCCTGTGCTTGGGTCCTCATGTCTCTCTTCAGCCTACTTCACACCTGTCCTCCTGTCACACCTTTGGTATACCTGTCACTCAGCCTTCAGCCACTTTCTAGACCTTACTCCATGTCTTGTGTTTGCTGTTTCTCTGCCTGGAATGCTCTTTCCCATAATCGCTCTTCTCTTAGCTCTACATTTATTCTTTTTTTTTTTTTTTTAATCCTCACCCAAGGATATGTTTTTATTGATTTCAGTGAGAGAGGAAGGGAAAGAGAAAGAGAAAAAATTGATGCAAGAGAGAAACATTAATCAGTCACCTCCCACATGCACCCTGAACAGGGATGGAACCCGCAAACTAGATATGTGCCCTGACCAGGAATTGAACCCACAACCTTTTGGTGTACAGGATGACACTCCAACCAACTGAGTCACCTGGCTGGGGCAAACATATAAAAGTCAACCTCCACAAGGAACACTTCCCTGGAGACTCTTGAGTAGATCCCATCCTGTTATCTCCTTGAGCAGACATGTCAAATTATGGTTGAGGGTCAAATCTGGTAGTCCACCTGGTTTTGTAAATAAAGTTTTATTGGAACATAGCCATGCCTATTCATTTACAGATAGGCTGTAGCTGCTATTGTATGATAATAGTAGAGCTGAGTAGTTGTGACAGAGACCATATGGCTGGCAAAGCCAAAAAGAACTTATTTTCCTTCACAGAAAAAGTTTGCTGACCCCCATTCCATAGATTTAACACATCCTATATTTATATTCTCTCTACTCATTTATGATTATTCTGCTCAAAGCTGTATGTCCAAATATGCAGGATCTTGTCTATGTTATCCCCAACATCCATTACATTGCCTGGCACAAAGACTGCACACAGCACTAAACTAAGCAGGGGGATTACCATCCCTATTTTCATGACGGAAACACGGAGTGGGAATGGGAGAAATGTATCTGTGCTGGAGGGCTTCATTGGAGTTGGGTTATTATCCCTTTTGCTGTAGTTTTCTTTATAGCCCTCATCTATATTGGTTGGTTTAGAATCTGTCCCTCCAACTGGAATGTGAGCTCCACGAGGCCAGCTGCCATGTTTCCCTGTCTTACTCACTGTGGTGTCAGCAGCACCGTGAACAGTGCCTGGCACTTAGTAAGTGCTTAATAAATATGGTTAGTGACTGAACAAATGAGTGAATGGATATTCTTAGCCTTAGAAGGCTGTGTTGCTGACTCTGCCTCAGAGTTGGATGAAGACAGTGCTGTGTACATGGAACATAACTACAATCATAAAAACCAGCATATGTATTTTTTCTCAAAAGTACATGGTCATGTTCCAGTTATTTATGTCAATAGAGGGATGTTCTTGCTCTTGAAATCCTGAATACCAATGATCTAGGCACTCTTCCTCTTTGAAAAAAAAAGACCTCTCCTTGTGTAGCTGTGACCAATGAACTTCCTCAGTGGGGATTTCATTTTTACTAAATCAGTTTTCCCCTGGGAAGCAAAGAGAAGAGGTAGGCATGATAGGGGAAAGAGTTACAAATATTATAAACCTCAGGCCCAGGTTTGAATCTACCATTTATTGGTTATATAACCTGGGAATAAATTCAGTAACTCCCCATGCCTCATTGTGCCCATTCAGCAAATAGTGACACAAATATCAACCTTTCTGGACTGTTTTGTGATAACGTGTTTCGGAATTGGGAGAGTATGATGCACTGTGTAGGTCCATGAGGAGCTGTTCATATCAGCAGCAGCAGAGGCAGCAATAACAATAACTTCAGAACAGAGTTAATGTTCAAAGAACTGGTATGATAGAGAACTAGTATACAAGCGTACTTAAGAACTAAACTACCAAAGCATAACCCCCAGTTCTGCCATTTCCTACCTTTTTTGTTGTTATTGTCATTAATAAAAGTTTTGCTCCTCAAAAATTCCTCAGGCCCCTGAGAACTTTCTCTGCAAATTTCATTCATAACCTCATAGCTGATATGGGGATGCTCCTAGGAATAAAATATGGGTCAGTCCCGTAGTCAATATCTCAGAATCTTCTCTCTAAACCATCTCAACCTGAAACTGGTTCTCTATCCCAGTCTGCAAAATGGCACCTTTCAATGATTGTCAGGACTATGCCCAATATACATGAAAAGAAGGGCCAAATGAGCTTAAAATATTAACACTTGGTCTGGGAAAGGCATAGAGAAGGTAGTCAGTGGGTAGAACTTTTCTTTAAGGTGCCAATATCCCCACAAATCAACAGTACAGACCCCACTTCATCTCCTAAGATTACACTGGAAGTTGGAACTTGGTTTAGCTTTTCTTGGGAGAGGAACAAGAAGAGGAGGCATGCTGACATGGCTCTTCTCTGAATGGCCTCTTTCTTTCCATCTGTGAAGTCAAGGCCAATGACTAGACTCTCTGAAGAACAGAATCCAGCTTTGAAACTCTCTGATCCGAGTTTTCACTGAGCCAGAGCTATCTCTTCCAGGTTGAGTATTCACCTGTCTTCAGTCAGCCTCACTACTATAACCCTGGGCATAGTGGATTGACCTCATGGATTTTGCTCCATTCTTTTGAGATCTACTTAAATCCCTTCAGCCTGAGTGACACTTTGAGCAAGTTTTCATGAATGGGTCAGAGGAAAAAGTGCCCACACCACATACCTAATCAGAGTATATATTTTTTTCATGTATGCTGCCATAAGCCTTTTTTATTAATATATTTAGTCAGTCTGAGGATTATGCTTAGATATTCATGTTTCTAAAACTTCATCCTAAAGATAAGGCAAGCAGGAATTTGCTTCCAAAGCAACTTACTGTTGCTACCTTTAAATAATTGAAGGTTTTAGCACAGTGATTTAACCTTAAGCCTCTTGGTAATCCCAGCAAACTCTAGGTGTCAGAAACTGGAAGGCAACGCTCCTGCACTTTGCCATGCACACAAGACCTAGCGTTAATGGAGTCTAGCTAAAAACTAAAGACCATTTCAAAACTGGAGAATGAGACATGGGCAAACCAAGGATCCCACATAAATCCTCTGTGGAACCAGAAAATGAGCATCTAGTTGAAAAATGTGCCGTTTTTTTTTTTTCTCTCCAAACCCCTTCCTACCATCTCCATGTAACATTAAAATTTAGCCCTAAATAACTGCAGCATGGGACAGAGCCACAAAATACAGGCAGCAAAAACCTTTCCTGCAGTGCACCAATAAAGATAATCCCCTTAATGCTGACGGTGGCACTGTTTTTATCACCAACCCCAAAGGGCCTGACAGAAATGGGGAGAGAGTGGGAATCCCAAGAGCAAATAAAGACCCCTCTGGGATTAAAAAGTCAGCAGCAGAGGGCACTTCTGAAGCCCCAACCCCAGGCAGGCTGGAGAAACGGTGCACATGTTCTAGATAGGGTACTGCCCTCACAGGCAGTCAGAGCTGTCTGGTGCCAGAAGCCATTCATCAGACTCTGCAGAAAGGGCTGTCAGTTTGGCCTGCAGGCCTCCAGCCAGCCTGTCAGGATCCAGGCTCACAGCCAGAGTGTCAGGGGCTGCGGCTGGTAGCCAACCAGAACTTTGATGTCGAAGGGTTGGCCAGATGGTATGTGAGGGTGGCCAATGGGCTACAACACCATCCACTCTGCTCCCAGGTCAACAGTCTGAAAGTGAGCTGGCCACTGGAGTATCTCTAATAAAGATGGAGGTAGACATTTTGTATTGTTAAAAAAATTGTTCAAATTATTTCAGTATTTGTTTTGTTTAAATTTCCATTACACATGCTTTTCATTATGCAACTCAATTAGTATATAAAAGATTTTTCTGTTTAAAATTTTTAAATGAACATAATTGTTCAATTTGGAAAGATTACAATGCTTTTATTTAATCAACACTGCAATAAATACATTGCTCTATAATGAACCCCATACTTTTAAGCCATTAACCATTCAATAAATTTGCAATATGGATGGTTCTTTATGGAGAAGAAGATAAATAAAGCTATTGAGATGAATGTATGACAGCTATGATGCTAAGCAGCAAATTATAGCTTTTTGCTTCTCATCCACTAGAGTTGTACCTTGATTACAAACATATGCAAGTGTAATAAACAGCATACATTTCAATTATTATTTTGAACATGAGGTACACTGGACATTCAAGAAAAACCCCACACCGTCGGTGCCTCTGTACTCCATGGCATCCTCCCACCAAGAAGCTCTTTTGCAGTTTGTCCAAAGGTGAATCTGTCATTTGCCTTATCAAACCAGACTGCGCCTGCCAGGACAGAAATGACATCAGGCCAGCAGGACCAGCTGGTTATACTGGGGATCTCAATATTAAAGCCACTCCCCTCATATGATGCTCCCTGACACTCAGAACCATTATCTGTACCCTTCCAATCTCAGGAGATCTTGTGAGGTCTCAAAGCAGCTGAGGGCATGTCTGCCATGGCAAAGAGCTTCCAGGCCCTGCCTTCCATCCTTTATCCCCGCTAACACAGGAACTACAGCTGGAATGACAAACTTCCCCATGTGCATCACCCTCATCTAAACACCTTCTGTTCCTTCTAACGCTGATTCCTCTACAGTGCCAATGAACCCTGATTTCAGACAAAGCCACTTAGGGCTTGGAGAGGTTCAGGGTTGGCATCGAGGCCCAGAACCAAGATGAGAATTTAATTATGTCTCTAATCCAATGCACCTCATTATTATTGGTAGCTATACTATTAATAGTACCAATCACTAAAATAATGTATTAACATTGCAAATAAGGACCAATGTGGAGTGATTATTATGTACCAGGAATTATTATACTGTATTGTATAGACGAGGAAAGTGAAGCTTAGATGTCTGGGAACCTGGCCCACGGTCACAGGAAGAAATGGCAAACCCAGAGCAAGCTATTCAGCTTCTCCTAGGATTCATTCTCTCTCTCTCTCTCTCTCTCTCTCTCTCTCTCTCTCTCTCTCATATCCTCATCTGAGGATATGTTTTTATTGATCTTTTAGAGAGAGGAATAGAGAGAGAGAGGGATTGGAAGAGACATTAATTAATGAAGATTCAGGTGATGGGACACACTGGGCCAGGGCCCAGGGTTCTCTCTTTAAGTGGTTCTCAGGAAGGTCCCCTAAACCTTGTCCTATCTCTTCTTCATATTCTATTCCTGTGGTTTTGGCCTCGCACAGGAAATCTTAGAATGATCACAAATGGGAACTCTTCTTAAACCTCTCCTCCCTGCAAGTCAGGAGAGATGGGGACCCACAAACCATGCAGTGGGAACCTCCCTTGGTATCCAACTGGCCACATTTGGCTTGTAAGACTGAGAGCTTTTAGGAACAGAGAACTAAGTCTGTGTGGATGTGGAATGGACAGGCCTGCTTTTGAGCTTCACCTCTCTTACTAACTTTTTTACTATGGCCACATTCCTTACTCTCCATGTGCTTCATTATCCTCAACTATAAAATGAAATCATGACAAATCCTACCATATACAGTTATTATGAGATATAATAACTATTTTAGAGAACAAAATTTAACTTGGCTTAATATGTAGTGTATAGTAAATGCATAGTACCTAGCATATAATAAATGCTGAATGAAAGACACTGGGTTTCAGAGTTACAGGTGTAGAGAAAATCTAAACAATTGAATTGCTCAGTCAACAAATATATATTGAACATCCATTATTTCTGGATACCACTCCAGGCATTTGAAATTTCTGCCCCAGCACTTACTTTGTAGTGTGTGTGTGTGTGTGTGTGTGTGTCTGTGTGTGTGTTGTGGCGGTTGAGGCATAAAATCAACAAATTTACAAATATATAAATTATATATAGTATTTCAGATTGTGAAAAAAATAAGGAGAGGTGAATGAAATGAGTGGTTAGGATGAAGTGAGGGCTATTCAAGGAGGTGATGTTTAGGTAAGCTCTGAATGAAGATTCAGGTGATGGGGCACACACAGTGGTGCCTCAGACACTCTAGGAAGTCAACAGACATTTAGTAGAGGTAGGCCAGTAATCCAGTCAGCAGCCAGATTTGTTTGTTTCGCCATTCAATCATTTAAGAGGACTTGCTGTGTGATAGGTACTAGGGGAGAGAGAAAAATTGTCTTTAAGTTCAAACCAGTTTGTGGTCCTTCTGCATTATGAATCTGCTAATACATGGTTGGCAGGCTGGCCTTTTCTATATTCCAGAATATACCAGGGCCCAGATCTCTCTTTTGAGAAGAAGAGCGAGGAGTATGAGAGAGAAAAGGAAGTTAGGTTCAGACCTAGGTGACAGATATGTAAAAGGACCCCTGGCCAGTGGTTGAATCCATGTTTGTTCATTCAGTGAGAGGCAATATTGCACATAGTGAATACAGGGGTTAGGAGTTGAAGAAACCTGGCTTCAAATCCCCTTTGTGCAGTTTACAATAGTGTGTATTTCTTCCTGAGTCTCTATTTCCCCATATGTAAAATGGGAATAATAGTCTTCACCTCACAAAGAATTACTGTAATGATTTAAAATGACATGTGTAACATAAAGTTAAACTTGGCCACTCTTACCAGTTATTTATCCTGTCAGTACATAATGATCATTATATTATGTTTTCAACATTCCCACACATTTGCAAATCCCCCTTAATAAAATATTGGAAACAATATTAAGAAAGGTGATATATGTAAAATACCTAGGATGGAGGAGGCATTTGACAGATTATAATTATTTAAAATTTTTCACTTAGAAATAAATTGTCAATTCCCACTTGGTACCAAGCTCTGCCTATGAATTAAGATAAAAAGAGTCCTCCTTGTCCTTGAGGAGTTCACAGTGTCCTATATAATTAACCATCACCATTATATGTCTCCTCATTATTCCTGGGCCCTATCCCAATTTTTGCTTCTATAATTTTTTTAGTACTTTGTATGTATTTATGTCATAAGCCATAAATAATTTAAAGAACCAACCAGGGTATAACTGAATAGATAGATGGAGGGATAGATTGGTCATCCAAGGGAAATCTAAGAGTATACTCAGAATCCCAAGTCACTGGTCAATCAAAATAAAGTGGGATAGCTCAGCATTTCCATGGCTGAACTGGGCTTTTGTTTCTTGAAAGCTCTACCAATGGCTATCCCTTTCGTCTTCCCAGTGCCTGTTCCTCTGGGAACAGAACTTATCTCCTTGGCCAAAGAGGGTAGGTCATAAACCAAGCTGAGCCAATCATCTGACCCCATCACTCCAACCACAATGATTGGTTTCTCAATGAGCATATGACCCAAGCCATGCTAGGGATAGTATCCAGAATTTTCTCCCTATTTATAGAGCTCACAGCTTAATACAGTAAAATAAGCACCATATCTTTTTATTCCTTCTTCTTATAAATTTCCTGAAAGAGAGTCAACATGCAGAGTGAAGAAAAAAGATCAGGCGGTTTTAGGCCATTTGAATCCTAGGCTTCAGTAGTCACCCACGCCAATTCCCTTTGTTTGCAAAATTGTATGTAAGTCTTATCATATACAACTGACTAATGGGCTAATACACTCATTTCACTCTGCCTATTGGCATGCCTCTCTCTCATTTTCCTTGAATGTAATTCTTTCTAATAATTAGGCATGGAGGGCTCCAAAGGTCTGGGCCTCTGTTAGAATCACTGAAGTTTAAGAAAAGTTATTATTAATCTAGTTGTGATGAAAATGAAAAGCAGCAAGACAGAAACTTATAAAAAATTAAATTATTGGAATAGGCAAGGATTTCTGAAACTGGTCATAAAAAGCACTAACCATAAAATTAAAACATTGATAAACTGGATTTCGTTGACATTAAGAACATTTATTCATCAAAGACGCCATCAAGTTGGTGAAAAAAATGGGACAATATGTTAAAAAAAATGTAGAAATCTAACAAAGGAGTTATGTCCAAAATAAATATGTAACACCATCAAATCAATAAGAAAAGAACATAAAACACAATAGAAAAAAAAAAAAAACACCAAAAAACCACATGAACAAGATTTGAATAGGGACTTCAAAGAAAAGGATATCCAAATAGCCAATAAGCACATGAAAAGGAGTTCAACAACATTACTTTTCAGGAAAATGCGAAATGAAACCCAGGTGATATATTATTACAGATCCATCAGAATGGATAAAAATAAAAGTCTGACAATACTAAGTGTTAATGATGAAATGAAAAAAAACTCGCACGGGCTGATGAAAGTGTAAATTGATACATCTCTTTATCAAAATAATATTTAGTAATTCCTGCTAAATCTAAATCTAGCCTGTGACACCACAATTCCACTCCTAGGTATATATCCAAAAGAAATAAAAACATATGTCCACCAAAGTCATGTACAAGAATGTTCACAGCTGCTTTATTTAAAACTAGAGGCCCTGTGCATGAAATTTGTGCAATGGGGGAGGGGGGGTTGTCCCTTAGCCCGGCATGCATCCTCTCGCAGTCCAGGACCCCTCAGGGGATGTCTGCCTGCTGGCTTAGGCCCGATCCCCAGCCTTAACGCCACCTGGCTTCTGAGTGGGAGGTGAGGGGGAGAGGGGAGCACTGCTCAACCAGAAGCCAGGTTCCCTGCTCCTTAGAGCTGGTCCCGCCCCTCGCCCATTGGTGGGAGGGGGCCAGGCTGGCTGGGGGATGGGCCATGGGAGGTTGAGGCACTGCAGTCAGGCCTCATCCCACCTCTGTGGAGGCGCTGGGACTGCAACACTCCCTCTCCTGCTATCTCTGCAGAAGGGGCGGCGCTGCGACCAGGCCAGTGCCGCTGCCTCTGGGGAATGGGGGGCCAGGACTGCCATGGCTGGCCTGGTGGTACAGGCTCGCTGGCCCCGCCTTCCACCCACTGGTCTTCCCAAAGGTCATTCTGCCATCTGATCTAATTAGCATATTAGCTCTTTATTATATAGGATTGTCCCAAACTAGTAAACAGCCTAAATGTCCATAAACAGGAAAATGGATAAATTGTCATGTATTTATACAATAGAATACTGCATAGCAATAAAAATTATTGATATACACAATAACTCGGGTAATTCTTAAAGACATTATGTTGAGCAAAAGCCAGACGAAAAGGAGAACATACTGTATGATTCCATTTATATGAAGTTCAAGATCAAGTAAAGCTAATCAATAGTAATAGAAGCTAGAACACTGGTTACTAGGAAGAGTATTGACTTGGAATGGATGCTGAATATTTTCTGGATGGTAACAAACAGGTGTAAACAATTTATTTATACAAAATAATAAGCAAAATGCATGGATCTATACTTTCAGGCACATGACCGAAGCCCCATTTACTAGGTGAGGGAAAATTAGGAATAATGATATTTTAAAACATATCTTAAATGTCTTCCAAGAGTCAATCCCTTTATAAGCAGGGATGAACTCTCCAGTGTTTTCTGTGAGGTATTATTTGAAAGCCTTCATTCTCCCACTAACAACCATGCTCCTCACACTTATAGGCTTCACTGGACATTTGTACCTCTTAGGTCATTTTAATGGCAGCCTGTGTGACGGACAGTTCAGGTGTTTTGGTGCCCACTTTAGAGTTGAGGAAACTGGCAGAAAAACTTGCAAGGGCCTGGGAATAGTCCTGGGTTACAGAAACCAGAAGACCAGAACCAAAATGCCATGACAAGTAGTGTCGAGCTTGTTCTCTCTCTATTTATCCATGTCTCTTCTTTCTCTGTTATGCTTTCTCTTTCCCAGTTTTCTCTTCATCCACATTCTTCCATCTCACTTCCTATTTGTCTTTTTCTCCATTTTTCTTCATTCTACTCCTTCACTCCAGTTACCATGAATCTACCACTCTACTGCAGACTGAAACTTCTTTCAGATCTTCCAGGGTCCTGTGCTGACTCTCAGTTCTGCATTTCCTCACTGGCATCTTGGCATGGAATACATATAACCTCCTCTCAAAGTCTGCCTATGGTTTCCATTTCTGACCCCCTTTCTGGGAAGAGCATGCCAATTCTCCTTGAGGAGACCACTTTCCTCTGGTCTCCATCTATCTCTTCCTTTCTCAGGCTCCATAGATCTGTGCATATATGGCCAGTAAGAGCACTCAGTTCCCCAGGATGCAGTGATTGGATCATAAATGGGCACTATGACCCACGCCAAGCCAATGATATCAATGCCAGAACTTTTTATGCTGAGTTGTGATGCTGGTGGAATAAGTTTAGACCTGTTTGGGATCATATTTGCTTCCACTTAGGGGTAGATTGCTTGAGAAATAAATCAACACAGTAGTAATCAGAGCTGAAGGATTATGATAGATTATTAACCACTTTGAGAACCTGCATCCAGTCATGACTGTGGTTAGACTACCCTTAATCATCTGAATTTTATAAACCAATAAATGACCTTCTATAATTAAACAAGTTTAAAATGGCATAGTATATTATTTTATCACTATCTCTAATTTAATTTTTGCTATATGCTTGACTTTGCCAAGTGAGTTTGCAATTTCTCTAACTAAAGGGGCAAAGTCCATTTTTCTACCCCATAAATATAGGCAGACCTTGTGACTTGCCTGAGCCATTGGGATGCTAGCAGCACAAATGGAGATTTAAAATGTGCTCACGTGATAAAACTTGCTCGCTCTTACACTTCTGTTATTGCCATGACAATAGCCCTGAGCTAGCCTGCTTCAGGATGACACAGCCATGGCCCAATTGTCAACGTGGTCCTAACAAACAGCCGCCTGATCACAATGCAAGTAAAAGAGTCAGCCAAGACCAGAAGGATCATCCAGTTAAGCCCAGTATAAATTTCTGACCCATAGACTTGTGAGCTAAAAAGAAATGCTTATTGTTTTAATTCACTGAATTTTGGGGTAGTTTGTTACACAACATCGTTGTGTCAATAAATCATTGATAGTTGGTTTTCCATCATTTACAACCAAGGAGTCTAAAAATAACATTACCTTTATGGGCACCCACAGCTGCCTGAATTTTTCTCATTATATGATTTTACATGCTATTTTTAGTAATGTTTTCTTACGGAGCTGTATATTCCTCCCAATCAGTACTGTCCAATAGTACTTGTACAATGATGAAAATGTGCTATCTCTGCCTTGTGCACGTGGTAGCCACTAGTACATGTGGCCATTGAATAATTGAAGAGGGGCTATGTGACTGAGAAACAGAATTTTAAATTGTACTTAATTTGGATTAGTTAAAATTTAAATAGCTTACCTGTGGATATTGGCTACTATATTGGATAGCATAGCTCTAATGCCTAAACACTTTAAAAGTAAAAATTGTATCCACTTTGTTCATTATCATATATTCAACTCAAGAGAAGGTGATTAATTCATTTGTATAATATAGAAATAAATTCTTCTGACTCCCTTAGGAATTTATCACTGCTTGATAAGCAGCTTCTTCAGATCTAATGGGTGAATGATCTTAGCTATCATCAATTTGTATAAACACCATATGCCATAACCCAGAAGCATTCTTTTGGAGAACAAAATTCTCCTGGTCACAGCATCCTGAACTCCCCAAGATTCAGCACTTCTGTTGGCCAAAAAGAGCCTCCTGGAAACATCCAGACAGACATGAAAGTCCAGCTATTCCTACCACATGTGTTTCTCTTCTCTGACAAATATGCCTTCAATGCTTCCTGCTTCTGGTTGGATCCAGGAGGTCCAGGCAGAAGAGGGAACCAGTATGGTCAGTTAAGTACAGCTTCAAATACCTGCGGAAACTTCGACTGTCATAAAGGCACCTGCCTGATCCTTGCAGTGATGGGAATGGTGAAGCATCTACAGCAATCAAGTTCAAAGGTGTAGTGGAGGAGTGTGAAAGGAGAGAGGATGGTCAAGTTTCTAGGATGGAACTCTCAATTTCATAGGTGGCCATGGGGCCACATAAGCAACTCAATCCCTAATTTGTGTCACACAAAATAAAGGAGACTCTGAAGTGTTCTGGCATATGTAGGACCCGTGTTTCCTGTCAGAAGATGTTATGGATTTTTTAGAAAACGCTTCCCAATCCTGTTGATCCTAAGATATAAGTCCAAAATGTTGGTGTAAGATAAAAATGCCCAACATGAAATAAATGCCCCCAAAATATTTAAATAATTGCTTTAAAAATAATTACTATTGTTTGCAAGATCCCTTAGTCAGCAACGGTAATCTCTAAATTTTTTTTATATTAGTGATTTCTCCTCTTTGTGTCTTCTACAAATACACAAGCTAGAGGGAAGTCTTTCTAAATCTATATTAAAAGTCTTTTTAAGCCATGTAACAGAAGTCTCACATACAAGATGTTTTTCTAATCAAATCTAGTCCCACCTAAAAAGGCTTGTAGTCTGTGGATTTGTGTTTCATACATGGTGTATCTTGTTGTCTTAAGTTAACTGGATCCCAGAAGGAAGGGAAGTTAAGTTGAACAGAGAAGGGCAGAAAATGAACTTTGGCAAAACAGAAGAATAACCATCACAAAGAAATTGCACACCTTTGAGTCTTGATGAGAAGCATGGATGCTGGAAATGCCCTCTCCCCCTAACCCCCCCTCCAAATAACCACATTGGTTATCATGATAATATTGTCATTATTAATAATAACAATCATTGATTGCTCAATATATGCCCAACACTTTAATAAGTGCTTTACAAGATCTCTACCTTGTCCTTTAAAACTCTAGGGATAGGTGTCCTCATTATGTTCAATTTACAAATGAAGAAACTGGGGCTCAGATAAAAAGAACTTGCCCACAATCTCACTCCTAGGAAGTATGAGAGTCAAGATTTGAAGCCAGGTCCTCTGGCAGTAGGGCCCATGCTCTCAAACTCTGAGTCATAGGGTAGCAGTTGGTGAGTGCCTTCAAGTCCTGGAAAGCCAAATACCTCTGCAATGAGAATCTCTGGGAAGCTGCGTCAATGTTTTCTTAACAACCCTAACTGCACCTGAAAGCAAGTAAACATTAAAAACTGAGGTTGGGTTTTTTTGTGTGTGTGTGTGTGTGTTTTTTGTTTTTTTTTTTTACACACCAGGAAGTCTAGACACCTGCTTTTGTATATTTTCTGGAGGGGGAAAAATAGGCTCATTGTATGAAA
The DNA here is from genome assembly GCA_026230045.1 of Corynorhinus townsendii. Lineage (NCBI taxonomy): Eukaryota > Metazoa > Chordata > Mammalia > Chiroptera > Vespertilionidae > Corynorhinus > Corynorhinus townsendii. The sequence goes on from JAPDVU010000006.1 coordinate 43,882,432, forward strand.
TTCATTTCAACCATTTGGAGAGATTTGAGTAAAGATGGGTTAGGTTTGCAACTCAGTGGTGAGACATAAATGTTTAACACAGGATCTTCCTCCTTGCCCACCCTTCCCCTATGGATGCTTTGAATAATGCCAAGTCTGTTTTAAGCCCTGCTGATTGACTCAAGAAAAGGATCAGCATGTTTTGAAATATTGGTCATAGGGTCTGGCGGACGGGAGCATTAAAACGCAGGGTAAAACTCAACAAGCTACTTCCTGTCAGCTGCTTCTCAAGACTTCATGGGCTTATAACACTTAATAAAAAAACATGAGCTGCAAATAATACGTGATTTCAACTGCAGTTTTCATTAAATGAAGTAAGGCGTTTGGAAGACAGTTTCTTTCTTGTTGAGGAGTACATAAACTTTAGTGCGTGAGATGTTCATTTCCTGCCTCTTCGTTGAGGACCCACTGTGCGTTAGGCACTTTACGGTTGGTTTGATTCGTATGAAATGATGGCCACCCAAACCGCTTTGACCTACCAAAGTGGCAATTTCATATGGCTCAACCCAAGGATACTACCTGTAAGGTAGACTAGATCTTATTCCTAGCTCATTTAGGATGTCAGGTTCATGAGGACAGAAACTCATCAGCTTAATCACCTCTAAGTCCTTAGTACCTGAAACAGGGCCTGGCACATAGTAGATGCTCAGTAATAATTGGACCGACGATGGATGGAAAGCTAAGGCTTAGGGAGCTCATCCAACAAGAAAGGGGCCAAGCCAGGTTTTGAACCCCAGGTCTGCAGCAAAACCTCCCATTCACCAAACTTACAGTTGGTCAAAGGGAGAATGCATCACCTTCTATCTTCATTTCCAGGCCTGTCTGTAAAAGTCACACCCTGTGTCTGTGGCAGAGGAAGGACCTGGGACATCCCGTGGTCACAGAGCCAACTGCCTTCTCAGGCCCCACAGGGGCAACGTGGCTGGCAAGCATTTCCAGTGCCCTTAATGCTGCAGGTCCCGATGGCCAGAGGCTGGAAGGAAGGTCACGGTCACACGGGAGGAGGGGCTGGGTGCAGAGGAGGTCTGAGGTTTCAGCGAGGGCGCGTGGAGCTGTGTCCAGGCTGCACTGCCTCGTTAAGTGAGGCCCCCAGGGCTGAGCAGGAAGGTGGAGGGGCAGAGCGGCTGGGGAAAGTAAACCTGGAGGAGGAAGACGGGGAAGCAACCCGGGCTGGAATCGTTTTGTTTTATGAATAGTTTATGAGGCGTATCAGGAGTCACACTAACGGGCGAGGGCTGGAATGTTTTCTAACTTTAAAGTGGAAGCCGCCCACCAGGCCACGAGTGTGGGAGAGGCAAAAAATGAAAAGCACGAGGCCCCTCTCGGAGCTGCCCAGCTACCTTGTAAAACAGGGTCCTCGGAATGTTCCAACGCCTCCGAGCCCTGCATGGCCACTGTGCGCAGCTAAATGCTTTCAGGTGACTTATCTCAGCGCCCATTAAAGCGTCCCAGGCTGGGCCCAGGGCTGGGGAGAAATCTGGGAAGGGCCCCGCAGCCCGTGGAGTGACCACGTTCACCCCAGGCGCTTTGTGCACCAGAACCATGCTCTGGTCACCATGGGGGAGGGAAGGGGCGGGGAGGTGGTCTTGCTGAGGGAGGCTGGGGGGAAGAACACACAAGGAGCCTCAGAAAGAAATCTTTATTTGTTCAAATCAGCCTGGTGCCTTTAACAGCTCCCTCTCTGCCCACAGGCGAAGCCACAGGCGCCCCATAAACTGACCCCTCCATCCAAGGCCTGGGGAACGCCTCCTCCCTGCCTGCCCCACCCCTCAGGATGGAGCCCACACCTCCACGGCTGACCCTCAGTGTGTAGGTTGTTCCTGGGCCCTTCACCCATCGCTGGAACTTATCCCAGCACCATCCCTCGGGGGCTCCAGGACAATGTCGAGGAGTCCCCTTTGCCCCACTTCCCATAGTCAGACCTGAGCCCAACTGGCTTCTGGACCCAAGCCAGGGTCTGACCCGGGGCCTCTTGCTCGCCTGCAATGTGAATTCACTTTAGTCTGCAAGCTAATGCAATAGACATTTCTGCCATACAGGCTGCATAGCAAGAGCTGGGAGACATCCCTCCCTGGGTCACCTTTCAGCTTCGACCATGTGACACACTGCCCTCTCTTCTTCCACTCAGAAGCTCTGAAAACCTGGCTCTCCAAGACAGCTCACTCTCAACCCTGTTCTCCATCTCTTGTCCCTCAGTGGAAGTTCAAGTAGATGTTTCTTCCTGATAAGGTATTCTCCCACTCTGAGTCTAAAGGTTTTCCCTTTTTCAGAAAGGTCAGGAAGTTTTTCGGAGGGTCAGACACATTTTAATGACACCTGCTCTGTCCCGGAACACACTGTTCTTTTGTTATTTGGCTGAAGTTGGTGTATCTAGAAGAGAAGACTCTGGTAACCTTGCAGCTCATTCTGGGGTGCTGGTTGCAGAAAATCCCTGTAGGAGATGGACATTAGTGAAGCTATTATACATGGCATTTGGCCAGGGAATTCATAGATCTCCAATTCTGCTTGCTTTCTTGTTTCATTCACTTATTCATTCAAAATTAATGAGTGCCTGCCCAGTTCTGTATAATAAAATAGCGGGGGTGGGGGGGAGAAGGGGGGAAGGGAGAGGGAGGCAGGTGAGGAAAAATTCTTATGGAGCTCCCAGCGTAGTGAGGGAGAAGTAAAATAAAACAAGTACACAAGTAAATGAACGTGATCATTAAGATAGTAATATTTTATGAAGACAATAATGGAATGGAGAGTGAAAGGCAGAGGTAGAGGGATGGAAAGTGGGGGAGGTTTACTTACAGCCACAGAGAGTAGTGTAAGGACAATCAGCCCTACTCTTATCTCCAAACCAAATACAGAGTCCTGGAGAGTATATCTGAGCTCTGAGAAAAAACAATTTCCCTAAACAGGGCCAGTCTAATGGGCCAATGACAGTCTACTGGAAAGGCTAAACCCAGACACTCAAGTTGGCATTTCAGTGTGAGGAAAGAGCAAACGCAAGCGCCATTAGTAAAGGACAGGGGAACTAAATGAGGAAGGGTGTGTGAGTGTGAGTGTCCGCATCAGCTGGTCTCCCACATGCAGAAGCTGCTGGAGGGTAAGAGTCCTTCCCAACCAGCTGCAAGCCTGGACAGCGGGACCACCCACAGCAGCTGCCTGGCACCTGCCTAAGAGGGAGAAACCAATAGCTCCCCTAGAAGTCAACAAATAGATCCTGGCAGGAGGGTGCTGGCATACAATAAGTTTTGGAATTTGGGGCTGTTATCAAGTCTCATACTATTCCAGTTTGCATCTTAATTTAGGTGACTAAGGGCATAGTTAGTCATACACTGCAGGGGTTGTGGGTTGGAGCAAAGCAGTAGATGCCTGGGAAATGTGAAAATGAATTTCTGGCTTGAGTCAAGGGCATAGGTCTGGCCTCAGGTGAAGGAAGATGAGAGGTTGTTAGGCTCATACTTCTATGTGTATTACACAAGTCTTTGCTCCTAATGAAAAGTTCATCACAAAAGGCAAGCCACATTTGAGCAAAGGCTCCATGAAGAGACAGTGATCAATATTTCAAAGATGCAGCAGAGAGATTTACAAGGATCCTACTGAAAATACCAGGGATCCAGGTTATTTTAGGAAGAGGGAGATACTAAGGTACCTAGAGAAGCAGAAGAAAAATAAAGGAATGCTAAGAACAGGAGGGGGTATGCTTTCAAATGAGGGTGATCCAGGGCCGAGAGGCAGTAATCAAAGGATCTACTCATTGATATAGTGGCAGTAATATTAATAATGCCAGCCTGTGTCATTTCTTTAGCATTTACTAGGTTCTAGATGCTAGGTACACATTAAATTATTTAATGCTTATGTCAGTCTTCAGTCTTCGAAGAGATGTGTTATGATTTTCATGATTCTTCTAGAAGGGAAACAGACTTTCGTATTGCTTTAACTCCCCCAAGATTACATGGCTACTAAGCAGTCCAGACCCAGGCCACTTGACTTTGGAGTTGCTGCACAGCAGTGACCCCCACAGCTGGATCTGGTGACCACCAACACAGTGATCACTATAGGACCATGTGGAATGCAGATTTCCATGCCCTGCCAGACTGTGGGATCCAAATCCACGTATGGAGTGTGGAGATCTGCAATTCAAAGGTCCTTGGGTGATTTTTAAACACACCCTGGCTCAGGAAGCAGCAGTGAGTAGATGGGGTTGGAACAGAGGAAGGTGAATGGCTCCTAAGAATCCAGGAGATTGAGATCAGCAGGATCATTAAAAAACAAACAACAACAAAAAAGCCAACCCTTCCAGAAGAGATGAGGGAGGACACCTACTTTTGGGGAGTGCTGAAAGGACCCCATTTACACAACAATGTCAATGGCTATTCATCTGGAAAGACTAGAATAAACAAAGGCTGTCTCTTCAGTCCCCAGAGACCTGGCTTCCTTGGTGGAAGTCGGGAGAGAGGTCAGAAAGGAGGTGTGTACAGATGAAGGCAGAAGACACAGCCTTTTCAGAACTAAGGTCTCAAACTCAACAGTTTGGCTTCTGGGAGCAAGAGATGGAGGACTTGACACCACGCCCAGGACCCAGCGGGGCTTATGTTCCCCTAGATCAGTGGTCGGCAAACTCATTAGTCAACAGAGCGGCAAACCATGGCTCACAAGCCGCAGTTTGCTGACCACTGCCCTAGACCGCCAAGGCTCAATCCATTATAGCGTGGATGAAATAACACAGCTTTCTTTCTTGGGAAGAGAGGCCCAAATGTTTTCTGAGGTCTTCAGGATGCATTCTTAGGAAGGCAAGCCACTGAAAGGGCTTTCCCAGTTTCCGGCACTTTCTTATTCCCAGGCTCTCATGTTAGAGGGGTCTTGGCCCTAAAGCTGTCTGTGTGAGCCCTGGACAATGTCTTTTGTGCCACTGGCTTCATCAAAGGACCGAGCCTCCACCATGCAACAGCGGTGGGAAGGCGGGAGGTGCTGTGGGGGAGATGGGGACTGGGCTTTCATCTTCCTACGAAGGGCTGCCTTGGCTCTGCTCCTGCCTGCCTTTCTGGGGCTTGCGATGAAATAGTGGGCCATTGTGGGGGAGCGGCCACTCCACCCCGCCCCCAGAGGCCAAGATTGTTAGGCCCCAACCCATGGACACTTTGGGGCCAGTGAAGAGGCCCCCAGGTGGCAGCCCTTTGAAATCCCCTCCTCAAGAGGTGGAAGGCTGAAGGTGGCAGGGCCAGGTCCCTCTCTGCAGGAGGAAGCAGGACCTGCAGACCCACACCCTTGCCCTTGGAACCTGGGGCTTTTCTGAGTCTCACCACATTGGGAGGGAACATCCCAGTTTAAAGAAGAAACATGTTGTAGGCCTGGCCAGGAACAAATGTTCACACCTGTCTCGGGTAAAACCTGTCACATGGCAGAGCTGTGTGAGCCAGCGCACTTCAGTTACACCCTGGCACGTGGCACACACACACCCGGCTCACTCCCACTCCCTGCTCTCAAGGGGCTCACTGCCTGGCCCAGGCCAGCCCCAACCAAGGCCAGCAGACAGGACAGACACAGTCTGATAAGTGAATCTGATGCTGACGGGTGGAAAGCGTGAGTGCAGCCCATTCACAGGGACCATGCCTTGGGGTGGGCATTTGCTCACAACCTGGGGAGCAAGCAGACTGGCCCAGAGGTGGCCCCAGTTCCCAATGAGCACACTGCAGCTGCCAAGCATGGCCCAAGGGGAACCCGAAGCTCTCTGAGTTCCTCTGCCAAAATGCCTCAGCCCAGGATGGAGCTCAAATATTTGTTCACTTGGACTCAATTAATTCCCTGGTGCAGCACAGAGTGCCCAGCAGGCTCTTCCAGAGGCAGCCTCCTCAGTGTAGGGTGCCATGACTGTTCTTAAAATAAGTGTGTGTGTGTGTGTGTGTGTGTGTGTGTGTGTGTGTGTGTGTGTGTAAGAGAGAAAGAAAGACAGAGACAAAGAGAGAAAACAGGGACCAAAGACAGAGGACAGTCACTGACCACACTGACCTTTTCCAGAGTGGCCCACCCTCGGACAAACCCAGCACAGCCAACCAAACCAAATCCAGGCATTTCCAAGGAGAGCAGCACATGTGGTCGCCTTGGAAACAAGGCTGTACACAGCAGAGCTAATCCTCTTCTTCAGCACACCTGCAACTTTTCCATGGCCTGTGTTGTTTGGTTTTGCACCCCCACCCCCAAGGAGCATTTAAATTAATATAAACAGTTCTTAGCTGGTCCTTATGGCAACAGCAGCAATATGGTGGGAGGGCCCCACTCAGACAAAGATTGGCATAATGCCTTCTTTGTGTCATCCTTCCCAAGGGAACAGGGACAACAAGACCGTCCAAGAGGGTTCTGGGGTGGTCCATCAGTGGCCAGGGCTTCTGAAAGATTGGGGCAGGGACAAGGGTGTGTTTGATGGCACTGTGTCTGTAGCACACGCAGGCCAAGCCTCAGTGTGATGGAGATGGGAGGACTGTCAGAGAGGAGCATCGCTTTTGCCAAAAGTGATGTATTTAAATAAAAGTAAGAAAGGTGGCCAGGAGGGAGGCTGAGGAGTGTGGGAGTAGAGAGACAGGAGAAAAGCAAATGTTTTCACCAGCAGGAATAGGGAGGAAATCCTAGCATTGAAAAATACAAGCCTAGTGATACCCACTTACAAGTTTCTGCCATGGCTGTAGGGGCAGAAATAGCCGAGGAGGGGAGTATCAGAGCTGAGGCCACAGACTGAAATGTCTATCCATGATGCTGCAGATGCTGAGCTGCTGTGCAGCTAACTGCTCCCTTCTGCACCTACTGTGCATCACCCAGTGGTCACTGAAGGTGACACTGTGAATAAGGTGGACTTGGAATCTATGATCTCCTCTGCCCCGCTATTCGCCCCCCCGCCCCCCGCCCCAGCACCTGACAGTGAGAAAGCTTTATTGATGCACACATACATTTCAAGGAATAAAAAAACCAAAAGAGCAAGTCACAGCCCAGGATCTCAAGGTATGCCTTCCGTAGCACTGTCAATCTGCACCAAATAAACCTTTATTTTAAAACTAGAGGCCCAGTGCACAAAATTTGTGCATGGGGGTGTGTATCTCAGCCCAGCCTGCACCCTTTCCAATCTGGGACCCCTTGAGAGATGTCCGACTGCCCGTTTAGGCTCGATCCCATGGGAATGGTTCCATGGGATCGGGCCTAAATGGGCAGTCGGACATCCCTCTCACAATCCAGGACTGCTGGCTCCCAACCGCTTACTTGCTTGCCTGCTTGATTGCTCCTAACTGCTTCTGCCTGCCAGCCTGATCCCCCCCTAACCACTCCCTTGCCAGCCTGATAGACACCTAACTGCTCCGCTGCTGGCCCGATTGCCCCTAACTGCTCTCCCCTGCAGGCCTGATTGTTCCCAACTGCCCTCCACTGCTGGCCTTTAACCCCTAACTGCCCTCCCTTGCCAGTCTGGTCACCCCCAACTGCCCTCCTCTGCTGGCCCAGTTACCCCTAACTGCCCTCCCCTGCTGGCTTGATTGCCCCCAACTGCCCTCCCCTGCAGGCCTGGGTTCCCCACAACTGCCCTCCCCTGCAGGCCTGGCCCCCAAACTGCCCTCCCCTGCAAGCCTGGTTCCCCCCCAACTGCCCTCCCCTGTAGCGCTGGTAACCCCTAACTTCTCTCCCCTACAGCCCTGATCACTCCTAACTGCCCTCCCCTGCAGGCCTGGTCCCTGCCAACTGCCCTCCTCTGTCAGCCTGGTCACCCCTAACTGCCCTCCCCTATAGCCCTGACCACCCCCAACTGCCCTACCCTGCATGCCTGGTCCCCCCAACTGTCCTCCCCTGCAAGCCTGGGTTCCCCTCCCCCCCCCCAACTGCCCTCTCCTGCAGGCCTGGTCACTCCTAACTGCCCTCCCCTACAGGCCTGGTCCCTCCCAACTGCACTCCTCTTCTGGCCCGGTCACCCCTAACTGCCCTCCCCTGCTGGCCTGATTGCCCCCAACTGCCCTCCACTGCAGGCCTGGTCCCCTCCAATTGCCCTCCCCTGTAGACCTGGTCCCTCCCAACTGCCCTCCTCTGCTGACCTGGTCACCCCTAACTGCCCTCCCCTGCTGGTCTAATTCCCCACAACTGCCCTCCCCTGACAGCCATCTTGTGGTGGCCATCTTGTGTCCACATGGGGGCAGCCATCTTTGACCACATGGGGGCAGCCATCTTGTGTCTTGGAGTGATGGTCAATTTGCATATTACTCTTTTATTAGATACGACTAGAGGCCTAGTACATGAATTCATGCAATGCTGGGGTCCCTTGGCCTTGCCTGCAGGAATCGGGTCAAAACCGGCTCTCTGACATCCCCCAAGGGGTCCCAGATTGCAAGAGGGTGTAGGCCAGGCTGAGGGACCCCACTGGTGCACAATCAGGGTTGGGGAGGGGCTGCAGGAGAGCTTCAGGGCATATCCGGTCCAACTCGCCCAGTCCCAATCAGCCAGCTAGCTAACCTACCATTTGGAGCATCTTCCCCCTGGTGGTCAGTGCGCATTATAGCCACTGGTCAAATGGTCAAATGGTCAGAGGGTTACTTAGCATATTAGGCTTTTATATGGATAGATAGATAGATATTTCTCCAGTGAGTTCACACCTACAATAGAATCCACCAGTCTGTTCTCAATCCAGGGACCTTATGGGAAAGTCCAGGTAATCTACTAGTCGGTGGTGTTAGGAATGGTTCCTCTCCAGTAGAGACTTTTTTACAAACAATTGTGTATAGGTGTACTTCTCACAATAAAAAGGCCAAGGGGCATCAGAAAAGGGTCAAATAGCCCAAAAGTATGGTAAGTCCTATAATTTGGTAAAAAGTATAGAGGAATCAGGAAGATGGGATAAGGGAGCATTTGCTCCAGGTGAGGTGTGAAGAGGGGGGTAGCCAGCCAGGGCTCCCCAAGGCAGTGTGATGCACCTCAGTCCTACAGGATGAGTTTGTTCTACCTCATAAAGGGCTGGGGATGCAGTGTGGTCATGGGAAGACACTGTTCCAGGTGGAGGAGGAATTATACAGCCAAAGGCTCCGAGATTGGGCAGAATATGGTTTGCTGATAAAACTGGAAGATATGCGACAGAGAGGAGAATCGGCATGAATTGTGGCAATAGTGAGAGCTGAACATAGGCCAGGTTGTAAGGGGCTGACAGCCACCCTGAGATGTTTGGACCTGGTTCTGAGAGAAGGAAACTGCTTTTCTGACTGCACTGGTAGGATAGAGGCCAGGGGTGTTCCAACTGGTCTGCGTGAGTGGCCTGAGGAGGAGGTTGCAAAACTGGAAGGAAAGTGAAATTATCTAAAATCATGGTCTCCTCTATTCTTTCCACACTGGCTCATGAAAGATAGAAACTTCAGGCCAAAGAGAAACAGATCAATTTCATGCAGGGCTATTAGGTTACTGGCACTTTTTTCCCCATTTCATTTTGATAGCAGGTGGGAGAAGGATTTATGCTGGAGGAGAAGAATGGTTCCCTGGGCATTCCATCTTAAAGGCATCCTATATAATAAAAGTCTAACATGCAAATTGTCCCCTCAACCAGGAGTTCGACCTGGAGTTTGACCACTCGCTATGACATGTGCTGACCAGTAGGGGCGGCACAGAACATGGCGGGCACCAGAGATGTGGTGCTGGCAGCTGGCGGTAGTGGAGGCACTGCCGACCCCGATGGGCCCCGACGAGAGCGGGACTGCAGCAGGATGGTGGAACAGGTGAGCAGGTGGCATCTGGGCAAGGTGGGTGTGAGCGGGGCCTGATCACCACACAGACAGTGACCAGCACTGGCAGTGAGGGGCAGGGCCACCATCTGGCTCCTAGGCACCTAGGGAGCCAGGAGGGGGCCCAATGACTCAAGCAGAGGAGGGTGAGCGGGGGCCCGGGGGCCCAGGTGCTGTCCAGGGCCCAGAGGTCAGCTGGTACCTGCCCTTCCATATCAGACACTCATGCTTTGATGGGTGGCCAGGCCTAGGGACCACACTTGTGCACAAATTTCATGTACTGGGCCTCTAGTCTTGTGTAATAATGTGTAACATCTGGTGGGCATGGGCTGAAGATGTAATTGATTGACTGACTGACTGGACTGGTGGCTCAAGGGGAGTCAGGCAGGTTCTGTTCAATCTCACTTTGGGAAGTACAAAGAGGGAGAAATGCTGAGATATGTGTATGCTTTGATGGCAGACTTCTTGATTACCTTCTCCCCATCCCCTCTACGGACTCATATCCAGGCCTACTGACTTAGCAGGAGATCACAGTTGGGGATGAGGGCTGCCTCAAAGCATGTGCCTCATCATTAATGAGCCATGAATCAAGAGTGAGAAATTCTAGCTCAAAATTGGGAGCCCAAGATATCTGGATTGCAATCTCAGCATGACCCCCTCCAAACATAGTGACCCTGGCTTGTTTTCCGCGCATTCTAATAATCAGCATCCTCCTCTGTAAGGTATAGATGATCATTATAATGCACATAAAATGCTTAGTGTGGGCCCAGCACAGTCAACATGCAATAAATTATAAATAACTACAATGGCTGGTATTTTAGTAGTAGCAGGTTTAGCATTCAATTAGTATTAATTTAAGTCTTCCCAAGACTAGAAAGAGCCATGTTTGCTAATAAATAGATGTTTGGCTGCACAAGCAAACGCTGATGTCAAGCACCACACACCGCCTATATGATGCCAAGAGAGCAGAAAAAGACACTGCAAAGCCTCACACAGTCACATTAGCAAACAATGTCATTAGGAAGAAGTGAGGGTGCCAAGGATTGAGTTAAGCATTCACTTTTAACTGGCAGCAATGGTATTGTACTAATTTATAATCCCAATGGCACAATGTGAGATAGAGTTGTGTGAAGTGCTAAAACATGGAAAACGTCTTTTCACAAACCCTGGGCAACCATACAGGGTGGTGAATGGCAGGATAAAAAGAAGCCAGCCGGGGAGCATGGGGGAGTTGTCTTCCCAAATGCATGGACATAAAGCACTTTCCACACCTCTCAGCACCTGGTGAGATCTTTATGACACCGGGAAACTCCACATATGATGTATGACATGAGGCAGGAGTAAAGACTGGACTTTTATAGGCTTTGGCTTTCTGAGTGTTTATGTTATTGTACAAATGAGAGCTGCTCAGGAGCTGAAATCATGAAGCAGTACTTGAGAATCAGGGACCTGGGAACAGATGGAAACAACACCTGTTAGAGGTGCCACAGGGGGAAGGTGATCTATGCAGTCTGGTGTTTGGATGCCAATGGCCACCTATGGTTTACATGTCTAGCTTCACCAAAGTGGGATCATGTTATGCATGCTATTTGATGCTATGTCTTTTCCACTTGAACATATATGTTGGAAAGCCTTACATCTATACTAATAAAAGTGTAATATGCTAATTAGACCAGACAGCTGAATGACCTTCCCGATGAAGCTGGGGCTGTGAGGGCCGAGGCGGCCGCTGCAGCTGCGAGGGCTGAGCCCCTTGCACGAATTTCATGCATCAGGCCTCTAGTATCAATATAAATGTGAAGCTATCTTCTTAGAGTTGTATAGTGTACTACTGTAGGGTGCAAATATCTTTTGCCTAAATGTAAAATAATATCTACTGTTTCAGTGAGGATGGGGCTACATTATGCTGCAGTGACAACAGACTCCAAAACTCTAGTGGTTTTTACTCTTCAATATTAGGCAACCATCAAAGATTGTGACATTTACCAACCTGTCTTCCAGAGAAATTATACTAATTTATAATCCCAATGGTAATATAGGAAAACTGCCCATTCCCCCCACATCCCTATATTTTAGGAAAGAATAGCACAGGAGCAGGTCAATAAAAAGCATGGCCTTGACTGAGTCATTGGACGACAGTCCTTCTTCCTTACCCTCAGCCTCCTGTCCTATCTTCTCCCCACCTGAAGAATCCCAGACATTCTTTACAGTAGCCTCTGTGCAGACACAGATCTGCTTGTTGATTATATTGTCTCATCTTGACTCCCAACTCCTTGGATTCAAGAAGGCTGATTTTGAGGAAGGCTGATTTCCTGGAAGAATGCAGACTCTCCAGCACCATCCTCCCCACCACACAAATATGTGCCTCTTCTGACCAGCAAGACTTTTATTTTCATAGCTTTGTCATTAGCTCTAGGCAACATTATAAGTAGGAAGATGAAGAAGAGGGAGGAAACGATGATGCATAGGATGTTCTTCAAAAGTCACGTACTTTTTATTCTGCAGTTTTCATCAACAACAATGACTTTTATCTTCAAAGAAACTACCTCAATTCCGAGAAGAGACGTTTCCAGTTTCAGCTGACCTGCACATGGCCACAAGATAATGGCCACATCCCCACAAATGCAGGATCTATGCGGGATCTAGGCTCTTTCTTAAGAGCCGTAAGAAAATGATTTCACCATCAGATCGTGTGTCTACACAAGTGGTGGGGATACCCCAGCCACAGACCTCCTCTGTTCTTTGCCTTCTTCCCACGGTACTTGTACTGGTCTGACCCCTACTTCACCTCCAGATCCAACTGAGTGTCTCAGAACCACCCAGATGAAATCTCATGCCACGTTTAGATTTTTTCTTTGGGAGAGTTGTTGAATGCCAGGTCACCAAGCCTGCTGGCAAGGCCAGTCCTCTTCATAATGAATTCCACCTGCTGGGCACACCCCATGCTTCTGGGTGGATAAAGGAGGGAAATTTGCCCTCAAGTAACAATGGCATCTGATGGAATTTTTCTCGTCATCCCTCTAGAGGTCCACTCCCTGGCCCCCTCCATCTCTGCATTGTTCTCTTGGGTCACAATGGCAGAACAGGCTGTTTCTAAGGGTCTCTCCCAGGGGGTGGGGACATGAAGGTGATATCACCAGCCAGGTATCTCCCTGCGCCCTGGGAGGGAGAAAGGGCCAACCCTGGAGGGCTCCTGCAGGAGGTCCCCTAATCAAATCATTGGTTGGCCCCACTATGGGACATTCTTTTCTTTGTACAGAACATTCTCTCCTCCCCAGATTCCCTCTGATAGAAATGCAGAAGGAGAAATGCCAGGCCATAGAATTTAAACAGAAGGGCCTTAGACAATTTATCTCACACTTAAGCAACTTTGCAGTTTATATTTGTAAACCTCACTTATTTACTTGTCCTGTTTTTGTTAAAGTAAACTCATTTGGAGGCACCACATAAAAGGGTTTTGTTTACATGGCCTCTGCTTTCAGTTTAGATTCCTGGTTTAGTCTATTAAAATGAGTCCCATTTTATTCTCCCAAAGAAAAAGAAAACTCTAAATAAAGTTCTGAGCCTCCAAACATGGGTAACAGGCCCCAATTTTTGTACAAAAGCCTCAAAGCATGGCAAGAGAAGGGTGGGGAGGCAGTGAGGAATTTGTGGGAGGCTGAGGCCTGCAGTGCTTGCCTGGGTACCCGAGTTTGGGGCCTGCCAAAGTGTTCTCGCCAGGAAACCATGAGAGGGTTCCCTCAGGACAGAGCTGAGCGCGCTAATTCATGTTGGCTCAGTGGGGCTTGCAGAGACTTCTCAGAGTCACATTTCCCCTGTCACCTGACACCAGGCCCCTGAGAATCAGCTTCCCATTATGTGCTTGTGGGATGCCTTCCACTCATCACAGGACACAACCCTATTGCCTACAAAGAAGGGAAAAGACGACGGCTGACTGGCATTCTGTCACCTGCTCCTGTATCCCTCAATGTGTTTGTGTGTTTAGGGGTCTTTTAGGAGCACTGGGGGCAAAAGTCCCTGCCATGGGATTTATCCACTGACAATATTGAGCAATTCCTTCATTTTTCTCCCTTTTCCCTCAGCATCTGGAGTCATTCCTTTTTCTGGGTGGTGAGAAGACAAGTTACCTCTTAGCAAAGGAGTGAAGCAGGCCCAGCTGGTGTTGCTCAGTGGTTTGAGCATCAACCTATAAACCAGGAGGTCATGTTTGATTCCATGCCTCGGTTGTGGGCTCGATACCTGGTAGAGGGCATACAGGAGGCAGACAATCAGTGATTCTCTTTCATCACTGATGTTTCTGTCTCTCTCTCTCCCTCTCCCTTCCTCTCTGAAATGAATAAAAATACTTTCCCCAAAAAGGAGTGAGAATGTGTCATGTGCCTTTCTTCAAGATTTTAGAGTCCCCTGTGGACTTTTGGGGGTACCCTCTCCCCAAAGCCATTCTTTCTGCTTTGCAGGCTGTGGCTAAGTGAAACGCACAGGTAAAGGCCTCTGTGATGGAGTTTGGGAAAGATATCGCCCTGTAAGCAGCCTCTTGAGGAGGGAAAAGAACTCATAGCCACAATCAATAGAGAAACTATGAAAGTATGATGAGAGTATTCTAGAGAGTATCATATGACTGTTAGAACAAATTATCTACATCTGAATATCCTGAAGGAGAAAGCTCTGGGACACATAGTTCATTTCAGAAGTGTATGTGCAACACTATGTCATTCATGTTAAAAAAATTTAAAGCTCCATCTCAAAGGCACTATGCTGAGTGGAAAACAATCTCAAAGTCAAATATTGTATGATTCTATTTATATAACATCCCCAAATGACAAAATTATAGAGCTAGAGAAAAGTCTAATGGTTGGCAGGGAGGTATAACTGCAAGGGGTAGGTGATGGAATAATTAGAGTAATTTATACTATATAATAAAGAGGTAATATGCAAATTTACCATCACTCCAACACACAAGATGGCCGCCTCCATGTGGACACAAGATGGCCACCACAAGATGGCCAGCAGGGGAGGGCAGTTGGGGGGAATCAGGCTTGCAGGGGAGGGCAGTTAGGGGTGACCAGGCTGGCAGGGGAGGGCAGTTAGGGATGACCAGGCCTGCAGGAAAGGGCAATTGGGGGTGACCAGGCCAGCAGAGGAGAGCAGTTAGGGGTGATCAGGCTGGCAAGGAAGGACAGTTAGGGGGGACTGGGCCAGCAGGGGAGGGCAGTTGGGGGCAATCAGGCCTGCAGGGGAAGAGAGTTAGGGGTGACTAGGCTGAAGTGGGAGGACAGTTAGAGGCAATCAGGCCGGCAGGGGAGGGCAGTTAGGGGCAATCGGGCTGGCAGGGGAGCAGTTAGGCATTGATCAGGCTAGCAGGGGAGTGGTTAGGGGTGATCAGGCTGGCAGGCAGAAGCAGTTAGGGCCAATCAGGCAGACAGGCAGGTGAGTGGTTGGGAGCCAGCAGTCCTGGATTATGAGAGGGATGTCTGACTGCCCATCTAGGCCTGATCCTAAATGGGCAGTCGGACATCCCTTGAGGGGTCCCAGATTGGAGAGGGTGCAGGCTGGGCTGAGGGACACACCCCACAACCCCATGCATGTATTTCGGGCCTCTAGTATATGAAATAATTTTGTATCTTGATTGTGATTGTGGTTATACAAACCTATACATGATAAAATGGAATAGAACTAAATGCACACTTTTTACCAATGTCATTTCCTGATTTTGATATTATAGTACACTATATAAGTTATAACTGCTGGAGGAAACTGGGTGAAGATTACAAGTCTCAAAACAATACCACATATTTCCATAAAAATATGTGTAAGTAAATGAAAACAAACTAAAAATAAAAGGATATTTACCACAGTGATTGCTGTGGTCACTTTGCCAGTACTTGGGATAAAGGGTTAGCCAGAGGGTGCTTAGCCTTATCTATAATGTTAGAATATTTTTCTAACTGATGGGCATCTATGTATTTTTGTGTAACTTAAAAAAGCATTACTAACTTTGTAAAGTTAGCCAAGATCAGCAAGTATTAATTGAACATTTACTATGTGCCAGGTTCTATGATTGCAACAGTGAAAAGCCAGATATACAGTCCCTGTCCTACTGGAGGATGGTCCAGCCATGGAAGTAGCCACTAAACAGATGGTCACACATGTGATGGTGCCAGAACCAAGAGGCATTGGGAGTTGCAGAAATGTGGAGCAGGGAACCTAGGATTCATCTCTCTAGACTCCACAACTACCTTCTACCCAGTACATGTTCACTCACTCACACACTCAATTATTCACTCATCAAACTTTTTGGACTACCCTAAGGAGATGGAGATGAGCAACTAGGCTTCCTGCCTCAGTTACAGAAAACACATCCAAGAAACAGACCAATAACAAGTCGAGGCAATGAACTTGCCTTTGGGTGAGGCTTCTCAAAGAGAGGGAAATAGCCTGAACCTGGGAGAATAAACAGAGCTCTTGTGCTAGAGCTGGGCCAAAATGGCTCACAAAAGCCAAATTTTAATTTTTTCTGGAATTCTGTGAACCAATTGTTGTTATTAACAATTAAATGATACACATTTATATTTAACTTACATTAAAAACAAAGATAATACATCCTTAAGCTCCATCACTTCCTACTTATTGTATTACCTTTTACTATTATCTATACTCTTGAGGTTATTTACATCTTTGGAAACTATACAGTGAAAATACATATAACGGTATGCTACTGAGCATCCCTTCCCAACTCTGTGTTCATGTTGGTAGCCTGAAACCAATCATGATGTGAGTATTTACACTAGATATTAGTAAATGCTACAAATCAGGATTCCCCCCGCCCTTACACACACACACACACACACACACACACACACACACACACACACACACACACTTCCAGAGAGTTGTTTGTTAAACATTTACTGGCACAACACTGGACCAAGAGCGAGTTCTGCAGAGGATGCCTTGGGCACAGCTATTGAAACAGATCTTCCCTTTTAGTGCTGAGCAAAGAGCAGGAACACAGTAGATACTCAAGAGCTCATTAAGGGGCAGGAAAAGGGCAGAACAGGGCACCATATATTTCCCTGATTCTTTCTGGTAGCTTCAAACCATGTACCTGATGTTTCTCTTGCAAAGGATATCCCTTTATTCATCTTTATTTTTCCTGGGATGACGAGGGGACCCACAACTCCTCTAAGGTCCTCCAACAGGGCTCTCCTAGTCTGATGCCAACATCGCCAACTCTGGATTGTTGGCATAGCCATCCGGGAAGTTCATGCCTAGGCAGGGACTCCCACCTAGGTGAGCTGGTGACACCCAGAATTCGTACCCCAAGACAGTCCACACCCAGCTCTCAACTTTATCTTAGCCTCCAGCACCAAGCCTCTCCCTTCCCCGCTCCTTTGTTTTTCCTTTTATAAACCCTCTGCCTGCTGCTTGGAATGTAAGATGAATGCTCCCTTCTATTACGCATGGGTCGCACACTGCCAACTTCCCAGGATCCTGGCCTCTGCACGATTAAATCCCTTTGGGTTAATACAATGTTTTACAACCTTTACTTAACTAAAACCTCCCATGGTGGCCCACATAAAACTAAGGACTGACTTGCTGTAGTGAAATGGGGCTTGGACAAATTCACACAGACTCTTCGACATGAATAGCGCCCTCCTGGAGCTGTGTGAGCCATTGGTTCTTAACTCGGGGGACTGGGTCCCACTGAGTCCTAGCCATCCTTCAATCTACCCAACCCCCATCACCAACTCTCAGAGCCCCCTGGGGGGTTCCCCGGAGCTCTATATATGGGAACATCTTTCTTTTTTGACTGCTCAGCATCCATTTTCCCACCTGCTAGATTCGGCACTTGGATTGTCCTTAGGGAAATCGCCTTGCTTCCTTTCAATTTTATGGGATTTAATGTGAAAAGACTTCCAACCAAGGGTCTAGGAGTGGAAGATCATCAGAGCCAATGAAAGATTCAACTCCAAAACCTTTGTGAGAATTGCTGAAAAGAGACATTGTTTCCACAGGAGTTTCGAGAAGAGGTGATATAAGCCTAAAGCTGCAGGTACCCTTCTTGCCTGACAATAAACTCCACAGGAAGCAAAACAGCTGAGAGAAAACCTGAGTCCTAAAGACAACCTTTGAGCACCTGGATCCATCTATACCTGAAGTCCTGAAGTTAGGCACTCCTGTATTTTTCAGTTGCATGAGCCAGTGAAGTCTCCTTTTTGGCATGAATCAGTCTGAATTGGGTTTCTACACAGTGTGGAAACCGCTCGGGACTGGAAGGACCTCTGAACCACAGCGTGTTATTGCTAGAAGACATCATATGCATAACCTCTTCCAGAGGCCCCTTTACTTTTTACCACCAACGGATTTCTTTTATTATTAATCCTCTCTATTTGTTCTTTGTTTTTGTATATTATGTCTACCAAGAAAAAACATACGTTGTTAATCAATAAGGGGATCATTTCCCAATTTCGTCGAATTACAATACTAGCAGCCATCATGACTGTATGCTAGATGCCATAGACTCGGATGTGAATCTTGCCTGCCTTGTAATGAGTGACTTTAGGCAAGTGACCTCACCTCTCTAAGTGTCCTCTCCTCATTTGCAAGATGAAGTGTGAGGGCTGCTGTATGAAATAATTAACAAAATGCATGTGAAACACTATGTGAGAACTACTAGGTGTTAATTAGTATTAAAATTCTCATTATTACCAGGTCTAAACTTCACAGCAACTGTGCAGTTGGTGTTATTCTTCTCACTTTCAGAGGAGAATGTTGAGCTTCAGGGCAATCACAGTACCTTCTTGGTTTATGGTAGGGATAAGATTGGAACCCAGGTCTTCTTGTATTGGAGATCATGCTTTCTCACCATATTCACTGATGGGCACACATAGAAGGGGGAGAGAGGGAGAGAGAGAGAGAGCTCATTAGAGCAATGCAAAGCAGCATCAACTTGGCATAATATGTATTCCCCAAGTATTCATTTAGCACTTACTAGGTTCCAGGTGTTATTCTAGGCACTGGATAATGTTTTCTAATTAATCCATTATTTCTAATGAGCCTATTTGGCATTAGCTTGGACAACTGACAGTTTATGACACAGTTTTAGAAAAATACTGAAAATAGCTGAAAGGAATTCCTGTTAAACATGAGGGCCTGAGCACACATACATTTATTTCCATCTTCTCCCTCCAATTACCCCTCCCCCAAAGTGGCAGTCAGGGTACCAGGAGCCATAACCCTGCAGGACCATGAGCATGAGACATCTGACTATGGAAAACAAGAGGAGTCACCAGAATACAATAACGTGAGTTTCCAGATTGAAAGGGCCCCCCAAATGCCCAAAGAAATGAATGAAAAAGAGATCCACTCTAAGTTAATGTCCTAGAAACTGTCAGAGTGAGTGAAAAAACTAGCTGATTTACAAAGAGAGGAGAACAGAATGGCAAATACTAAGAGAATAGAATACCAATGGGTTTGTTTTTACTAAAACAAGGAAGTAAAATCAGGAAAAAGAAGCTTCAGAGCCCTAACCGGTTTGGCACAGAGGATAGAGCGTCAGCCTGTGGACTGAAAGGTCCCAGGTTTGATTCCCATCAAGGGCATGTACCTTGGTTGCGGGCACATCCCCAGTAAAGGGTGTGCAGGAGGCAGCTGATTGATGTTTCTCTCTCATCAATGTTTCTAGCTCTCTATCCCTCTCTTATCCTCTCTGTAAAAATCAATAAAAATATTTTTTTATAAAAAGAAGCTTCAGAAACTCTCTGACCCTTAGTTTCATCATCAGTAAATTGGTGATAAAATGCTAAAGTATAGATTAAAGGTAATTCTGTTTATGGAGGGGCAAGCCATATAGGAACTGTTCAGTAATGCAATGAATGGGGAGCTTCTCAATTACTCATCAAAACCTACCTAGGTTTGCACATAGCTCCCATCGCTGTCTGTTCTCCTTTGGGAGGGGCCCAGGACTCCAAGGACGAACCATAACAGCTCAGAAATTTCCTCCCTGATGGAATTAGAAGCTAGACCTCCAAAGTTTTCAGTACAGCCCTCCCACTGAAGGTACCAGACCTCGGTTGGTCCCAAGTGAAAAATCCAATTGTGCAATCCTGCCTCATTCCTCAGATGTCTCAGCCATCCACATCCTTGGTGGGGGAAGTTACGGGGAAGGCCTGGTAGGGCTCCAGATGCCCTGAGGAGCTGCTCCTCACAAATCATGGGCTGAGATGTACAATGAGAGGCCTCAGTTGTGGCATGGCCCTCCACCGCTGGTTCCCACCACCACCACCAAAACTCTGCCCCGAAATGACCCCACATCAGCTGTGCAATCCATTACTGCCCCCAATGCTGTCAGTACGTTTTTGCTTAAAATAATCCAGGCTCTTCAGCAGCTCTTCGCTTGAGCTGTTGCCACTGCCAGCTTCTCCCTAGCTCAGTTCACCCTCCACACTTTATACTGGTTTTCATCCCCAAAACACAGATCTGATCTTACTATTCTCATGCTCAGGAACCTTCTGAGGCCCCCCATTTCAAAGGCTATAAAATCCCACTTCCCCAGCATGTCATGTTTGCCCCATTGCTGCTCCTGATGTCCTTCACTACAATTACACTGGACTCGTCTCCTCTCACCGAGCACCTCCTGCCACTTCCACCTCCAGGCCTTTGCTTGAGCTGTTGCCTCTGCCTGGAGGGCCCTTTCCTTTTGTCTTGTGGTCCAAGTCCTACCCATCTGCCTGTGCTCTGCCTGTGCACCCACCATGCCTCATGAGAGCAGACTTTATGCACATTCACTGTGGAAGTTTCTCTCCAAGAAGACCTACAGAGAACAGTGACCTCCATGCATGAGGCTGAAGGCCTCAGAACAGTCAGCGCAGAGGAGAGCATCTAGTACCAGTACCAGGCATGTGTGATAAATCAGTAACGCCGCCATGTGATGATAACATCCTGAGCACTTCACTTGGATGCCCTTCCCGTTGCCTCCAGGTCTCTATTTGTTCTTCATTAATCAGAGTCACTTGGGGGGGGGGGGGGGAGATACTCTATTAGTTAAATATGCATTAATTGCTCATGGTGTCCCATTTGTATTTAAACTTTGTCCTATTTATTACTATCCAGTAGAAGCACGAAAGACGTCATGCTCCCCAGTCAGGAGCACAAGCCAGAAAGAGACGGGGATATTTAGGGAATCAGAAGGGCCTTGAACGCAGCGCAGGGGACCCCTTATTCCTTTTAGACTAACAGTAGCTCTGCTAACCAACTTCATTTTGAGCCATGTTACTTCCCCACCACCACTGCCATCACCCCATCTCACTCACCCTGAAGAGCAAGCGGCTGGCACTGAGCAGCATAAAGAGTGGCAAGCACTCCCTTCTCACTCACATGTTTGGATCTAATTTTCTTTTAAGTGGACGCACCTCTTTCTGTATTCTGTTCCTACCTTCTAAGATCCCCAAAGTGAAATGGACACTGTGTCCACTGAGACTTAATGAATCCATACCTGCTTTGTGGATTTTCCTTGAAAGATAACCATCATTATTAATGCCTCCAAAATAGCCATAATAATAGAGAAAAACAAAAGCTATCAATAATAATATATGAAAAAGCAATCACAATCGAATCCCAATATGAAGAGTCATCTGGAAGACCCGTTAGGAACCCATGTGAGAAATAAGTGACAGCCGCTGATGTTATTGCTGGTGTGGAATGCGCATGTGTGTGTTTGTATCTGCTGTCCCTCCTGGCAATTTTTAGCTCTCCTAAAGGGAAATCTATCCAATCAATTGTCAGTGTCCAAATAGTCCCCTTTCTCTGCTCGCTCTGCTTTTTGGATTTTGATGGGGGTCAGGGGAAGGTCTTCAAAGTGTATGTTTTCTTTTTCCAAATGTGAAGTGTTTGGACAAGGCCGAAGATGACTCCAGTGGAAAGGCACTGCTCCTCACGACTTGTTTTTGATCCTGGAGTGAACCAGAGATCTGATGTTTACCACAGGCTGGCCAGGAAGCTGCCTCTAATCACAGAGCCCGGGATGCACTGCAGCGGTCGGCAGGCTGATGGCCCATCCTGTCAGCATCGCCTGCTGTGCTCATACCTCAGTGCTCTCACAGTTTACCTGGGAGACCATGGATCCCACGGCCGCCTAGGAAGCCTGACTCCAGCTCCATCAAGACTGAGTGCCATTAATTTCAGGAGACGTGCCCCTGCAAAGGAACCACAAGGCCTGGGCTCGGATGACTGGAGAGGTCATCTGGTGTTGGGGAGGGTTGTGGTCATGCAGAAACTATGTGCGTGTGGCCCCAAGTGGTCCTGGACTGCAGAGAAGGGAACTATCTCTTGGTGTGTTTGACACACATCGCGAATCACGGCCAATTGGAGAATTCTCCATATTAACGTTCTCCTAATGAGAAGACCCTGCCAACACCACCACCAAACCAAGTTCAGAGAGAAAGAGAACAAAGAAAGCAAGATGTTGCCCCCAGATGTTGCCAAGATGAGCAGTATGTGAGGGTCCCGAAACCTTCAGCCTATTTCACACCATGGTCAGGTTTATTTTAAGGCTGGAGTTCGAACTTGAAGGCTTGCTGCGGTGCCTGCCCTTGTCCCTCCCACAAGGGGCCCAGCTCATTGAGCACTATTCCATGGTCCCTGAGCTTCCTTTCAAAGGCTGCCTTTTGCCATGGAGCTCCCATGGGACCAGAGAGGCTATTTCTGTCCCTTATATAGAGGTCAACGCAGCGGCAACATGAAAGATGTGGCTAAATGAGCCTTTACTGCAATGTGCTCACCCTTTGACATGTTTCTAGCATCTTGGGTGCATTGAGCCTTGTGCTGAGCGGGGAGCTGTCAGGGCAGAGGGGTGAAGTGCAGCTTGTCCCTGGTCAAGTCATAAGCATCAACCCTATGAAGAGAACCCCAGAAGAGAGACTGTCACTATTGTACAGAGCAGTGGGTCTTAAACTGCGGCAGAATCAGAATGGCCTGGGGCAGGGCTGTTCCAACAAGCTGGCCCTACTCCTGGAGTTCTTGATTCAGCAGAGGTAGGGGATGGAAGTGCTGAAGATGCACATTTCTAACAACTTCCCCAGGGATCTGGAAGCTGCTGGTCCTAGGATCACATGTACAGGT
Organism: Corynorhinus townsendii; assembly: GCA_026230045.1. Classification (NCBI taxonomy): domain Eukaryota; kingdom Metazoa; phylum Chordata; class Mammalia; order Chiroptera; family Vespertilionidae; genus Corynorhinus; species Corynorhinus townsendii. The sequence goes on from JAPDVU010000006.1 coordinate 43,905,309, forward strand.
GAAACGCTGAGGCCCATCAGCAGCCAGTGATGGGTCCAGTGTATCACTAACAGGTGGAGCACGAAGCCAGGATCCACCAAGGCTGTGGGCACCTCTCCATCTGAGGAGAGTTCACACTATATTAAGAAAGCCTGTGCCCTGCCTTACTTTCAGGAGGCTAAATCTGGGTGCTAATTTGCATCTAATTTTCAAGACTGGAGTGAAATAATTCATAGTTTTTATAGACTTACAAGTTATAAATTAGATAGTACATACTCTGTGTCACTTTTATGCATTATTTTTTTAATTACTCATAGCAAGCCTGTGTGATAGTGATGTTATGTAATATTTAAATAGCACTGATTCTGTGCCAGGAACTCTTCTAATTGCTTTAGATTAGGGGTCAGTGAACTGCTACCCATGGACCAAATCTGGTCCACCACCTGCTTTGATAAAGTTTTATTAGAACACAGCCATGCACAGTTTTCTAACTATTGGCTGTAAGTGCGTTTTTATGCTATTGTAAATGGATTGTTTCCCCAGTTTTCTTTTCAGATTGTTTATTATTAATGTATAAAAATGCAACTGAATTTTGTGTATTGACTTTTATATCCTGCAACTTTGCTGAATTTAAGGGTTATTTTATCCCATTGTAGAGATAGGGAAATTGTAACACAGAGAATTTAAGTAGTTTGCCTAAGTCACTCATTTAGTAAGTGGGGAGATGAGGTTATAATCCATCTGATCTGTTTCAGGAATCTCTTCTTTTCACCATACTCTCAACTGCCTATCCTAAAAAGTAATTACTGTCTGGCCAAGGTCTCACTTATAGACTGTGGTAAATCCAGAATTCAGACTCAGGTCTGACTCAGAAGGTCTACTGGTAAAGACAATAGCATTCTGATAGCCCTAGGACAGTGGTTGGCAAACTGCGGCTCGCGAGCCACATGCAGCTTGTGAGCTGTGGTTTGCCGCTCTGCTGACTAATGAGTTTGCCGACCACTGTCCTAGTTCATAGGTCGAAGTTCAACTACTGAGCCACAGTGTTCCTCGTTTAAATGCTTAGGTCAGTATGGAATTGGTAGTATGGAAGAAGTAAATGAATTCAACCAAAGGGTGGTTTGGTTGGTACACTGATTTCCCCCTAGACAGTCCAGGGGATGCATTTATTTTAGATGAAATGTTTCAGGGTACCACTAACTATGGATTCTATGTTCCTCCACTGGTTAAAATTTTGAGCTGAATTTTAAAAGACAAGAAAGGAAGGTTAACAACTTGAACAAATTTCCCCTGAATACTCCCAATGTGCATTTTAAGCCTCTCGCCTTTAAAGAGCCACGTGGAGTTGGCTGTTTAATGAGGAATTTCCCCCTCTGAGCCGCAAGGTGAAGATTCCAAATCCTGAGAGAAGCCCAGGGGTAGCTTCCAGCCTTAAGTGCCAAATGAAAAGACACCAAGTTGCCTCATTTGAATAGTGGGGCTCCCTCCCAAGTTGCCCAAGAGGTGGACGTGGTACCTTACAAAGGAATGCCATGGACCCATCCCAAAGACCTGGGGCACCAAGGCCAAAAGGCAATGAACTTGAACCAAACAAGCCTCCTCATTGGCTGCTGCCGTTGAAGTTGTAAAAGGCTCTGCCGAATGGCTCAGGGCCTGAGTAAATGTTGGCTTGGCTGACCTGTCCACTAAGATGAATGGGTCATGACTAAGGTGCAGGGATGCCAGCCCTTCCATTAACAGGGAAGGCATGCGGGGGCAGCAGAGAGGGTCAGCATACCAAGGATGCAAACAAAGATTTCTCTCTAGAGCAGTGGTCGGCAAACTCATTAGTCAACAGAGCCAAATATCAACAGTACAACGATTGAAATTTCTTTTGAGAGCCAAATTTTTTAAAGTTAAACTTCTTCTAACGCCACTTCTTCAAAATAGACTCGCCCAGGCCGTGGTATTTTGTGGAAGAGCCACACTCAAGGGGCCAAAGAGCCACATGTGGCTCGCGAGCCACGGTTTGCTGACCACTGCTCTAGAGGATGAGTTTAGGGAGGAGGGGAGGAAGGAGGAGAAGACAAATCTGGATGTCCTTGGGGGATGAGCTACTGAAAAAAACCCATCTTCATGATAGCAATGTGGCCCGAGGCAAGAGCCCCTGATGGCATTAAGCAGATGTGAGCACATGGACACATCTATAGCATTCATGAGCCTCAGCTTTCCCCTCTGTAAAACGGAGTTCACACTCCACTTTGCTCCTAGTAACTACCAGGAATTGCCATAAGGATCAAATGACAGGAGATAGGAGGAAAGGAAAAAAAGAAAGAAAACTTTACGTAGTTTCTAGGGTATAATTTTACACAATACAGGCTAAAAACAGAGGGCAAGAATTAAAAGGGGCTTGTGCTTAGGTACAATACTTTAATTTTTTTTGGGGGGGGGATGGCAAATTCACATAAAATTACTGTATTTGTTAAATATATTTTTTTACTGATTTCAGAAAGGAAGGGAGAGGGAGAGAGAGATAGTAACATCAATGATGAGAGAGAATCATAAAATGGCTGCCTCTTGCATGGCCCCTACCGAGAATTGAGCCCGCAACCCAAGCTTGTGCTTCAACCAGGAATCAAACTGCAAAGTCCTGGTTCATACGTCGACACTCAACCACTGAGCCACACCAGCTGGGCAATTTCTGCATTTTTAAAGGCTTGTAGACATGTAATATATACACAAATCAGTATACTCATAGAGTTGCAGCTCAATTAGATGCCAAAACACAAGCCTATTCTTTTCCCCATTTGCTGATTCAAACCACTTTGTGGGTCCAATTCTTCCCCAGCTCTTTGGAGGGGGGGGGGGGGGGAGGGGGAAACAAACCTAGAAATAGGCCTATACATTTCCTGCTTTCTCTGAGACCACAGAATGTTCTCTTGACACTTACAGTGACAATTATGCCATTTCAGAAATTGTGCCATTTTGATAAGTTATGTGCAGTTTCATTAGATGGTCAAAATTCCACTTACAGGTAAAGCTTCACTCCTCCCCACTCTGGCTGCCTGAGGTTGGGACCTCTAATAGGGGATAAACAGCTTGATCTCTGCTCCTGCTCATCTCTTCCTGCCTGTCACTGGGTTTCTGACTCTTCCAGGCCAGGAGGGCGAGGAGGGGAGGGGGGAGGGGGGCTGCAGCAAGGAGAGATAAAAGGCAAGAAAGGTCCTTCTGGGTCCACAGGAGTTTAACCTGACATTGGCCTTCTCTGCCATGCAGATGTTGAAAGCCAGCCCTATGGGGAAGTTGGTTTGCTGGGTTCCTTCCGTCACTGGAGTTCTTTCCTCCCAATTCTTTCCTGCAGGCCAAGGTCTCCTGCTGGCTGCTCCACACTTTTCCTGGCTTCCTGGTGGGGTCCACCCTGGGCAGTCTCTTTTGAAGTCCAAATATCCCTGGTGGACAGGAACCTCCTTGCATGGCCTGCATCTGGCCCCAGAGGAAAAAGGTTCTGGGAGTGCGGGCTGTGCTCAGAGCCATCTCCTTCCCAGGCTTCCATGACCCCAAAGTCTCCGGGCCATCCAAGCAAACCCTTGTGGGAAGAGGGTAAGTTGGGGAGTGACCCTACAAGATTGAAAACTTGCTCATGTGCCATGGAGTAAGTGTGGGATGAGGATTGAGGAGAAGGTGACAGTCACAGCCTACTCACAACTGTCTGAAAACGTTTTCTCCTTATTTCTACCTCTGGGCTTCTCAGATTTTTTCCATTCAGCTTTTCAATTGTCTAACCCTTTTATACCCTCTATTGAAGGTCAAAAGTTGTAAAACCAATTCTCACCTACCTAGTCCTGCAGAGATGGCCTAGTAAATTAAAAATATATATTATGTAAATAGATAGATTATATATATATATACATATAATGTAAATAAATAAATAGAATATATATATATATATATATCATAATATGCTAATTAGACCAGACGTCCTTCCTGACCACCTTCCAGACAAAGCCAGGGCTGCAAGGGAAGCCCAGGTCCCGGGTGCCAGAGGGAAGCCGGTGCCAGCAGCCAGGGCGAGGAAGGCCTACTCTTGCACGAATTTCATATTTCATGCATTGGGCCTCTAGTGTGTGTGTGTGTGTGTGTGTGTGTGTGTATGATATCAAAATGAAGTGGCCCCAAGACAACACACATTAAATAATATTGGATTCCTTGCTCAACTAAACAAAAAGCGTTTTCTTATAATATCCTGTGGTAGTGTGGATGAAAAGGGGTCACATAGCAAGCCTGACAAGCTCAAGGGAGGCTTACATGGTGGGTCTTACAAATTCGGAGACCAAAAACAATCACATAGGATGGTCTGAAATGAAAACTTCTTATCTAAAATCCAGTCTGGTGGTAGTCATGTCCTAGGGCGGTATCTTCTTTGACAAAGGTCAATCTTTACCTTAACTGAGTCTGTCTATTGCCTTTTTTTACATCTAAGATAACATGCCTTTGAAATGTCACAGTAATCGCTTTTTCCCAGACCCCTCAGGGCACAACCTCCACCAGAGCAGGAGACCCTGGACACTGTTATCTTGTTCCCTGAATACCAGCCCTATGTGCTATTAATTAACTATCCTGTACCCACCCAAGTAAAAGAAGTATTTGTCTCTTCATTTTACTTTTTATCCAATCCCAGAATTTTCCCCACTCTGCTTTCTCCTGTCCCCTTAATCTACCACCAATGGGATTCATGTCACCCCCTTATGTCTCTTATTTTATGTATAAAATAAGATGTAAAAAAAAGCCATTCTTCAGAGCATTTTCTCAATCTGTTGAGATTTTGTTTCCTGGCAATTGTCCTCAGTTTGGCTCAAATAAACTCTTATAAGACTTTTTCTTAGGCTGGACATTCTTCCGTTAACAGTAGAAAAGGACTAGAAGCAAATATGCTGTGTATTAATCTTGGTTCATTTCAAGAGCTAGAACTAGTGTACTTTTTAAAAAGGAAATTAAGATATTATTCTTAGTAAAACATGAAAAACTCCAGGAAATGAGAGACTACATGAAAGAACAAAAGAGAAAGAAGGGAGGAGAGGGGCAAGAAGAGAAGGTGGAAAGGAGGGTAAAAGGAGAAAAAGAACAAAGATGACAGAAATGGAGAGGGTTGTTTTCTTTGAAAGTGTGCTTTTAAAGTGATGTCCACTTCTGCATGGTAAATGTACGAATTTAGAGCTAGTACTGCAAACATCCACCTCTTTGTAAAGGGTGGGAAGTATGCTAGAACCAACTCTTGTATTTGGGTGAATAGACTGATTCGTCTTTGCATAAATCCAGTCACAGGCCAGCTCTGTTGAAGGAAAGGAACTCAGAATCAGGCCCATTTAGAGGGGACCTCTGTGATATGTGTGTTTTGTACAGGCAATAAGGAAGGAGATGTAGAGAATTTGAAAGTAGCTACATAAAAAGGATTGCAGAGACCATCTATAAACTCTTTAACATTAATTTAACAGCATCCATTTGAATAACATGCTAATCCCAGAAAATCAGGTCTTGGCATCAACTTCTTACTATAGCTAGAAAAAGCACAATTGTTTTTCCTAAATCCTAACACTTGGACTTGTCACTGTGTGGACAGGATAGTAGGCATCAGGCCCAAGGGCACTGGAAGGGTGATAAGCCGAGGAGCTGTGGGTGGGCTATTCTCTGTGCTCCTCCAGGCACACGCTCTACCTTTCTCCCTCTTGCTCTGTACCCCAGGAGGTTACCTCTACATTGTTCATCTCCTGGGCCTTCCTACGTTTGAGTTGGGTTCAATCAATGGAAGGTGCCAGGAGGACATGGGAATAGCAGAAGAGAGATAAATGGAGTTGTTCATTCATTACTCATTTATTCATTCTACTGAAGGCCACAGTACCTGGCAGGTAGCTCTTTTCTACAATCACAGGTCTTGCCAATGTCTAGCAACTGCTGCCTCTACTTGCCCCTTCCCATCCTACTGGCTGCAGAAGAAAAGGAGTTTCAGGACAGAAAGAGTAGATTTTGGGAGATTAGGTGAGGACTATTCAATGTCCAGGAGGGAGACAATAATGGGTTGGTTTAGGGTGTACAGTGTAGAGAAATAGATAGATTTTAAAAGCATTAAGGAGATAAACTATGCAACTCATGGTCATGGATTAAACGTGTGGGTAATGGAGAAAACTGCTAGGTTGTAGGTCTGGGAAATCAGATGGATAATGGTCCATTGGCCATTATAAGAGCACTTGGATTCAATAATCTCTCATGGAAACTCACTCTGAGAGTTACCCCATTGGAGAAGGAGGGTGAGAAAGACCCTCAATTTCTTTGTGCCATTCAGGATGAAACAGCAGAGGAAGCAGCAGCCAGGGCCTCAGGAGGAGAGAGTTTTAGAGGATGTAGGTCTGTGTGGTTGAAAGGTCCATTTCCACATCATGCATTTGAGTAGGAAGTTCTTTTCTAAAATTCTAATTTGCATCTGCAGAAAAGCCACATACTGTTTTTCTTACAACACCTAATGAAGACAGATTAGGCAAAGTAACTTTAACATTTTTTAACTTTTTCTAGCTCTCTAAGGGTCCAGAAAAATTGAATGTTAGATTTATAATTATTGTGTTTTGTTTGAGAGAGAAAGAAAAAAACTTATACGCAAAGAACATTTCCATAAATCATGTCTATGATTTAAAAAATATGGTTCGGATAGACACAACTGTGCTTTACCCTGCATCTGTTTCACATACACAAATGTGTCAGGTTTACATAAACCACACTGATACAGATGAAAAATAAGGGAAGAACAAGATAAAAATAGCTCTTATGGTATCAGTAACATCTTTTATTATTATAATATATGATACCATTGCCATCAATCACACTCTTATATTGCATTGGCTAGTGACCTCAAGCCCCATGAAGGAAGAGCTAGCCAACATCCAAGAATCAATTCTTTCAGCCTAAACAAAAACAAAACAAAACAAAACAAAAAACCTCCAGTATCATATGCTTGGATTTCTGGTGACAATTTCAAAGATAGTGAAATGAAACAATCTCATCCCTCAAGTGTTGTTCAGGTCCTGATTTCAGATGCGTTCCTTTCACAGGATACTCTCCCAGGGCAAGAGTGGTGAAGGGAACTGTCAACCTGCCCTTTTCTGATGCTACTATAGATAGATCATCATAAATGTAACCATCAAACCCGCCACTGGGAGCTTCCCAGGCCTGAAAGATAACCCTGATTTCGCTGATTTGTACTTTTATCAACGCCCTGGCCTACTGTCCCTGACTAGCAGAGCAGACATGCAGCTGGAAAACTCAACTCAGTTTTTCCCCCTAACTAAACCATTTAGCTTTGGTACAATTATAAAAATTATTGATGTCTCCAGGGGGGATTTTTTAAATGAATGTAAACTTGACCTTAGTTTACTAAAGCACAGTTTTTATTCTCACACACTTATTTAAATTCCTCTTACTGCTTTACTCTTCATACCCTCATCAACTATAACCTTGAAGTTGTCAATGTAAAAAATGTCTAAACCTGGTAAAGAATTATGAGTTTATTTGAGCCAAACTGATGACCATTGCCTGGAAGCACAATCTCAACAGATTGAGAAAATGCTCCAGAGCAGCGGTCGCCAACCGGTGGTCTGCGGACCCCTGGTGGTCCATGAGGTCCGAAAGGTTGGCAACCGCTGCTCCAGAGAATGGATATTTTGTAGTTAGTTTTATACATTACAATCTAAGGAGAAAGCATAAGGAGGATTACATGAAATTCATTAGTGATAGATTAGGGAGGCAGGAGAAAGCAAAGAGGGAAACACTCTGGGATTGGATAAAAAGTAAAATGAAGAGACAAATACTTATTTTACATTAGTGGGTACAGGATAGTTAACAATTAATTTACAGCACATAGAAATGATACTGGGGGAACAAGAGAACAATTAGGGGTTTGGGGTCTCCTGCCCTGTTGGAACTTGTGTCCGGAGGGGTCTGGAAAAGGAGATTACTCTGACATTTCAAAAGTATCTTATCAGGCATGTTATCTTAGATCCGTGGTCGGCAAACTGCGGCTCGAGAGCCACATGCGGCTCTTTGGCCCTTGAGTGTGGCTCTTCCACAAAATACCACGGCCTGGGCAAGTCTATTTTGAAGAAGTGGCGTTAGAAGAAGTTTAAGTTTAAAAAATTAGTCTCTCAAAAGAAATTTCAATCGTTGTACTGTTGATATTTGGCTCTGTTGATTAATGAGTTTGCCGACCACTGTCTTAGATGCAAAAAGACAATAGACAGGCTCAGTTAAGGTAAAGATTGACCTTTGTCAAGGAAGAAACCACTCTAGGACATGACTATCTGCCATGACTGCTTTTAGTTAAGAAGTTTTCATTTCAGACCATCCTCTGTGGTTACTTTCCCGCTCGGTTTTTATAAAGTCCCTATGCAGGCCTCCCCTGAGCTTGTCAGGTTTAGTGTGTGGCCCCTTTTTTGCCCACAAAGTTTCTTGATCTCCAAGCAGGCACTTGATTGTTCTGTCAGAGGCAATTCTATTTAAGGAGACGGAATTGCTCTGTGATGCAAACATTTACCCCAGAGGAAATGTTTTACCAACTTTAATCTTCAAGTCTTGAGGTTGCTTAAAATGTTACTTTCACGTGAAATCCCATTTTAAAGCATTTGGGTTTTGTACATGTGAATTAGAGGGTCATTGTTTACTCCAGAGCAACTTGAACAAGTGTAGATCATTCTTTGTGGTACCCCTCTATCTTAGGTGTTACATTTTACTTTTTGAGTCTGTGTTTGTCGATTGCCCATTGCATTTTCATGACAGTTGTGTCAAGTCTCCCAGACAAGAAAAGATAAGCGATTGGACCCATTTGCCCCTGGTTGGTCTCATCACTCCAACCTTACCATGTCTACCAAGGTTGGTCCGATAAGAAATAGGGTCCAACCCATGGAGAAATATGTGTGTGTGTGTGTGGGGGGGGGGGGGCAGGGGGATAAAAGTCTCCTTCTGGAGAATGCTCTTTTCTGTTCCTGTCATCCTATCCCCTCGTCCCCTCTAATAACTGCCTCAAAAGATACTTGCTGCAGAGGAAAACTCTTCCTGACCTCCCTAAGCACTCTGCCTCAGAATGCATTTCTACCTCTCAAGTGCTCTCCTGGAGGTCAGAGGACAAGTTCTGGAGACTAGGGGCTGTCTGCTTGTCTTCTTCAAGGCTCCTCCCTCATCCTATCTAATAAATAGGGAATATGCTAATTGGCCACCACTCCATCACAAAGGTGGCTGTACCCACAGCTGAGGCCAAGTTCCCATAAGGAGCCTTAAGGAGCAATCAGCAGGGACCTGAGGCTATGCTATTTGCCCTTTCTCTATAATAGAAGTGTCAGAGAAGAAAGAAAATTCATAAAATGTATATGAAAACCTTCCTTCTGTCAGAGTCTGGGGCGCACCACGGATCCAGAGTCAAGTCCCCGCCCATCCACATACACTTCAAAATAGTGTGAGACTCAGACCCCGCCTAGCCCCCCCTCCTCTCCCCCCCCCCCCCCGCCCTGCATTGGCCTAGATCCAGACCTGGCTAGCCCCACCCTTGTCAATATCCGTGTTATTTCATTCCTGTCCTTTTTTTCAAGGCATAAACTGCTTTTGTTGTTGAATTACTTTAACAGAGCTGTGATTATACTCCATGTACTATCTTATAGCCTCAGTTTTCTTTTTTTAGTTGAATCTGTGTTTCAGTCCTCTCCAGAGAAATGATCATGTGATCACTTCTTGTAATGGATTATGGTTGACAGACTATTCCAGTCTGGGTCTCTAATCTGTCTTTCCTGGTACTTTATATCATGTCTCTCCCCACCAGTATTTTGGTATTTCTGCTCTTTTAGCCAATAGCATGTGTGTGTGTGTGTGTGTGTGTGTGTGTGTGTGTGTGTGTGTCAGAGAGAGAGAAAAAGAGAGAGAGAAATGAGAGGTTGAGTATGTAAAGGCTGAATGTGTGAACAAGAATATGTTTGCCTGGTGGAAATCAACTTTATAGACAGGAGTCTATGGAACTCACACTGTCTAAGCCAGACTGCTGGACTCCATATCCTCAATTCTCTTATCAGATACATTTTCACACAATAAAATATGATGAAATAAATTCTTCCTCAATGCTATGATGTATCTTTAGTATTTAATTATGAAGTGCCGAACTTTGAGATCAGAACTATACTTTCTGGTTCAGCAATACCAAGGAGAGATCTCAGTTCACAATGTAGCAAGGCAGGCCAATGGATTAAAGAGTTAAACCAATTTCTTCAGTGTTTTTCCTACTTTTTTCACCTATCACTGACCCAATGCTTCCTGGGAAAAACAGAAAGGCTTCAGTCTCAGAATATACTGAGTGTCTTTCAGTTCCCCAGGACACAACACTTCTCATTCCCTAACCTCCAGGCTTTTTCACATTCTGTGCCCTCTGTTAGAAATGCTCTTCTCCCTCCTGATCCTCCCACATACACCCCAGCCCCAGGGGAACCTGGCAATTTCCTGTCAACCTTCAGGCCTCAAATAAATTATCACTCCCTCTATAAAGGAGATGAGTCCTTTCCCATGTACTTTCTTAGAACCATGTACTGCCCACATCAGTATCTTACACACTAATTATCCAGAACTATATTCCAGTCTTCCCTGCCAGGTTGGAACACCCAAGAAAACAAGGACCATGCTTTGCTTGCTCACCATTGAATTTTTAGCATAGTGGACATTCAATAAAGTTTCTGAACGAATCAATACATGAAAGCACATACATAAAACAATCAAGTGAAGTTAAGAGATTTTCCAAGTCTTCTTGTATCTCCAAGCTAGCAACGGCCGATGTACCTAAGATGTTTTTCCATTGGTTTGACTTAAATGTCATCTACCCATTTCCTATTCTTCTGGACACTGTATCCCAAATGTCCATTTATGAAGTCATTCTTTCCCTATTCTCAGGCCATGTGGATTAAATAAGGCTGATTCCACCCTCACTTCCCTGAGTGGAAGGAAGGCCCAAAACAAGTTAATGAAAGTAAGCCTTGAAATTTTTGGTGAGATTATTGGGAAAAGGAGTTTATCTTTCTGCTGGGACTGCTGAGTTGGTAGAATGAGGCCTGGAGTGGTTGATATCCATCTTGCTTCCATATGGGAAGAGCCTACCTAGGAATAAAGACAACACAGAGAAAGGCAGAGCCAAGTGGTGGAGAGATATGGGTTGATAGTGACTCTGTTTCAGCACATTAGTTCAGATTCATCAAAGCAATACTATCCTTGAACTTGGTCTTTTCAGTTACTTTTATAACTTTTGGTTAGAAAAACCAATTTTTTTTTTAGATAAGTTAGACTTGGATTTTTATCACTTGAAATTGCCTTTCATATCATTTTATTCCATTACATGCAGTATATGTATGTTGTGGGGAGGGCAAGAACAGGACCCCAATCAAGGGATTCTTCCTAGACTCTTCCCCAGCCATTGTTCCTTCCCTATAAAGTTAGATGGAAATTGACCATTTGGTATCTAGGTCCATGATAAACCATTTCCAAAGAAATTTTGCGATCAAATAGTCTCTCCTCTCATGACAATCAAGGCCTCAGAGGTATGAAAAATATGGGCTCACCCAGATGAAAAGGGCTATCCTCTCTCAGAACTCATGACTATGTATCAGGATAATGATCTTCAACTCTGCTCTGAAGAAACATTTACAGGCAGCCCCTTCAAAATCACAAAATCTATTTAGCCAGACATTCCTGGTCAGGGAGGGAACCAGAGAAATCTCTTTGCTACAGGCATTTACATTCTTTCAGTTCTGAAATATAATGCTTACAAAATTTTAATTTCACCCTCAAATTCCTAAATGCCTGTGATGCAGACCCACTGGGCCGATGCCTCATGGCCACTGCTGGCCCATCCTTAAGAGCTCAGGCACCTCCAGGTAAGGTTGCTGCCTCCATAAAAACCATGGATGTTGTACTTGGATGGAAATCTCTGGGAAAAGATTATAAAACTCAGTAAGGAAATAACCACACCCCTAATTCCACAGACCCACAACGATCTACTTGGCAGAAGGACACCTACATGAGAAATTAGAAAAGGAAAACTTTCCAATAGTCTGCTAAACCTATGAAAACCTAGCTCAATCCAAAAGGGTCCCATAAATATAGTGAAACACTTTTGTATACACACACACACACACACACACACACACACACACACACACAGTCCTTCAAACAAAGAGCAGAAAATGGCAAAAAGATCTTTGCTTTTCTGCTCTGGTAATTTTTACCAAAGTTCTTACAAAGTTAAAAAGCTAAATTTCAATCAGTTAAACTCAACAGGAGTTATCTTTATTAAAAAAAAGAAAAGAAAATTATATGAAATTGAAACTGTCCAAGAAGGTCTTGGGATATATGGATGGTTATCATTGCTTCCAACATGAGAAGTGGGGAAAGCATAAAAATAAAGTCAGGGTTTGTGTCCTATCAATTTAAAGGAAATACAAACATCTTTAGATTATTAACTCCCTATAATTCATTGATGCTCAATCAATGATTTATGCCACAAAAATGTCTTGATCTTCAATAAGGTTATTGGCAAAGTTAATGCCCATCACTGGAAATACCTATTAATTCATAACAAACTTTTGATAACCTATAAGATAACTTTTATCCCAGTAAAATAACTGTCATGTATGAAATATATGTGTCTTCTCCTCCCCCCTCAAATTTATATGTTGATATGAATGGGCCTGGAGCAGGGTAATAAGATGAGTGAGCAAGGTTTAGGTCAACCTCTCCAACCATTTAGTTTGCAGGCTGAATTCAGCCTGGAAGCTCTTGAGCCAAAGCTGGCCCCCTGCCTGGTTTTTGTGTGTTTGTGTGTGGCGGGGGGGGGGGGGGGGGGTGGTAAATAAAGTTTTATTGGCACACAGCTATATCCATTATTTACATACTAGAGGCCTAGTGCACAAATTTGTGCATGGGTGAGGCTGGCCAGCCCACCCAGATGGAGGCCCATCAGCCAGGCTGGCCAGGGGGAGGGGCTGCAGTCAGTTGGCAGCCGTCCCCGCCCCCAATCGGGATGTTGGGGGCCTATCAGGGGCCAGGCCACTCAGGGGAGCAGGAGGCTGATAGGGGCTCAGATCATGCTGGTTGGCTGCCGCAGTGAGCGTCATAGCCACCGGTTGTTCTGATTATTCTGGTCATTCTACTATTCTGGTTGCTGGGCTTTTATATATGTAGATTATCTGAGGCTGTCTTGCACTTTGATGACCTAGTTGAGTAGTTGTGAAAGAGAAGTTATGATTCACCAAGCCAAAAATACTATCTGGCCCTTTACAGAAATTATTGAAACCCTAATCCCCAGTGACCGTATTTGGAGATGGGACCTCTACAAAAGTAATGAGGTCATAAACTTAAGGCCCATATCTCATAGGACTAGTATACTTATAAGAAAAGGACTCCAGTGTGTTCTCTCTCTCTCTCTCTCTCTCTCTCTCTCTCTCTCTCTCTCTCTGGTGTGTGCATGCATGCATATAGGCAAGTTTGTGTGAGCATGTGAGGACTCAGTGAGAAGAAAGCATTATACAAACCAAAAACTAAATTTGATTTCACCAGAAACTAAATTTGCCAGCACCTTAATCATGGACTTCTAGTCTCTAGAACTATGAGAAAATAAATTTCGGTTGTTTAAGCCACCCAATCTGGTATTTTGTTATAACAGCCTAATCAGACTATTACCAACCAGGAGGGGAACATAAATAAAATCATTAATGACTCCACACTTAAGTCCCTCCTCCTCCTCCACTGAAGCTCATTGGGGTCATATGTATAATCAAACCATACCACCATCTCTTCTCAGAAGCTCATGGCTTGGCAGTACTGCCTAATGGTTAGGAGCCTAGTCCTATGAAAGAGAACATAGATTGGATTCCCAGCTCCATGATTTGTTGCCTGTGTGGTGTTTAAAAAACACCTTGGCTTTCTTGTGGCAAGACAATGGCACTGTTAATAATAATTCCTGTCCTTAGGATTAATGATCATGTTCAGTGAGATAATACCTATGAAATACCGGGCTTATTCAGCTTCCATGGTGGCTCTGCGAGAGACACCTTCTTGGAACTGATGCCCCTGTGGACACTGGGGAGAACAGGTTTGTGTCACCCACTGGGTGTTCTGTCCCAAGTGGTGGCATTTCCAGATAGAAGATCCAGTGGTATTTTCATTGGGCTGAATGGAATATACCTGAACATGATTTAGCTGAAGATGACAAATCAGGAATAAAAAGGGACATTGTAAGGAATAGCAAGACACAGGGCTGTTCTCAATCAGCCATAAACTCAGTGAGGACAGGGGCCAGTTCTGTTTTGCTCACCACTGTTGATGTGGAGCCTAGTATAATGTCTACCACAAGTAGGGCTGGATCAAGATCTGTTTAGCAAAGGGGGAAAAGAACACACAACTGATTACTGACTGATTGCCAGTTGGCATGTCCAGTTAGGGCCACGTTGTGGGTAGTCTTGGCAATGACATCAGTGAAAAAGGCAAGGTTAAATGTTACCTTGCTTGGGGATCACAGGTTGACATTGATGCAATGAGTTGCCTTGTTAATTAGAATCTTACTCTTTGTTCTGACAAGGTATGTAAAGAATAAAGCAACATGGACTTTAATAAATTCACTCTAAGCCTCAAAACTGACCATGACTGAAAATAATTGTCATTCCCTACGTGTTTTCACTTAATAATCATTTCCACTGGCTAATGCCTAAATGAAGGAGAGCAAATATCTGGCACCCAACTGTTTTCTGAGCACATAGCAGATATTTCTAATCAATCACAACACTATTTTTTTCATGGCTCAGTCTCAGAGTATTTTTCAATGTGGCATTCCAGAGAGCCACTGACAAGCAACTGGAGTTGGTCTTCGAGGTGGACCCATTCTATCTCTCTGCTCTACATGGGTTTCCTTTTACATCATGGCAAGAGTCATTTGTTCTTTTTCTTTCCTCCCCAGCATCTACTCTTCCTTCTTATGGCATTCTAACTTTCATTTGAGGATGCACTTCTCTTCTACTCCTAATTTACTGGCAACCAGGGACATTGACTCAAAACCTGGATCCAGGGTACAGCACACAACCAGTTGGCTCAGTCCAATTCCCTAGCCACAGAGACTGCTTCAGGGGTTGTATAAGTCAAACCACTCAGAGCCAACATTCCTGGGCTTTTGTTGAGCTGGTGGGAAAGCTGACTCTCATTCTCAACTTGTTATAATCATGGGAGCTTAGAGTAGCCAGGCAAACAATGAGCAGACTGAGAACAAAATCAGCATGGCAGTAGACAGAGCAGAGAGATGGGAAGAAGCTAATTCCTAGGGATCACATTTAAGCCCCTGGATCCAAGCATACCTGAAGTCGGATACTACTGGACTTGCTGGTTATAAGTCAAAATTCCTCTTTTGTTTTTACTTAAACCGGTCTGAGTTGGGTTTTATTCTTGATTTATTAAACTGCTCCTAGCAACAAAGAGAATATGACTTAAAGCAACAAATATCCTGGTGCATTTCTCCAACCCTTTAATGGGATGGATCTCAGAAGATACACTGAAGGCCACCACTTTCCAACCTTGCCTTGACCTGGTTGAGGGCTGCCATTTGTCCTCTGGAACTGGGAAATACACCAGCTAATACAATGAAATTCTTGGCACCACAGAAGTAAAAAGGGTCTTAAGAGGCCTAGAGAGCACCCAGGCATCTGGGGCCTGGAGTTCCTTTTCATCCTTCTTGCCATGTGAATGTTCCCAGTCCTGGTATGCTCACCATCTTCCAGAAAAATCTTTTCCAAATCTGCTATCTCTGATTATTCCAAATTCTTCAGTACTATACTGTTTGGGAGAGAGGGGAGGGCTAATGTACATTTGACCACAGTACTACTGGCCCACTTACTTGTTTACTCATTCATTTCTTCATACATCCAGTAAATACTTTTCAGTGATCTCCATGTGTCAACCATTGGTTCAGGTACTTGGGAGACATGAGTGAACAAAACAGATAAAGCCCCTGACTCACAGAGCTTACATTCTAGAGACAGAAGAGAGTCAATAAACAATGAACATGATGATAAAATTATACGTAACATTAGAAGGTGACAAGTACAGTGGGGGAAAAGGAGCAAGTTAAGAGCAATCAATAGGTAAAACCTAAAATCAGTAGGTTTTACCAGCTACACAGGGTGGTCAAGGTGGGCCTGCCTGGCAATAGAACATTGAACTCTAACTTGAAGAAGGCCAGGAGTGGCCCATGCTGAAAGTGAGTGGTCCTGTGACCAGTTCATTAAAACGATTTCCCAAGTTCTCAAACTTCTGACCTATTTACTCTGCCCCAACCACCAGTATTTGGGGATAGTTCCGGGCTGTATCTATACACAGACCAAGTTCAATAAATTTCTTTCATTTTTCTGCTGTTTTAAGTGTTTAAGGTGGTGAAGAGTGGGGAGCCGTCAGATTTTGGCAGCGGGAAGTTAAGGAGTAGTGTTGGTGGAGACGTGCCGACCTCACAGTTTGTCTAAACACCGCCCTGCCAGGGTGTTGATGCCATAAATGTCTAGGAAACTGAGTCAGTGCTAAAGGATTCTGAAAAAGGAGTGATCACAACAACACCTGATAGGAATTTTCTTATTTAAAAAAAAAAAAAAGCAGCAGCTGGAGGTCCTGCCTGTCATAGAGGGAGTTTTGCTGACCCTGGGGTCCTAGGGAACAGCCCCTGGGGGCAGCCTCCTTGGCCCTGGGCGGCCCCTCAGAGGGGCTGATGCCTGGCCGCCCATCCCATGTGTGCTGGGCTTTCTCGTCTTGACCTGTGTTCCCATTGGCCCGCTGATTTTGAGATTTATGTGCTGGTGCCACACTCACACTCGATCCTTTGAGGAAAACATAAAATAAATCCCAAGGATTGGAGCGGGAGGGGCCACTCATCAGCGACTGTGGGGAAAGTCAGAGGCAGCTGCACAACCTCCACAGTTCGAGGTGCATCTGAGGCTGGAGCCCAAGTTCCTGGCCAATGCCACTGGGCGGCCTGCCCGAGCCTCGTCCCAGAGGTGGCCATTCAGGACTTCCCAGTGAGAGGCTAACTAAGGTGCTGATTCCTCCCTCCCAAGTGAGAGAGAGATCAGAGGAGATTTAGTATAGGAATTGGCTCACATGCTTTTGGAGGCTAAGAAGTCCCAGGATCTGCTTTCTGCCAGCTGGAGACCCAGGAAAGCTGGCGGTGTAATAGCCCAAAGCAAAGGCTTGGGAATCCAGGGCTGATGGTGTTCAGTCCCAGTCGGAGTCTGAAGGCCAGAGACGCAGGAACACAGATCTCCAAGGGCTGGGATAAGTGGGTGTTCTAGCTCAAACTAAAAAGGCAAATTTGCCTTTCCCCCACCTTTTTGTTCTATCGAGGTCCTCAAGGAATTGAATGATGTCTGCCTTCCTGGGTAAGGATGACTTTTATTCACTTTACCCATTCAAATGCTGATAACTTCTAGAAACACCCTAAAGAGCACTCCCAGAAATAATGTTTGCCAACTCTTTGGGCATCCCTTAGCCTAGCCAGGTTGCCAAATAAAATTTACTATCACAATAATTAACTTTGACAAATTTCCTAATAACTGGGCCATGTGGTCCCTTGCATAGAATCTAGGGATGGCTTGGTCAAAACACAGGACTCTCCAAGTGATGGTCTGACTGAGTTATGAAACTGAAAAGACCAGAGAAGGGATAACTTTGGGCCTGGCTGGTTCCAAGTGCTCAGAAAAGATCCCCGGGACCTGTTATACCTCAATTTCTCTGCACTCCTCTCTCTGTGGTGGCTCCACTGTCATGAACATTTTACCCTCGTGGCAGCAGGATGCCCACTACAGCCCGACCTGTGTGGTTCAGTGGTTGAGCATTGGCCTATGAATCATAAGGTCACGGTTCAATTCCCAGTCAGGGCACATGCCCCAGTTACATGCTCAGTCCCCAGTAGGGGGTGTATAGGAGACAGTGATCAATAATTCTCTCTCATCATTGATGTTTCTCTCTTTCTCCCTTCATTTCTGAAATAAACAAAAAATGTATGTATTTTTTTAAAAAGATGCCCGCCACAGCTCCTGCCTACATCACTGTTGGTCCTAGTCCAATGGGTAGGAGGATGTGCCTTTTTTGTGACATTGCTAACAAAAGTCTCAGTGTGTTTTTAACTGAATAATAGGCCCATTCCAATCATCGTGGCCACAGGAATAGGATAATACACTGGTCAGGGCTGCTTCACTGCCATTGGAAGGGGTGATGGGCGGAGGAAGGTGGGTCATGTCAGCCAAAACCACAGTGACCATTTAAAAGCAAGATCAATGTTGCCCACTCACCAAAGGCTTGAGCCTGAAGAATCAAGGACGTAACAGGAGTGATCAGATAAGCTTGGCCCTGATTTGTTGAGTGACCTTGAGCAGGGAACCTCTTCTCTCTAAAAACCTCCAAGGTTCTATGCAATGCAGAATGTTTTCCCCTATGGATGCTTCAATAGCTGCTTCAAAATATCTACTCCAAGCCAGTTTTTCAGCTAGAGACCAAACGCTCCATGAAACACAGCAAAAGAAGAAAAACGGGACGAGGGTCAGCACAACCCTACTGCTGCTTTATGTCTTTTCTGGCAGTTACAAAACAAACCACCAAATCACTTAGGATAATCTCCTTGGTTTACAAATTTCATGGTAGCATAAACCGCTCGTTTGAGTAGGTCCAGATTAATACCCTTTAACACCAAGAGAGTGTTGTGCCAAAGACAGCAGCCTGAAGAAGAAGTCCTCCAACATCTGACAAAAATGGACGGGAAGAAGGAACAGAGACTAACATACCACTGGGCCAGGTAGACTTGTCTTTTCCCCAGGGAGGAAAATCATTTTCTAGTGGTCAAGTCAGGGGGAGTGTGGAACCGTTATCAATATTACGACGAAATTATTTTATTTGCTGCAAGCATGAAGCCTGTAATTGTTGATTTCATCCTCAGATGTGGCCAATTACAGATACATATATTGGTAGTCACTCAGCAGTGCTCTTGGCATTACCTAACAAAGAGTTGGCTAGAAACACTCAGTGTCTATTGGGAAAGTGGGACAAGCATGAGGTGGAGCAGCAGTGATCCACCGAGATTGTAATTGCATTAACAAGCAGGGACTGTTTCTCGCAGTGAACCTGTTGTCTCTAGATCTAACAATGGAAAGACCTGATCTTCATCTAGAGAATAACTGTTTTCTACGGCAAGGCCTCTGATTTCTTCTGATGGAGACAAACGACTCAACAATTAAAGGGGCAACATGAGGCCACATTTGAACTAGAGCTTTGGAGCTAAGAGGGTATTAATAAAATGGAAGACACGTAAGTCTTCCAAATGTAGTCCAAAGTTAAAAAGATGGATGATAAACACAAGAAACTAAGAGACTTAGAAGATGGAATGAGAAGGCTAACATGAATCTAATTCAAGTTTTGAAAGGTGGTAAAAGACAGAATAAGGGAGAAGGACTATCAAAGAGACAATGTTACCAATTTTCAAGTTTAGGATTAACCATAGATGTGTCATAGTGAAATTGCCAAAAACAAAGAAAACAACACAATCTTAAAAGCAGGCAATGATTAAGCATGGATTGGCTACAAAGAAACAGCCATCAGAATGACTACTGACCTCTTACCTACCAGAGTGCTCAGAAAAGTGGAATACCTTTACTGGTAGTGGGCTGAGAAAATTACTACTAGGCTGGAGATCCACACCCTGTGAAACTCTCTTTTAAAAATGATGGTGAAGCCCAGCTGGTGTGGCTCAATGGTTCAGCGTCAACCTAAGAACCAGGAGGTCACAGTTTGATTCCCCGTCAGGGCACATCCCCAAGTTGTGGGCTCCATCTCCAGTGTGGGTCATGCAAGAGGTAGCTGACCAATGACTCTCTCTCATCATTGGTGTCTTGATCTCTCTCTCCTTCTCACTTCCTCTCTGAAATCAATACAAATATATTTAATAATAATAATAATGGTAAAATAAAGACAAAAAGAAACAGTATTTATCCACAAAATAGTAACATATAAATTGCCCTTAAAACTTAAATTCTAAAGGATGTGTTAGATAAAAGAATTTTTTTTCAGATGAAAAATCCCATGTAAGTAGAAAGAATAAGCAAAGACATTAATAAATATGAGCTGATCCAATGTTTGTATAAAGTAATAATATACCAAATAAAATGGGGCAAAGCAAAAATAATAGCAGAGTCTTGGCTGGCGTGGCTCAGTTGGTTGGGTGTCATCGCGTGCACCGAAGGTTTGATTCTTGGTCAGGGCACATGCTGGGGTTTTGGGCTTCATCCCTGTTAGGGGGCATGCAGGAGGCAGCCGATCAATCTTTCGCCTTCACATCAATGTTTCTCTCCCTCTCGCTTCTTCTCTCTCTAAAAAGATAAATTTAAGTATTTTAAAAAATAGTAGCTGAGCACTAGCCAGTTTTCTCAGTGGTTAGAGCTTCAGCCCACATACTGAAGGGTTGTGGCTTCGATTCCCAGTCAAGGGCACATACCTCAGTTGCAAGTTCAATCTCTGGCACTGATCTGGGCAGGAGTGAGAGGCAACCAGCCTGTGTGTCTCTTTCACCTCTCTCTCTCTCTCTCTCTCTCTCTCTCTCTCTCTCTCTCTCTCTCTCTCTCTCTCTCTTTCTCTCTCTCTCTCTCCCTTTCTCCCTCCCTCCCTCCTTTTCACTCTCTGAAAAAGTAGTAGAGTGAATATCCTCAGGTGAGGATTAAAAACATTTTTTTTTAAATAGCTGAAACAAAAATACTGGTCTGTAATAGTAAAAAGACTCCAGCTGAAACAAACAAACAAACAAAAATGGATCGTAATGGAGGGTGAGCTGAAAATGAAATTATCCTAAACTTTGTGGGTTTTTCAGAAAGATGGGAAATGTGTTCATTAAATTTGGACTTTGTTAAGTATGTTTATTAAACCTGTTAGTCTAACTACTAAAAGAATAAGCATGGAACATACATCCATAAGAAATAGCAGAGAGAAATGGAGTAAAAAAAACAAAATCCAAAAGAAGGCCAAAAAGGAGAAGAAAGAATTAGAAGTAAAACAAACCAGAAGTATATAACAAGATAGAAAAATAACTGTAAACATATCAGCATTTTCAATGAATATAAATGGATTAATGTCTACAGATAAATGACAAAACTGCCAGGCAGATTTGGAATTTAAAAAATTCAATGATATGTTCCATATAAAAACAAAAAGTAACAGACCTGCAAGAACTGGGTAAATCCACCAATATAACAGAAATTGTGTTTAACACACCTCTCAATCATTGACAGAACAAGCAGACCAAGAAGTCATTACAAATTGAAAAATACAATTAACAATCCTGATTTAATGGGTTCCATCAATCAATGAGCTCAGCAATTGGAGAACATACTTTTTTCAAGCACAAAAACTGGCCACAAATTATGCCCTAAAGCTGGCCTTGGAGAATTCAGAAACTTGATGTCAGTTGCGCTACATCCTTTGACCAATATTCCCTTAAGTGAGAAAATGTAAGGGGAAAGGGAGGATAAATGGAAAAACTATATATATTTGGAAATTAGAAAAACAACAACAAGCAACTAATGTGTCAAAGAAATAATAATGAAAATCAGAAAATACTAACATGTGGGAAGTATCTAACTTTGTATTACAGGGCATTTTATTTTCAATGCTCCATTAGAAAGTAAGGAAGTCTCAAATTAATGAACTAACATTTAACAGACAGATTTAGGAAAGAAAAGACTGGGATAAAAACTTAGAAAATAAAAGAAAAGCAAAATAAAGATAAAAGCAAAAATTAATAAAATATAAAATGAATACACAAGAGTGAAGATCAACAAACTCAAAAGTTGGATCTTTTAAAATATTAATAAATAGAAATTGATTGTCAATATTAATCAATAAAAAAGAAAATATGCAAATAAACAATATTAGGAGTGAAAAAAGACATTATTACAAATGCTGCAGAGATCAATAATTAATACTTTGACATGGACTGCTGTATACCAATAAACTTATACATTTCAATAGAATGGACACTTTCCTAGAAAAACACAATCTATCAAAATTGACTTAGAAAATAACATAGGAATATTCATATAACCATTTTAAAAATTATACCAAATGTTACAAAAGAAAACACTGGACCTGGATAACTTTATAGGCATGTTCTACCAAACAGATAAAATAGATAACTTGCAGTTTACACAATTTGGTTCCAGAGAATTATTTTTATTAGGCCAACCTAACCTTGACTGCAAACAAGACAGGGATAGTATAACAGGCCAGTTTTACTCATGAGCATAAAATTTAAAATGTAAATAAAATATTGGGAAACCAAATTCAGAAATAGATAAAAACAATAAAACACCATTACCAATTCTGGTTTGGTCAGAAATGATTTAACCTTGATTTAATATAGAAAATAGATGAATGCAATTTGTCATATTAACAAGTTAGAAAAGAATTCTCCACATTTTTTATCCTAGTAAATGCAAGAAGAAAAAAGAAGGTTTTCCATCAAATTCAACCCAATGAAGTGAACCTATGATAAAACTACCACAAATAAGATACTTAGCTATAAAAGTTGAAAGAATTTCATCTATAAATATTTTTAGAAATCAATATAGAAGAATTTATTACTTCACTAAGAAAAGCAATTTTAAATAAGACATAATAAGCACCCTATGAGAAACCATTTAAAAGATTGAAATTTTTGACAATTTTTAAGTTGAGAATTTTTCGTGAAAAACAACAACCTGGAAGAACATCTTGACAACCCATAATTAACAGAGGATTAGTATCAAGAATAAAGGAGTCCTATAAATTAGTGCTAAAAAGTAATATCTCAATAGAAACAAATCATAAACAGGGTGGGAATAGACAGAGCACATACATCTTACAAATTGACCAGTCTCAATTAGTAATTAGATAAATGTGAATTAGAACCATATTGAGTATATAATTTTGAACTGGGAATAATTAAAAAGTGTGACAGTACTAGATGTAGGCAAGGATGTGGAGCTACGGAGCTTATTACATTGTTAATGGAGTATGGATCGGAACAGCAACCTTAAAAAATACTTTGGCATTACTCAGGGAAGATGACCGTGCTCAGGCGCCATGGACCAGCAATTCTAATCACTGGTTGGGAACACTTGCAAGAAATGCTCTCTCACAAGACTCTTAAAATGTGTGCCAGTGAACATATACAAAAATCATATGGCAAGATTATCCATAAAAGTGAAAAGCTGGAAACAATCCAAATGTCCATGCACAGCAGAATGGATAGATACCTGGTGGTACATCTCTACTATAGATAGTATATAACAGTCACCAGGACTAAACTAGAGCCTGGTGTATTATCACAGGTGAATCTCAGGAACAGGAAGTGGAAAAGCAAGTTACAAACGAATGCAAGCAACATAATGCATTTGCATCAAGTTCAAATTCAGGCAAATTCATAAATTTATTGTTTAGGGATTTGTAAGTAGTGACATGGCAATAAAGAAAAGCAAGGAAATGAGAAATTCAAAATTCTGAATATTGGTTACCAAAGGTAGAGGGAGGGAGGAGATGCATCGGGGAAGTAGTAAGAGAAAGCTTGGAAGGTAGTGGAAGGTGTACGTGTGTGCGTGCATGTATGTGTGTGTGTGCATGTGTGTGTTTAGGTGGTATTTGGGGTTTATGTTGCTATTCTTTAAACTGTGCTAAAACATCTTTTCAAAATTTAGTATACTTGGTATATTTGACAATTAGAAGAGCATTTAATAAAATTACAGTCATTTTTTTGTTTCATTTTAGAAAGACTCTTAAAGAAACCAGGGTAGTTTTTAAATGTGTTTTAAATGTCTTGTATCAAGCAGCAGCACTGTGTCCTTAGAAGAAATGCTGTAATTAAAAGGATGTTGGTTATATTGTAAAGAATGGGAAATAACAGTAGTTACATTACTATCCTTATGTTGTAAAAAGTAGAAGTATTAAAAAGGAATAGTATAACATAGATTATGAATTATTTTTTACAAGTTATGTGTTGTTTTTTTAAACCTGAAAAGAGAAATAATGTACAAGAATAAAATATGTTTATGCAATTTTACATTTTTTAAATATATTTTTATTGTTGACAGTATTACAGATGTCCCCCATGTCTCCCCTTCCACCCAGGCTCTATCTCCCTCTAGGTCTTCCCACACTAGTGTCTGTGTCCATGGGCTATGCATATAAGTATATAAGTTCTTTGGTTTTTCTCTTCTTGCCCCTTCTCACCCTCTTTCTCTATGTCATTCTATTCCATGCCTTGGGACTTAAATAGCTGAAAAAATATATCATTCAAAAATACCTTAAAAACACAAGATACCTACAAATTAAATAAGACATAGGACCTACCTAAAAACATATATACTTTATATTATATATTATATATTATATATATTACTAGAGGCCTGGTACACCCTCGAAGGATGTCCAATCCTACTGGGATTGGGCCTAAATGAGCAGTTGGACATCCCTCTCACAATCCAGGACTGTTGACTCTCAACTGCTCGCCTGCCTGCCTTCCTGATTGCCCCTAACCACTTCTGCCTGCCAGCCTGATCACCCCCTAACCACTCCCCTGCCAGCCTTATTGATGCCTAACTGTTCCCCTGTCAGACTGTTTGCCCCTAACTGCCCTCCCCTGCAGGCCTGGTCATCCCTAACTGCCCTCCCCTGCAGGTGTAGGTCTCCCCCAATTGCCCTTCCCTGCAGGCCCCATCACCCCCAACTTCCCTCCCCTGCTGGCCTGGTCACCCCTAACCGCCCTCCCCTGCAGGCCTGGTCACCCATAACTACCCTCCCCTGCAGGCCTGGTTCCTCCCAACTGCTCTCCCCTGCTGACCTGATCACCCCCAACTGCCCTCCCCTGCTGGCCATCTTGTGGTGGCCATCTTGTGTCCACATGGGGGCAGCCATCTTTGACCACATGGGGGCAGCCATCTTGTGTATTGGAGTGATGGTTCAATTTGCATATTACTCTTTTATTAGATAGGATAGAGGCCTGGTGCATGGGTGGGGACCGGCTGGTTTGCCCTGAAGGTGGTCCCGGATCAGGGTGGGGGTTCCCTTGGGGCATGGGGCTGCCTGGGTGAGGGGCCTATGGTGTTTTGCAGGCCGGCCATGCCCCCAGGTGACCCAAGTGGAGGCCCTGGAATCTGGGATTTATTTATCTTCTATAATTAAAATTTTGTAGCCTTGAGCGGAGGCCAGGGCTGGCCAGGGCGGGCGGGAAGCTTGGCTTCCTCCATCACTGGGAGCAACCCAACCCTCCTGCTTACTCCAGCTCTGTGGCCGCCACCATATTTGTTGGGTTAATTTGCATACTCGCTCCTGATTGGCTGGTGGGCATGGCTTGTGGGTGTAGCAGAGGTACAGTCAATTTGCATGTTTTTCTTTTATTAGATAGGATATCTCATATCTCATATCTCATCTCATATATCATATGTCATATGTCATATGTCATATATCATATATCATATATGGTCACCCACTAAGCCAACATTGACGCATCCTTGCAATTTGGTCTGACAAGCCCCCTCTGGTGACATCATGGTGGCCTACTGGTGACAGGCTAGACTCAGCCACACCTGATACTCCCAGATCTGTGCAAAAGCAGTGAGGGATGCACTGAAGACAGAATTCAAAGCAAACTTGAGAAGACATCTGGCAGCAGCATGAAAACTGTGAAAGTGAAGAAGGAATAACATACCCTGACTAAAGTTGGAAATGGTACATTGTCAAGGTGGATGTATGTAGGCACATGTTAAGTCAGAATGAAAACAATCTCACTTAATTGGGGGAGGGGGATACCTGTCTGTTGATGGATTGACAATGCCAACACATTGAAGCATGGTTCAAAAAATAATTACACTTGAGTACAAAACAAAGATAAATAAATGAAGAGATTTATAAATGAAACCCTTGGATAGAAAGACATAATATTATACTTTTATTCTAAAACTACTTCATAAAATAAATACTATTTCATTACTTTGGAACTTGACAAAATTGTTCTAAAATTAGTCTGAAGAATACTCAGTGAGAAGTTCAAGAAAAACATTTTTAATAAGTCTTTATTGTTCAGATTATTACAGTTGTTCCTCTTTTTTCCCCCCAATAGCTCTCCTCCACTCGGTTCCCACCCAACCTCATGCCCTTACCCCCAACATTGTCCTCGTCCATAGGTGTAATATTTTTGTCCAATCTCTTCCCGCACCCCCACATTCCCTTCCCCCCTGAGAAGTGTCAGTCCACTCCCTTTCTATGCCCCTGATTCTATTATATTCACCAGTTTATTCTGTTCTTCAGATTTTTTATTCACTTGATTTTTAGATTCACTTGATGATAGATATGTATTTGTTGCCATTTTGTTGTTCATAATTTTTATCTTTACCTTAAGAAAAACATTTTTTAAAAGAGTAATGCTATAGCTGAGATTTATCAAACTCCTGGATATTAAAATTCATTATAAAGCTTTGGTGACTAAAACAATATGACATTTATTTGGGTACAAGGATGTTATACCAGGATGGTCACTGGAATACTTTTGATCTAATAGCAGAATAGGAACAACCTAAAGGTGTGCTGTCATGAGTCCATTTAATAAAGCATGTAACAGTAGCACACTGAAATGTTATACAAGCATTAAAATTTTAAATTAAAGTTAATCCACATCTAGATATCGCACACTAGGTATCTCACACCAAAGATGATGAGAACATCTTAAAGGCAGGTAGGCAGAAGACTATATTATGAACCAAGAGATGGCACTTTAACTGGCAGGAAACGTCTCAAAAACAACAGTATAGGTCAGAGGAAAATTGAATAAGATACCAAATATAGTGAGCAAAAATAAATAGTAAGCCTAGAATTTTCCCCTCACTAAATTACCATTCAAGAGTCAGAGCAAAGGGTAAAATAAATACAGTTTTATGCAGTCGGCAAGAATTCACCACTTGAAGTCCCTCACTGAAAGAACTATCAAAGGCTGGATCAGAGAGAAGGAACCTGAACCTCCTATGAGACAGTGGGATGAAAGAAACAATGCTGAGCAAATTGGGAAAATCTAAAGCAAGGACTGGGTGTATAAATAATAATTACTAATTTTTAGGATAAAAAGGGTGAGACAAGAACTTATTACAATAATATATAATTAAAGTGGGGTAATGAGAGTGAAACCATGACATCTATCCCCCTTTTAAGTTAAGCAACTATGTTAAAAATATTTTGTGGACTCTAAAAACTACAAGAGAAATATATAGCTTGCAAACCAGTCAGAGATAAAAGAAGAATTGTAAAGAAAAGAAATCAAGCAATTCAACAAAGGAAGGAGAAAAGGGGGGGGAGGGGGCGGATAAACAAGGTAAAGAAAATGCCCAAACAAAAGGGAGACATCAGTAATACTCTCAAGAATAGAGATTATTTTAAATAATAATAATAATAAAAGTGTGCTAATGATCTTAATATACCAAGAGTTTAGACAAATCAGGAGTAAAAAGATGAAGACTCTAGTAAAAAAAAAAAAAAAAAAAGATTTGGTTAAACATGAGAATTTTATTCATAAAAGAATAAAACAAATTGCTTATAATGTGAAATACCACTTACACTAAAGAAACTCAAATGGATGAGAATCCAAGATGGCGGCATAGGTAAACACCTAAACTGCTGCCTCCCACAACAATTTAAACTGCAACTAAAAGACAAAACATCTATCACCCAGAACCACGGGAAAGCTGGCTGAGTGGAAGTTCTACAACTAGAAGGAAAGAGAAAAGAGCTTTGAGACGTGCACGAGCGCTGAAAAGCTGAGGTACGGAGGCGCGTGATCCGGGCTGGCTGCGGGCGACTGGGTGCGTTGCTTTTTTCAACCCCAACAGAGACAAGACCCCGATTACTCTGAAATCCAGTCTCTGGGGAGACGCGGGGGACCCAAACTCCTACGGGGAGAAGCTGGACTGTCTGCCAGCGAGGGTGGCTTGCTTGCAGAGCTGCGCGCAGGAATAATTGTTTACTGAACTGGGGCACGGGACTTGCGGATGCCATTGGGGACGCAGAGCCGGCTAACTAGCAGCCATTGCTGTTTGCCACGCCCTAACCTAGTGACACCCTGAGGCCCCGCCCTGCACAACCTACAAACCCACCCAAGCTCCAAGCAACCGAGTTAGCATAAGAAAAGCCTGCCCTATTGCAGCTTAACCTAGCAAACTTGCAGCCCGGGTCAGACAGTTCCAAAACCTACAAACCCCAAGCAAAGAGGAGAAAACTGCAGCTCTCACTGTAGCTCCTGCTGAGTGGCCTCAGACAGTAGCTGACCTGCACCCCATTGGAGATCCAGAAGCCAGTGTACCTAGTGGTCAGTGTGAGACACCAGATTTCAACTCCTCACATCCATAAGTGAAACATTCAAGAGGCAAACTCAGTGAGCACCGAAGCCCCACTGAAACAAGTCCTGCGTGTCTTCAGCACAGCAGTTCTTCCATTATAGACACAGGGAGTGCTCACAGCTAATTGGCCTGGAGGTCAATTCCTCCCAGCGTACCAACAGCAATTCAGGCTTAACTGCACCAAGACTTTGCACTCAGCCCACAAAGGGGTGTACCAAGAGCATCCATATCAGGTGATTGGGGAGGCTGAGCTACTGCCCCCTATAGGTCACCTACCACACAAAGCCACTCCATCAACACAGGGAAGCAGCCAAAATGCAGAAACAAAGAAACATGTCACGAATGAAAGAAACAGAGGAAAGCAAACTACTGGATGACATAGAGTTCAGAACCACATTTATAAGGTTACTCAAGAATCTTCTAAAAACCGCTGAGAAACTTGATGACACTTCTGAGGAGCTTAGTAAGACCTTCAAGGACCTTAATGAGAATGCCAAAAAAATGGAAAAGGATCAGTCAGAAATGAAGCATACACTGTCTGAAATAAAAAAAATATACAGAAACTCAACCGTAGATCAACGTACCCCAAGAATCAAACCAAAGATCTGAAATATGTGGAAACAAAAAACATCCAACCAGAAAAACAAAAAGAAAAAAGAATCCAAAAATATGAAGATAGTGTAAGGAGCCTCTGGGACAACTTCAAGCAAACCAACATCCGAATTTTTGGGGTGCCAGAAGAAGGGAGAGAGCAAAATATTGAAAACCTATTAGAAGAAATAATGACAGAAAACTTTCCCTACCTGGTGAAAGAAATAGACTTACAAGTTCAGGAAGCACACAGAACCCCATACAAGAGGAACCCAAAGAGGACCACACCAAGACACATCATAGTTAAAATGCCAAGGGCAAAAGACAAAGAGAGAATATTAAAAGCAGCAAGACAAAAACAGTTAATTACCTACAAGGGAGTACCCATACGACTGTCAGCTGATTTCTCAACAGAAACTATGCAGGCCAGAAGGGAGTGGCAAGAAATATTCAAAGTGATGAACAGCAAGAACCTACAACCAAGATTACTCTACCCAGCAAAGCTATCATTCAGAGTTGAAGGTCAGATAAAGAGCTTCACAGACAAGAAAAAGCTAAAGGAGTTCATTGCCACCAAACCAGGATTACATGAAATGCTGAAGGGTATTCTTTAAGAAGAGGAAGAAGAAGAAAAAAGTAAAGATAAAAATTATGAACAACAAAATGACATCAAATACATACCTACCAACAAGTGAATCTAAAAATCAAGTGAATAAAAAATCTGAAGAACAGAATGGACTGGTGAATATAATAGAATCAGGGACATAGAAAGGGAGTGGACTGACGATTCTCAGGGGAAGTAAGTGTGAGGGGTGCGGGAAGAGATTGGACAAAAATCTTACTCCTATGGATGAAGACAGTGGCGGGGGGTAAGGGCATGGGGTGGGGTGGGGAATCAGGTGGAGGGGAGCTATGGGGGGGAAAAAAAAGTGGAACACCTGTAATAATCTGAACAATAAAGATTTATAAGAAAAAAAAAAAGAAACTCAAATGTAAAATGATAGGAAGGATAAATAAAAGAAAATACCCAGCCCAGCTGGTGTAGCTCAGTGGTTGAGCATCGACCTAGGAACCAGCAGGTCACGGTTTGATTCCCAGTTAGGGCATACTCCCAGATGGCAGCCTCAATCCCCAATTGTGGGGTGTGCAGGAGGTAGCCAATGATTGTCTCTATCATTGATGTTTCTATTTCTCTCTCCCTCTCCCTTCCTCTCTGAAATCAATAAAAATAGATTTTAAAAAAAGAAAAGAAAATGCCCAAATGTATGTAACTTTCACTCTGTTTAGGGTGTAGAAAGATAAAATGAAGTATCTCTCTTGTGTTAATAACAAGAAAACACCAGACAAAATTTAAAAAGCATACTGTTCTGAGGAGCTGGAACAGAGCAGGTTGAAGACTGGAATAATGGAATTACAGAGAGAAAAGAAGCCTTCATCAGTGAGAAGAGCCCCAGTGTCAGTTTGGGTACAGATAGACAGGAGTGGCTTCAACCAAAAACCCAGGTAATTTGTGCAAATAAGAAGAAATCAGTCAAAACTTAGATGAAAGCATGGACCAGCAGGACTGAACCCAAATGACTTCTTCTCACACCCCTCTTCCAATCTTGCCAAGAAAGCCATCAATAATCAATACAGGAGGGGCAAGAAAATAGGGTTCAAGGGTCCTGCTGGAGTTGAATTCAAAGATAAAATAAAAATATTTGAAATTACAGCCTAACCTCCTTCTAGCTCAAACACTAACAAAATCAAAAAGGGAGCATTAGGTATAATGAGACTGAAACTTTATGCCTGTGTTTTTTATCCCTCAAATTCTAATTCAGTCATGAGAAAAACATCAAATATCGAATGGGGGCATTCTACAAAATGCCTGACCAGTACTCCTGAAATTGTCATGGTCATAGCATCGAGCAGAGTCTGAGAAATTGCCATAGGCCAGAGGGGACAGGGAGACGTGATGACAAAATGCAGTGTGGGATCCTGGAACTGAAAATGGACATGATTGGAAATATGGAGACATCTGAACAAAGTTCAGGCTTAGCTAATAATGATGCGCCAAAGTCGGTTTCTTAGTTGTGACAAAGGTATAACAGCAATGTAAATTGTTAATAAATGGGAAACCTGGTCAAGGGATATACACAAATTCTTTTTACTATTCTTCCAATGTTTCTGTTGATCTAAAATCATTCTAAAATAAGAAGGTTATTTTTTAAAGAGAAAAGAAACACCCATATACAGAGTGCAAACCATTTATGAATAAAACTAATATATTGAAAACTACAAAATGTAGCTCACAAAAAATTAGAAAATACCTAATTAAGTGGAGGGATATGCCGTGTTCAAGGATTGAAAGTTTTAATATTAAGGTATCATTTCTCCCCCAAACAGATTAATTAATTCAATGTAATCCCAATCTAAAGCCCAGCATGCATTTTATAGAAATTGATAGACTGATTCTAAACTTAAAATAATAGCCCAAACAACTTTTATTTCAAGGCTTACTGGTTAGTGAAAGTAATCAAGACAATGTGATAAGGGCGTAAGTATAGCCACGGAGTTAGGACAAAATAGACTATATATACTAGAGGCCCAGAGCACAAAATCATACTGATAGGGTCCCTAGGCCTAGCCTCCTGCAATAAGGGCCACCTTCTTTCCTTTCACCAGTGCCCAGGCTGAACACCGCCTCCTCTGCCAGGCTGTCAGACCCTTGGGATCATCAGTTCATCCCCAGCTGCTTGGGGGCTCAGGCCTGCAGGAAAGCAGGCACTAGCAACTTCCCCTCCATGCCGGGCAGCCGCTGATGGAACGCACTGCCCGCTTGGGGCCACTCAGGCAGGCACCACTGGCACTACTGCTGGGGCTTGAGGTACTGACCGAAGCTGTGGGGTGCACCCATGACATACCCGCCCCGGCGTGAGCAGCCCCAAGTGGGCAGCACATTCAATCAGCAGCTGGCCAGCACACGCACATGGAGGTGAATTCACCAGCACCTGCTTTTCCACAGGCCTGAGCCCCTGAGCAGCCAGGGATGAACTGGTGATACCAACAGCATGATAGCCAGCCCGGTCCTCCTGCCACCCACCCCAATTTCCCAGTTCACCATCGCTGAGCCATCAGAGCCTGCAGGCTAGAGGCAGGGACCAAGAGGTCAGCTGTTCAGTTCAGCCTGCTCACCAGTTCCCAGTTCTGCCCTGCCCCACTTGCGGGTGAGGGGGGGGGCGGGGGTAGAGGGATTGAGAGGTGCTCAGTGCACCTCATGGTGACCAGTAGTCATTTGGTCGTCACAGTCATCACGGACATTGGCTTTTCATATATATATATATATATATATATATATATATATATATATATATATATTTGGAAAACTGATTTACAACAAAAGACTCAAAGTAAATGTCTTTCCAACAAATGGTGCTGAAATCACTACATACGTTTATTTTTTAAAATGAGCATCTAACCCTACCATCATACCATCATCAAAATTTAATTCAAAATGCCTCATAGACGTAAATGTAAGAACTATAACTATAAAACTTCAGTTAGGAAACAATTTTTGCAAGTTTAGGGTAGGTAAAGATTTCTTGATTGGATAAAAGAAGTATGAATCATGGGAAAAACTGATAAAATGAAGTTCATAAAAATTAAAAACATCTGTTCTTTAAAAGTTATCAGTAAGAAAAGTAAAAGATACACTACATACTGGGGAGAAATATTCACAACATATATATCTATCAACATATTTGTATCCAAAACATACAGAGGACACATAAAATTCAATAATAAGATTAACAATTCAATAAAAAATGAGCAAAAAAATTTTAAACACATAACTCACAAATGGCCAATGAGAACATAAATCAATACTTAGTTATTAGAGAAATTCAAATTAAAAGCACAATGAGATACCACTACCTATTCCAGAATGGTTTTTAATTTTTTTTTTTAAGACTAGGAAAGGAATTCAGTTCATTCAGCATGATTTTTTTTTCAATAGTTTATTGAGTTTTTAGAGAGAAAGGATGGGAGAGAACATTGATGTGAGAGTGTAACATGGATTGCTGCCTCCTGAATGCCCCACACTGGGGACTGAGCCTGCAACCTGGGCATGTGCCCTGACCAGGAATTGAATTGGCAACCCTTTAGTGCAGAGAATGATGCCCAACCAATTAAACCACACCAGCCAGAGCCAAAATGGCTAAAATTTTTAAAATTAATAATACCCCCTTTTGGCAACAATGCGGAACAACTGAACTGCTGATGGTTATACAAAACAATGAAACAACTTTGCAAAACAGTTTGTTTATAAAGGTAGGCATTCCTTTATCCTATGACCGAGACATTCTGCCCCTAAATAGTTGCTTGAGAGAAATGAAAACATGTCCACAAAAGTTTTGTGCACAAATTCACTAAGAGGCTTCATTCAAAGAAGTCCAGGTCTAGCGGTAACTCTGCTATGATTAACAACAGAAAGCGTGAATACACTGTAGACCACAGCAGATGGGATCACTGTCAGATCTCCAGTCCTTTGAATGAACACTTCTGACTAATCTTCACCTTCATTCACTTATTTCACAGCTCTTTCTTAAGGGCTGGACACAGTTCCAGGTGGTACAAATACAACACTGAGCACATTTGTTAAGAAGTCCCTGCTCTTGTGGAGTACATTCTAGTGAAGGAACAAATGAACACAATAGCTTCAGATGGTGAGAAACGCAGAGTTGGAAACGTGGTGAAGGGATTTCGTGTGACTTGGCAGGAGAGATAACCCCTTTGCTAGAGAGGCTGGGGGGGTCAGAAGATCTTGGTTCAACTATAGGAAGGTACTTGATGCTTCCTCCTCCTCTTTTATCCCCTATTTTCCTAACTTTACAGACTAGTACTCCAGCTCTTAAGAGCTTTATATTCCTGTATCGTAATTCTTTTCTTAGAGCGCAGGCTTTTAGCAGTGTTTAAGAACATGAGGCTCACCCTAGCTGGTATGGCTCGTTGGATAGAGTGTTGGCACGGACTGAACGGTTCTGAGTTCAATTCCAGTTAAGGGCACGTACCTTGGTCGCAGGCTCCATCCCCGGCCCTGAGTGCTTGTGGGAAGCAATCTATCAACATCAATGTTTCTCTCTCTGTCTCTTCCGCTCCCTTCCACTCTCTCTAAAAATCGGGTGAAGATTAACAACAGCAACAAAAAGAATATGAACTTCTATCTTTTTTATTGTTCATTTACTCAATAAATTATAGAGCAGCTACCAGGTATGAGGGGATAGGGATCCGCCTGCTGCTTCCCCTGAGGCAAAGAGGAAATGAAAGGCTAAAAGAAATCAACCCACCAGCACTCCATTAGGGAACATTGAAAGAAGGCAACCCTCACCTCAAAACTCTTTACTTCCACATGTCTAAAAGTTGTCATAATCACAACTATTTTTAAAATATAGTAATATATTGATATTTGCCAGAAAGTGGATAAAAGAAATAGCCAAATATACAGCATTTTTTTTATGTAAATGGCACCTCTGAAAGGTGGTTCTCTGAGAAAGATCATGCCGTTTTAGGGGGAAAGCAATGCTGTGAGTACTGGTTCCAGATCTGACCTAATTTTCTGACTTTGGATTTTTAAGCTGACCTAAGCTAATCATGGAAATATCAGTTTTGGGAAGTGGATAATCGTCAGTGATTACATATGAGTCAGAGTTAGCTTACCCCACGACTTTCCTACTAAAAACAAGTTTCAGCCTAAATCTGCCCTTTTATAAACAAGCATTCATTGGCCAGGATGCATAAAACAGTTCACCCAGCCTATACTACAAAGTGGGTGATATCCCAGCTCTATAACTTCTCAGGCATACTGACCATCGTTTGCCTGAAAGGTTGACTCGAAATAAAGAAAATGTTCCAATAGTCTAGAGTGAAGTTTGTGTGACCCATAGAATCAGCTTCAGATAAACAGAAACCTGTACAACGGTGGCCGAGTACAGTCTCATTTCAGGTCATGCCTCAGGGCTGAGCCCCAAATGAATAGGCTCCAGGTGTGTTTAAACAGCCTGCTTAATATGAAAATAAATTGTCCCTAGAATATTTCAACCCATTTACATATATGGACCATACTAGTTTCACCAGTGAGAGCCCATTTCTAACACTCATCAAGCCACTCGTCTCACCAAAGAAAACCCATCTCTAGCATTCCCTCTGCAAATCCCCAGAGCCCCTGGTATGGAGAAAGGAGCTAAAGAGAGCCAAGTGGGCTTTCTGATCAGAATGTTGGCTCCCTAACCTGGGTATGACTTCCTGAATTGGCTGCCTGCAGTTGTTACAGCTAGCAGCACGTTGCTAACATACCACTGCCTACCATGTGTCATAAAGCATAGACATCTCCACCATCAGAACATCACATCACCTGCCTTGCCTGTGTCCTCAGTCATTCAGTCACTTCATTAAACATTTGTTTGTGCTACTGTGATAGAGACTAGAGACATTCTGCCCTAAGGAGCTCTAAAGTTTAGATCTTAGAAGGCAAATAATTCTATGTCCTAGGAGCCATGTGGAGCACCGTCTCAAGAAGAATTCAAGCTCAGTGAGCAATGACATTTAGGACTGACTAACATCTGCCATGGCATGAAATGGAAATTGGTCATACATATTTATGTGCTATTCCCATGCCTCTTACCAACCTCCCCAGATATTTAAGATGACAAAGTAGACTAATTAACTGTAAAAGTACATTGGAAAAAATGTAAAACACTGCCAATTTGAGGCATCATTACTACCAGAAGTAGCTGCCAATTCAAGCAGAAAGATGGTATCACATGCCCATCTTCGGAGATTCAAGCACCCGAGAGATGAAAAGAAGATGAAAAGAGAGAAATGAAAGTGCTGGCAAGCTTTACTTACAGCAATTTCCTGTGAAGGAAGGTCAGTGCATACCAGGCTTTGCCAACCATGGATTTCATTTAGCTTCTCTGAGAAACCATGCCAGGTTCCAATGGGCAGTTAAACCAGAGGAGCATTTGTATTGGGCACCAGTGGCCTGAGTCATACCTTAGTGGAGCAAGTCACCCAACATAATTGCAAGCCCCCTTTGAGAACAGGGGCAGTGCTTCACAGATGAATGGCCAGTGCCATCAGTCCTGCACATGCATTCCTAAAAATCATCGTGCTGTGCAAAATTACGCAGTAAAAAACCACAGGACACGTGGGGAAAAAAGGTGTTGGAACACAACACTCAAAATCTTCATCAGTGACACATTTTAAAAGAAGAAAGGAACCTCATAAAAATGGTAACACATTTTCACACATGGGAAATATTTGAGGAACAAATACTACAATAAATATGACAGTTTACCTTGAAAAAGACCTGGAACTTGCTTGTAGCAGTGGGCCTGGAGAGGGTTGCAGCACGTAAGCCAAGCATGTCAAACTCAAAGGCTAACACGGGCCAAATAAACGAGGCATGTGGCCCGTGGGCCATGAGTTAGACATGTTTGGTATAAACCAGTGGTTGGCAAACTCATTAGTCAACAGAGCGGCAAATCGCGGCTCGTGAGCCGCATGTGGCTCGCGAGCTGCAGTTTGCCGACCACTGGTATAAACTATTCTATGCCGTGGTGGGAAAAAATTATATGAAATGAAACAGAAAGCTATAGCATCCATCACGTGGATGGTGTGGTTCATAACAATCATGATTACTGGAGGGGGATGGTGGGTATATAGGTAGGTGCATTCTATTTAATCCTGCATGTCTTTGTTCAGCTAGATGCTGTTTCTGGAATTCACAAAGTGTTTGTCCTGGACAAAATTCATCATACCCAAATGTAAAATAGGTTCAAATTGTTTCCCAATATAGCAATCTCATTGGAACAAGTGTAAATTTATAAAACAAGCATCATAGCAGAACTGACTAAATACAAGTATAGCCCAGAGCACAAAGGAACTAGTTAATAATAGTTATCACTTACTGAGAACTTAGTGACACTTATGCAAATTTTCTTAGTCAAGCATCACAACCAACTCAAAAAGGTTACTGTTTATAAAGGTGGAGTACTGGGGCTCAGAAATTAAAATATTTGCCCCCAATTATTCATGCTATAGTGGTGAAGACAAGATTTGAACCAAGCCAGCAGGAATGCAATGCTCAAGCTCTTCACCACTGGGTCTACTGCCTTCCCGAAAGATTATTACATGTAAAGTGTAATTTATCCACTCATTGATTCCTTTAGTGGTTCTGTGTGTCTCCTTAGCACACCAGCTACTATAAAATTGTGCTGTAGCTATTTGTCTCAAATGTCAGAGAGATCAATTCCTGTCCTACCAGGAACTAAGAATTGGGACAAGGCTATTATCTAAGATCCCCTGGGAGGACGGCTAGTTTAAGCTCAGCATGTGTCTGGTGCCTACATCTCCCAAGGCCAACACTGCAGTCGGATGTAGACCAGCAAAAGCACCACAAAGCCATGGGAGCACCTGAGTGAGACCATGCAGGACTCATCTCGGCACCATGTGGTCGAAAAAGTAACTGCAGACCCGGCTGCGCACGACAGAATCTAGCATTTCCAGAAAACTTAAAAAGTGCCGGCTCTGGGCTGACATGTTGGATGCTCCCAACACAATCCTGTGTGCCACGATACTAAGCTCAAATGACATGATGAATAATATTAATGTGACTTTGGCAAATGAAACTGCTGCTAATCAAAAGGGTCACCATCAAGTAGCATTTTATAGACTCTGCAAAGGCACAGGCCCAGGGGGACAGGTATATTCAGAAGGAAGGTAGGCATATGCCTTTGTATCTTGGCTACATCTCTTCATAACTGTGTCCCCTTGGGAAAATTACTTAGCCTCCCCAAGCCTCATTGCCTCATCGATAAGGAGTGATAATGGGGTGAACCTAACAGGGTTGTTGTAATGATTAAATAAAATAATACATGTAAAACTCTTAAGATATCAAGTGCTTAATAGATGACAGCTTTTGCCTTAGACATATTCATCACTGGCACCATTATTCCATCTGCAGATAAAAGGGATGGATACAGTGAAAGAAGAATCCCAACCCATTTTTCCTGGGGTTATTGTCATAACTTCCCATGCAACAGGAACTGGATAAAGCCTTTCCAAGGAGGAGGAAGAAAAAAACTGGATAAGCCTTACGATTAGGATATAGGAGAATTCTCATTGGTCTAAAAATACTGTTTTTAAAATTCAGTCCAATTCTTTTCATTAGTGCTTGTCTTCTGAAAACCCTGGTTCTACTTCCTCAACTTGGAGGAAACCAAGGGCCACCAAATCCCAGAGAGCCAATTCCAAAGTGACTCAAAGAACCAAGGGAATCAGAGAGAATAAGGTCGCTGCCATCCTGAAAAACTTTACAGCAGCAATTAGGGCCTGCTCAGTCTTATCCTGTCCCTGGTATTATAAAAAGCAAAGTACTCTTAGGGGATGAAGGAGTTATGGTTTGCCATGAAGTAAATCCAATATTCCTTATTTTGACTAAGACAACTGCTCCCAATTGTACATTTTTAATGTAAAAGGGTACAGAGAATTAAGCTCAGTATCTCCAAGGTATGTAATGCATTTCTCAGTTTTCAGGTTGTTGTAAATCTGGTATCATATTCAAGAGAATAAACCTAGACATAAAAATACATTCTTTGGCCCTGGCCAGTGTTGCTCAGTGGTTAAGAGTGTCAGCCCCACGTACTGAAGGGTCTCATGTTGGATTCCCACTCAAGGGCACATACCTGGGTTGCAGGTTCTATCCCCGGCACCGACCAGGACATGTGCAGGAGGCAACCAATCCATGTGTCTCTCTCACATTGATGTTTCCCTTCTCTCTCCCTTCCCTTCCATGCCCTCTAAAACTCAATGGAAAAAACATCCTTGAGTGAGAATTAACAACAACAAAACACACACACACACACACACACACAAAAAAAAACCTCCTCTCCTCTGATAAAGGACATTGCCCTCTATGTGAATCCTGTGGGCACTGATTTCTGTTTTGCATTTGGGGATCCACCCTCTGCCCCCTTCCATCCACCAACTGCTACCTAGGACATGACCAGTTATGTCTCATTCCCCTGGCCAGAGTGATTGGCTCTGAGATCCAATCAAAGTCAGTGAGATGCAGTCAGACCTTGGTCAGCATTGGTGGGCTGGGGGGGGACCTGAGGCTTTCCCCACTCCACTGGAGCCAGAAAGGAGGAAGATGATGCTTCTGCAGCTATTTTGCCATGAGGAGAGGTAATCCCTTTAGAGAACTCATCTCAGCCAGAGAACAGTGGCCGAGATAAAGAGAGGAGAGGACCTGGATCCTTGTGGCATCTTTAGAATATGTAGACCACCCACGCCTGCAGCTTACATTCTCACAGAACACACTTATATGTGCCATTACATTTGCTTCTTGTTTAAACCCACACCTTGCCCAAGCCCCAGAGTTTCCTATCTGAAATGCCTTCATTATGCCTCCCAACCTGCCTAAAATCTAAACAGCCTTCAAGACCAGGATTCTTCTCAGCAGCCCCCTCTGACCATTCCTGTCCTGGCCAGTGCTTCCCCCTGGCTGCATTGCTGGCTGTTGGAGCCATCGGCCTACGACAGGACACAGCAGAGAGGGCCTGCTGTGTGTTCACCCTTTATCCCTGACGATGCTGGAAGCATGTCACAGGCTGGCAAAGCTCTCCAAGAGCCCAGCTCAGTTCCTTCCCCCTAGGTGGTCTCAGGCAGTATTTAGCTAACTGATAAAGTTGATAAAAATGAGTTTCTGGAACCCAGAGAATGATATTTAGTAAAAGAAAGATTTTATTACTCAAATTGAAAAGATCAGAGCCATCAGCTCTCTTGTAGGGTCCACATTCTTGATCATTTGCAACAGGAACCACCCCACAGCATCGCCAACTGTAATAAACAGGTACTATTTCTGAGTGATTATAGCATGAAAGGCTTCTTCAAAGTATTTTATTTCATCTTCACCACAAACTCCTGAGATACCCCATTATTAACCCCATTTTATAAATGGGGAAGCAGAGGCTCAGAGGCATGAAGTGGCTTGTGTGAGGTCACAAGGCAAACAAGCGGCAGAGCCAGGATCCGCACCCTGGCAGCCTGGCCCAGAGCTTGCTATCACCGCACTGCACTTGCCTGCAAACCTCCCAGCCTCTCCACTAATGTGCACCGTAATTGCCTCCCCAGAAGTCACGGTAAATGTACCTCACTAAATGCTTTTTATGTAAATAGTTTATAATTGCTAGGAATGATACCTCGGTCATTTTTATCAGTTAGATAAAATTATCTTTTCAAATACTTCAAAATTATGGAGAATAGGTCTAATTTGAAAACAATTTCTATTAAAGGGCTGCATTAATAAGTGCGATGATGCCTCTAATGTGAATGGCCACTCTGCTAATATTATATCCATCACTATTACAAGCCCTGCCCAGGAAGCGTATTAAGTCCATGGTCCAAGAGAGAAAAATGAGAAGCCCCCTTTAGGACACAATTGTCTTTTTAAATACAACCAACTAACTATCTGATAAAACTGAGCTTAATGGTCTCTGCAAAGATGAGCCCGGAGATTGTGCATAGGAACTGAAGAGCCCTCTTAACAGACTGATGGGGTAGAATCAGCACTGGTTGAGTGATGGTGATCACTGAGGCCACCCCAACTGATGTGAACCACTCAGCACATGTGCCTTGTCATGGTTACCACCCCTGAGGCTAAGGGTTCCGAGTCTGTGGTTTAGATTTACAATTCCACATCTCCTAGCTTAGCCCAGGGAGTCACACACATGAACACTCAGCTTCAGAGACTCCAACTATGATTACCCAGAAGAGCATGCTTTTGTTTTCTTTTGTTTTCACCATTTCTTTTAAATAAAAATTTTAGAAAGCTACTTTATGTTTTTTTTTTTGTGGCACGCCAGTGCCCTGGAGTGAGTGCAAGATGAAAGGTGGGAGGTTGCTGTATACATGTCTGGTCTCGGCTTTACACCTGAGAGGGTATAAAGGAGAGAGAAGAAAGAGGAGTGGGAGAGAATCATCAAAGTGAGGATAATTCTAGCATTTGGATATATTTCAGACTGTTCTCTAGAGTCATGCCAAATACTTCATTCAGTGTTCTACCAAAGAAGTAGTCCTCTGTCTAACATTGAAGGTAATGATGACTATTTTTTATTTTTGCCTACATGCTTCCTTTAGGATCTAACTTCTGTGTCAGCTATGACCTGGTTGTATAGAAAACATGTCCAGTATTCAGCAAAGAGAAATAGCCTACCATCTTCTAGCTCTCAGTATGTTCAGCACCTCACCCCTGATCTCCACCCCCTCTGCTAATCTGAGCTGTCCATCTAGTGGGAAGAGTTCTTCAAAAAAATGGAATGATTCATCTTGAGTTCCCTGGAACTGGAGAGGGCCAATCAGATTACCATTTGGTCTGTGAATTAAAAAAGGAGTGGAATTCTTGAACAGATAGGACAGGTGACCATCAGAGCCATACTCAAGGATCTAAGATTCCGTTTCTACATGAAGCTCTAATATAAGAATTCTGTCACTGGGTCACCCAAGAGTTCCACCAATAAATTTCTACAATGACCCTAAATACTTTCCTACACATGGTTCTCTCTGACATCAACTTCAAACGTGTATGGATATTTATAAAAATCATTTTACAGAAACACATGAAAACACACAAACTTCACATATGTGATGAAGACAAGCACATTTATAAAAATATTAAGAGGGGTATCTCCAGGTTAAAAATTACAGATAATTTTTTTCATTATGGTGCTTTTCTTTATTTTTTTTTCTTAGACTATATTTCACAGGCATGCACTGATAACAATGGTGATAAAATTTATCAGTTAGGAAACATACAGCAATACAATTAATCAGACCTTCAGTAATAATGCCACTGCTTAACTTCAAAAGTGCATTGGTATATTTATCAGCTCATGTGGTCTAAGGAAAAACTGACAAACAAGGCCTTAGAAATGCCAGGGAGCCCTGGCTGGTATGGCTCAGTTGGTTGGGTGTCATCCTGTGCACTGAGGGCCTGCTGGTTCAATTCCCAGTCAGGGCACATGCAGGAGGCAGCAGATCAATGTTTTGTTCTTACATCAATGTTTCTCTCGCACCCTTCCTCTCTCTCTAAAAATCAATTAAAAAACAACAACAAAAGCCAGGAGTTGGGGTCTTTTGGGGATCCAGGCAACAGAAACCACTTAAGACTTTAGCCACTTTCAGTCCTTGAGTATCTAGGCTCTAGTATCAAATCCCCAAAGAGACAATTTATTGGTCTCAGGGCACCTGCCCACTCCTTTGTCTGTTGAGAAAAGGCCACCTTAACTGAAAACCCCAGCATGACTCCATGTGATAGGAGAGAAGGGGCTCCCCAAAGGAAAATTAGATGTTTTCAGTGAAGAAAAGGGTCCTGAAGGCAAGGAAGGAAAGCCACCAACATCCATCATAATGAAGACACTGAATAGCAACTAGCTACTAAGTGTTACACACACAGCTGAATGTAGACTTGATATAGATTGTTCCATTTAATAATAATAGGTAGTCTCCATAATTATTCTCATTTGATACCTGATAAATCTGAGGTTTCAAAAGATTAAATGCTTACTTAAGTGATACAGGTGAGTGGGAGGATTGGGGTTAACTTCCATCCATCTAACTGTAGATCCCACATCCTTAGCCACTGCACTTACAACCCACCCAAACGTCCCCATCCTTTAGGATCAAATGTCAAAGATAATGGGTATGGTCAAGTCAAACACCATTGCCCCACCAGGTCTCATTAAACAAGTCACATTCAGAGAAGTTCATTGGAAAGGCACAAAGAAATAATCTCAGAAATAAGACCAGATTTCATCTCCACTATGTTATCAGAAAGAGAAGAGAGACCAAGATGTGTGCGTGCCATAGTCCTTGAAAACCCTAAACATGTTTCTCTAAGTGCTCCTCTGGATCTGGGTATGTCATGGGAAGATAATCTGTCTGTTTCTAATCCACTTACATTTAATTTATTAAAATGTTTTGGAACAGTTATTTGAGTCCCAAAAAACATTATAGATCTATTTTATAAGACTTTAAAAACATCAATTTCCTTTGAACAAAGAAGTTCTATTTGCCTCAAATAATTTGACCAAAACCTCAAAAAAAAGTAAAATCGCTTCTAAATTCAGAACCAAAGATGCTTAAGCCCTTTCTAAACACCATAAACACTCAGATTATCTAACCAAAATGGGGTCATCTGGACCCCTCAAATGTTGACCATCAAACAGAGAAAATAGCATCATCTATAGGTGGGATTGGGGGTTGAGGGGGAGGGGACGGTTAAAGCTAGAAGACAGAGGAACTGGCCACTCACCAGTTGTGTGGCCTCCACTGATCCAGTTCCTCTCTCTGGGCCTTGGCTTTCCCTTCTTCAAAATAATAGAAATAGTGTTTATGTCCTTAGTTATGTTCTTAGTCTGCAGTGTGTCTAAGAATCAAGAGAGAAAACATAAGAAAGGCTTGACCTTTTCATATATTATATCTATTACTAGATGCCCAAAGCATGAAATTTGTGCAAGAATAGGCCTTCCTTCCCCAGGCTGCCGGCATCGGCTTCTCTCTGGCACCCAAGACCCGGGCTTCCCTCTGTTCCCAGCTTTATCCAGAAGGCTGTCCGGAATGATGTCCAGTCTAATTAGCATATTACTCTCATTATTATAGATAAAATTTAATCTCTATTATTATCAGTGCTACTAATGCTACAAAAAAGTATAAATAATCAAATTAGTATAGCTAGTGGCCTAATCAAAACTAAGAGGATGAATTTTCTCAGTTCATAGCAAATATTGGCC
This sequence comes from Corynorhinus townsendii, assembly GCA_026230045.1. Lineage (NCBI taxonomy): Eukaryota > Metazoa > Chordata > Mammalia > Chiroptera > Vespertilionidae > Corynorhinus > Corynorhinus townsendii. The sequence continues at coordinate 43,949,173 of JAPDVU010000006.1, forward strand.
ATGCCAAAAAGATTTGCTCAAAGATCTCAGTTACAGATGTCAGCAAAACCTAACTCTAAGGGTGTAGTTGACATATCCATCACTATGGCAATGGGTCGACATGAGAGCATACATTTGTGTGTTCAATAGTCTAAAATAGTCACAGCATAAATTGTGGACAAATTATCCAAATAAATCTGACTCCTGCCCCTCAAGCTCAGTAATAAATATCTGTGTTAGGCATGGCTTGCACAAAACCTTTCCTTGAATTTGATCATGATATAATTTTTTATTGCAAGCTCAAATAGGAAAAGTTAATGATAGAGCAAATGTGAAGGGAAAGAAGCTAATTTGGGTGAAACATAAACTTGTTCAACTTTTAGACCGCAGGAGAAATTATGACAGTTAATTTCATGTCTTTGTATGGAGTAATACACAGAGCTATAATGGTTTCAAAATGAACTAGCAAATGAAGACATAAGTCTTCTAAATACTCAGAAAGAATTTGTGCATTTTATTTTTAAATGTATATTATTCACGGACTCCAAGCAACATGTTTTCCTGTTGGGTGAACCATACGGTGAGAATTATATTTGTTTCCCAATGTATTCCATGGGGTGATGCCAGAACGCAAGCTTAAGGGCAGGAAGCTCCACATCCATAGTGGATTTTCCACATGTCACTGCTGGTGGAAAGCAGCTCCCAAACGAGAAAATGTCTGCTCCCGGGGACCACTACAGGCAACACTAATGCTAAAGGGGATTTTTATTAGGAAGATTCTCCCTCACCAACTATTCTAAATGTTTACTCTTGTCAAGTGACCTGCAACTGAGACCATCTAGTGAGGGCAGAGCAGTCACTTATGTTCTATTCTAAGGAGCTGGAATATGGTTCAGCAAAGGTAAACCAGTAGTCCATTCCTCCAGTTGCCTCAGAGAGCTGAGAAAGCAGGGCTCCCTGCCACCCACTCAGCACTCTCTAGCAGGGTCAGCAAGCTTTTCCTTGGAAGGTTGGATAATGAGTATTTTAGAATTTATGGACCAAGAAGCAAATAGAAGATATTAATTATATAGTTAGCTCACAACGATTTTAAGGGTAACCATTTGAAATGTAGAAACCATTCTTAGTTTGCAGGCCATACAAAAATAGGCAGCAGGCCAGATTTGGTGTACGTGCCATAGCTGGCCAATCTCAATCTGAAATCTAGACTTCTGAGGCAAGCTGACATGAGGGGATAATGTTTTGAAATAGTGCTTTGTTCTTGACTTCCCTCCCTCAATGTTCTCTTGGCCTCTTCTTCAAGCAAGGCCTCCCAGAGTTCATTGCCTCAGGACAAGACAAGTTAACAGAGAGAGAAATAAGAATCTGTTCCTGGCTTTTGGCATCTGAAAACCTTCAGTTCTCCCAACATGGGAAGATGAGTGAGGAGAGGACTCCTGTAAACAATAGATGTGGGAGAAGAGGTGTTGAGTCTGCACTGTCAAATGTCCCTCCTGAGACCCAAGGAGAGACCTCAGCAGGTGGATGCTGGGGGTGGGGCAAGCCTGAACCTGGATTCGTGGTTACATGGAAAGGGGACCCAGCACCAGTTCTCCTACCCTATCCCAGCCTGAATGCCAATGAAAAAGAAGAGATCTCCAATCCTCTGGATGGCATATGGGATCTGAGAATAGATAAATCCTGGGCCCAGATGCTGAGTGGAGGCCCAGAAAACTAACAGGACCCCAGAGAAAAAGTAACAAATCAAGCCTAAGACAACTTTACCAATACCCTCTGTCCCAGGACACAAAAACAGCAAAAATACCACGAATACTTGGAGAGTAGCAAGGACACAGGGCCAGTGGCTGAAAGAGGCCAAGTCGGATATGAAGAGACATTGCAAAAGGCAATAAGGGAATAATTTAGCAGCAGCTCTAAGCATCTACTAGTAGACCAAGGATCAGATGAGATGAGGGACATGGCCCAGGACATCAATAGAAGGGTAATGATGAAAGACAGGTTGACTGCAGCACAGAGAGACCTGACTGAAAAGGGACCATTTAGGACCAACCACACCTTGGCCCTCTGTTTTCTCTTAGAATTTGCACAGCTTCAGACAGAGAAGCTGGTGCTTTGTTGCTGTCACCGATGGATTGATTCAGAAACTGAGTGTGGTTGGTGGTTGTTTATAGCTTTACATTTCACTTACCTGAGTTTGAGGAGTGAGAGTCCTACCCACTAAAGAGCCTAGTTTAAAAAAAGCCCAGCTCGTGTGGCTCAATGGTTGAGCATCAACCTATGAACCAGGAAGTCATGGTTTGATTCCCGGTAGGGACACATGCTCTGGTTGCAGGCTTGATCCCCTTAGAGGGCGTGCAGAAGGCAGCCAATTAATGATTCTATCTCATTATTGATGTTTCTATAACTCTCTCCCTCTCCTTTCCTCTCTGGTATCAATAAAAATACATATATATGTATATGTGTGTATATATATATATATATATATATATACACATATATATGTGTATGTGTGTGTGTGTGTGTATATATGTGTGTGTGTGCGTGTGTGTGTGTGTGTGTGTGTGTGTGTATATATATATATATATATATATATTCATTTATTTATTTATTTAAAGCAATGATCTGCTGTGAGATCCAGCTCCATAACTATCTGTGTGTCTGAGATAAACTGACCCCACGGAGCCCTGATTTTCGGATGTGTTAAAGAGGAATTGTCCAGATAATGAATAGCAAATAGGTTTCTTCTTTGTGAGCCACGTTCGATGAATCAATATATATATTAACTAGCTCATTGAGTTGAGGGTTCTGGGGTTGCATCTGGGTTCATCGAGAAAGGATGTCACCATCAATGACTGATGTTTCCCAGGGACGTGGAGGGAAGGGGGAAAGGTGGTGGCTGATGCACGTTTTTTCTACTCCTGTGCGGGTACATGATGTCTGAGGTCCCTTTTCATTTAGAAAGGCAGCAGTTCTTCAAAATGCCTGACATCCAGAAGTTGTTCTAGAAAGTTTTATTGAGAAAGTTTTTCACCAAGAGTTCAGCTCCCAGCAAAAACTGAGGTCAGAGAGATGAAAGTGCTGGCACGGGCTCAGGGGAGAGCAGGCAGACCTGCACCCCTGCATCTGGGAAACAAAGCGCCTAGTGAAGGGTCTGCTCCTTCTCAGCAGTGAGCACTGGGCCTTGCGGGGCCTCAGTGTGCCCATTGGACACTTAGCCCCAGAGAGCATCAAGAGGCTCCAATGAGACAGCAAATAGAGGGGGGACCCAGCACACAGCAGGCACTCAATAGTTGCCTGTTTCCCTCCTTCAGGCATTGGGCCTGCATTTGCCAACTGGACAGCCGTCCACAGGAAACTCTCCTCTCTGGAATGTGGAAATTGCTTGTCCCCGGAATAATTCTTTTCCAGGCTTTCAAAGTACAGGAAGCTCAGAGTAAAAAATTTTAAGTTGTTTTTTACATGCACTCATCCGAGTTGCATAGGGAGCTTTGTAGGAAAGCAGACTGCCAGGCCCTGCCTTAGGGTCAATGAACCAGAGTCTCTGGGGTGGAGCCTGGAAGGTTATGTCATCAGGATTCGGACACCCACTAGCATTAAATCACCACGTTAGCAGCCACTTACTACCTCTCCATATACCCGACCATAGGCCCATCCCCTCCACCTCCTCAGGGAGGCCTTCCCTGAACACCCCATTTAACACAGCAGCCCTGCCATCACTGAGGCCTCCCTGTCTCCCTCCCCCATTTTATTTTATTTTTTTCTGTAACACTTCCCATTTATCATGCCATTCACATATTTTACTTATGTGTTTTATCTTACCCTACCCCATCCTGAATGCCACCACCACAAGGGCAGGCTCATTGTTTTATGCACTGCCACAACCCCTGAGCCTCAACCAGTGCCTGGTAGATGGTGGACACTCAGGAAATACTAGAAGTTCTTTGCTGTATCCCATGCTCCCATTTGACCTCAGAGGGCCCCAAACAAGGAGGTCAAAGGGATGAAAGGTAGTTTGTCGAGTGCTGCATAAATGACATGGTTAAAAAAAACACTAGTCTAAAAATGTTAAGTATTGAGTCCCAGTGACCTTTTAAGATAAGAAGCAATTGATCCCCTAAAAGGTCTCTCCAACCTTGCCAATTTTCAAAATTAAATGATAACTTATAGCCTTGGATTTCAGCTGTGTGGTTGGGCTGGGGTGGTACATAGCCTAAATCCAAGATCAGAGGGAAGGCTGGTGACTGCCTCTCCACAGTACTCTCCCTGTCTGCTCACTCCCCAAATCCAAGCTCCAGTTCCTGTTGCATTGTTCTGCCCACTCCCTGCACATGCCCATGACAACCAAGACCAAGCTGGGCACCACCCTCATTTGCCTCCAAAAAAATGAGGGTGCGGTTCCAAGCATCTGGAGATGAAGGGGGAGGCTGTTATTTAGCAAAAGAGACACATCGTTATTTTCCTGTACCAGGATCATGTTTCATTTAGCTGACTTGGCTTCGTATTTCTACAGCATCCCCGAGGCAAATAATACAATTAAGCAAAAGGAGAAGAGATTTAGTAGCAATAAATTACACAGAACTAGTCATTCTTTTGCATGCAGCTTTAAAAGGAGCTGAGCCTTTAGAAGGATCAATCACCCTGAATCGCAAGGGTTCAAACATTATATATAAACTACTAGTAAAAACTGATGGAGATTTGAAGTGTACACACATACATACATATACACACAAGCCGCAGAAACACTCATGGGTTGGGCCTAGACATTACTTTGTCTTTTTTTACGATCCAATAACCCAAAGACTGTTATAAAAAATAGTCTTAGAATACACATGGAAGAATCCAGGATAAAATGGGGAGGAAAAAAGCTACAGAAATTAAATCTATCTGAGAAACAGGGAGGGAGAAGAGCTTCTAGTAACAGCTCTGTGGGAGCAGATGAAGGAACCAAGAGAAGTGCGTCATGCTATCAGTTCTACCATGCATATGCGTAATGTTAGGCAAGACAATGACTTTTATGGGTTTCTAGTTCTCGCTATATAAAACAAGTTGTTTGAACCTCATCACCACCATTTTTATCATCCCATGCACCATCTGTACTGCTATTTACTTACTACTTTCATTTAAGACAACTCTTCTTTATTTGAATGATTACTTATTGAAGAGGAAAATACGTATTTATGATTCTACTAGAGGCCCAGTGGATGAAATTCGTGCATGGGGGTTGGGGCCCTCAGCCCAGCCTGCACCCTCTCCAATCTGGGACTGCTGGCTCCCAACTGCTCACCTGCCTGCCTTCCTGATTGGCCCTAACTGCTTCTGCCTACCAGCCTGATCACCCCCTAACCACTCCCCTGCCAGCCTGATTGATGCCTAACTGCTCCCCTGCCAGCCTGTTTGCCCCTAACTGCCCTCCCCTGCAGGCCTGGTCACCCATAACTGCCCTCCCCTGCAGGCCTGGTCACCCCTAACTGCCCTCCCCTGCAGGCCTGGTTCCCCCCAACTGCTCTCCCCTGCAGGCCTGGGTCCCCCCCCCCCACTGCCCTTCCCTGCAGGCCTGGTCGCCCCCAACTTCACTCCTCTGCCAGTCTGGTTACCCCTAACTGCCCTCCCCTGCAGGCTTGATTGCCCCCAACTGCCCTCCCTTGCAGACCTGGTCCCTCCCAACTGCCCTCCCCTGCTGGCCATCTTGTGGTGGCCATCTTGTATCCACATGGTGGCAGCCATCTTTGACCACATGGGGGCAGCCATCTTGTGTTTTGGAGTGATGGTCAATTTGCATATTACTCTTTTATTAGATAGAATAGAGGCCTGGTGCCCGGGCGGGGGCCAGTTGGTTTGCCCTGAAGGGTGTCCCATATCAGGGTGAGGGTTTCCTTGGGGTGTGGGGAAGCCTGGGTGAGGGGCCTGTGGTGGTTTGCAGGCCAGCCATGCCCCCTGGCGACCCAAGCAGAGGCCCTGGTATCTGGAATTTATTTATCTTCTATAATTGAAACTTTGTATCCTTGAGTGGAAGCCTGGGCCGGCCAGGGTGTGCAGGAAGCTTGGCTTCCTCCATTGCCGGAGAAATCCAAGCCTCCTGCTCACTCTGTGGCTGCAGCCATCTTGGTTGGGTTAATTTGCATACTTGCTTCTGATTGGCTGGTGGGCGAGGCTTGTGGGTATAGCAGCGGTACGGTCAATTTGCATATTACTCTTTTATTAGATATAGGATTTGTTGTATCTTGCTACAATTTCTACATTTCTCATAATAAAGACTTATGCTAGTTTGGCTTAGGATTTTTTGACTTTACAATGGTGTAAAAGTGATACACATTCAGTAGAAACCAGCCAGGCCGAGCTCTGATGTTTGGTAGATTAGGTACATGAAATGCATTTTTGACTTATGGCATTTTCAACTTATGATGTGTTTATTGGGACTAACCTCATCGTAAGTCGAGGAGCATCTGTAAATACATTTACTTAGAAAGGAAATTATTTCACTAATATGAATGGAAAGCTAGAATCTCTGGTCTTAAAATAGAAGGCAATGACAAAAATAAGGACAATGGACTTCTGCTTTTAGCCATAATAGACTAGATTACTTCAGACCAACCCCCTTGCCAAGAGCAACTTTAAGATCTGGATACAGTATATAAAGTATAAAGACAAAGAACTTCTGTTTGAAGACACTGGGGAGATACAAAGGCAGCTAGGACCTGAAGACAAGAGCAAAAAGAAAGGATACACCCTGAAATAAGTCCAGTACTTAAAGCACTGTTTTCCTGCAGGCATTTGCTGAGTTGTAAAACTTCACAAGACTCCAAGGCTCAAAAGTCAACAGTCAGTCTCATAACAATTGAAGTGGGGTCCACCAAATGGAGGGACCCTGGCAAACATTTCAAACTCACCTTAGGACCATGAAAAGGCTACACATTAGAAGAGTGAGGCAGAAATAGCTTAACCTTCACAAAGACTAAAACCTAATTTCAGGCCAGCTCAAGCTCAGATGAAACAAGATGATCTGCCAGTAGTTGAAACACCTGACAGAAGAAAAAAAAATAAAAGGTAAGTTTCTCTGAAAGAAGATAACATAATCCAGAGATTCACACTAGCTCTACAATTTGTTACACATTATTTCCAGCATTTACCAAAAATTACAGGCATGCCAGGAGATATAACCAAATAACTCAAACCTAAGAAAACAGTCAGACCCAATATGTGAGTCAGCCATTGGAGTTATTAGATACAGACTTCAAAATGTCTATGATTAGTAAGTTCAAGAAAATAAATTGCAAGATCAAGAACTATAATCTTTACCAAATGAACAATGCATCTCTAGAATTAAAATAGAAATATATAATAACCAAAAATAAGAACACCACAGATGGGATTTATGGCAGAATAGACAATGCAGAAAAGAGGATCTGTAAACTGAACTAGGTCACCAGGAAATATACAGATTAAACATGAAAAGCAAAACTATAGTTATTGCACAAAGAAACATAAGAGACCCGTGGGACTTGGTGAAAAGTTCTAACAGGTACGTATTTGGAGATCCTGAAGTAGAAACAAGAGAGAATTGAGTAGATGTGATACTTGATAACATATATTAGCTAAGTTTTTCCCACAAACTCGTCAAAGACATCAAGTTAAAGGTGTTTAAATCTTTACATTTCCAAACAGAAGAAAGAAAACCACAACTAGGCATATCGTAGTAAAAACTACTTAAATACAAAAACAAAAAATCTTGAAATCAGCCAAAGAAAAGAAACATTACCTTCAAAAGAGCAACAGTAATCATGAGAGCTGATTTTCAAACAAAAATGAAGGAAGCCAAGGAACAATGAAATGACATCTTTAATGTGTTGAAAGCAAATAATTGTCAACTTGGAACTCTATGCACAGTGAAAATAGTCTTCAAAGTGCACATGGAATTAAAATATTTCCAAACAAACAAAGCCTGAGAGAATTCATATTCAACAGAAATGCACTAAAGGAAATACTACAGAAAATTCTTCAGAGCAGAGCAAAATGAGGTCAAATGGAAGCATAGAAAATAAAGAAGACAGTGGGAAGTCTAAATATATAGATAAAGCCAAATAAATATCGACTGCTCAAATAATAACAATGATTTTTTGTGCCACATAAAGTACATGTAGAACTAAAATAGGTGCCATGATGATGCAGAATATGGAGGGAAATAGCCAACATATGAAAACAACCTAAATGTCCACTGCTGGGTGAATGGATAATGAAAGCATGGCATATATATACACTGAGTGGCCAGATTATTATGATCTCTGAACGCATAATAATCTGGCCGCTCAGTGTGTGTGTGTGTGTGTGTGTGTGTGTGTGTGTGTGTGTGTGTGTGTGTATTAGAGGCCTGGTGCATGAATTTGTGCATGGGTAGGGTCTGGCCAGCCTGGTCAGGGGGAGGGGACATGGGCGGTTGGCCAGCCTGCCTGCTGGTCAAACTCCTGGTCGAGGGGACAATTTGCATATTAGCCTTTTATTATATAGGATATAAACTGAGTGGCCAGATTAATATGCATTCAGAGACCATAATAATCTGGCCACTCAGTGTATATCCATAATAGAATAGTGTTCAACCATATAAATGAAGGAAATCTTGCCATTTGCAATAACATTAATTGATGTCGGGGGCATATTATGCTAAGTGAAATAAGCTAGATCAAATATCAAGTGATCTCACTTATATGTGGAATCTTAAATTTTTTTTAAAAAGCTAAGCTCATAGATAAAGAGAACAGATTGGTGCTTACCAAAGGCTAGGGTAGGGATGAGCAAAAATGGGTAAAAAGTGGGTCAACAGATACAAACTTCCAATTAGAAAATACATAAGTTTGGGGGATATAATGTACAACATTGTGAATATAGTTAATCTGTTGTTTTAAAGTTGCTAAGAGAGTAGATCTTAAAAGTTCTCATCACAAGAAAAAATAATTTGTAACTATTATGGTGACAGTTGTTAACTAGACTTATTGTGGTAATCATTTCATAATATATACAAATATCAAATCATTATGTTGTACATCTGAAACTGATATAATGTCGTATGTCAATTATATCTCAATTCAAAAAAAGAATGTGGAGGGAACTAAATAAAATTAAAGTATTCTGAGAGCCTTATGTTGTCCAGGAAGTAGAAAAAGGACCAAGTTACCTAATATTGTAATAAATTAAGGATATATGTTTTAATTTCTAACATAACCATTAAAGGAAGAACAAGAAAGAATGTTATCTAGCAATGTAATAAGAGGGGGAAAAGAATAATAAATTCATTAATTGAAAAGAAGACACAAAACAGGAAAATTAAAATAGCCAAGTTGTGAGAATAGAATAAATTGTAAGATAGGAGGTTTAATTATTAGATACTATAATTCAAAGACTAAATGTCCAACTGGATTATTAAAAACTATATGCTGTCCTAACCAGTTTGGCTCAGTGGATAGAGCGTCAGCCTGAGGACTCAAGGGTCCCAGGTTCAATTCCGGTCAAGAGCATGTACCTTGGTTGCGGGCATATCCCCAGTGGGGAGTGTGCAGGAGGCAGCTGATCGGTGTTTCTCATCGGTGTTTCTAATTCTCTATCTCTCTCCCTTCCTCTCTCTAAAAAAAAAAAAAAAAAAAAAAAAAAATCAATAAAATATATTTAAAAATAAATAAATAAAATAAAAACTATATGCTGCCTACTGCAGACAACGTAAACATAAAGGTACAGAAAAGTTGAAAATGAAAAGATGGAAAAAGATATAACATGCAAACACTGACCAAAACAAAACACATGTAGCTAAAGTAATAACACACCAAGTAGACTTTAGGGAAGGAAGGGTCACGAGTTAGAGAGGATCTCTATATATAAAAGGCTAATATGCAAAGTGTACCCTCAGGTGTTCAACCAGGAGACCAGAGTTCGATCACTCGCAATGATGAGCACTGACCACTAGGGGGCGCCACAGAATGAAGGAAGTCCCCAGCCTGCAGACGAAAGGCCCCAATTGGCCCTGATTGTCATTCAGGCCTAGGGACCCTACCCATGCATGAATCATTCACTGGGCCTCTAGTAGTTTAATAAAATGAGAGAATTAATTCTCCTGGAAGATGCAACAATTCTAAATGTATACACCTAGTAACCAAGCCTCTACAATATAAAGCAAACATCAACAGAAATAAAAGTTATAGTAGTCAAATTTACAATCAGTTTGACAAACTCCCTTAATAACTGATATAACAGGCAGACAAAAAGTCAGTAAGGATATAGAAGATCTGAACAACGTAACTAACATACAATTTATACACATACACACACACACACACACACGCATACTTGACCCAACAACTATAGAATGCTTTGTTTTTCAACTATACATGGAACATTTACTAAAATTGGCCCTTTGTTGGGCCATAAAAACATATCTAAATAAATATCAAAGAATTAAAATCATGCAAAGGGTATTAATTTTCTCCTGCTATTGTAACAAATTGCCATAAACTTAGTGGCTTAAAACAACATAAAGTTATGATCTTATAGTTCTGTAGGTTAGAAGTCTGACATAAGAAAACAATTCCACTTACAATAACATAAAAAAAGAATTAAATGCTTAGAAATAAATTTAACCAAGGAGTAGGAAACTTGTCCACTGAACCCTAACAAAACATTTTTAAAAGAAATTAAAGATCTAAATAAATGGAAAGACATCTATGTTCCTGAATTAAAAGATTTAATATTGTTAAGATTACAATACTCTCCAAATTGATCTATAGATTCAATGCAAGCCTTATCAAAATTCCAACTGCTTCTTTTGCAAAAATGGACAAGCTGATCCTAAAATTCATATAAAAATGCAAGAGATACCAACTAGCCAAAACAATATTAAAAAGAAGAACAAAGTTGGAGAACTTACACTTTCTAATTTCAAAACTTAAAACAAAACTGCACCAATTAAAATAGTATAGTGCTATCATAAAGACAGACATATGGACCAATGGAACTGCAAGTTCAGACATAAACCCATACATCTATGGCCAAGTAATTTTCAACAAGGGTGTCGAGACAATTCAGTGGAGGAAAGAATAGTTTTTCAATTAATCATGCTGGACAACTGAATACCCACATGCAAAAGAATAAATTTGGATCATACTTCACACAATACACAAAAATTAACTCAAAATGGGTCAAAGATCTAAATGTAAGAGCTAAAACTGGAAAACTCTTATAAGAAAATAGATGTAAATATTAATGACCACACATTAGGCAAATTTCTTAAATATGACACCAAAAGAAGGAGCAACAAAGAAAATAGATTTGTTGGACTTGATAAAAAAATTGTGCAACAAAGGACATTACCAAGAAAGTACTAAAATGACAACCTACAGAATGGAAGAAGATATTGTAAATCATATATCTGCAAAGAATCTAGTATCCAGAATATATAAATGACTCTTATAAATAAACAATATAAAGAAAACAACCTAATTTTAAAACAGGCAAGTGATTTGAACAGACATTTCTTCAAAGAAGATATACAAATGGCCAATAATGTACACACAAAAAATGTTCAACATTATTGTTCATTAAGATAATGCAGTATTGGCTCAAGATTAGACAGAAGACCAATGGGACAGAATGGAATGCCCAGAATTTAAGAAGAAAAAAAGACTGTCGCCCCATTAGAAAAATGGGCAAAAGCCTTACCTTGGTACTTCAAAAAGAGAATAGTCAAATAACTAGTAAACAAGGGGAAAAGGTACTCCATTCCATTAATCACCAGAGAAACATAAATCCAAATCACAATGAGCTATAACTACACACCCACAAAAATAACTGGAAACTGTGTGCCTAACAGAAATGCAGAGATGTACAAAAGAAGGATTTGAACCACCTATAGCTACTAAACAGAAATTGAAAATAGAGTCTACCCACCATAAAATGGAAAAATAAATTGTGATGTATTACTAGAATAATAGAATATTATAGAATAGTATGGAGTAATGTACAGCAATGAAGAAGAAAGAATTAGTTGTACATAAACAACACGGATGAAACTGAAATATAATGTGGCCCAAAAGAAGTGAAACACAAAAGAATTTATACTGAATAGTTTCAATTACATAAATTTCAAATCTGGCAAAGCATATCTAAGGTATTAGAAGTCAAGATAATGGTATCCTTTGTCGAGGGTTGGGGAGGAGACTGTTACAGAGAAGGGGGCTCTGTCTGAATCTGAGCAGTGGTTCCATAGTACTAGTATGTTTACTTTGTGAAGATCATCAAGCTGTATACATGTGTGCCCTTTTCAGTATGAATGTATACATCAATATACAAGGTTTTTAAGTCAAACACACCAGAGAATATCTGCAATCATCTTAGCTTTTAGAAATTATTTGAATCAAATGTTAGAGTCATTTGCTATACAACATTAATATGAGTCCAGAATATAAAAAAATGAGTCCACAAATAAATATGCTTTTAGAAATAATAAATACACTTTGTGAATTTAAAATCATGCTATTAAATTCCAGCAGGATCCTGCTGCCTGCTACATCTTGGGGCCTGATCACTCTTGGTTAAAAGGGTAAATAAGGAAGTGTTCAAGAAGCAGTTAAGATTTACGACCAAGCTGAGATTGCTTCTTAGTATATAATGAAAATAGGATTGAAAAAGAAATTGCTTTCTCAAAACATAATAACATCCATTACTATATATCACCTGAAATCTCTTGACCAAGCACCAGGGCCCTCACCCACACTGTGGGACACACTAGCTTATTTGATCTCAAAGTTCCTTTCAAGCTGACCATCTGTGACTTGCTGAAAGAAGGCCGCACAGTCAATGAAAGCTACAAATAGTACTAAACTTTGAAATAGTTTCACAAGGAAAATTGAGTCAAGTCCATTGGTTATAGGATTTATTAGAATCAGTGTGCATCTATCAATACCCACCATGACATCACCACCCCCTTCACATACAACAAGTCTAACCTTGAGGGGAGAGGAGCTCCATTCTAAAGGGTTCCCTCTCCTGCCCCACATCTGAGCTAGCAGCTAAGCTGTCAGCTCTACCTTCAAGTGCATCTGGAATCCAACTGCTTCTCGTCATTCTCCAAGTCACCATGACCCCTCACCTGGTGGCCTCCTGTCTCTCTGTTCTTACCTTTGTCCTTCTTCAATTTCTGTCAGACTCCAAGTCAGACTTTAGCATGCCTCTGCTCAAACCCTCCCATCTCACACACAGCAAAAGCTAATATCCTTGCGGTGGCCCACCAGGCCCTTCATGACCGAACAACCCATCACCTCCCTGAGGTCACCTCCTATTGGTCTTGCCCACCTCACCCTGACCCAGCCACAGGAATCTCATTGGTGATCTTCAGCCATGCTCAACATGCTTCCACCTCAGGGCCGTGGCATTTGCTGTTCCTTCTCCTGGGACACTACATTAGATAGCCCCTGGCTCGCTCCCTCACCACTTCGTATCTTTGCTCAAAGTTCACCTTATTAATGAATCCTTCTTTGACCTTTCGCGCAAAACTGCACTCCCCCTCAATACTCCCACCCCCCTCCCTGCTTTATTTTTGTCTCATATCAATCACCATCTAACATTCTATGCATTTATCTACTTACCTTATTTAGACCTTGTTGTCTCAACTCTTTACACCAGGAGACTTTGCAACAAGGAAATCAGATTATGGGAATTGAAAGGCAAGAGATAGTTTAGACATGAAATTGAAAAGACATGAAACCCCCTTCTAGCTTTGGAGCGGGAACTGTGCCATTGGGAATGGTCCACTCGGGTAACAAAGCCCGTTTCTTTCCGTCTTTGGGGGCTGATAAAGCCAGAAGGAGAGGCAAACTCCTGACAGGAAGCTGCTATTTACCCTTCAAACCATGACATTCTGTCCAGTTCCTCTCCCTACTGATTCTGGAGGGCTTCCTGATTTCCCGGGGGGGGGGGGGCGCAGGGGGAGCAGAAATCCCTCACTCTCTCACTCCCTCGGGCTGGGGGAGCGTAGTCGTTCATTCAGCAAATATTTATCAATTACTATTTATGCACCAAACAATGAGCTGCATGCAAGAAGAGAAGAATCTGGCACAGCCTTTGCCCAAGGGAAGCTTGCCGTCCAGAAAGCAGGGTGGGGGGGGGGGGGGGGGGCGTTGGTTCTCGCAGCACCCTGGTTAAACCCACAGAGGTATGACGTGCGGTGTCCTGCTGGGTCCCCACCGATGTCAGGCTGCTGCCAGGAATTCGCAGGTAATAATTATTCAAGCTTGCTATCATTTCATTTTTATTTATAACTGAGAGTGATTTGAAGGGTGTGCCTATATCACTCTCTGATATGTTCCCTAACAGAAAATAAGGTACAGAAATTAAACACTGAGCCTGGGAATGCCCACGGAGGGGATGTGCCATGCACCAGGTCATCAGTGTGCAGACTGGAAACAGGTTGAGAACCTCTGCTAAAAATTTTCCACCTCGGTTTACCTCGCTTAAATTCACGGTGGCAATAACAGTAGCAGCTGTTTGCTGCTGGGCACTGGGGCTTGCAGGGGCGGGAACAGGCAATGGATTAAGTTAGCTCATTTAATCCTCACGGCAGCAATAGGTGTAGGCATTAATTTTTTTACTTTCAGCTTTGTTGAGATATAATTGATGTACAGTACTGCATGCGTTTAAGGCGTTCAGTATAAAGACTTGACCTACATGTACTGCAAATTAACACCACAATAGTTTAGTTACCTTCCACTATCTCACATTGATACCAAAAAAAAATACCTTTTCCCTAATGGTGAGCACTTTTAGGACCTACTCTCTTCGCATCTTTTAAATATACCATACAGCAGTGTTAACCATAGTTATCGTGTGGCACATGACACCCCCAATTGTATGCCTTCCAGTTATAACTGGAAGTTTGTACCTTTTGACCACCTTTATCCACTTCCCTCACGCTGGCGCCCCCCTTTCCCCCCTCCCCCCACCTCTGTTAACCACATCTGACCTCTTCTTCTATGAGTTTGGGTTTTTGGTTTGTTTGTTCAATTCGTTTTTTAGATTCCACATGTATATGATATCATACAGTATTTGTCTTTCTCTGACTTGTTTCCCTTAGCAAAATGCCCCCAAGGCCCATCCATGTTTTCCCACGTGGCAAGATTTCCTTTTTTATGGCTGAAGTGCGGGCATTGTTTAACCCTCTTTTTATGTGCAATAATTGCATTGGAGTTTGTGTTAATTCTTCTTTAATTTAGGGTGTTTTTCTTTAAAATGTAGGCTCACCTGCAATATCTTTTCCTAGTGGAGTCCCATTGTTACCATTTTATTTGTTATGTAGCCATATTAAATTATTTGGGATCTCGCTGTGAATAAGTAAGGCATCCAGAGCTCTGCTAGACAAGTAGTAGTACCCATGTTCTCCCTATATCAAACCCCTGCTAAAAAATAAGGAAAAAAACTCTGCGGAGTCACACATTATTCAAGCCCCTGGCTTTGGACCCACCATGAACCTGGCCAAAATCTACCTTCTGTAACCTTGTCCCCAGCCACTCGTCCACATGCACCCTCCTTTAGGGCCCAAGCTTTCATGTCATCTGCAACCCTACATGCAATTGTATGTTCACCCTACTTTTGTACATGCTGTCTCTGCTGCCGAAATAAATGTCTGGGATGCATGGGGATTGAGAATGGCCTCCACCTCTCTCCTCGTGCAGCTTACTGTCACTTTTAATATCATTCTTACTGTCGCTCTTGTATGAAGCCACCCAACTTCTAAGTCTATGCCTCTGCTCTGTCACCACAGCCGTGTGTAGGTATGTACATGTATGACTATACATATATATGCATATATATTTATACACACATACATCCACACGCATGCATGCAAGGACACACATACCTTTTACAGTACAAACTACATTGGACTCTTCCATAAGCCTGTGATTCTTTACACTCAGGGATTACAGCTCATTATTCCATTATTATGATTAGATCAGTACTTTCCTTCTAGAGGAAATTCAAATGAACATTTACTGAATTGACAAATGAGTGACCATCAGAAGGAAAAGGTGCTCTGGGAGGTGTTTACCTCCATTCTCCATTTTGCAAATGAGAAACCTAAAACCTGACAGATTCAACTACTTATTGTGCCTATTCTGCCTCACACAGGGAGCAGTGTGGTCCCCCGACTTCAGGATCAGAAGAGGGACTGTTTTACATTTTAAGTACAGTTTCTAGTTTTAGAAACTTTATTTTGCATTTCATAACATTTTAACTGGGCAAAATACAGTACCTCAAAAGTGATCAGAAATTGGGCTTCTGAGCCAGACAGTCTTGAATAAAATTCAGGCGCTGCTTGACCTTGGGCAAGTTTTTCACTTCTAAGTTATTTTCACCTATACAATAGAGCTGCCCATCAGTACCTGCCCCGGACATGTTGGAAGACTTAAAACCACAGGGCTTACGCCTTAAAAAATGTGTAATACATGTAAGCTATTATTTTTATCATTATTATTTTGCTACTAATTTAAATGATACCTGGCAAATAGTATTAGCTAAATGTTTAGAGGTTCAAGTCTAACCATCGTTATATTTGAGGGGTCTTCACAATTGTTGCTATCTTGTTGGTTACAGCAAATCTCTCTGAAGTTATTAAAATGTTGAGTGTCTTTTTGTCAGAAATTTCCGATGGAGTACTGCTTTTTGCCACAGGGTTTATGCACAAGAATTAAAGCATTAGCAGGGGCTCTGAACACAAGGAAGCGAATGCATTGCAACGTCTGATGGCAAGCCCAGTATGGCAAAGACAGTGATTCAGATGCTGTTGCTGGACTAGCAGAACCTGCTTTTAATGGCTGGAAGATGTTCATTTCCTGAGGCTTAGTTAGTACACTGCACAACCCTTTTTTCCGTGCATAAAAATGGAAATGTAAAGGCCATAACACTATGGTTAAGAATAATTTTCAACAATATTTTGTGGCATGTGAAAGCAACCCTTTTATCTTTTGCATCTTCACTTTTTATTGTCTGGGCTTTTATGAGCTGTGTGCTTGAACGAGGCCCAAATCCTGGGTGCCACACTCAAAATCATATGGTACATCTGTTTCTGACTGAGGATGTGGTGGGATTCTGCATATCAAAATCTTCCTCCCACCCCGACATCAACACACTCACATTTGGTAGAAGGAAAGGAAAACATGGCATCCATGCCCTTTCTGGAAAGGGAGTGTCTTGTTCACATTCCAAGAGGGTATATATAGGACAGGGCATAGCCCGAGTCACCAGGACAACCCTTGAAGAGAGCATCCTGTATGGACATTTACATCCAGGAGGAATCTTCAACACCAGAGAACACCTGAGCCTTAGCATTATCGTAGATGTTTACATAGCACCCCTGTGTGGAGCTTGAACTTGGCTGGCACTCTCTGGGCAAAAGAAAATGCTCTGTCATCATTTCAGAAAGCAAGCAAATGCCTGTTAGCATTTTTCCAAACATAGGATGGATTTCTGAGTAAAATGCTATTAATTGTTTTAAATTAATACCAAGTCATGTGTTGAAGCAAGAACTACAGTGGTAGGGGTCCCGCTGTTCTTTGTGGAATGAAGTGAACTTCATCTGGCAGACACAGTATTCTCTTCCAAAAGGAACTCATATTTATGAAAATGTGTGGCAAAAGTTGACTGAGAGCCATCAATGTCTTCAGCCTGTGTTCAGTGATGTTGTCCAGAAGGGACCCAAACCATCTCATGATGGCTGGATGAAATGTGAGAAACAAGAAGTTGAAGAATGCAAATGGCATCATTGAGAACAGTGTAGTTGGCACACAGGGCCAATGGAAAGATGTGGTTGGAAATTATACTAGAAAGGTATGTTACGGTGAAGCTATGAAAGGTTTAAATGTCAAGCTAAAAAATTAAGAGTCTAGAATTAACACTCTGAACAATGGAGGGCCATTGAAGGTTTCCAGCAGATCACTTTAGAGTTCACAGGGGCTCCTGCCCCTTTTAACCTTACTGAAGGCCCTCACGATCACCTGCAATGAGTGAGAGAAAGTCCTACCCCCAGTTTCAAATACTGTACCTGGACTGGCCAAGCATTTGGCCCAGTGCACACCTGTTGGGTGTTTTCAGATATTTCTGCTCTCAAGCCCATCAGATGCCCTGTTGCTACCCTCTTCTCTCTGCTGCATGGATGCTCAGACCAGGTGGGTCTTATTGCTCTTAATGGCTTATCCTTACTCCTTCCATTTGGGAGTTTGTAGAAATACCTCTCTTGGAGCAGGGGGTTAAAATGCTTGCTTGTTTGTTAAGTTTTGACCACTTGCTTTAGGCTTTGCCGTCCAGTTTTTTTGTACATAGTCCTTTCTGTATGTAGGAATGTGGAGAGATTTAAAAAGATTCATTTACTGCCATTTTTCCAGAACCTAGAATTGGGTTTTGTTCTGCTTTTAGGTAAAAATCACAGAAATGGGTGAACTCTACATCTGGTCTAACCTAGAACAGAATGGGGTAATAAGAAAATGTAGGACAGTAAGACAATACACTTTAAAAAATAAATTCAAAAGAAGAAATAGCTCAGGCCTAGAGATGACCAGGAGAAGGGTAGCCCCAGGGAAAACACAGTGTCTGTGAGGGCTCTGGGCTTTCTCAAAAGGTGCCATGGGAGTTGTCATCTGACTAGTCCAGGTAGGAGCTCCTGAGTCCTCACCCTCCGTGATAAGTGGCAGGGTTGATTATGTCTCCTTGGGATGTCCCACAATCTCCTGGTAAGAGTTCAGACTGAGCTCTAATGACCACATAAAGGCTAAAGACATGTGAATAGATGAAAAAATGGGAGTTTAAAGGGTCAGCCTTACTACTTGGAAATGAATTCCACAAGATGAAAATGGCTATGTTGGTAGGGCTGACTTGGGATGGAGTCCTAGTAGAAAGGTGACTACCTACCCATCATGGAAGGAAGTGTGTTCCCCTTCAGGGAAATATCTATCCTAATGTCTGAGATGTGTGCTGAGGAACCTTGTTCCTCGAACTCTGGGGTCCCAGGCCCTGAAATGAAGCATGGTGCTTCCAACCCTCCTTAGCAGTCTGTGACAAAAGCCTTTCTAGGACAGGAAGCAAGTCCTTCCCTTTCCCTCGTCTATGAAGCAAAGTCCAGAGAAAATTTCAAAACCTAACAACATGAGAGAAACCCTAAAGTACAATGTGAGCTATGTCAGAGACTGACCTTTGACCTGTGAGACAGAAAGGCAACTTCATGGAGGTCAAAGAATGCAAACCAAACCAGAGCTTTTGCCTCCTGGCAGGCCACACACTGCCAAAGGGTGGGACACGTTATATCCAAGGATGTGATCTGACAGCTGGTGATGAGGCACGTTTGAAGCAGTGGGTCAGTGGACTTTTTCATCCATGAGCCTTAGCCCAGATACCTTCCAGGCCAGAGTTGTTCTGGACAAAATCATTACATTAACTAAGTAGCATTGGGTTATTCCTTGTTCTACCCTCATTCAAGGCCTCTCCTACTCTTTCCTCAGTGACATCCATTTCCTGTTGACTTCAGGAGCCCACTGACTTTCTGCTTTGAAGGGATATCAAAGCATTGACTTTGAAGCAAGGGACCTTGGGAATATTTCTTAACTTCTTTTAGCCTAAGTGTCTTCATCTATCCGATGGGGAGGATACTTAGCTTATCATTGCTACAAACCTAGACAAGATAGATACATACATGGGGAGACATGAAACCCTGTTGATGCAATCCACTCCCAGTGTTTGCCTATTGCCTTGGAATCCCATCAAATTGGCACCTCCTTTCGCTCTCAAAAACATCCTAGCTTGGAGGGTAAATTCTGTGGTCACCCTATATACAAATCTCCTAACACAAAACCCAGCAAAAATAGGCAACAGGCCATTTCAACCAAATGTGCTTTCATAACCTTCAGTCACATGAATGGTAAATGTTTAATAATATTTAAGTATTAGCCCACCAGAAATCTTACAATGGAAAGATATGTCTCTTGTAATAGAATCTGAATTACCAGTTTATTTGCTGAGAAGATACTGGGGAAGGTGGGATGCTGGGGCCATCACACCTCCCATGCATAAGACTGACCCCCAGTGGTCATTCAGAGCTTTGTGAGTATTCTCAAGCCTTAACTATCACCCCCAACCCTACCACAAAAACTCCAGCATAAATGGCTAGACCACCCGAAGGCAGAGGTCTCAGCTGAAAGGTGATGTCTCCTTGGCAAGTACTTCCTCCTCAAGGTGGTTCAGAGGCTTCTCTCTGAACAGGATTACTGATGCTCCAGACACCCTTGGAACATCATTTTTTTTAAAAAGTAGATCTAATGGAGCTTGAGTTCTTATCTCTTCCCCTTTATTCATGTAGGTACTAAGACAGTATTAAGCCCTTCTTGGTCCCATGACCAGAGAACAATCTCTCTCCCCTCTACATGAACACAACCATCTTCCCACTCCAAGAACCACAAAGCTCCGGGAGAGAAATACCCTGTGTGGGGCTCTTATTTTGAAGAAATGTTCTAACTGCAATTGTCTATAGCTCTCCGTGCCATTTGCTTGCAGGAAAGTGCAAAATCCTGGAGACACTTGGCATTTTGAGTTATAGGACAAACTACCTGCAGAAGGCAGAAATCGACGGGAGCTGTAGCTCACTGTGAATTCTGACATCTGCTCACTGGTGATTAATGGCACCAGGGAAAACAAGCCAGCAGGCACTGATGTTAAGAGAGAAAGCTATTTTAAACATCCCCCAATTCTAATTAAATAGTCCTTCCTATAACACTTGCAACCTAAAAATGGGTTTGATCTGTCCATTGGGGGCCACTTCAAGTTGACAGGAGAAGTTTAATTAGATTGCCTCAAGCGGGAAGGCTATTCTCCAAGGTTTTAGAGACTGGCATTAACTCCAGGACTGAAGTCCCACTTACATGTGTATACAGTGCCTGCCAAAGTAGAAGATGGGATTTCCTACAAAATCCTGACACCAGAGGAGGCTAGAGGAAAGATACATTCACATTTGATCTATTAGGCCCTGAAAAATCCAGCAAATGGTGACCATAAATACATTTAGCGTTTAATACAGAGAGTGTTGCATATGCTTGGGCTCCAACTCAACATAGAAGCAACAACATGAATACTTGAGGGAATAGAAACACTGTATATGCTGCTCCCTTAAGGCATCATTTTGATTGAACTAATGTCAACTTAGTCAAACAACTGGTAGGTAATTCATGAAACTGCTGGTCATTTGGCAACCTCGACTATTGACATATTTAAAGAGCACACCATGGGTGAACATGGAGAATATCTCCAATATTTTGCTACTCAACACATTCTAATATCCTTGACATATATTTCTTCATATTCATTCAGTCATCCATTCTTTCTCCAGTTCCTATCAAGCACCTATTAGGAGCACACAAATGATGACTAAGTCAGACAAGGTTCCCATCCTTATAGTGATAAAAATCAAGGAAACTCTCCAAATACTGTGTGAATCTAAATTTCTAGAAGTAGCACTGTTGAGTTTGGGGTTTTGGATGCACATGGCCAAGTTGCTTCACCAACAATCAACCACACACCATCATTCATTTGTGCCTTTGCCAGTTTTACAGACAGAACACAGTATCTCAGGGTTATTTTAGTGTTTTTTTTTAAATTACTACCTAGATTAAACATTTTTTTTTCAATGTTTGTCAGCTATGAACTTATTTTGAGAGTTATCTGCTATGTCCTTTACTCATTTTTCTATTTACATCCTTTTATATACTCTACACACTTTTCAGTTGGGTTTTTCCTTTCATGATTAAATAATTTTAAATGATAAAGAAATAAACTCTGCTTAACATAACTAATCCTCAGAGAAGTACAAATCAAAACCATAATGAGATATCACCTCAAACCCATTGGAATGGCTGTTATCAAAAGATAAGAGATACCAATGCTGACTAGGATGTGGAGGACAGGGAACCCTGTATTATTGTTGGTGGGATTGTAAACTGGTACAACCAATGTGGAAAACAGTATGGAGGAATTGAAACAGATCTAGGAATTAAAATATAATTACCATATGATCCAGCAATCCCACTTCTGGGTATATACCCAAAGGGAATGAAACCATTATCTTGAAGAGATACCTATACTCCGATGTTCATTACAGCATTATTTACAATAGCTAAAGTATAGAAACAACGTAAGTGTTCATCAATGAATGAGTGGACCAAGAAAATGTAGTACCTATGTATATGTGTGTATAGCTATAGATATTATTCAGCCTTTAAAAAGGAAAGAAATCTTGCCATTTGCAACAACATGTGTTAACCTGGAGGTCATTATGCTAAGAGAAATAAGCCAGACAAAGACAAATATTGCGTGGTATCACTTATATAAGGAATCTTTTTTTAAAAGTCAGTTTTATAGAAACAGAGGGTAGAAAAGTGGTTACCATGGCCTGGGTTTAGGGAAAATTAAGGGCAATTACTAAAGGGCACAAACTTTCAGGTAAAAGATGAATAAGGTCTGAGGATTTAACATATAACATGGTTGCTATGGTAAATAACACTGTATCGCATAATTGAAATATAATAAAAGAGTACAATTTAAATATTCTCACACACAAACATATAAATAAAATTTTAAAAATAAATTAACCCCTTTGTCACCAAGCAATTCTGTAAGGTTGTGGTTTCTCATTATTTTCTTTAAGAGGTCTTGGAAGCACTGAATTTTATTTAACCCAAATATAATTGTCTTGATAGTTGCTTCTGTCTTTGGTAACATGTTTAGAGACATTCACATCCCCAAAATTATGTGTTTTAAATGTTTACCCATATTCTCTCCTTGTTTAAATCTTTATTTAACTCATCCAGGATTTTGATATGAGACAGAATCTAGTTATATTTTTCTCCAAATTCAACCAGTTGCCTGAGTTTTCTTTAAACTTGCCAAATGTTTCTACTGGTGTCTGGAAACATAGCCCAAATGGGGCCTCAATGGGCCATCCAAAGCATCAAATGACCGCCAATGAAATGACCGCAAGGCAATAAACAGGTTCCATCAGAAATTATCGAGGAGAGAGCCAAATATTTTCCCTCTGAGAGTATTATGTTTTTAAAATGTATTTTGTCTCAAAGCGATAGCAGGGGGGACAAATGCTATTAGAAGAAAATCGGAGAAAAATTTATCCTGATCCAGTGGTCAAGAAAAGTGAACACTAAATGGGACATAAATGGTACAAATGTTAGGTGAAACTGAACAGTTGATTCTTGTTTTTAAAAATCAAGAATAACTTTTCTCATAAAAACACATAAATTTTAATTTATTCAGATGGCAACTCTCTGTGCCAGGACAAATGTCCATGACCTTTCCATGGGTTAGACTTCTGACAGCCTCGTCAAGTTGCCAACTTCCTCGACTTGGAAGCTTCCCTGGGCCTAGAAAACCCGGACCATGGGTGCTCCATTGCTGCCCTGGTTAGAGGAAGAAAGATGGACTTAATGTGCTGAGCTTCCTGCAGCCAGGTCTTCAGATGCCCATCTCTCAGACTGTCCTTCCTTTGTTTGTTTATTTCTTGTTTTCAAAAAATGATGGTCCAGTTCACTCCAGATATAGTTTCCCCTGCCTTCTTCTATTCCTCAAATGTTTAATAAGCATTTTCTACATGACAAGCACTGTTAGACCATCGGGATACTGTGATAGACAAGACAGACAGACCCCTAGCCTCATGGGCCTCACATTCTAGAACGGGGTTGGCCATCTGCAGCCTGCAGGCCAAATCAACCCCACTGCATATTCCTGCAAGGACCAAGAGCTAAAAATGGTTTTTACATCCTCAAATATATCTTAAAGACAAAAGGAGAATATTTAATTACACGTAACAATTATATGGATTTCAAATTTCTGTGTTCACAAATAAAACCCTGGAGCACAGCCACATCCACTCATTTACATCTTGTCTAACTGGGGTTGAATCATTGTGACAGAGGCTGTATGGCCACAAAGCTTAAAATACTTTCTATCGGGCCCTTTACTGAAAAAGTGTGCTGTTTAGAAGGCAGACTAAACAGGAAAATAAGATGATTACAGACTGAGGGAGACACTCGGGAGGACATCATTGGGGTGAGAGGCAAGGAGGCACTGGTGCCAGGACATCAGGGAAGGGATCACTGGGGAGATGTGAATTGAACTGAGACCCCAAGGAGGAAAAAAATTAGCTTGTGAAGGGCCATGGGGGGGTGCGAATTCCAGGCAGTAGAAGTAGTAAATAAAGAGACACTGAGGCAGAAAGAGTCCAAACCAGCATGTGCTGAGGGAATAGGAGGTGGGGAGGCCCGGGGGATGGGATGGGATGGGATGGGATGGGATGGGATGGGATGGGATGGGATGGGATGGGATGAGATGAGATGAGATGAGATGGGATGAGATGAGATGAGATGAGATGAGATGAGATGAGATGAGATGAGATGAGATGAGATGAGATGAGATGAGATGAGATGAGATGAGATGAGATGTCAGGCAAGACCTGATCACTCCAATCACAGGAGAAAGACTAGAAGCAGGGGGTAGCTGACTGCTCCAGAGGCTCCAAGAGAAATGAAGGTGGCTCAGACCAAAGCAGTTACATGGAAAAGCAGATACCAGAAAGAGTCAAGATATACAGGGGTGGGCAAAGTATGTTTATAGTTGTGAGTGCACGAAACAGGGTTTATTCTTGTATTATTTATTTATTACTGTATTTTATAATAATAATAATTTTGCCCACCCCCTGTATTTTGAATGTGAAGCACACAAAACTTAGTGCTGGGTTGGATGTGGGGAAAGGAAAGAGTCAAGGGTGGGGCCCAGATGGGATGTGCAGTTCAAACTAGGCAGTTGATTGCACCATCACTAAGCTAAAGGGGGAGGCGGGGAGGAGGGACTGGGAGTGACTGTTTGTGGAGTAGGGGGAGGAAAAGAGACCTTGTCTTTGAGATGCCCAAGGAAATATGTCTGTGATTCAGGGGAAATGTTGGGGATAGAGACAGAAAACCTGACCAGCCCACCCTTTGAGGTTTTATGTTTACAGCGACTCACCCTGAAGATCCTACTCTGGAATTGGCCATTCCCTGCCCACAGGCCATGGGGCTTCAAGGGCCACCAGCAGCCAGATGCTCCAAGCATGCCCTCCCTTCTTTCCTCCCCCCGCCCCCACCCCAGCCAGAAGAACGCTCTGTGCACATCCATTTGGCCATCTGACAAACATTTATGAGCATCTTTCTAATCTTGTTATCTCCTGAAGTCACACATGTCAGTCACTGCCTTCCATCCCTGGGCATGAAGCAGGCTTCCTGGGGGGAAGATGCATTTTCATTACAAGAGGTCGCCACACCTCATTATCTGGGCTCATGAAAAATGTGGCCTGCTCGACTCAAAGTACATCTGGCCTGTGAAAATCTACCTCCTGCTCTCAGGGGGAGAGCTCGGCTTGGAAATGCCAGGGCGGGTAGGTAGACAAGAAGGCTCTGTGCACTTCTGCAGGCATTGCGACTCATTGGGGTCACTGCAAACCACCAGCAAGGTCACCTCTCAGGCAACACTGGCACTGGCTCCCACCGCCTTGGCAAGCCCCATCTTGTAAGTATGCAAGCATAAAATTACTCGATTTGCACCCCAGAGATCCCCTCTGAGTTCTTCCAGGCTGCGAGGACCGCCCCAAATCAGTTTGACAGAAGTAGTTACCAGACCCCTGGTGCTGAAGGCCAAGTGCAGACTCCAGGCACTCAATCTCTACCCCCACCCCATGGCCTAAAGTAAAGACATTTCAAGGACAAGTGAAACCATCCAGTGACTGTCTTGACAAAATGTAAGGTTTCATGCAAACGTGCACTGCCATGGAAATACCACAGGCTCCATAATGTCAGTGGCTGCTGTGAGGGCGAGTGAGGCCACACACACACAAAGGGATGAGCACCATGCCTGAAAACAGCAGCCCCCTATTTACTGAGCACCTCCTATGTGCCAGGTACAATTCCAAGTGCTGGGATCCTTCTTAGCAACCTGCTGGCTTGGTGCTATCATCCCACTTTTCAGGCAAGTGAACTGTAGGAAGCCAATCGCCCTGACTGCTCAGCTGTGAGCTGGTGAAGCCAGGATTCCACCCATGCGGTCCAGCCCCAGACGCCTGAACTCTTCCTTGCCAAGCTCTGCTCCTGTCTGCACCTGGCCTCAGTGCTGTAGTAGTCAGCACCTGCGGGCACCACTGGCATGCCTTCTTCCACACAGCAAGGAGTCCTTGGCAATAGCTGTGGGATGCGCAGGGAAAGGGGCCATGTGTTGGAAGGTCATTCTGTGCCAGGAGGCAGGAAGCAGTCATTCCAGGGCTGACAGCACTGGACACATCCCAGCCAGGCAAGGTCCCAATAGCCCAGAGGCCAGCGAGAAAAGGCCTGGATCCCCATTCTTGCAATCCATCCTCAGGTGAACCCACTGGGGAAAAGGCCAGTTGGGTGGGCTTTGTGGTGTAGCCAATGTCTAGAGAGGGCCCTACCTTTGCAGATTCTGCAGAAGCAAGTGTCACCGCATTGGAAGGGCTGTGCCCAGTCCAGCCCTCCACAGCCCAGCAGCAGGCAGGGCTAGGAAGGTCTGTTCTCTTCGCTGTGAGTGGCCTCTGTGTGCTCCGAAGCTACAGGACCAGCATCATTTAGAGCCACTGAGCTTGTCTACCACATCTTGTTTCGTGTGTCTTCTTTCTAGTGGCTTTCTCCTCCTTCTGAGCTGGGTGATGTTATGGCTGTCCCTCTAGCTCACGCCCTGTGCTCATCTGTGTGCTTCAGAGAACTAACCCATGGAGAATGGCAGGAGGGCACAAGTACATCACATTTTCCTAAAGTGGAAGAAAGTGGTATAGACCATAGAGTTGCACTTTTCTGACTTTATTTTTCCCTTCTGGTTTCCTTACTAAGATTGAAGGATAATCCATTTGGATAACTGTTCTCCCAACTCCAATTTTCCCATCACAGAGCATGTGTGAGCACAGCCCAACAGCTCCTCATCCAGAATGCACAGAGGAGGGGTGATCTGGGGACAGACGGGTCAGTGGACATCTCCTGAATCACATGGGACTTTAAGCCAGATGAACCGCTAGGTCTGCTGCCAGTGCTAAGGTGCTATGCTTCCCACGGCCTCAGCTGAAGTGTGGAAGGTGGGATCAGCATCCCTCTTGTGAATGAGGCATGTGTCAAGTCATACAACTCATCAAATCCCTACAATAATCTTATGTGGTAGGTCCAAGGATTAGGGATGAAGAAACTAAATCACGGAGAGGTTGAGTAACTGATCCAAGGTCACACAGGTTGTTTATAGCAGAGCTGAGATCTGAGCCCAAGCAGACAGACTCCAGAATCTGTATTCTTTAAACTCCAGGCAGCATAGCCTCTTACAGTGATTCAAAATAATTAAGTGATCTGCCCACAAGATAGAGGGAGGGAGAGGGAGAGAGAGATAGAAACATCAATGATGAGAGAAAATTATTTAATGGCTGCCTTCTTTCCACCCCTCACCGGGGATTGAGCCCACAACCCAGGCATGTGCCCAGACCAGAAATTGAACTGTGACCTCCTGGTTCATAGGTCAATGTTCAGTCACTGAGCTACACTGGTAGGGCCCATCCTTTGATCTTAACAACAAACCACAATGGGTTAGAGCTCAGAGTCAACTGGTGTGATTCACCACTGCACTGGACAGCCAATCTCTTCCCAGCCTCCAACTGTCCAAGTGCACTCTTCCCACTCCCCCT
Source organism: Corynorhinus townsendii (assembly GCA_026230045.1). Taxonomy (NCBI): domain Eukaryota; kingdom Metazoa; phylum Chordata; class Mammalia; order Chiroptera; family Vespertilionidae; genus Corynorhinus; species Corynorhinus townsendii. The sequence continues at coordinate 43,976,930 of JAPDVU010000006.1, forward strand.
AAGCCATGAGGCCTCTTGCTTCCAGACTTTCAAGCCTCCTGGCTTTCAGCCTGGTACACACACCTTCTCCTGTGCCCAGATGACCCCTGCTCATCATTCAATACTAAACTGAAACCTCCCTTTCCAAACCTGGCTTGTGTGCCCTCTTATATGAACACATATGAAACCTAAAAGCCCCACATCTGCCTATAATGCTGCTGGGGATGGCATGTGCTATGCCCTGGCAAACGGTCAGCACCAAGAGAAAAGAGCTGGTGTCTTCACTTGGCATGCAACAGCATCTCAACAAGTTCTCAGTGGCAGGAATGTAAGAGGTGTGTGGAGCTTGCAGCTGCCCCGGTGTACCTGGCAGGGGACTCACGGGGCCTTCTTTTGGCTCCTCTAGGGTATCAGCACTCTCACACCACTGGGCCTTTGGGCATGCTCTGCCCACAGCTTAAACACTCTCTAATGTTCTTTCTTTCTAGTCATCTGTCCCCAAGACTGGGTTGAGTTGCCCTGTTTTAAGCTCTTATAGTCCCATGTGCTTTTCCTTTAAAGCAGTAATTCCCAAAGTGTGATCCCTGGACCCCTGGGAAGTCCCCAAGAAGCTTTCAGGGAGTCCATGAGATCAAAAATACTTCTATAAACCACTAATCATTAAGAAAATACAGTACACCTGAAACTAAAATAATGTTGTGTGTCAAATACATCTCAATTTAAAAAATAGAAATCATAGTAGGTACTCAATAAATATTCAGAAAATGAGTGAATCAAAGCCTTCCTGAAGGGTCTGAAGGTCAACGCGTATGCCCGAGGCAAGCCCCATCTCATCAAGGGCAGCTCTAAATGCCACATGTGGACAGGGGCTGTTGCACACTCCTCCTTGAGGAAAGAGAGGGAGGAGAAGGAGTAGAGGCAACCCTCCCCTGCAACAGGGTGCTCCCTGGCAAAGCCTTCAGGCCCAACACGGTGCTATAAATGTGCGACTTCCCATTTGGCTCTGCGTTTTTCCAGTTTCTTGAAAATGCATCTGGAACACATTAGAAAGGGGTCAGACTGGTTTGGAAATGTCTGGGTAACACTGGACATGGGAGGTGGGGCTGGAAACCTCTGGGGAAGAGCATGACTCCCCAACAGAGTTCATGGTTAAGGCTAATTGCTGCTGCTGCCAGCCCAAGACAGCTCCAGGGACTCCACTCGCCTCTTCCACTCTCGCCCTACCTGTCTGGAGACCTCTGGCTCCACCTTCCACCCTCAGAAACCCCTTTCAGATTGGCTTTGTAAGGAGACAGCCCTCCCCCCATTATCCTCCCATTGGCTTTCCTGACCCAAACTGCAGACTCAGCCCAGGCCCTTCCATGAATAATAATGGTAATGACAGTAGTCGTAACCCATACATTATTTCCCATCTATTGAGCCCTCATGACCCAGGTAGAGAGCTTTACACACAGTCACTCTTTTTGCCTTTGAATAAACCATCAAATCAAGTGTTTCTGTTCCCACTTCACAGATCAGGAAACTGAGGTTGAGTTGCCCTATTTTAAGCTCTAAAGGCAGCCTAACCCTCCCAAGGTCATAAAGCTGAAACTCAAACCCAGAATTATCCAGCACTCAAGTTTGTTTAACCCCCATCCCACATTCATACCCCAGGAACAGAAAGGAACCGTCTAGCAGCTGATTCCTTTCTCCTGGATCAAGGAGCTACCCACAGCCAGGAGGAGCCTGGGAACAGAGGGAATTCCCACAGGGGACCTGGTTACCTGTGCCAGCCAGCTCCTGTTTCACATTCGCCTCCTCCACCCTCAGCTGTAGCCAATTCAATTCTAGTTTCCAAATTAAATTGCCAGCACTATCCCCAGGAGTTACCAGAACGTGAGCAGGTAACCCACTTCCTCAGCCTCCCACGCCCCAGAAGACAGGAGTACTGCAGAATAGAGAGAAGTTAATTTTCTCAAAATAAGTTCCTTCGCTCAGACTATCCCTGAGAAATCCGGGCTTAATGTTTAATTCCAGGTGCAGAGGCCAGCCCAGCCCACAGGCTCAGCATTTGAGAGCAGGAGGCCCAGGAGCTGCCTTGCCATGGCTCTGGGCGGAGGACGCCCAGCCCTCGAAACCTGCAGGACAGTCAGAAGGGAAACCTGGGGAAGGGGCGCTGCTGCTATCACCTTCGCACAGACTTTTTCTGGATCTAGACCTGTGCTGGTCCATACAGCAGTCACCACCAGCTGCGACTATCAGAATGTGGCTCATCTGAATCTAGAAGTCCTCTGTGAAATACACTCCGGGTCTCAAAGGTGTAGCACAAGAAAAATATGAATCATCTCAGTAATGATGTTCGTATTGATCTCCCGTTGCAATGATAAATAGTTTGTTATATCAGGTGAACTAAATTATCAAAATTCATTTCACCTTTTTCTTTTCACTGTTTTTAATGGGCTATTGGACGATTTTGACTTACAATGGTGATTAGCATTACGTTTCGATCTGACAGCCCAGTCCCGGAGAGAAAGCACTGTCACCCCCAAAGTCCAAGCCTGGGCACAGCCACCCTGGTGCTTCTTCCTCCCCCTAAGGCCTGCTGCTCAGTCACCAGCCGTACCTCCCTCCCCTTTGAAGCCTGCCCTTCCTTGCTCCAGAGCTCCCCAGGGCTCCCATTATAGTTCCTATCATTCCTAAGCCACCCTCCCAGCCTTTCAGGCTGCCCTGCTTGATTCACTGGCCCTGTCACTTAGCTAGTGACCCTGGAAGCCATCTCCAGCCTCCTTTCATCCCTCTGCCTTCCTGGCACAGCCTTGGGGCCCCAGGTAGAGAACACACTCCCTCCTGCGCCACCCTTCCTCGTGGTCATTACCTTCAAAAGTCTGCACATAATTGCTCCTTCCCCGCCTCTTTAATGAGCTCCTGGCTCCCAGGGTGCCAGGGACATGGGCCCAAACTTGTCCTTCCACTGGAGCTGGTTGGTGCCCAGCCACACCCACCTCACCTGTGTTCATGCCCAATAGGTGTAGGCCCACTGAGCCCAGGCTCTCACCCCGAGCTGCTTACCTGTTAGGAAGTGACAGGGACTGGATGCTCCCTGCTCCCAGGACTTCTCCCCAGGAGCTCCTGGCTGGCAGTGCTCGCCCGGCATGCCCTTCCTCCAAGAAGTCAGGCTCCACCTCCCGTGGAAGCCCCTCCCACTTCCTGAGACTTCCTTTCCATTCACTCAGTGAGTCAACCCCCCCCCCCCCGCTCCCCCGCCGTCTGCTCTTATGAACCCAAAAGAACTTTCCTGGGGTGCAGAAGGAAGCCCCTGTTGTTTGCATCTTGTCCAGGCCTATGAAGAGCGAGTGCTTCTTTAAGATTCTCCTGGAGCTGAGTTCAAGCTACAGTACTCTTCCATGTCCTGCCTCTCCCCTTCAATATTCCATCAGAACTCTTCCCCTTGTCATTGAAACTTTTTGTAAGCCACATTGTAAGGATGGAATAATAGTTCATCATCTGGGGCCCACGCCATCTTGAAGGGGAGAACGGCGTTTTTTAGGAACTCATCAGCACCACCAACCAGACAGGCCTTGGAACTGCCCCGCGACCCAGCAGCCACTCCAGCCAAAATCCTGCTTCCCCACCCGCAGACCTGCGGACCCTGGGACCTCCACCTCCAAAGGTGCATCACTCGGCAGCAGTAAATGCAACCTCCCCCTCCCCAGCGACAGAACTCAGGACAAAACATTTGTGCATTTCCCACGTGTGCAGACATCCAGGGCACACCACTCCATAGGCAGTGCCTGGGAGCCACTGGGAGCCCCCGCGGGTGTGATTTTGTACAGACAAAGGTGCGCGGCCCCACAGTAGAAATTCTGAATTCCCTCTTCCTGAATAACTGCCCACATTCACTCCAGCTGCTCAACTTCAGTGCCAGGACCCCTCAGAGTGCTTCAGAGCTCTGCACCAGCAAACGCACCTCCACATGTGAATTTCCAACAGGCAGGCACCCTGAACCCATCTACCCACAGGGCACTCTTGGGAGCCACTGGGAGCTCTCCCTGGGTGTGATCTTGGACAAACAGGGGCACACTCCCCCCAGCAGTAGAAATTCTGAATTCATTCATCCTGGATACCTGCCCACAGGCACCTCAATTATGCAGCTACATTGCCAGGGCCCTTCAGAGTGCTTCAGTGTGCCTCGCAGGCAAACATACCACCGCGGGTGCCCCTGTGAGCCGCCACTGGGAGTGAGCACCTATCCACCACAGGTGCAGCAGCAAAAGCTGAGTCTGCCCACCCCACAACCACAGAACTCTAGACACCACAGTCATGCCTTTCCAGAGTGCAGGCCCCTGAGCCCCATCACCCCAACAGACGGTTCCTGGGTGCCACTGTGAGTCCCCGCTGGGCATGCGTGATTTCAGTTAAGGGTGCAAGACAGCAAAAATTGGAACACTTCCCTCCATGGCTGCTGACTTCTAGACACCACAGTTGTGCCTCTAAAGCTCACAGGCCTACATCAAGAGAACCCAAATAGCTCAAGTAGGGAGCTACACTAGATTACCAAGCCCAGGAGAACTGAGAGATTATACCAGTAGCACCATCCCCAAAAGAATCTGGGTAGCAAAACAGTAGAATCTACAATTAAAACATTACAGGAAAACATGGGAAGACAAAAAAGCAATCCCCAAAGGAAAGAAAAAGAGGAATCACCAGAAAGGGAGTTAAATGAAATTGAGGCTAGCAGCTTATCAGAGAAAGAATTCAGAGTAATGGTTATAAGGATGTTTAAACGGCTGGATGACAAATACACACAACTCAATGAGAATTATAAGGAGCTGAATGAGAATGTTGCCAACATGAAAAGGAACCAAGAGGAGATGAAGAATGACATAGCTGCAATAAAGAACACAATGGAAAGCTTAAACAATAGACTAGAAGAGCTGAGGACCACATCAGCGAATTAGAAGACAAGGTAGCAAAAAACACACAAACACAGCAGCAACTGGAAAGAAGACTTAAAAAGCAAGAGGAGAGCCTAAGGGAGCTTTGGGACAACACAAAACGAAAAAATATTCACATAATAGGGGTAGCAGAAGGAGAGGAAAAGAAGCAAGGAATAGAAAACCTATTTGAAGAAATAATGACAAAAAAACTTCCCTGATTTTGGCAAGAAAAAAACCATGCAAGTCCAAGAAGCACATAGAGTCCCAAACAAGATGAACCCTAAAAGACCAACACCAAGACACATCATAATTAAATTGGCAAACACCGATAAAGTAAGAATCTTAAAGGCTGCCAGAGAGAGACAGAAAGTTACCTACAAGGGTTCTCCTATTAGAATAACAACGGATTTCTCAACAGAAACATTCCAGGCCAGAAAGGAATGGAATGAAATTTACAAAGTGATGCAAAGCAAGGGACTGAACCCAAGAATACTATACCCAGCAAGGCTATCCTTCAAAATTGAAGGTGGAATCAGGAGCTTCACAGACAAAAAAATGGCTAAGAGAGTTTATCACTACCAAACCAGCAATGCAAGAAATGCTAAAGGGACTGCTGTAAAAAGAAGAAAGAGAAAGGCAAGAAGAAACACAAACATTAAGGAAAAATATGACAACAAACATGCACTTGTCAATAATAACATTAAACGTAAATGGATTAAATGCACCAATCAAAAGACATAAGGTAGCTGAATGGAAAAGAAAACAGACCCATATATTTTCTGTCTGCAAGAGACTCACCTCAGAACAAAGGATTCAGACATATTGAGAGTGAAGGGATGGAAAAACATTTTTCAGGCAAATGGAAATGAGAAAAAAGCTGGGGTTGTGATACTTATATCTGATAAAATAGACCTTAAAGTAAAGGCCAAAACAAGAGTTAAGGAAGGCCACTACATAATACTAAAGGGAGCAATTCAACAAGAAGATATATCTCTGGTAAGCATATATGCACCAAATATAGGAGCACCCAAATAAATAAAACAACTTCTGGAAGATATCAAGGGAGAGATTGATAGCAATACAGTCATAGTAGGGGACACAAATACCCCACTGACACCACTGGACAAATCAACTAAACAAAAAATCAGCAAAGAAACAGCAATCCTAAATGACACACTAGATCAGATGGACTTAATTGACATCGTCAGAACATTTTACTCCAAAGCTACAGAATATACATTCTTCTCCAGTGCGCATGGAACATTTTCAAGGATAGACCACATATTAGGAAACAGGCAAAGTCTCTTCAAATTCAAGAAGATAGAAATCATATCAAGCATCTTCTCAGATCACAATAACATAAAACTGGAAATCAACTACAATAAAAACAATCCAAAAAAATCAAACACTTGGAGACTAAATAGCATGCTATTAAACAATGACTGGGTTACCAGAGAGATCAAAGAAGAAATAAAAAACATCATGGCAACAAATGACAATGAAAACACAACAATCCAAAATCTAAGGCACACAAGGAAACCAGTCTTGAGAGGGAAGTTCATAGCTCTACAAGCCTACTGCAAAAAACAAGGAACAGTGGTAATAAATTTTCTAACCCTACAACTCAAAGAGTTAGAACGAGAGCAACAAGTGTAAGCAGAAGGAAGGAAATAATAAAGATCAAAGCAGAGATAAACAACATAGAGACCAAAGAAACAATACAAAAGATCAAAAAAACCAAGAGTTGGTTCTTTGAAAGGATAAACAATATTGATGAACCTCTCACCAGGCTCACCAAGAAGCAAAGAGAGAGGACCCAAATAAACAAAATCAGAAATGAAAGAGGAGAAATAACAACAGACGCCACAGAAATACAAAGGATTGTCAAAAAATATTATGAACAACTCTATTCCAACAAACTGGACAACCTGGAGGAAATGGACATATTCCTAGAAAAATACAACCTTCCAAAACTCAATCAGGAAGAATCTAAAAATCTCAATAGGCCAATAACTATGGAAGAAATTGAAGCAGTCATCAAAAAGCTTCCAGCAAACAAAAGCCCCGGGCCAGACGGCTTCACAGGGGAGTTTTACCAAACATTCAAGGAAGAACTAAAACCTATTCTCCTCAGACTATTTCAAAAAATTCAAGAGGAAGGAACACTTCCAAGCTCCTTCTATGAAGCCAGCATCACCCTAATACCAAAACCAGATAAAGACAACACAATGAAAGAGAATTACAGGCCAGTATCCCTCATGAACATAGATGCCAAAATCCTCAACAAAATTCTAGCAAATCGGATCCAGCAGTTCATCAGAAAGATCACACGCTATGACCAAGTAGGATTTATCCCAGAGATGCAAGGATGGTACAATATCCGCAAATCAATAAACATGATACATCACATAAACGAATTGAGAGATAAAAACCACATAGTCATATCAATTGATGCAGAAAAGCATTTGACAAAATCCAACACCCATTTTTGATAAAAACTCTCAGCAAGGTGGGAATAGAAGGATCATACCTCAACATAATAAAACCCATATATGACACACCCACAGCCAACATCATACTCAATGGGCAAAAACTAAAACCATTTCCCCTAAGAACAGGAACAAGACAGGGACGCCTGCTTTCACCACTCCTATTCAACATAGTACTGGAAGTACTAGCCATTGTGATTAGACAAGAAGAAGAAATAAAAGGTATCCAAATTGGAAAAGAAGAAGTAAAACTGTCCTTATTCGCAGATGACATGATACTGTACATAGAAAACCCTAAAGACTCCATCAAAAATTATTAAACTTAATAAATGAATTCGGCAATGTAGCAGGATACAAAATTAATGCCAAGAAATGTAGCAGGATACAAAATTAATGCCAAGAAATGGCATTAATTCGGCAATGTAGCAGGATACAAAATTAATGCCAAGAAATGTAGCAGGATACAAAATTAATGCCAAGAAATCTATGGCATTTCTATACACCAACAGTGAACTTACAGAAAGAGAGACTAAGAAAACAATCCCATTTACCATCGCACCAAAAAAATTAAGATACCTAGGAATAAATTTAACTAAGGAGGTAAAAGACCTCTACTCAGAAAACTACAGGACATTGAAAAAAGAGATAGAGGAAGACATAAATAGATGGAAGAGCATACCGTGTTCATGGGTTGGTAGAATCAACATCATTAAAATGTCCATACTACCCAAAGCAATCTATAGATTCAATGCACTCCCCATTAATATATCAACAGCATATTCCACAGACCTAGAAAGAACTTTCTAAAAATTCATCTGAAATAAAAAAAGACCCCAAATAGCTGCAGCAATCCTGAGAAAGAAGAACAAAGTAGGTGGATCTCAATACCAGATTTCAAGCTGTATTACAAAGCCACTGTTCTCAAAACAGCTTGGTATTGGCACAAGAACAGGCATATAGACCAATGGAATAGAATAGAGAACCCAGATATCGATCCAAACCACTATGATCAATTAATATTTGACAAATGATGCATGAACATACAATAGTGTCAAGACAGTCTCTTCAATAAATGGTGTTGGGAAAATTGGACAGATACATGCAAAAAAATGAAACTAGACCACCAACTTACACCATACACAAAATAAACTCAAAATGGATACAGGACTTAAACATAAGATGGGAAACCATAAAAATACTAGAAGAATCCACAAGCAGAGAAATCTCAGACATATGCTGAAGCAATTTCTTCACTGATACCACTCCTAGGGCAATGGAAACTAAAGAGAAAATAAACAAATGGGACTACATCAAAATAATAAGCTTTTGCACAGCAAAAGAAACAATCAACAAAACAACAAGAAAGCCCACTGTATGGGAGAGCATATTTGCAAATGTTATCATTGATAAAGGTTTAATCTCCAATATTTACAGAGAACTTATACAACTCAATAAAAGGAAGATAAACGACCCAATAATAAATGGGCAATGGACCTAAATAGATACTTTTCTAAAGAAGACAGAAGGAAGGCCAAGAGACATATGAAAACATGCTCAAAGTCACTAAATATGCGAGAGATACAAATCAAAACAACAACGCGGTACCATTTCACACCTGTATGAATGGCAATCATCAACAAATCAACAAACGGCAAGTGCTTTACAAATGAAAGCTAATTTTCTGAAGTTAACAGCAAGACACCCATGAAAAACACACATGGTGTCAAAACAAGCCAAAGGAAAATCGTTTAGGCAAAAAATGAAAAAGGATCCCAAGTCAAATTTATAGAAAAGATTCCTTTATTAACTTTTGGTCAAGAATATGTTTGTATATTTTCAGAAAACAACTCCAAGACCATGTGGATTCCTGCAACAGAGAGGAATTGACAGGACTGCTCCAGCCATGAAGACAGAAGAGAAATAGTCCAGAGATGGACGATGCTGACAACACCTTGCCATGCTAGCAGTCAGCAGCTGTGCATCGCTACAGGTTGCCCAGGACCAAACCAGGAAGGGTCGGACCTGCATTACCACCATTTGTCCACCATCCAGAACTGAAATATCATTGCTGACATGTACACATAAGGAACTGTTTGACATTGAAACTGGGACTCAAAAGAACTGTTGGCCCAGAAAGAAACTCACTACAGACTGATTCATTTGCCTCTCAGCATAACCATTATTGCTTGTCTCATTTTCGGTTCTTATAAGTGTATTTCTAGTATCACATGATCTCACTCATATAGTGGAAATAATGAACAACATAAACTGATGAACAAAAACAGACCCGGAGACAGGGAAGCATCGATCAGACTGCCAAACCTCAGAAGGAAGGTAGGGGAGGGTGGGGGTGAGGGGCAGAGATCAACCAAAGGACTTGTATGCATGCATATAAGCCTAACCAGTGGTCACAGACAACAGGGGGGTGGGGGAATGCATGGGGAGGGGTTTGGAATGGGAATGGGGGGGAGGGGTGAGGACAAATATGTGATACCTTAATCATTAAAGAAATTTTAAAAAAATGACAAGTGCTGGCAAGGATGCAGAGAAAAAGGAACCCTCGTGCACTGCTGGTAGGAATGCAGACTGGTGCAGCCACTGTGGAGAACAGTATGGAGTTTCCTCAAAAAACTAAAAATGGAACTCCCATTTGACCCAATAATCCCACTTCTAAGAATATATCCTAAGAAACTAGAAACCCCAATCAGAAAGGATATATGCACCCTATGTTCATAGCAGCACAATTTACAATAGCTAAGATTTGGAAACAGCCTAGGTGCCTGTCAGCAGATGACTGGATCAGAAAACTATGGTACATCTACACAATGGAATACTATGCTGCTATAAAAAAGAAGGGATTCTTACCATTTGCGACAGCCTGGATGGAAATGGAGAGCATTATGCTAAGTGAAATAAGTCAGTCAATGAAAGAAAAATACCACATGATCTCACTCATTTATGGATAATAAAGAACATTATAAACTGATGAACAAAAAGATAGATACAAAGGCAGTAAAGCATCAAACAGACTGTCAAATTACAGATGCAAGACACTGTGGGGTGAGGACATGCATGGGAGTGGAGTGGGGGTGGGGGCAATGGGAAGATATGTACACATGTAATACCTAAATCAATAAAAAAATAAAAAAATAAAAATTAAAAAATATTTCATCATCTGGTTGTATCATAATGTACTTAATAACATCTTCATTGTTGGAATTTAGGTCATTTCTAATAATGCTACCATAAATACTGATGCAATGAACATGCTGTGACATACACTTTTGTTCACCTACCTGGCCCTGAGTATTTCCTTACAATGGATTCCTAGAAGCAGGATTACTGAGCTTCACTACATGAGCCCTTTTATGACTCAGGAGCCACACTGACTGGCATATATATGTGTGAATATCTGTCTCACCCCATACTTACCAGCATTGGGTATTATCTCTTTTTAATCATTTGATAATATATGATGCTACTTCTTTATACATTACTTTAAATACTAGTGAGGAATAATTAGCACAGGTTTAGATGATGTAGCTCTGGCAAAAACAAGTAGGAGAAATGTTCTACTGAATTTGACATCAGCTGGAATTAGAAATTTGTTTTCAAGAAATGCAGTATGATTATGTTGAACCTGAAGTTTGTGATTCTAACTTGTGGCTAGCAAGATAATGCAGAGGCTTGAACAGCCCGGCTTTATGGAACAGGTAAGCAAAAGGGGAGGCAAATACCAGTTTTGGAGTGGTTCCAAGTAACTTGTTCATAACATGCAATGCCATATGCCATCTTAAACCCCACAGAGGAATATTAGTCCAAGTTCTGTAGATATGCAGACTGAGACTCAGGGAGGGTTTGTAAGTTACCTGGGTCACTCAAACAGTAGCTGTGCAGCCAGGACTCAAACCCAAGTCTTTTTGCTCTAGACTTGGAAGTAAAGGTGGCGTAGTCTGAAGGTCAGTTCTCTTATATAGAATAAAATAGCCCTACACCATCTGCTTATTTTACTAAATTCTTCAGCAAACTTTTTCCCATAGGAGAGAAAACCTCATTTAGCAGTCACCTAAATTATCTTCTGAAAATCTAAATAACCTAACACATTTGCATGTATTATATCCCTCAAAATGTAAATGTAAGAAAACAAAACAAAACAAAACAAAAACCCTGGCTCAGTTGATTCAGTTGATTGGAGCGTCATCCAATGCACCAAAAGGATGCAGGTTCGATTCCCAGTCAGGGCACATATGGGAGACAAGTGATGTGTGTTTCTTTCTCCTCTCTCTGTCTCTCTCTTCCTCTCTCTCTATCGAAACAATAAACATGTTTTCAGGTGAAGATTAAATAAATAAATAAATGACCATGTGTTAGGATGAATATGTGTTAATGAGGAATTCCATTCACAGAGAACTAAAACAAAACAAAAATGCCATATTTAGAGTTGTAAATGGTTTGTGAAACCTCTCTGTGCTATGCGACGCAGACAGGATTATTTACAATATACCAAAATATACAAAACCCTGGCCTACAGAAAATAAAAATCAATTTCTCAGAACTGATTTGGTAGCACAAATTTGAGTTCAGTCATGTACTTTGAAGTTACATTCAGAAGGTGGAAAGCACTGATTATAGTGTGGGGAAGAAGGGCATTGGTGGTGGTTATTCAGGAAGGGAGCTCACTGAAGAATGGAACAGATCAACAACACCGACTTCAATATGTTTCACCAACTACTTTGAAAAATTGGTCAAGAAGATAAGGTGGTTATCCGTTTTCATAAAGTGAACACCTCAGACAGGGTGCTTAGGTATATTCCTGCTTAGTGTGAGCAGGACTTTTCTTTTGGCAATCAAGCCTGTCTGTCTGCCTGCCTTTCCTCCCTCCTCTCCTTCAACTTCTGTACTATGAATTACAAATAGAAATATAGCATTTTGGTATAAAGCCAAAAATCTTCAACATAATTTGAAAGCTCTTAAAGGAGTGTATAAATAATTGTCCATTTTGTATCCAGAAAAACTTCCATTCAAGATTGATGGTCAAATAAGAAATTTTAAATAAAATAAAAACTGAGACAATTCTCTACCAACTCACTAAAGGAACTTCTAAAAACTACACTTCCAGGCACTGGAGAAAATGCATTGAAATCACAGAAGGTCTAAGAGACAAGATGCTGGCAAATATGTTAGAAAATCTAAACTAACACTGACTATATAAAATAATTACAAAGTCTATTTTGGGGTTTCAAACAATTAATAGTCAAATAAGAGCATATATACTAGGAGGAGGAAATAGAATTATGATCTAAGAACCTCACATTGTTTGAAAAGAGTATCAAGATCCTGATCAGACTTTATAAGCATAAATGATTAGGTAATCTAGGACCGTGGTTGGCAAACTGTTGCTCGCGAGCCACATGCAGCTCTTTGGCCCCTTGAGTGTGGCTCTTCCCTTGGGCGAGTCTAGTTTGAAGAAGTGGCATTAGAAGAAGTTTAAGTTTAAAAAATTTGGCTCTCAAAAGAAATTTCAATCATTGTACTGTTGATGTTTGGCTCTGTTGACTAATGAGTTTGCCTACATATCTGCTTTTAAAAAATTACACAGAAATGTAGCTTCAAAAAAAAAAAAAGAGGAAGGAAAATGGAATGAGGAAAAAATCATCCAAAAAGAACAAGAAAGGCAGATAAACAGAAGAAAGAAAGAGCAGGACAAATACAAAGCTCAAAATATATCAATGATCATAATCAACAATAATGAACTAAACTAAAAAAAAATCCAACTCTGAATGTTTAAAACAACTCTTAAAGCCTAAGGACTCAGAGCAGTTCAATAAAAGGATTGAAAGAGATAAATACCAACCATCTCCTCCTCCCTCCAGTCTCCTGACAACTACAATTCCACTCTCTGCTTCTAGGAGTTTGACTATGATGGATTCCTCAGGGCTATTTTCACTCAGTCTAATGTCTCCAGTGTCCTCCATATGAAAACATCTGATGGGGTCTTTTTTTTAACTTAAGGCTGAATAATATTCCCTTGCAAGCACATTCCACATTTACTTTATTCATTCATCTGTTGAGGACCATTCTAGGTTGCTCCCATATCGTAACTCTTGTAAACAATGCTGCAAGGAGCATGGGAGAACAGAGATCTCGTCCTGCTCCTCATTTCAGTTCTTTGGCTGAAGTGATATTGCTGGATCTTATGGTGACTCTAGGAATCCAGACCCCAGGAGGCAGGCTTGAGCCAATTGTGCTGATTGTGCAATGGACAACAGGTGGGTGAGGCGATCCTCTCCCTTTGGATTGTGGCATTCGTTCTGATAACAAGATTACTAGGAATACAGGCCAGGAGAGCTGAGAGCACAGATTGGGGACACAGGTTTCCAGATGGCTGCTTCCTTCTCACCTGAGGAGCCTAGAAAAATACAGATTCCCAGGACTCACTCCAAGCACAGGGAATCTGAAAATCCAAGGGAGGGCCCGGAATCTGTACTTTACGACTCTGTCACACAGGGCACACTCATGAATTTCTGCCCTGAGATCCCCAGAGCCACCCTGATGGCTGGAGGCGTCCTTGGAGTCCAGGAGACATCTCAACATCTTCCAACAAGTTTGTGTCTGGTTTACTGCAGCTGGAGCTAGACTCTGTGACTGCAGTTAAAAAGAACCTTGACTAATGTGGCCCAGACCGCAGGCACCCGGAGCGCCTGCTGCATTGCAGCTGTCCATTTGCATTTTGTAGTCTTTGCTGTTCTTGTGTTGTACCTGCCTCTCTGTGGACTGTTTTCCCAGGTTTGGACACTACGTAAAGAAAAGGGGTCTCTAGAAAAAGATAGCTGATCTGCAAGTTTCAGATTCTAAACTCTGGGAAGTGTGCTCTAGGTAAGGTATTTTTTCTGCTTTACTTCAACCCCCTGTTGACCACAGGTGCTGTGCTATCACAGGGTGTGGAGGCCACTGAGCAGGCGGGGTGCTGGGCCAGAGCTTCCGGGAGAACTGCCCTCCATATGGGAAAGTTCTATAGCTTCTGTCATTTCAGAGATGTGGCTACTGAAACATGGCTAGTGCAACTGAAGAACAGAATCATTCATTTTATCCTAATGAACTCAAATTCCAATAGTCAATTGTGGCTAATGGCTCCTGGGTTGACAGTGCCGTTCTAGATACTTCTCATAATTCGTTATGCAAGACAAGAACACCAGCTCAATTTTACAGATGGGAAAAATGACATGCCTGAGGTCACCGAGGGAGACACGGCCAGGATTCAAACCCATATTCAACCCACCATGGAACTGCTTGCAGCACATCCCCCCCCCCCCCCCCCCCCCACACACACACACACACACAGTGTGTAAAACATTTATAGGGTATAAAATAAAAATTTTAAAAAAAACTGATCATCCCATCACTGAGGCTTCGGCTCTGTTTTAGTTACAAAACCAAAACAAAAAGGAAAGCCACGAAGCGGGACACACACTATCAATTCCGCCTAACCATGCATGTAGACGCCGGCCAACGGCCTTGGCTTTCTCCTCCCCGCTGTCCTGGCTCAACACGGCCTTGTGGTCGAGTGTGTTTTATTGCAGGCCTAAAACTGCAGCTATCTCAGCCTCAAAGAACAAAAGTGATCGCGGGGTGAAGAGGGCAGGGGGCCAACAGGCTGTCCCTCGGGGCTCCTGGGGTGGACACCACGTCCCACAAGCCCGTCCAGGCCTTCCAAACCCGCACCAGTGCGCGGGCCCCATGCCGCCTCCTCCACTCGCTGCGCCCCGGGGGAACTCCATTTCTAACAGTTACGATCAGCCATTTAAATCACATTACCCTGTAAGTGGATATACAAATTGTCAGCCTTAATGAAATTTAGGAGGAAGCAGTGGGAGAGGTGAAAACACTTAGAACTGGTTTCTTGGTTTTCGAGACCCAAATTCAAGTGGTTTCAAGTGCGCGCTGGGAACGTGCTTGGGTGCAGGTTCTCTGCCAGAGCGCAGAGGCTCCCTGGGAACTCACGGTTATCTTCTCCTGGTTTGCCCTTGACTGCACCAGTCGCCGACCTCCATGGAGCTCCTCGAGGCAGGAGAGGATCTTACTCATTATTCCACCGCACCAAAGGCCTGGCACTCAGGCGCATTTGGGAAATGTGGGAGGAAAGAGTAAGAGCTGGCAGCCCTGTGCACAGCCTGAATCATGAGAGTCAGAGGGGCCCTAGGAAAGGAAATCTACCTCCGAGATGCCAGAAATCCCTCCCTAGACTGTGGGGGGCAGGGAGGGGGCGTCATAATTGCCCCCTTTCAGTCCATTCCTCCAGGAAACATACTCTAGAGAATGTGCTGAACCCCAGTGGATTAACTAATGGCTTATCTGCCCCTACATAATGTATCAGGCCCCTCTCTCCAGAGCAGAAGGGGTCCCGCCAACATGTAGGCTTGTGGATTACGATAATAATATAATAGCTTCCATTTCTTGAGTGGTTGCCAATGTCTTACACTGCACACTTTCCTGTGTAATCCACACCAAACCCCTGCACAGTGGACAGGGTTCACCCCTGTGAGAGATGAGGAAATAGAAGCTCAGAAGGGTCAAGGAAGTTGCCCAAGATTGTGCTGGTGTTTCTGATTCCAAAGCTCATACTCTTTTTGTTCCCTACCCCCCACCACCATGCTGGATGGGGAACCTGGACAGGAAGTGTTGGGTATGTGGGTGTGTACAGGACACAGCAGAGAGTTTCCCTATATCACCCTATTCCTGGCCCAAAGCAGCATAGGCCAGTTTTTTTGGCATTCCTTTTATTGCCAAATATCAGGACTCCAGGTCCTATTCTCCACCTCAATACAGCATCAATTTCTTGGGACACAATATTGCTGGACAGGAAATCAAACTCATTAATGTGTGACCCTGCCCAAATCATTAAGCACGTGTCCAGGAAGGAGGCCCAGAGAAGAGAAGGGATTTTTCTGAAGTCACACAACAAAGTGGTGGCCAAAGTAGAGCCAGAATCCAGACAAAGTCCTGTTGGGCTGGTCAAAAATTCGGATCCGGGATTCTCCCAGCCCTGGTCCATGTGCAGAGGCAAGCTTGGCCTCACACCCACCGGGACTCTCCAATGGCACAGTTTCAGAACTTAGAGGAGGAGCTCTGAGGTGGTCTCAACTTGAAAACTAGGACAAGTGACTGTGGGTCAGAAATGGAATATTAGGTTTCTACCATTTCCAGCCTTCCATTTTTCTATTCCTCACAATCCTGGGACACAATCATCTGGTCTAGTGGATGAAAACAAGGGCTCTCTAATCAGACACCTGGCTTTGCTTCTCACCAGCTCTGAGTTTGGGGAAAGATATTGCTCTTCTGGGGCTTCTCTATCTTCTGTAAAATGGAAAGAGTAACCCTTCTTTATGTTGGATGACATGAGATGAAACAAAATAATATAATTAAAAATACCCAAGTACATGCAAGTGCTTGGTAAATGGGAGCACTTGTTAATAAATCTGTGTTTCTAGTTGCACAGGTCTCTTTTCCACTTTATAGACAAGGAAACTGAGTCCCAAAGGAAGCTCAGAGGCTTGCCCAAAAGGCACAGCTTGCTACTCACAGGAAGCAAAATGGGGTGAAGGGTGTGCCTAGAATTCAGGAGCCCGGGCTGCTCTTCCCACCCTCAGAAACTTACTCCATAAAGAGGAGGTGAGTCCCCACCTTGCTGGTGTCATAGGTCTCTCCTAAGACGTGGGAAAGCATTCCTCAGAGTTTCCCAGGGGCAAGGGAGGATTTGGCATGTCTGAACTAAGGCTAAGTCCATCTTCTGACTCCCCACCCTCTGCTTCTTAGCCTGAACCTGATCAAGAACCTTTAGGAGCCCCCTCCCAGTGCATCCAAGGGAGTGTACTGCAATTTGCCGAACGGGGAGTCTCATGAGTCATTGAAAGCTGGTGATGGAAATGTGACTGGTTTCTCCCAGGCCAGCAATCACCACCACCACCATCATCTACAGCTGCTTGAGTGCCTACTTGGTCATCACCATCAACCTGTAACATTATCAGATCCTCATGATACACAGGAGAATACTGAATGAGTGCAGAGAGGTATGTAGCTGGACAAAAGACACATAACTAATAAGAACAAAGCTTGGAGCCACGTTTTCTTGACTTCAAATTCTTTGTCCTACCCTCTGAACCATGTTGACAATGGTTTTTGGGGAGTGGGAGAAGGGTTTCCTCCTGCAGGTGCTATCACAGGAGAGAGAAGATATGAGTCCTGTGGAATCTTTCCCATGGGAGAGGCTGCTTACAAAGATGCTGTACTACTTCTCCCACCTTTTGCTGATCCCCTTTGCAATGTGACTGCCAGTCCTGTCATTGAAAGGTGGAGTCTACCTTTCCACCTCTTTGAATCTGGGCTATCCTTGGGCTTGCTTTGACCAATAGAAGGCGGTGGAAGTGATATGGTAAAAATTCTGACTTCAGGCCTCAAGAGGCCTTGAAGCTTCCAATCACACCTTCATGGAGTGTGGTGTCCTGAAAGATGAGAACTCATCAAGAGAAAGGCCCAGCCAATAGCCAGAATCAACCACTGACTTGTGGGTGAAGCCATGTAGGATCATCCAGCCCCTAGCCTATCTGCCAGGTCCCAAGCAATAGCATCAGAACAACACACTCCCCATACTCCCTCCCCCACCCAACTCAGCCCAAACTGTTGACCCACGGGATTATAAGCAATTACAAAAGTTATTGTTTTAAGCCACTTACTTTTTGTTACTCGACAATAGACAACTGATAAAGTGACCTAATTTCTCCCAGCCTTGGTTTCCTCATCTGGAAATAATGCTCACATTCTTGTTGATAACTTTGTTATGAAGAATAAATTGAGATGAAGCCTGTGAGTCATGGAGAAGTGGGTCTGGCATCAAGGTTCACCCTTGGCAGCTCTGGTTAGGGCCTCTGGGGCAAGTGACATGAGGTGAGCCCTTCAGTGGGTGAGGCAATGTGTACAGAGAGGGAAGCCCTGGAACAAAAGAGTATGAGATCGAATTTAGAAGAAATCACACTGGCAGAGCAGAGGTGGGAATCTGGCTAGAATTGTCTCAGTAACAGGGATCTTAAACTGTCTTGAATTAGGCAGGAAGCCCAGGATTGCAGGGGTTTAAGCCAAGGCAAAGCAACGCCCAAATGTCCCCAAGATCATGGATGCCTTCAGGGTTTAGGAACTAAGGGACTGAGGATACAAGTGTGTCTACAAGGTCATGTCTGTGGGTCCTGAACATGTCCCAGCCCTGCTGAATAATTTCCCATAGCTCCCCATTTCTCTAAGGGGGTGACTAGGACCTTCTTGACTGCAGCCTGGACTGCAATGCACCCCACCTCATCTGCTTCACTTTCACATTCCAGCAGACCTCTGGACTCATTGTTCCTGGGGATGACCTACATCCTCTCCTACCTCTTGGCCTTTGCACAAGCTGTGCCCTATTTCTTAAATGCTATTACCTACCCACTGAACACCCCCCCCCACACACACACACACACACACACACTTAACCTAGATAACCTCTACTTGTCTTTAAAAGCTCAGCTAAACATCACTTTCTCTGGGGAGCATCCTTGATTCCCCAAGTGTGGGTTTGGCTCTCCTTTCCAGGGCTACAATGCACCCCATCCTTCCCTGATGCTCTGCAATTGTGAGTGCTGGTTACTCCAGAAGGGCAGGGACCCAGTTTGCTTTGCTCACCTCTGTAACTCCAACACCTAAATCAGTGCCCAGAACACAGCAGATGGTCATTAAATACCCTTCCTACTCTTTAAATGGTAAATCAGTAAATGAGTTGGACAAATGGCCTGAAAGAAAAAGCAACAACAACAGAAAGAAAATCAGAGGCTCAGAGAAGGAAGAGACTTACAAGGGACCTTCCAATCTGTTCATCCTCTGAGAAGGGGACCCTTCCCCCACCCCCCCACTTGTGTGTGGAAACTCAGTGATGGCCCTGGGCCTCACTATGGGAGCATGGCAAGTGGACTGAAGTGCCAGGAGAAGCAGTGTGCTGGGTAAAAGAACTAAGTGCTGCATCAAACTCCAAAATGCCAGTGACTTGACCCAATAGAAGTTCATAAGTTAGTCAAAGGAAGGAGTTTCTGGTTAACTCACGGCTTTCCTCCACATGGTGGGTGAAGGACTCACATTTCTCCCATATTATGGCTCCATCAACCCCTAACACTTCAGAGTCCTCTGCTCCCAACTGGTGGATGGGAAAGATGCAACTGAGAACTCACCAGAGCTCCAAAACCGACATGACTTCCAGTCACCTTCCATTGATATAAACTACTCATGGGGCCATACCTGGATGCAAGGGAGCCTGGGAAACGTGGTCTTTGATTAGGCAGCCATCTTCGAATATGAACACACAATAATAAAGGGAGATCCTGAATTTTGGGTGAACAAATGGGCTCTTGGGTCAGGTTAATGCTCTCCAAACATGCATTTCTTCCTCTATAATATGAATATAACACTATTGCCTCAGAAGATTCTCGGGAAGCTTACTTAAGTGGGTGAAAGATAAAACCCTTAGCAAGTACCCGATGAACGATAAATGCTTATCAAATATTACATTCCCATCCCACTTTCTAACTAGTGGAAATGAGATTTTTCTGAAGGTGTTGATCATCTCTGCTTTTCACACCTTCCTCTTTTCCTCTTTCAATCCTTTTCTGGTTTTCCTCCCTTTCTTTCTCACTCCCACCTTTATAGTATCTTTATCTTTTTAAAAATATATTTGAATTAATTTTAGAGAGAGATGAAGGGAGAGGGAGAGAGAAACATCAATGGGCTGCCTCCTGAACCCAGGCATATGCCCTGACTGGTGTATGGGACGATGCTCAATCCACTGGGCCTTTGTAGTATTTTTATACCTCAGGACTCCATGGTTGCCTCCCTGAGCACCTCCCTTGCCATCCCAATCACCCAGGCTGCAAAGTGGATTAACTGCCACTTAGGGCCAGCCTCTCATTAGCGAGAGGAGCAATGCCAGCTTTCTAGACAGGACAAGTTACCAAGGAGCACACCATCCCCTCTGCAGCCATAAAAAGGCAAGCCAGACAGCTCTTGACCTCAATAGAACACATCCCCACACACCTGCCAGAGAGAGTGGAGCTCCATGCCAGGGGTCCCGGATTTGCCCGAAGGATAATAACAAGTGTTAAATGAACAGGAGTCAAAACATTCCAAAGAACCGTGAGTTCAGCAGCAGCCTTCTTTCCTGCCCACCTTTGATTTTAGCACTGCCAATATGCTAATGCACTGCATATATCTCTCAGCGCAGCCATGATCCACCCTTCATCCTTTCCCAAACTTGTTTGGCAGTGAAACTTTTTCTGTTGAGCATCCCCTGGGTCTGTGAGTGATGGGATTGCAGTTCATAATGAAAATGACAGAACGGAGCGCATCTTCACTTAGCTATGTGGGAACAGGCTCACTAGGAGAATTTGTTACTGTATATTTATTTTTAACACTAATTTCCCCTCTTAAGTTGCTATTATTGTTAGGCTTCAGAGCCCCTTTCAGGTTATGTCAGATTCAAGAATGGTGGTGGGGCTGATGGAAATGGATGTTTTTATTCACTCATTAAATATTTATCAAGTTCCTGTGATGTGCCAGACGTTTCTTTACAGCAAGAGACTAATTTTTATTTATTTTATGTCTTTGTTTTAACCTCATAGGCTAGCTTATGAATACAGACCCTTTAGTTTAGACCAAGGGTTGGAACCAGGGTGATTCTGCCCCCCAGGGGACATTCAGCAATGTCTGGAGACCTATGCTGTTGTCACAGATGGGAGGATGCTATTGGCTTCTAGTGGATAGAAACCTGAGCTATTGCTAAACATTCCATAATGCACTTGACAGCCCTTCAAAACAACAAATTATCGAGCCCCAAATGTCAGCAATGGTGAGGTTGAAACTTGGACTTAGGGGAAAAACATCTTTAATAGCCATCACAAGTGCATGAGCCTGCAGGGGTCAGCTCAGTAACATAAATGGCTCACTAATCAGACATACTCAGCCCTGTCTCAAAGGGTCAATGCTGCCTGGACCAGCTGATTGCTGCTCCAGGGACCCACGATGCGATGCATTCAGGTGGCCAGCTCTTCCCAGTTTCCAAACCAGGAATCCACATTTGAAAGTGAAAATACTGATCTTTTCAATGCTGGCAGCTAATTTGAGTACTTTTAATACTTTGCCAGTCAAACAGAATACATCTGGAAATGTGATGTAGACAGGCCACAAGTTTGCAACCTCCCGGAACACTCGGGGTGCCTTCCTAGCATTGAGCTAACCACTGCTGGGTATGTTAAACAACACTGGCCCACATTTCCTGGGTTTGGTCTTCAGATTGATTCTAGCCTTCCGAGCTAACATTTAATGAGCTCTTACCATGGACCAGAACCTCCTCTAAGTATTCAAAACACGTTAACTCATTTTATCTTTACAACAACCCAGGAGGTAGGTGCAATATTCTTTCCCGTTTTAAAGACAAATGCTCAGAGAAGCTACACAATTTTCCCAAGATAACACAGCAAATGGCAGTACCAGGATTTGACCCCAGGCAGTCTGGCTCCAGAGCCTATGTTACTGATTGCTAAGCCTATCTGCCCCGTGGAAGATGCTACATCTCCATATTCTACACAAGGAAACTTGCAAGGGATACCCCTGGCTTATCAGCCAACCTAGGCAAGTAGCAGTCCATCACTGGGGTTAGCCTGCATTCCCGGGGTGCACAGACCTCAGTCCCTCCATCTAAAGCAGTGGCTCTCAACTGGGGGTGATTCTGGCCCTGAGGCATATTCTGCAATGTCTGGAGACATTTCTGGTAGTCACCAATGGGGGCCGGGGGGTACTACTGGCATCTAGTGGGTAGAGACTATAGATGCTGCTAAAAATCACACAGGACAAACCCCCACAACAAAGAATTACCTAGCCAATGGTTCTGAGGCTGAGCAGCTCATCTAATTGAAACACCTGGCAGGCAACCCCTGCAACAAGAAACCACCTACAGAATATTCCAGGTGATTCTGTCTGTTTATCTAGAACCTTATTTTCTCTCCTCACATCATTTTCTCCTCTTGCCTTCGAATGTCATCATCATCTCATGTCACTGTGATAAATGTCCACACTGAATAATAATCTTCTAATACAACTCCTCTATGTCAGCAGCAGCAGAACACATAAGAAATGGAAAGATTAGCAATAGCCAACAGGAAAATGAGCATTAAAATACAAAATAAATCCTGGAGATTCGACCATAATTATCAACTACATGCCTGGAATGTGAATGTTCTCTTCTGGAGGCCCTAAACCATAATTGTGCTCCGTGCCCACACGCATCAGACTCTGATGGCCATACACACCATCTCTGCTAAACACACACATGACTGCGCCGATTTCATAAAATGATTTTAATAGAAAAGTACAAGACATGAACAAAAATAAATAATCTTTATCTCATTTCTAGCCCAGCAAATTGTACACTGCATATAAAACTGGTCTAAGATGTAATTTTCCTCACTCCTGTTTTGCTTTTGAAATACTGAGACAGCATTTGAATTAAATCTTCTTGATTCCAATTGATACATTTTTGTCTTAAAAAATCATACCCAATCTTTAATCATTCCATATCCATTTTTTAAAGTTGGCTAACAAGACGAGGTTTCCCTGAAATAAAATATCATCCAATCATCAGATTTAAGCTTAAAGTTTGTATGAACAGGTAAATTAGAAGATCCCTTTACTAAGTTGTAATTCCTGCATTGCTGAATGTTTCCTGTTTTAAAAACTCATTTCATCATCTTACTTCCAAATACGGCATCTGTTTTTCACCATCCCATAGAGAGAGGGAAGACTAAAAAATACTTTCTAAAAAAATAAATATTTTAAAAGTACCGTTTACAGTGATAAAGCAGTATTTTAGACTTATGCCCTGGTGCATATTTGCATTACATACGTGCTTCAAGTTCCAAGTACCTTCTCTATGTTGCTCTCTCCTTCTTTTGAAACCACTCAGACGTTGGGGGCTGTTTTTGCTAATGATCTCTTGGAGTCGGCCAGTACCAGCCTCTCATTTGGAACAGTTATCCTGCGAGTGTCATATTGGATCATTCCAGTGGCTTGCAAAATGGTTTGCAAAAACAAATTGAAACTTGGTATTGGCAAAATTGTCTGAGCCAAGGGTTTGGGTAGGCTACTAAAATATATTCAGTCAAAGAGGTCAGCAGCGAACAGATAAACTGAACCAAAACATAAAGCAGTCTTCCTCTTACGTGAGTCCATAATTACTATTTTGAACATGGCTCTGCTTGCTGCTGCCTATATATAAATTTTTGTGTTAATTTTCCTGTATTGGGAAGATATTGAATGCGTTCCAGGATGCGAAGGAAAAAAATATGCTGACACTCCTAAATCAAGTATATGTTTTTGCAATAAAGAACACTGGTCAATATACAACTGAGGAAAAACTGAAACAGATGTGAGGCCTAGAACCACAAGTGTTTGAATTTGCCCAGAAATGCTATTTTAAACACTCTATATGTTGGTCTACTGTTTTTTTGTGGAATAATGCATTCTTGGCATCCTTAAAAGGTTTCAATATGTTACAAGGTTATCCAGAAAGAAAGAACAAAAAAAAAGCAAAGGGCTAACGTATCAACCTGGGCAGCGCGGGCCAGACTTCAGCGTGCCCTTTCAGAAAGCACGAGAACCCGTATTAATTGCACTTCACACAACGAGCCTATAGTTTCCCATGAGTTTTCATTCTCTGCAGACTGAGGCTTGCTTTTCACGAAATGACTTTCAAAGGGGAACAGAGACACTCAAGTCCATAGTAACTTCAACTAGTGAGGTGCAATCCTTGCAGTGGTAAACACAGATACCCTTCTGGGGACTAAAACTCTGGTCCGGGGGGAAAGCATGTGCCTTTCCGTTCTCTGAGATGCTACAAAAGCAACATGCTCTAAAACAATTAAGTTACATTCATAATGCTAAAAGAATGCGAGCAATCCTATACCCAGCTTTGCGCCATCTGCTTGATTTTTTGAGGAACATATATAGGAAAAGAGAATTCCCCTCTTGTTCTGGTACATATAGAAATCTTTTGAAGCTTCCAAATAGTTTGACTTTTGGTTAAAAATAAAAAAAAATTCTCCGCTCTTCTGTTATGCTAACATGTAGTCACCCTAAACTCTCCCTCATGGTTTCTCAAAAAATCTCCACATGAATTATCTGAACGACAATTGAAGCCACTTACCAATATACAGGTAACATTTTATTTTATATTCTATCTTCCATTTGGCATAAGCCTTTTGATGTTTTTTTTTAAACCAGTGAAATATACAAATCACGCAAGACAGAAATATGTACATTAAAAGTACAGAATAAAGGCCATAGAAGATATACATAATATCTGAATGACAAGTAGAATATTTTACATTAAATAGTTTCTTTTAAAAACTAGGATTGTTAAACTTAACTCTCTTCATAAACATGAATCACTAAGAAGGAACAAAATCTGGTTTAGCAAATAAAAACTTCATGGTTTTTGTATAATAAAAACCAAAAAAGTGACATTTTAAACTAATTAGTGCTTTTTAATTTTAAGATCTTTTGTTTGCAACTCACTGCAACTGAGGGGAAGTGAATATCCTTGTGCAATAAATTAAGAGCCACATATGGCTGAGGTGATGTGAAGGCCACCAAGCCTATGACGGCTGTAGGAGATGTGTATCTTTCCAAACTCCTTAAATCATGCAAGTCTGAGATAAGAACATGTTGGATGGCACTTTGTGGAAAGAGGTGTCCGGTTTTAAAAATCAGTTGTCTATGTCATGAGCTGGATTTTCCTTAGGGACTCAAATAGGTACTACTAAATCTACCAGGCACCGGTTTCCACTCTGCAGAACGAACTAAGGAGAGAGAAATGATGACTATGCTTCCTAGTTTTGAATCTCTCTTCATTTCCAAGACTATGACGAACTAGTAATGCCCTTTCAGGAAAGTGTACAGAAATGGAGGTTGGAGAAAAGGGCGGGGGCAGGGAGGGAGAGAAAAGAAGTCTTCAAACCAACATGCATATCAGGGAGGAAGGCCTTCCAGATGCCTCAGACACGAGGCTGCTTCATGATGCTCAAGATAGCATCACACCAGGGCCATTGCCCATGCTCAACTCGAAAACCCCTTGTTAAAATCCCCATGCTCAACTTGAAAACCCCTTGTTAAAATCCCCATGCTCAACTTGAAAACCCCTTGTTAAAATCCGAATGGATCACAATGAAGGACAACCATGTTCTAGACCGAGAAATAACCCCAGAGGAACATGTAATTCTAAATCACTGGCTGCACTGATATAATAATATTTTTATTTATATATACATATGTAAGTGTGTGTGTGTGTGTGTGTGTGTGTGTGTGTTATGTACAAAAGACTGAGATATCAGGCACCATTAAACCACATTCCCCCCCTCCCTTATACATGCAACTGCTCAGGTCCAGTAGGAACAGTGTTAGGGTTCACCTGCAGTGTCCTAGGAAAAGCTCAAGTGCAGAGCCTAAACACAGGATCATAACAGTGACACGCTGCAACACCCCTGTGGACTCCATCAGCCAAGGAATGTCATTAAAACATAAAACTATGGCTCCTCGGAATCCAAGTTTTAGGGGGGGAAATCCCTAAGTAGCAACTGTTTTCCAAGTGGAGCTCCTAATGGTTCATTTCCTATCCTGCAACCCAAGGGGACCCAGTGGAGCTGCCTTTGGAAACGGGGTGGCCTCACCTCCGCAGCGGGGCAAGGAGGGCTCAGGCAGGGCTTGGGGTCAAGTGGGAGGCGGATTTCACTCTCTCCCTGCAAACAGGTTTTCTGCTCTGGTGCAGTGCTGAACTGCATTCAATTACCTTGGTGTTTGGGCGGAGGGTCTGTGAATGGAATCCATTTATTATTTTGATTATTATCATTTATTAACCAAGTATCCCTAAGAAAATTACAGTATATTTTCCTTTAGATTCAAGCCAACCTCCCCCGCCCCTCTCCAAACAAAACGTCTACAACCCAGAGTCATTCGGGGATGCTTTCCCAATCTGATAACCTAATTCCTGTAACAGCTTCAAATCAGTCTTAATATAGGAGTTTTTAAGTTATTTTTTTTTCTTTCTGAGGCTTTCCTCCCTGCTCCCCATGTTTCAGTAGCTGTTAGAATGGGACCATCTGCACATGGACTGTTGGAGAAGCACGAGATACATGATATACTTTTTTTTTCTTTGAGGGAAATGAGATTCTCACTCTTAAATTTTAAATTACCATTTTGAAAATGTTTCAGGCTGGTAGCCCCTGGAGAATGGAGAGGGGGCCTCATTTTGGTTGTTGTTGGTTTCTCAAGACCTTTCACCAGAACATTTACAATGTCTTTTGGTCACCAAGGCTGAGTGCAGAATAGACTTGGACCAACCCCTTCCAGCTGGATGCTACCTGCCCTGCACAATCCCACAGTTGACAAAAACAAAACGTATTTCCTTTACCCTCTAGATGTGCACACAACTAAGTCAGGGTATGTGTTATTTCCCCCTCATCCTACATCATCAAAACAAGTCTTACCTTTTCAAAGATCCACAAAATAAATATTTTCTTGGTTCCCACCCTCCATTATTGCCAAATAATAATTATAATATTAATAATAAACCACAGAGTTCTTAGATGGGAACAGAAAAAAAAAAAGGTTCCGGTTGCAATTCTCGGGGGGAAATAAGACAATATTAAAAAAAAAAAAAAACCACAAGAATCACTGTACTTTCTATAAATAAGTGGGTCCTGGGAACGGGGCTGGGTGACAGGCAAGCAGCGGGCGCCCACTATTTGCACACGAACTGGTCCACGATCTCCGTGCACTTCTTGCACTTGACATAGCAGCACCAGTGGAACTTGCAGTGGCAGCGCTCGGTCTGCACGGTCTTGAACTGGTCATAGCCGCGGCCACAGCACATGAGCTCGCAGCCGTCCATGCCCTCGGACGTCTTGTTGCACAGGCGGCCCTGCGTGCCCAGCGAGCCCGTGCTCTCGTTGCGCACACAGTAGTCGGGGCTGGGGTCGATGTAGACCAGGTCCTGCGTGGTGGGCGAGTTGAAGCGGCTGTTCACCTGCACCAGCTTGCCTCGGCCATTGAGCCGCATGGCCGCCGCACTGTCATACTTCTCCTTCAGGGCATCGCCCACCTTGCGGAAGTCGGCCAGCTGCAGCCAGCACGTCTTGAGGCTACAGGAGCCGGACACCCCGTGGCACTTGCAGGCCACATCGGCCAGGTTGTACACTGTCTGTGGGGACATGGGACAATCAGTTTACAAACACATGTAGGAGCCCGGGTGCAGGCAGGGCTATGTTAACAAAGCTCCCCTCCACCTTCTAGCTGGAGCCACGTTCCCCCCTAAACTAGGGGCTGGGCTGCTTCCTCCTCATTCTCCACTACCCAAAGTCTGTATTGCTTTCTTTAGAACTGGGGTGAGGAACCTTTTTTCTGCTATGGGCCATATGGCTATTTATAACATCACTCGCAGGCCATACAAGATTATCAACTGCTATATTTGGTCAACATTTAATTAACTCACCCCTCACAGGGCCAGAGCAAATGATTTCGTGGGCCTTATATGACCCCTGGGCCAGACGTTCCCCACCCCTGCTTTAAATAGTCAACAAAATAAATATATTCTTAGTCCCTCATTATTACACATCATCATCATAAACAACCACAGCTCTTTAATAGGAATGGGAAAAATGTGTTCCAGTTGCCTGTTTTGTCGGGAAACATTAGCAGCAACTAATGCGGCCTGAACGCTCTTCCCAGAGATGGTGCGCAACTCTTTACCTGCACCACCTGGATTAATCCCCACAACCAGCCTATGAGAGAAGTGCTATTATTGTTCCCATTTCACAGAGAAGGAAAACGAGGCCCAGAGAGGTGAGTTACTTACCCAACTAATGGGAAGTAGGGGTCCCAGGATTTGAACCCAGGCAGTTGGGCTCCAAGCTCATGCTCAGTGACTTGCCTATGGGTACCCAAGTGTTTAATGGTAAGGCTGGGAGGAGTCCAGCCCAGGTGGGATTAGGGCTCAGACCTTGACTCACTATTACTATTAGTGCTGTGTCCCACACACTGTAGTCAGAGCCTTTACATTCTTTTCTTTCATGTAATCCTGCCAGCAATGTTATCACACAGGCTGGATTAGATGGTGACACAGGGGCACAAAGAAGGAAAGTGGCCTGCACAGGTCACACAGCTGGAGTGTGGGAGAATTGGGCCCGGGTCTCAGATCTTTTCCCTCCTGCTTCCTGGATAATCCCTACCCCCCTCCACTGCCTAGGCCAGTAGTCGCAAACTGCGAGCCATAGTTTGCCGCTCTGTTGACTAATAAGTTTGCCGACCACTGGCCTAGGCTAAGAGCACCCACCTGGACCCAGGCAGACCTGGATTCTCTCCTGACTCTGCCTCTGAATTCAAGCTACTGGCATCCCCTCTCAGAGCCTCCACTTCCCATCTGTGTAGGGGACTGTGGCGGCACCAGCCTCACAGCACTGTCATCAGGATAAAATTAGAGGATGCTCAGAAAGTACTTAGCATGTAGGATGGAATCAGTAAATCTGGTCTTTCTCCAGAGTGACAAGGGCATGGCATCAGGGCCCTTCCCAATCACCTTAGTCTCGGGTCTGGCCTCAGAGCACTGTGCCCAGCAGTCTGGGAGGTGGTGGCTGCCTATTTATAGCCCTGATGGCCCACAGTGCCTGGACTGGTTACCCTCCAGAGTCCAAGTGCTGTTGGCAGGAACCTGGAGGCTGGAGTGAGTTAGAAGGCTGCTTCCACCCAGCACAGCCACGACCTTCCTCCAGGGGTTCTGCAGGGGCTTTCTTAAAAGGGGGCCAACGTGTATTCCCTTGGCATAAAGAGTTTCAGGCACAGCTAGTCTAAGGAAGGGTTTTGCAAACATATTTAACCTTCACTCCCCCATGAGGAAAATAAAAAGCTATGTCCCGAGGAGATGCTAATGGGATTTCCTGGCACGGTGTCCAAGTTCCCTGCCCCACCCCCACCATCCTGGAGAAAAACTGTCTTTTATGTAACCTCATCCGCCAGGATACACGCTCAGCTCACTGCTTGAATTAGAAAACTTATGTCAGGAAGAGAATCCCTCAATATTAAAAAAATGCAGATGTTAAATGAAATTATAATATTAAAGGTACTTTTCCAATTCGGCAAAATTCCCTCCCTTCACTTGGAAATCCCTTGTCTTGTTCTCCTTGGTTGCTAAGCCCCTGATGACTTTTCTACATGGGAGAAGTGTAGGAAATCTTCAAAGATGGATGAAAGCACCTAATATGGGCAGAATGGGCCCAGAGTGGCAGGACATCTCATGTCCTGTCTGAGGTGCTGGACCACGCTGCAGCAGAGAGTCAAGGTGTGCGTCTCTGGGCTCCCAGAAAGAGCAGGATTGACATGCCCTTTGCACAGCCTTGGGTGGGCCACCTGGAGAGAGAGAGTTCAGACACCCACCTGAGGCAGAAGAGGCCACACTCCCTCTGGAACAATTATCTGACCCCTCAGGGCAGCACAGGCAAAAATCTGCAGAGTTCAGTCCCTCCCAACACCACCAAATGTTTGGCATCAAATCCGAGTAGATAGGATAGCTGGAATGGTCTATGTCTTCTACTTCCTAATGTTTAGTATTTATCAAGCATTTTACTACTGGCCAACACTAAAGGAAGACCTTCGGGGGAACCAGAGGAAGTTGTTATTTTGTAGGTAAGAAAGAGTCACCTATTGGTATTTCACATGGTTGAAGCTACTACATGATCCCTGTTAATGCTCAAGATAACTTCAAGCTAATGCCATGGCCATTTAACAGATGTGCAAGTGTGGAAACTGAGGCTCAGAAACAGAAAGGTACAGACAGAACTGGATTTCAGATTTCACTGTTTCCAAAAGCTATATCCCTTCATCCCTAAGCTGTGATGCATGAGTTCAATTAAGGAAAAAAAAAAAAAAAAAGCACAAAGCACCTGGTTTATATTTCACTCCATTAATTCTCTTCCACATTCATGAAGTGTTTCTGTAGGCCTCAGTTTCCCAATCTCTAAAATGGGGGTGTGCAGCCAAAGGGTTCTAAGGCTCCTTCCTTCCAGTTCTGGATATTTTACTTTGTGATTATCTTCCCTTCTCCTTACCCCAAAATACAGAAGGGTGAAATCTCTGACCAGAAAGTCCCTGGCACCTACCTTTCCCAGGGGCTCTGTGAAAAAAAAAAAAAAATGACCCTGGTTTTCAATGCTGCCAAAGAGAAGTTTTCACCCCTTCATTTTAGAGCAGCCATAAAGTGCCATGTGCTTCCCCGCAGGGAAAAAGGGGTCCTTTTAACTATTGTGGAGAAGCATTTCATGTCCCCACGAAGGGAAGGAGGGAGCAGAATGGGGACACTCAGGAGGGCCTGCAGATTCGGTCCCCTCTGGGCACTTCTGAGTGGCTCTCTCATCCCTCCAGAGGCACCCACAATTGGCCTAATGGTCAGACTAGAAAAAGGCTGTAGTTTTCCTATAAAAGCTCTTGCTCTCTCTCTCTTTAATTTTTTTTTTTTTAAGAAAAGCCTTCATTCCATCAAGCTTGCTCTCTAATGACATAGGGAAGAGAAAGAAAGGTAAGTCCTGGAGACTGGGGTGAGGGTTTCTCAGCTGGGCACGTAATGGATAAAGAACTCCCTCTCCCCAAGTTAAGCCCAGCCACAGACCTGTTCCTGGGAGGAGGGCAAACACTACTAACCTTTTTACTTCCAAGCTGGGCTGGCCAAAGGCACTGGGGACTAATTAAAGGGGCAGAGAAAGCTCTTTGTCAGGCTCCTGCAGAAGCACCTTGGCTGGAGGGGGCCCAGGTAGCACTGACCGCCATGAGGCCTTTCTGGGGTGTGTGCCCCTCTCCAGAGAGGCCTGAGGTCTTGGGGTGGGGGTGGGGGAGTGGGAGAGAGCAGGAGGAAGGGGAGAGAGAAAAAGACAAACAGGAAGAGAGGAAAGGAGACCAGAAAAATAGAAAGGGGGTTGGAGAGAGAAAGAGGGAGACAGAGATGCAGAGAGACAAAGAGACAGGAACCAGAGGCAGAGGGAGGGGTAGAGATGCCGGAAGAGGCCTGGCTTGGTTCGGGGGAGACAAAGGGAAGCAGCGTGGACCCCACTGGCACTCACCCTGCGGCCGGCCTCGTTGTTGTGCAGGTTCATGAGGATGCGCGCGCTCTCATAGGAGCCTTTGGCGTGGATGCGCTCCCGCTCGCGCGCGTCCACGAACTCCTTGGCAAAGCGGTAGCCGTAGTCGATGTTGTCGCCGCAGCCGCCCCACAGCCAGTCCCGGGGCAGGTCCTTGGGGCGCGCGGCGCGGCTGCAGCCGCAGGTGGACAGCTCGCCCTCGCGGCAGGCGCGGCTCATGGCGTTGACCACCCCCGCGGCGCTCACCGCGTACGTGAAGGCCGTCTCGCGGCTGCCTGCGGGCGAGGACGCGGGTCACTGGGCGCTGCGGAGGCCCCCCCCGCACCCCGCACCCCCGGACTCACAGCAGCCCCTGGCCCGGAGGATGTGGGCGGGATGCTGTGGAGATGCTCGCACACGTGCTGCCCCTGGACGGGGACCACGGAGGGCCCCATCCCGAACATACTCTCAGGCCCTGCGCCCCCCCCCACCCCTGCTGCTTCCCCCAAATAACAACGCAGCAGCAGCAAATAACAAAGGAATGGCACATCCCTGATACCTGCGCTCTTGCCTTTCAGAGCCAAAGGCAGGATTCTAGGCAGTGCTGGCCTGATTTTCTCTCCAACTCTTTTTAAAATATTGGAAACTTCTTATTTCCAAAAATGCACAAGAAAGAAGTCATTGAGGGGAACTCAGAATTTGGGTAGACTTCCTCACATATATTTTAATGTTTGTATTCTTTTCACATGGCAGGCGCATAGCAGTTGCCAGGCTTGGAGCCTCGGAAAGTTTGAGGCCCCAGTGGATGGCAGCCACTGCAGCAGTCACACTGTGGCAACGCCGGTTCTAGCTCACTTTCCCTCCTCCTGCTGCTTGTCGCCTGGCCCTCAGGCAGCACGGAGTGTAATCTCAGGATGAGGCTCTAGACTTTCCCAATGGACATTTATTAAACCAATCCCTAGACCGTTATCATTGAGCCGCTTCTTTTTGAATCCCAAGCTGACTGAACTGATACTTCTCATCTAGAGGAGTGTCTACTTTGAAAACAGCCTGCTGGTCTCCAGTGCCACTTCTGCAACTCCCTGCCATCCGGCGCCTCAGTGTTAGAATATGACAGCAAGAAGGCAAAAGCACAATCTCAAGGGGAAAGACAAAAAAAAAGCTTCTTCCTCCCCAACACTTGTAAAGAATATACAAACCTGAAACAGGTTTCCCCTTCCCTAAAGCTTGCAAAAACTGTCCCCCTTTAAAACAGGGGCCCTGTTTGTCAGGAGAAAAATGGAGGTCATCACTGACTGCCTTAATCTCCACTTGTACGTGAAGACATTTCTACGCCTAACAGAAGCCACTTAATAAAAATCTGTACTATGAGGGAGAAAGGGTTAACACCAGCAGGCCAGCTAAAGCTGGGTCTGGGGGTAAGATGAGGGGGGCTCACTTTCCTCAACTCTAAAATCAGAGTATTGAACTAGAAACCTGGGGGGAGCCCCCTCTGACACTAAAATCCCTGTACCAGAATCAGTTTCTCCTGTACTGCAAGTGCTTGCTGACTGTTTTGTGAGGAGCAGAGAGGGGTGGCGATAACAACTCAGCCCCAACCAGAAGGGTCCTTCTGCAGGGGGACAGCTGTGCCAATTCAAGGCCCCATTCTTTTCCTTGGATGTCTGCTCCAACTTGATCCATGGCCATTTCTGACCCCACGCCCACCCCTTTCAGGAATGGCGATGGTTCCCATTTACCACAGACCTTCCCTCCCACATTTTAAAAAATGAATAACTTGAGGCGTGTGCTGGTGGTTGGCAGGAGGATCCAGAAAGTTCCTGTGGGGTGTGACATCTATCTTGCTGGAATTATTGAGGCAGAGAACATGGGGGGGGGCATGGAGAGAAGTGAGGAGGGAAGATAGATTCTAGGGAGTTATTTGAGGGTGAACACATGATACAGAAAATGCTGTGGCCCTGGCTGGGAGGCTTACGGAATAAAGAGGTAGTAGCTAGAGGAAGAGGAGATGAGTGGAAATCAGAGATACGGAAAATCAGACCCTGTCTTGGGAGTATACAAAGCATAAAAGGTCTTTTATACCAAACACAATCATGCTGCTTGTTTCAGAAGTCTATCTTGAACATTTCCTTTTTTGCCCCAGAATATGAACCTGGTAGAAGTCTCCAAGCTAATGGGTCACTGCAGGGAAAACGTGGGTTTGAAAGGGGCTCTTTGGCTAATAGCCTGTGGCTACAGTCATCCTGGATGGAATACTGCTGCTTCTCCTGGGTTTCCCTCCCTGTGAACCTATATCCTCTCCCATCCTCACACTCCTTAAAAATGGTGCTTTCCTGACATATCTTTTCACAGCATGGAAACAAAGAAGGGCCGGAGACAAAAGCTGGAAGAAAGGGCAGCATGATGAAAAATGAGGAAGTTTCCCAAATGAAGAGTGGGCCCTTCACCAGGCGATTGTGTACAGTGCCTCCGAGGCCACTGGTACCCTAGAAAAATGAGTTGGGGAGGAGGTTGGAAGTGGCAGCCCTGGGTTTCTCAGACACTGGCCCTATCACAGGGTCAGATTCTCACGGACAAGAATTGCTCTCCATGTCCCTGATGTCCCAAGTGCTTTGGAGCAGGCAAGTGCACATACACACACCTTTCATTCTTAAAGGTGCTCTGAACTTTCCCTCCCAAGGTACCCTTAAATGGAAAAGTAAAAACTGAGTCACTTTCCCACTAATGGGGTTGGGTCCGTGTTCCTCTTTCACCAAAAGCTATTCTGTTTTTTCTTCTCTCCAAATATATTTTAAATTTGAGAGAGAGAGAGAGAGAGAGAGAGAGAGAGAGAGAGAGAGAGAGAGAGAGAGAGAGAGAGGCGGCTCTATTGGTGGTGCTCCAACACAGGCCACCCAGCAGCAGCTTTCTGCCCTGAGACCCCAGGCACCTGGGGAATTGTTGGCAAGGGAGATGCAGCATCTTCCCAAAACAGCAGTTGACTTGGAGATCCTATCTAGGAGGGCTCCCTCAGAGGCTGTCCCACCCACTTCCTATGGACCCAGACAGACAGTACCACACAGCTAAGGACCAGAGAATGTACTTGCAAGGGACAATTAAATATAGGCCTTTGTACCAAGGGTTCTGCTTGTTCCCCGAGGAAGCAGGCTCTTTGAATCTTGGACCACATTTTAAATAAATCTCCAGCAGAACTCAAATCCACTTAGCAAATGATAGCTTATTCTGAACATTTTGGCCCAAAACAGGCTACATATAAAGACAAGAAGAGGATCTTAAATCAAAGCTATGTTCCAGTGACTACATTGAAAAACAGTTCCAACTGCTATTTCCCTGTCTGGTTACCATCAGAGGTGTGTGCTTTTTGCTAACTCATATTCTTGTGAAAAAGTGGCCCCACAGTTGGAGAGGAAGGCAGTGTAGGGGCACTCTATAAGCAAATGTAAGGGGGGAAGGCTGACAACATGCCATTCTGCTATCACTTTAAAAAGAAGTGTTTAGTTCACTCACAATATCAAAATGCAGGGGAACTGAATCTCCACCACACCCCGTTACCTACATAAGGCAGCCTATATTCAGGGAAAATTGTGTTTCTGAGTCTGAACTCCCAGCTCCTGATCCAGTATATACATTAGCACATTTTAATCATTAACAGGAAGGACAAAGCCCTAGGAAACTTTGCAGGCTGGGGCTTCAGACCATTTTCCCATTCAATTAGAGGACTGGCTCCCAGACCTGTATTATTTTAGTTTATGAAGCTGCTTGGCTCAAACATCCACTGACAACTCTTTTTTGTTCTCAATGAATGCACTTTTCAGGATTTTTTAAAAAAGCATTTTATCCATCCGTGACGGATATTAAGCCAACTTTTTATCTTCAGTCAGTATAAACAGTTAATTGCTTTGATAGATTGCTTCTTATTTTAGGAGTTACTGCAGTCATATTAATTATAAGGGCTTGTTTTGCATAAAAGAAAAGAGGCCTAAAATATTCACACCAGAAAACGCACACAGGACCTAGTCTGTCAGACAGTACCCTGTGTTATTAAACCAAACCGGAGGCAAACCGATGTTTCAAATGCTTTGCCTTTTGTCCAGTTTTAATGCCATCTCCTCCCTGAATGGAACAACAAGTTCAACAACATATTTAAAATAAAGAATCAGATTGTGAGTGATACAATTAAACTTTTTCTTTTAAGTTGCTAGGTTGAGGTCTGAATGAAGGATGTGCTTTTATATCAATTGCCAAAATCGCAAATGTAAATTGGACCATTTCTAATTAAAGCTCTTTCAGGGACTAAAAGGAAAGCTTTTAACATATAGATCTCTATAGCCTCAGGAACTATCTATATTAGGAAAATTAGAACCTGATTCATTTCCAACACACCCAGCATTCTGAAAGATGACAACTTTTAGTTTGCTGCTTGGGCCATTTGAATTGCGGCTTAAGTTAGAAAACTGTTAACAGCTAAAAGAGTTTTGGAGCTTAAAAGAGTATAACTGACTCAGCTTTCCTCATCTACTTTTGAGAAACCAAAATAAGTGTGCTGCTTCTATTGTAACCAAAATGTTTCTTAGAAAAATTACACGTTCAGAAAAAATAATGGCGTCTTAGATGCTCCCCTCCTGATTGGGTGAAGGAAGTCCAGAAGGTAAAAAAGGAGTGTGGGAACAGGAATTAACACAGGTAGCAATAAGGACACAAATCCCCAAGCCACTATTCTGCTGGAAGATTCCCTGGGGATCAGGCTGGTCAGTAAACACTAAGGACTTTTTCTAGGAGAAAAGTTTATATATATATTTTAAAATATGTGAAGTGGTCTCCTACCTATCTGCATAACCCTGCCAAACACGGAGGTGTTATCCACAGTGCTGCAGTTCCATCTCCGATGCCGGAACTGATACTGGCATTCTTTGATGCCCGTCTTCGCGCCTTCACCAATGTACTGCATGTGGTCCTGGTACAAGTGGCAGAGCTTCTTCTGTCCTTGAGAGAGTCCTGCCAGCTGGCTGCAGAGAGGCTGTGCTCCTATGATATATACTTCTGACATCTGAACAGGGTTATTCATACCTAGCGACCTGGAAAGGGGTGGGGGGAGATGTGCGTTTAAGATTTACGTGAACTCTCCAGGTGGGCCCCCAGAAAGCATGTCAGCAAGACATAGTTCTAAGCACACAGATGCTTTTCTCTCCTGCTTGTCCTCATGACAAAGTATGAGAAGGGCTTCATAAAACTCCTCTGTTTCAGCTCCACTCAGAAAACGGAGGTATTGTGTAGTCCCCATCCCACCATCTGGCCACTCAGAGTTTTTAACTCCCTTCCTTGCCCCCACCCTTGCCGTATACCTGAACCAGTATTTCTGAAACCCACTCAGAAAAGAGGTAAACAGCGGTTTCAGGACAAATCTGTGACCTTAGAGAAAGTGACTGACTCACTTTGCCCCACAAATTAGACCGATCTGCCTTGAAAAATGTATGAATGCCGAGGAAAGTAGACACAATTAGACACGGGTGGCAGATAGCAGTTCCTTTTGACTGATGGAAGAACAGTGGGACAAGTATATAGACGGGAGGAACTTCACCATGCTCTGGACAGTTTAAAAGGGCTCCTTATATATGATTGTGAAGGACCCAAGACAGGGTATCCAGTGAACAGCAGTCATGTTTGACAGTCAGAAAAACACTGCTCATTCACAGGGAAAATATCCAGAACGCCGTCAAAAATAATCCTCTGGATACACTGCAGCCTATCTGCAAGGGCCCTGCCAGAAAGAAACCCTCTCATTCAGGGACATTGGGCTACTTCAAGTTCACCTTTTCTTGACCGAATTTTGAGCCCAAATACTTCTCGACTTGCAGTTCAGCTGTCTTCCTAGAACTCTCCCTACAGTAGACCCTGAAGGTTAATAACCTCAAGTGACAGAAAAATAAAAGTTGGAACTCACTTTTACTACCTAGAGGTGGCAAAAAGTAAACTGTATAGATAGGCTTCCAGTGATGAGAAGTGACTTTTGCTTCCCTTTTATTATATGATGTACTACAAGCATACATCTGAACAAGGGCCTCACAGAAACAGGTCTAGATTTGTAAGTTCTGATTCCCTGGGGAGCTAAAGATAAGCTTTACAATATTAGCAACTTCAAAGAAAATTCTCATTTAAAAATACATGTAAATAAAAATGTATATGTGTCTTAGATAAATGCACCCAAACTCATGATTTAGCTTTAAATATGGCAGCATCATACAAATGTATCTTTTAAAAAAATAAAATATGCACATAGAATGAACTTACCACCAAGAATTGGCTTCTATTACAACCTGGGCGAAGGAGAAAAATATGGCCAAAGCCATTAGGAAGAACTTGGAAGACATTGCACTTCCAGCCGTCCCCAAAGCAACTCCTGGGCTTAATATTCCAATGGACTTCTGGAGAGGGAAGAAAGGAGCAGATGTTTATTGCCTCTCAGATAATTTTCAAGCATACAAGTTTAAACAACGGAAGCATCCGGGTCTCTTAAGTTTACTGTTGATTGACTGCGCTTCTCCTCCGTGAGTTGTTTGATGAGAAGATATAGGCAGTTTCTTTTTCCAAATTAATCCACCCACGCAACCTCACCAGGAAATCTGATTTCTCTGGGATCCTGCGCGCGCGGGGCACGCCAGCGATTACAAACATGTCTCAATGCTGTTGAGTCAAAGCCCGGGTGCCAGGCGCTGCCTCCTTCCTGCTTGCTCGCTCGTGTCCCGCACCCCCTCGCTCCCCTCTAGTTCCCGCAGTGCTAGGTCCCTCCATGGGAATTCACTTGGGACCCCGCCGCCACCCTCGTCCTCTCCCCGACCTGAGCCGAGCAACAAGTGGAGCCAGAATTAATTCCAAGGGCGAGAGGAGCGCGAAGGAGAGTGGAGCGCGCCGCCGGCGGCTGCAGAGGAGGCGGGGTGGCCGGCGCGGGGGTGGGGGGTGGGGGCAGGACGCGGGAGGGAAGGGCAGGGGGTGGGGGGCGAGGCCCGGGGGAGTAGCGCGCGAGAAAGTGCCCAGCTGGGAAATGCAGCTCTGAATTAACATCGTATGTTTCATAATCAGTTTACGGGCCGCTTTGGGCGAAGCCACTTCCAGAAGGGGGAGGGCAGCCTGGTTTTCCTCAGGACGCTCCTCAGCCAGATTGGAGCTGGAGAAAGGGGATGGGGGGCACAGGAATCAATGGAGGGAGGGGGAGAGAGAGAGAGAGAGAGAGAGAGAGAGAGAGAGAGAGAGAGAGAGAGAGAGAGAGAGAGAGAGAGAGATCTGCTCTCCCAACCAAGGAATCCAGAAAACAGGGCGCTCCCTGGGGCTCTGCATACTCTAGCGTAAGGATGGCACCCCAGAGGAAAGAAGGGATCTGGGTCCCGTTGTACTCGGACAGGACCCCTCCCCTGCTCTGCCCACCATCCTCCTCCAAATTCTTTTTCACTCTCCCTCCCGACCCCACTCCTGGCAGCTGCCTAGGAGCAGGGGGAAAGGGAGCCAAGGGGACTCCAGTTTCCTTTGGTCCTGGTCTGGAGTTGTCCGCCACTTCGCCATCGCGGCACCGTGAGCCTGGCCTTGGAACACCGCCACCCCACCCTCCAACCCAATTAAGACTTGGTTGGGTCAGTTCTGAGCGGCGAAGGTGCAGATTGAGGCCAGAGCTGGTTCCAGTGAGCCCCCGACGGGGCCCGAGATGCGCAGGCTCGGGCGCCGCTGCGGAGACCCTGGATTCCAGGGCGCAGAGGGCCTGGCGGCGAAGGTTCCAGTCGTCAGGAATTTCGGGGCAGGGGCGGCCTTGGAAGCTTCCGCTGCCCTTCTTGCCCACTGGTGACTTCTCCACCTGCAGGCGGCAGCGGAGCAAAGCGGTGGCGGCTGCGGGTGGGAGGAGCAGGTTTCCAAAGTCCCCTTTTACATCTCTGATAAGTTTAACCTGGACGCGCTGCGCCTCCCGCAGCTCCCAAGGGACCCCTTCCTCAGGAAAGGATAGGGGAGCCTCTTCCAGGCGACAGAAGGGCCTGGCCAGGAACCTTCGCCATACAAGGGACTGAGGGGACCTAGGCAGCTTTGGAAACAGGAAGGAGCTCAGAAGCTTGCCACGGCTTTTCCTGGCCAGCCGCCCCTCTGGCCCGGACACCTCGGGGGCTTCTTCGAGAGGAAATGCTTATGTGGTCCCCGGTGCCAGCTAACCAGGGCTCCAGCGCCCGTGGCACACTAGTCCTCAAAACGCCTTTAAGCTGGGGGCGCATCCCAGAGAATAGAAACCTGGGGTTTCCCCAGCCGTGGAGAGAAGTCTTCCCTCCCCACCCCCGCCCGAAGTGTCAAGTTTCCTCCAGGGGAGGGGGGTGGGCTGCGAGGTCTGCCTTCGCGCGCGGCCCCTGATGCAAAGTCGACTCTCCCCATAGGCGGCCGAGGCCGCGCGCATTCACTCCTGCACAATCACACTCACGCACGTTCATACACTCACACGCGTGCACAGATACACGGGCTCCGATGTGCTTCCCAGACGGCGGCGCTGGTCGCTGCTGGCCACGCGCACTTTCCGAGCTTCCCGACCGGCGGGACGCGCGGGGCGGGGCGCGGGCAACGGAGAAATTGATAACAGATTCGGCGGATTACAGGGGATCTCTTTGTTAGAGGGGAAGCCACACAAACCGAACCCACTCTCGGCCGACGACCCCGAGAAAAGTCCACCTATTCCCAGAGCTGGGACCAACTAGTAGTGGGTGACTGGGTCTCTGCAAGCCGGGTCTCCCCAGCTCCAGGCTGGGGTCAGCCAAAGGTATCCCCAAGGGGATCCGCAGGAGAGCCGGGTGAGTCGTGTTGCCACTTAACCCTGCGCGCTTGTCCGGAAACACCTTGGCCCTCTTCCCCATCCAGACCCCGAGCAACCCAGAAAAGGCCCCACAAGTTTGAAATATTTAAGGAACCTACCGCGAACTCTCTAATAAATACATCGACTCTGTTGGGTAAACACCCCTGCCTTGTTTACGAAGAGATCTGATCTGAAAAGACAATACAAAAGGGGACCTCTCCGGACACTGGTACACCGAGCGAGGGTGAATCAAAACTTCTAGGTAGAAGCTAAGTTTATCAAGAATGGGCCAAAAGTTTTCAAAAGCTTTCAGAGCCCGGGAAAGCTGACTTTGCAAGGACCTCGGAACCTGTTCCTTGTGTGGGATGGGAAGAAGAGTGCATTTGAGAGTTTCAAGCGCAGGGGAGGGGTGAGGTTGGGGGTGAGGACGTTAGCGCGCCCTTGTTTCCAGCCCAGAGCAGCTCATCGTAGCAGCTGCTTGTTCTGTCTCTCCTCCAAAGCTTTCACATTAGATTAAAGGTGTTCCTAACCCTTCTTTTCAACTGGGTTTCGGGCGTGGAGTGATAGGAGGTAAGAGAGAGGAAACCATCAAGCTGTTTGGAAAACGTTCCGGTGCCACGGAAAGCACCGCAAAGCACTCGCAAACCTCCCGGAGTCCTCCGCCCGCCGCCCCTAAAAAGAAATTCCACAAATGCAGGGCGAATAACCTCGACCCTGGCCACCGGCGCTACCTCACTCAGTTTGGGCATGCCCTTCCACCAGGCTCTTTGCGTCCAGCACCGACCCCCCCCTCCCCCAGCCCGCGAGTCTCTGGAAGTGGAAATGATGAGGGAGACCAACTTGGAGGAAGTGAGTTTGACCTGGACTCACGGTGTCGAAAGGGGTAGGAAACTCCAAGAATCACAGCTCTTGGTGGGAAATAAACCTTGTTTTTCCCACTGCGATCTCTCCCCAAATCAAGGAGAAAGATGGAGAAAACTGCGGGAGAAAAACTCGATTGTTGTGTTGGGCTGTCCTGCTTCAGGAACGCCGAGAGAAGTGGGAGGGGAGGGGAGGATGAGCCGTTCAAGGCTGATAGGAGGTCCGCTTTGGGGGAGCAAACAAGGAGCCAGCGCTCCCCCATGCCTCTAGCCTGGGTGCAGGGCGGGTGGGTGGACTGCGGCCGCCCCGTGCTGCCAGGATGTATCCAAAGTGCTGTGGCGGGATGGGGTGGGGGGAGAGGGTGGAGGGAGCTTTCGGATCCCAAATCATTGCAAGGAATGTGAGCAGTCTGTGATCGCCCTGACGCAAAACCAACAGCAGGTCCAGTAGCAAAGGGTCTCCAAGGGAGGAATAGTAGCCAAGTCTAGTACTGTCTGTTCCCTGCCTTCAGTCGTCCACCCTTGGGACAAGGCTCTCCAGACCGCAACCCCCTCACTCACACACACACACACACACACACACACACACACCACTCCTACCTTCTCACAAGAAATGTCTAACTCTCAGCACAGGCTCTCAACTTTATCCAGAGGAAGAGCAGAGTCCGGTGGAAGGAGAAAGAAAATGAAACATCAGTTCAACCCCACCATCTCCCTTCGGAGGCAGTTTTAACTGCACTTTTTAATAGACAAAAAACTGAAGACCAGAGAAAGCAACACTTGTCCTCGATTACAGAGAAAATTGGTGAGAGCGCCAAGACCAGACCCGAGGCCTCCTAGAGGGCAACGCTCTTGTTCCAACGCGTTGGAGAAGAGGTACCAACTCTTGCTCCACCCGCCCGAGCCCCGTTTGCTGGGTCGTGCCCTTGGCTTCTTCCGCATTGCGGTGGCGGCGCAGTGCAGCGGGTCCTCTGGGGGCCTCCGAGCGGCCCTCCCCTGAGAGGGTGGGGTAGAATGTGCGCAGCCAGAGGTGGGAGCTAGGGGCGAACCCACTCGCCCCACAGAACTGAATCTGAGGTGTCCTACCTCAAGGCAGCCAA
The DNA here is from genome assembly GCA_026230045.1 of Corynorhinus townsendii. NCBI lineage: Eukaryota > Metazoa > Chordata > Mammalia > Chiroptera > Vespertilionidae > Corynorhinus > Corynorhinus townsendii. The sequence continues at coordinate 44,019,304 of JAPDVU010000006.1, forward strand.
CAGGGGGCAGCCGGCACCGCACGGCAGGGAAGAAAAGACTGCGGGGGAAAAGCTGAGCTCCCGGCGCACGGTGCTAACCCCTTGTGCACTGGAGCGCTCCAATGAGCGGAGGGAAATGGCAAGAGAGTCTTGGGTCGGCCTTCCGGAGGGGAGGGAGGGTTCTCCTTTGTGGGGCGGTGCGGGACCAAGGCTACTATACCCAAGACCCAAGAACAACTGACCTTTTTACTTCTCCCACACACACAGGACACATACTCGGACACACAATTCTGCTGCCTCTCCATCGTCTGCGCGCTCTCAGCATTACCCTCTTGGAACTCCCCTGGCAGAGGCTGTCTAGAAACTGAATCTCCGCATCTGGCTGAGCCACAGAGAGCACTGGCGGCAGGGCAGGGGCTGAGGAGGTGTGATCGCAACGCTGGCTACAAGCAACTTCCAAACAGCGAGTTGTCCATTTAAAGAAAGACGAGAGGAGAAGGGGCCCCATGCCGGACTAGGTTTAGAAAGTAAAACAAGGCCGCGGGGGTCTCCCGGATGGCGGGTTTTTAAAAGCCTTTTGGGGAGGGAAAATTTGCTTGCTTTTAGGAAACATCCTCATTCCAATTTCAACCTTATTTTCCAGAAAACTGAAAATGGGAGAGATCACCAAAAATGGGAAGGATAGAAGCTTGGAGGACGGAGAGAGGAAAAGTTATTTGAAAAGTAGCAAGTTATATTGCAGGAAGAAATGTTAACTTTTCCTAAAAGTGAACTCTCGGTGACCCTCAGAGTGTGTGACTCGGCTTTAACATACAACTGACAATTAAAACAAACAAGAGTTCACAAACTGCCCCCCGCCTGCTCTCCCAACGCAGACGCCCAAATGTTTCCAAAGGACTAGGCGGATTCCGCGCAGGGGGCCTGGGCGCGATTTCCCCGCGGACAGGATTAGAGCCACCACCGCCAGTACTCCCCGCCCCCATCACCACCGCTAAGTGCCCAGCTCACCCAGTGGCGGCTAATAATGCTAATAACGCGACCCTGCTTCCTAAGCAGGGGTGCGCACTGGCCCCCCGCCAGGCACTCTTAAAGGTACAGGGCCTGCCGCACTAAGGTTCCCTGGCCAGGACGTGCCTGCAACCTGGTCTCTCTGGCTACAGAGGGCGAGGGGTGCGCTTCTCTGGAGCAGCTAGCCCCTAGTCCAGGTGCCCAGCCTCCCAAACAAGGAGGCCACTTCCCCTTTCCAAGCCCTGGCCCACACACCTCCTCGGTGCCCGCGCAGTGGGCACTTGGTAAATATTTGTTGAATTGAATCATTATCCTGTTACTGAAATATACATAGTAAGTACACTCGAGTTTCTCAGGGCCAAAGGGAAGTTAAGTCGTCTGTGAACCGCACTGTTTTTCTGTCTTGGCTCTTAGTAATCTTTTCTCCAAAGTCGAAAAGGTTTACAGAACGTTTGGTGAGACAAGAAGAAGTCTCAGGGAGACAGAAGTAGTGCGCAGGGGGTGGGAGGCGAAGGGTAGGGTTCCTGCCTGCCCCGCGGGAGTTCCATTCTCTCGAGGCAAAAGGAGAAATGGATGAATAGGAAGGGGTATGTGGGAGTTGGGGAGGAGGGGGATTCAGTTAACTTCCATAAGAAAAAAAAAGTAAAGGTAAAAAAAAAAGTGGCGTGTTGGAGAAGCAAAGAACACCTACCTTCATGGCGAGGGGGAGGGGGCCCGAAGAGAAAGTCGTCACTAGAGCAAGGGCAGCAGAGAAATCCAAGCGGAGCGGCCGGTTAAGCCTGGGGGGACGATACGACACAGAGCTGCGGGCTCCCACTGGGCGCGTCCCGAAGGCGCAGGGAATCGGAGCTGAAGCGGTTCTTGGAGCCCGGGTCTGGGGGCCCGAGCCTGAGCAGCGCTGGGATGAGCCCGGGATCCGAAGGGGCGCGGAAGCCTGGCGACCCGTAGCAGAGACAGGGCCGGGCCGAGGCGCAACAAGGGAGCCACGGGTCCGGCGAGGGCGCGCAGGCGACTGTTCCGCGGCGAGGCGCTCCCTCTCCAACGTCCATCAGCGACGGCGGTAATTAGGGCTTTCCAACCCCAAATGTGGGCGTGATTGTGCAAAAGACTTTACAACAAATAATAAAAAAAAAATTCTTCACAAGAGGGTGAAAAAAAAAATGCCCCACTACTCAACTATGGCCTGAGGCGAAAGCGGGGGGGGGTGATCAGTGCGCCCAGGTGCCCCCAGTTCATTCACACCACGGATTCTGCAAACTCCTGGCGGCTCACGCCCTCCTGATCTCCAGCTCCTCCTCTCCAAGTCTGTGGCCGAAAAGTCTGCTTCCAGGCGCTGATCCTGGGGCCGCGAGTGTGCGGACGTCTGTGTACACACAGACACACACCCAAACACACACACACACACACGCACACACACACACACACACACTCTGCAGCGTTGGGGCCCCAGAACAATCAGGCGCGCACGGTTTTTTCTCCGGGAGATGCCGCTGAAAAGGCACAAGTCGCCATCCGAGCCGTAAGAGTCAGCGCCAACTTTTGTCCTTTCATTTTAGGGTTTGGCAAAAAGGGAGCGCAAAATGGGTAGTCGTCCCCGGACGTTCTGTCGTACGGTGGTTTCGGGGGGCGATCGCCCCAGGGGAGACACGGGCTCTCCCCTCCCCACCCCCTTCTTTCTCTCTTCAGGTTAATCCCCCTCGTTACCCCGCCTTTCTAGGGCGAAGGGCGACGCGAAGCGAGGGCACCGAGGGCGTGGGGCTGGGGAGGGGCGAGGGGCTCCGCGGCGGCTGTTCAGCTCCGGAGGTCCATGGCCGGCGGGGCTGCCCAACTCCTCGTTTGGCGCCCGGGCCCGAGGGGCGGGAGAGCGAGCGGGCGGGCAGGGCAGCGGGCGGTCGAGGGCCCTGCGGCGGCGGCGGGAGGAGCTCGCTCGGCGGCGGCCGCACGAAACCGGACTCTGGACGGCGGAGGCGGCGTCGTGGAGCGTGCAGCAGCCTTCCACGCGATCCTGAGCCCTGCAGACAGGCTGACCGACCGCCACGACCGCGTCCCCCCCACCCACCCCCGGCCCTTCTGGCCAACTGCCGCACTCTCTCCCTCCCTCTCTGGACTCCTTTCCCCTAGTGTTCTCAGTGAAGAAGAAAAAAAAATTTTTTTTTTAAGTTGCAGAACCAAAGGCTGCTGAAAAGAGAGAGGGAAGGGGGGGGGGTGGGGGGAGAAAACTCAACTTTGCCTATGCGCATGCGTGGTGAGGCCGGCCTATGACAAACTCCGCAGGATTTTAAAGCCGTACTATGGGCTGGGGTGCAGGGGGGCGGGATACAATCCCTGCTCGAGCCCCCTTCTCCGGGATCCCCATCCCCCATGCATCTGCTGAGAGAGGTCCACTCCGCAGCGGCTGTCTGCCTGAAACCGCTCTCTTCGCTCCAATACCAAGGACCTGCAGGAGGCTGAACCCCAACTTCCCGGGATGGACTCTTGGGCTTGCCTGTCCCAGGCCGCTTCCACGCGGGCTGCTGCCCTGGCACTGAACCTCTTGGAGGATTTTCTTTGCATTCTTGCCCTTGAGGGTGGGGTCCCTGAGACAGGGGTGGGGGCTGGAAAATCGGGTAGGCACAAGCATCCTGCAACACCCCCAGGGTAGTAGATTTGGGTGCTTGGGAGCGAGATTGAGCATCTGACTAGGACGCTTGGAACATCCTGATGTGATGCCTGGTCTTGCCAGGTGGATCTTGGTGAGCATCCTAAGGTGAGAAAGAAGCCTGCAAAGTTCAGCAAAACTGGGTTCCCGGCACTGGGACTTCTGAATACTTCCAGACACCTGGGCTCAGGCAGGGCAGGGTTGGTGGATGAGTGACCCCCACCTTAAAGCCTCCAAACAATGCCTCACACTGGAGCACAATTCTTGTTCTCAATCCTCCCCATTCTCCAGACATTCCCGGTGGGAGTCACGCACTTGACCTAGGGGCAAAATCCATAGCCAGGGGTTCTTGGGGTGGTGGCTGTTTTGTTTTTCTACTTCCCTGTCCTAGTCCCACCCCTGGCTAATCATCCCAGCCTGTGCAGGGAGAGATTCTGGTGACCCTGCAACACCCTTGGCTGGCCCTTCCTGCTCCTTGTCTCTGCTGCTGACTGGGCCCCTCCACAGCCCTGCCGCAGGGCCACCCTAGCTTCTCTTGCTGGGCACATCAAAATGTCAAGTGTGGGCTTTCCACGAACTTCCCAGAGGCTGGATTTCTTTCTCTGGGGAAGAGGGAACCAAGGTTATCAAAGATCCCTTTGGGACATCTCTCCACCTCCTGAGTCTACTTTCCTCATTCTCTCTAGGCCTTCACCACTTAACCATCAGGTGGGCATTTTCCAGTTTTCCAGTCTTTCCTGAGATCTGCCCATGGGAGACGAGGGCTAAACAAGAGGGCTCTGTGCCTGGCAAATCCATCCTCCCCCAGTCCCTCTCCCCACTCTGTTTTGCCCAGCCACTGCCACCTGGGGTTCTCCTGGCTGGGGAAGCTCAGTGGCTCTGAGCAGGCACCACAGAGGATGCCCCTAGAATCCATTCCTTGGACCCAATTCATGGGCAGAGGCACTGAGAGGCGGCAGTAAATGAATTGGTTAAGAACGCAGCTTCCAAAGGGTGCTGAAGCCACTGGCACCTGAGTGCCTGGAGGCAGTATGCTCAGATGATCCTGTTCCTAAGAAGGAAAGGGCCCTTCATGTAAGAATTTGCTCCATTCATGCACTCAACCCAGAAACACTGGCTACCGAACTGAAGACCTTTATTATTTGCTCTAATTCTGAATTATCTGGATCATTTTCTGCTTCTTTCCAATTGCCTTTGCTTGTTTGTGTTGACACAACCCCAACAGTTTTATTTCCTACTTTGCTCCTTCCTTTCATGAAGGTGGTGTGAGACAGTGGTTAAGAGTTTGAACTCTGACATCTGCAGTTCCAATCCCCTCTCCCTTACTTCCTAGCTGTGAAAGTCATTCAGTGTCTAGGTGCCCCAGAATCCCCTTAAACACACACAACAACAATAACAACGCAACAAACAAAACCAGGGAAAGATAATGACCTGTTACACAACAAAGAAAAGCAGAAATACAATGACCTGCCTGGTAGGGATGCAGTGACAATGCAAAGGAAGACCTAGAAAATCAGGGATGTGGGGAGAATGAACGGGCATGGTCAGGAAGCACTTAGGGTGGGTCAGGCACTCAGCAGGTGCTAATACCTGCTCTTCTACAGAAAGCACCTCTGACAACCGAAGTTTTTGCCACTCCTTTGGTGGCAAAACTAGACCTCACATGCCAAGGCCATTTATAGTCTTAATTTATCCCAGTTGGCGTGAATGTTCATACTGCTCACAGAATATGAACAGTGTTGGTTTACTGGGTCCTTCCCCAGACCTCACGGGGGCTGTTTGCAAACAAAATAATCATATGCCCTATTTTATCTTCCAAAAAAAAAATTCCAAAATTTGTGACAAACTTATCAACCCGGAGGACTTCAGGTGGAGGATTGTGAATTTTATCTGATATGAATAATGGGTATGCTGAGATAACACCATGAGAATGGAATAAGCTCTGTGGCCGTGCTTTCATGGCTGTAGCCCCCATGCCCGGCACTTAGTAGTTGCTCAATAATATTGGTTGAATGACCAAATAAATGAATGCCTGGATGAAAAGGTTATTTCCAGAGAAAAATATCAAGGGGACCCAACAGGAAACCCACTTTGTCAAGGTGGGGGAGATGGCTACTCTAGAAAGCCAGGCTCCGTTGCAAAGCTCGTTCCAAGATGGGCCTTGACTGATTTGGCCGGGCACTGAACAGTGCGAAGGAGGGGAATCCATTCCTCTCCATCTCCATCCCCAAAGGTTCTCTTCCACAGATCTCCAGCTTGTGGATCCCCACCTTTTCCCATACGCACCTCGTGTGTATTTGGGTGTATGTCCACAGATTGAGTCATCTGCAGACACACTAGCAAGGCATCACCATGCTCCCCTCATTAAAAATGCTTTTGAGTCTGTGAAACAAATAAATCAATATTTTTGGCTGCTCTCCCAACAGGGTTATTTCACAAAACAGAGTGCAAGATAAGGGATTTATGAACTATCTCATCCCTGTGCCGCCGTTCCCAGTGGGAGAAAGCAGAGCCGGGGTTGACATTCTGGGAAAATCTACCCCCCCCCCCTTTTTTTATGCCAGGCAAATAATATTTTATGGCCCTGGGTTTTATGGCGGTGTTTTAATGATCCGCTGTAGAAAGCGGGTTTTCTCTCCAGTCGCTAGAATTTGTCAAGAAGGACTGGAGGCCATAAAAGAGGGATGGGCCCCAGGGACAAACAGGCTCCATCTTCTGAAATAAACGAATAAAGAGTCCCAAAATGTTTACTCCTTCACCTCAGAGTCAAGACCAGCCAGGCTGCCTAGGAGGGGCCCCAGATGGAGCACTAAATGGGACAAAGAGGCCGGAAGGGGGTCGGGGCTTCCTCACCACCACATGGCCACAGTCAAAGTAATATGGTCACATTGTGTATTCACCGGCCACTGGCCTGGGAGGTACAGAGGCTCCCTGAGGTGCCAGGACATTTTTGGACACTGACTCAAGGAGGCTCCTTGAAAATCTCAAACTCTCCTGGCACTAGGCTTAATCACGGTGACCTCCTAACTCAGAGCCTTCTTTATTTGTATAGTCAAGTGCTTTGGGGGTGGGGGGAGAGGGAGGGCCTGCATGGATACTGGAATTTTTTTTTAGTTTTAAGTAATTTCAAAGTCCAACAGAACTGAGTCTGAACCCTAGCTCAGCCTCATACTAACTGAGTGACCCTAGCAGGGTCATGTCCCCATCTAAGCCTTGATTTCCCCACCTGTGAGGTAGAGTATGTAGGGGTCTAACAACTGAGGTAATGTTCAGAAGGCCCTGGTGCAACCTCTGCTCATGGCAGCAGCTGCTGTGATTATTTCAACACTAGGCATGTTTGTCCCTGGGTCCTGGGCGAAATTCTGAGACAAATGAGTTGCCTGAGGAGGGAGGAGCAGGGGCCCCAGGAAAATGGAGGGAAACGTGGGGGCAGTTATAAGATTACCTGCCATGTCTGCATGAAAGAATTCAGTAAGGATGAGGCCAATCAGTGCTGAGATAATAATGAGTATTACTTCCAAATAAGAATCACTGGTAACATTTACCGAGCTCTCACTATGTGCTGGAGGCCAGCCACTGTGTGAACTCTTCATGTCATTGCTGTGTTTCATGCCTGCTCCTTCATAGGGTAAATCCTATTATTATCCACACAATGTGGAGAAAAGGAAAGGTTCAAAGAGATCACAGTTTCTATAATCCCAAGGTTTCTGTGCTGAAACCCAAGAGTTAGAACCCTGGTACTCCAACTCTAAGTAACAGAGGCTCAGCCCCCATACTTTATCTACCTACTAGATAGAGGCCTGGTGCATGGATTCGTGCACCAGTCGGGTCCCTTGGCCTGGCGTGCAGGGATAGGGCCAAAACCAGCCCAGTGCAAGAATTCATGCATGAGACCTCAGTATGCATATAAGATCCTCCCTCCCCCTTCCCTTTGAGATTCATCAGTCTGTTCCATGTTTCCATGCCTATGTGTTGAGTGTCTGTCCCCTGGTGGTCAATTCACATCATAGCTACTGGTCGAACAGTCGCTTAGACTTTTATACATAGAGATGACTGAAGACAAAACTATTTTGTAAAAGGTGTTTCCCTGGTTCCCAAATGCGCCCACACTTTCCCCTTGGCCTCTCCTACACAAGACTGACATTAAGAGAAAAAAGTCTTTCTTGAAAGCTCTGATTTACTCCAGGAAGCACCAAGCATGACACCCACCAGAATTGGCCCCACCAGGAAAGCCTGATTCAAGTCCAGTTCTGTGGGGCTGTCAAAGATTTGTCCTGACTTCACTAACTGCCTTACCATGAAGCTCTGATTTCCCTGCCTTCATTCCACCACCACCGTCAGGAACCACAGCTTCCATACTGAGCCACCCACCTGGATTCTGACCTCGTATGGGGCAGTGTCCTTTGAATTCCCTGCTCTCTGAAAAGGGCTTGGTCTGGTGCTCCCGGGTTAGCCCTGACGAGGACAGGGGTCTCTCTCCCCCGTGTAGCTCAGATCACATCATTCCTCTGCTTAAAGTCCTTCAAGGACTCCCCAGTGTGCCAGATAAAGCCCAAACAAGCCAACCTACCTGCAAGGCTCCTCAGCACACGTCCTTTGCCTCTGTGGCTCCCTCTGCCTGAAAAGCTGTTCTGATCTGGGAGCCCTCACTCCATCAGGTCAGCACCTCAATGTATATATTAACTTAATGCAGTCCCCACTCTCCCTGCCAATGACTCTGTTTGATTCTCTTCTTTCATCCCAATCTAAAATTATCTTATTTGCATGCATATTTATTTATTTACTAGAGGCCTGATGCACAAAATTTGTGTAAGAGTAGGCCTTCCTTCCCCCAGCTGCCGGCACTGGCTTCCCTCTGGCACCTGGGTCCCGGGCTTCCCTCACAGCCCTGGCTTTGTCCAGAAGGTCAACTGGAAGGACATCCGGAAGGTCGTTCAGCTGTCGGGTCTAATTAGCATATTGTGCTTTTATTATTATAGATTTGTTTGTTTTCTTTTTCCTCTCCTAAAACAGGGCCGGGGTTTCATCTTTCAGCTATAGCCTCCAATGACTGGCACAGAGAAAATGCTCAGAATGAGTGAATGAATGAATGATCATGCCCATACCCAGATAATGGATAAGCAAGGGTTTGAACTTTGGCACTTTGACTCTAAATAACTTAACCACCATACTTTATTTACCTATAAATAAAGACAAAACTTTTCTAAGAGGTGTTTCCCTGGATCCCAGAATGTGTCCACATTTCCCCCCGGCTTCTCCCACACAAGGCTTACCTTAAGTGGACAGGGGCTGATAAGAGAAATAGTTTTCCTCTGAAGAAAGACAGTATCCCATTACTCTCCCCTCTGGTCATGTTGTTTTTTTCTGAAAAGTTGTTTTCTCTTCACTGGCCTTTTCTTATAAAATGGTCAGTCTTATCAGTTCCATATTTTATGTGGGCCACTGGGCATCTAGATGCTAGATTTAGAATATCAATTTACCATTTTGGGGGAACACAAGTCCCTTTACTTACAGAAAAGAAGCTTTCTTATCTGAGGGACAGAAGAAAATGCTGGAATTTTTATTTTGTCCTATTTTATTGATTATTTACAGTTTTCAATATCGTGTGCCTAAATCTGTGTACCAGGATTTAGAAAGCTGCGTCAGGCATTGTCAATAATTACTTTTGTTCCCAAGCAACCCATTACACAGCCATCTCCTTTGGGTATGGAAGAGCAGGCTTTTAACATCTTTAGTTAAGTTCCATTTTCTAGAAAGAGAATTCATAAAACTCTAATATTTACCCCAAATTTTGGACTTATACTTTGAAACCAGCTAACAAAAGAATAATATGTCATTAGAAATCAGCTGGGTAAAGCACATAATTGGTTCTAACTAGATTCTAAAATAGACAAATCTATCCCTTTCCAATAGGAAGTAAGGACAGTCCTCTTTGCATGACCTGGAAAGCCGACCTGGAGAACACATTTGAATGAGTGCTTACGATAGACTTGCCCTAAGAGAAAAAATGACATCTCAAAACTAAGTAAGAATGTGAACATCCCTTCTGGTCAGTTTCAGTTATGAGACACTAAATTTTTAATATCAAACCAATAAGTGAGAAACATTTTAAGTAAGAGAGATGCAGAACAGCCAAATAAAAAGGCCAGAGTTTAGCTATCTAGTCAATTACTTGGTCTTCCTGACACTAAACTGTGCACAAGAAGCTGATGGCATTTTTAAACTTTTCAAGAATGTTCTGACATCATAACAATTTCACATCTTATTGAATTTTAACTGGAGTGACTCTAATATGATATCACTCTTCTATGCAAATAGCCTCAGCGCACTTAAAAGGGACCACAGATAATTCTAAATAGCAAAATTAAATCCCAATTCTTTTTAATGTTGTATACTTTGCTGCTATAATCATCAATGCTCAGTAAAGTGACACTGTTATGATTTCCCAAACCTGTCTCAATAAATCAGTGCATTTTGGATAAAGGCTTTTTTTTCCTTCTCCACCCAGTTAAACCCTTGATTCGCTGTTCTGTAAGTGTCCATTAAGGTCCAGTGACAATTCATTGACTTTGAAAACATGAGAAACACTCCCAGGGAAAAAGATCCCAATGTCACTGAATGTATTTAAAGTAAGTGGTTTTGACTTAAGCAAAGATTTCTACTTAACCCAGAAGAAAAGCAGTCATTCCTTGAAAATACCACAGAATTGAGGAAAGTGAAATGAATGATGGCAAAGGATTAAATTTACCTATTCCAGCCGGTACATATATCTACTGAGTATATACAGGAACACGATGGCTCCACTCACGTGTCATTTGTGGACAGCCCTCTTCTTCTCAACCCAGGAGCATGATCCTCTCAGTCATGCAGATATGTCATAACAGAGATTAGTCGGTACATAAGCGACATCCCTTCCTTGTTCTGCATGCTCATTTCAAGGATGTTTGAACATATCTCTTTGCTATTTAAAATGGGATTCAATCCATATGATAACAGCATCTATTTCAAAATTCAACAACAGAAAACAGAAACAAATCATAAATTTTGAGGGTCTGTTTATTGGGACTGAATTATAGCTAAAGGAAATAAAGAGCAGTTTAACACACATGGAGGAAAAGCACATGAAAAGTAATAGCAGTAAGCTTAACTGATAGGCTACTAATTCATTCATTCACTCATTTCATTGTTTGCTCATTCAACAAATATCCATGGATCATATACTATGGATCATCAACCACTCATTTAATAAGCATTATGGTACACCCATTCATTCCTCCAATTAGTATTGTATATACCGGATCATGTTGGCTTTTCCATTTTAGTCAACAGACAATTATTGAGCACTTACTGGGTGCTAGACCTGAACAGGCTTCACAAGAAAGTCCCACATGGATGGGTGAGATGGAAGCCCCCAAAATGTTTTTTTCCACCATCCTGGATGTTACTGCTGCTGGTTCAAGGTCACTGGGCCTGTGGCCTCTTGGTTCAGTGGGTTTAGAACAGGGCTTAAAGGGCTTCAGAACCAAGTTCAACATTAGGGATTTCTCCTTGTGCTGGCTAGCCACCCTAGAAGCCCCAGGAGTGTTCAGCAAGAGAGAAGGGTTGCCTCAGAAGAATCATTTGCATATTGCTGTATGCCTGATGCCGTGGTCACGTGGCATCTTTTTACTTATTTTTTGTTTTGAACCTAGCTGTGCAGTCTCATAATGGTACATTCTTCAGTCTGCTTCCAAACATCACTGTTTGTGATGGAGAGTTTTCACTTGTGCCATAAAACGGTGAACATGTGTTTGAATGGTGCCCTCCTCCCCCCGGCCAAGACAGGAGTTTGAGTCACAGGTGGTTCATCTGTTTCTTCCTTTTCTTATGTTAAACTTTCCTCAATTACCTACCATGTGCCAGGAATTCTGTAGATATGGAGATGAAGAAATGAAGGAGCCATAGCTCCTGCTCTCAAGGGCTTACAATGAAGCAGGACATCCAGACACGTGCAATAATAATGTGCAGTGTGGTGCTTATTAATACTACACAATGAGTGTGTGTGAGTCACAGCAACAGAGGAAAAGCAGGCCTGTTATTAAAGAAAGAAGATACAGGACTGTGTCAGCTCTCGAGACAGGGCACCTCATCTGAACGCTTAGAGCGGTTGCATGTCCAGCATTGTTTTCTCCTTCCTCTGGTAGGAGCACCTAATTATCCTTTGAGATTTCACCTACACTCACCTAACAGTCCAAGTGGTTTAGCAGGGCTGGCTTCATCCCATGAGTCAAGGTATGAGCATGTGACTCAGGCTTGGCCAATCAGAGAAGAGTCCTGTGACACAGATCAGTTTTTTGTTTTGGCTATAGTAGGATAGAGGAACCAATTTCCCTTTGAGGACACTAACCTGGTTGGCTGTACATGTAGAGTTTCTGGGTGAGGGGTTGGGAAGGACCACATTGTAAAAGTGAAGGCAACAGAAATAAGCAGAGCCCCCAAAATGGAGGGGAAATGAGACATTGGTCTTCTGACTTTGATGGAGCCCTTGGACGAAGCCCATATTAACCATCCTTGCCAGTCTTCCATGAAATCAGTCTGCATTGGTTTTATCACTTTCAATTCAAAGAATTTTGACAATATACAGCATTTGCTTATTATATAAAAATTAATATTTAAGTAAAAGAGGCAAAGTTGGGCATTGGGTTAAGTGGCAGATAACCTGTTCCCTGCTGGGTTTGGACCAGCCCCCAGAGACAAAAGGAGATGTGACCTGAGACCATCCTCAGTTACTGTGAGACCAGCATCTAGTCAGGCCAGGAAGAAACCATGGGGGTTGGGCACTCAAGTATGAATGCTGTGGAGTGGGAGGAGATTCCATTGGCAAATCAAGCAGGGATTTGGGGAGCACTTTGAGGATATGCTGGTGAGGTCCAAGCCAGGAAGAGAGTATGTGAGGGGTGTCTTTTGGAGACAAAACACTCAGAAGCTGGGTGATGGATGATGCAGCCCATGACCTCTCCTACATCTATGGGACACCTGGCTTGCACATATTGGAGACTATCAGTGGGAAAGTCAGCAACTACCTTTTAAAAGTAGACTCTTAAATGCTGTGGTCTCTTGATACTGTTTCGTTGGGAAACATAATTAAATAATTTAAATGAATTAAATCCATTAGGGTTGACTTTGAATCTTAAAATCCAAATATTCATGGGGGGAGAAAAAAAAGACCTTAGATTCACTATGCCCATTAGGAAAATAATATTAAATAACTAGATTTTCAATGTGGATTCATCAATTATTCCACAAAAACATACTTCTTGCAAGCTTGTGTGTCTGGCACTGTGCTACAGGAAAGGCTACAGAGGTGGGCAAAGCTTGGATGAAGTTCTTGCCCTGATGCTGCTAACACACCTTCCCTGCCTCAGAGATCTCCCTCTTCCCTGGTAGTGAATATGTTCATTCATTTAGTCATCCATTCCATGGCTATTTATTTGCCTCAACGTGTATAAATATACACATTTATATAACAAAATAAAAGCTAAAATAGCAGAACATTTCAGGAAATAGCTATCCTTTAAGGTTAAATTAATTGTTTGGTAAATTGAGAATGTAAAAATTAACATGCAAAACCCCTGCTGTGCTTCTAAAACTCCCATTTCATTACCTTCATTAAAAATGGAAAACCTGCTCATTTCTTCTCCGGTAAATACAGGGGTAAATCTGCTTGACACAGTCTTCAGAGTTGGCAGGCTGGTGCAGTGGTTAGAGCGTCGCTGTTCAGTACCGGGGTCGTGAGCTGCAGGTGGCAGTCAAGCACTCGAAATGTAGGCAGCAATGCAAAATATAAACTGAATGTCAGAGCCTTAGGACAAAAAAAGAGAGGATTCTAAAATATCTCATTAATAATTTCCATGTTGATTATGTTGAAATGATAATATTTTTGACATATTGGATGAAAAAAATATATTCTTGAAATTAATTTCTCCTGCTTCTTTTTACTCTTTAGAAAAATATGGTGCCTAGCAAATGTAAAATGACAGACGTGGCTCATTGTTGGATAGCACTGGGTTAGAATAGGACTCTGACATCAGAGTGAGGAGTGAAATCTGGCTTCTCTGTTTAACAACTACATAGCCCTGGATAACTTAACCTCCCCAAGCCCTGGCTCCCTGACCGCCCTGCCCTGTACAGGGGTCCCTAACCTCACTGAGCTGTTGTGACCACTAAATGAGAAAATACATTTGCAGGGCTGGACATGCCCTTCCTTCTGAGTGAAGGTCAGCTCTTCAGAGCCACTGCAGGACTGCATCTGGGAAGCCAGGACACTGGGTCAGGTCACTAAGGACAGGAAAATATGCACGAGAATTTGCATAAATCCCTGACACCGAGTTGTTTCCTTTGGATTTGCCATCTCCGTAAATCTCAAGTGCTGGAAAAATGAGGGCACTGTAAATGGATGGTCATAGATAGCCGTGTTCCGGGAACGCACACGGTCTGATGCATTAGGAGTGGGTTGATTGAGGGCTAGTACTCACTGGAACTCATCGCAGTACTGGGGAATGCATGAATCACTGTTAACAGGTGATGTTTCCTGAGAGCCGACTGTGTGCGGGACACGTGCTAAGCATTTCACCGAAGGTTGTGCTCCCAAGGCCCTGAAGCACAGGGTGGTGGAGAGGTTTGCTCAGGGTCCTCCAGCCAGGGGCTGGCAGAGACAGAACTCAGCACAAGTTTATTTTACCCCCAAAGTCAATCTCTATATGACTGGAGCAGAAAATCCTGGGTGATGTGTCATTCCCTGTGACCACGAAGTCATGCAGCCTTTGTCAGAGCTCCGTGGACTGCTTAGAGGAGTAGGATTGGTTTACCTCAGAAGTTCCAGATGATTGCACCAACACAGGAGAACCTGAGATCTGCCAGTAATTCATAGGTCTGCTTTCAAAGGTTTCCAATCCTTAGTTATAAGGCAGTAAAGAGCGTCCATCTATAATAACGGCCCCATTAAATGCAGCCCTTCCTTCCTTCAGTTCTACAACATTCCCGGCCAGAATTGCAAAAGTGTAGAACTTTTCCTCTTGAGAATTTTCTAGGACCTTACAAACATGACCCCATTAACCCACTCAATACCCGGATGAGATAGGTAGTTGGAAGTTATTATTATTGCCACTTTCAAGATAGAAAACCTGAAGCCAAGAGAGATTAAGCAATTAGTCCAAGGTCAAATGGTGAGCTAAAGACAGACTGGAAATGAAACAATTATCTTGTGAAATTCGACTCAAATGCACAAACTGATTGGCTAGTTACCACCACGTGCTACTACTATCCGGGTAGGTGCTCTCCGTGCGAAAGGACTGGCTTTTCAGCGAGATTTCTGCAGCTGCATTGGACTGAATTTGCATGGAGTGTTTTAATACCAATGTTCAAACTGACATCAGATTTTTCCAAAATATTGTCTGAAGGAAAACACAGCTCTTTGCTCCAAATGTGGTATCCATTTTACCTAGCTCTGCTACATTTAATCATACCTATGAGCACAGTTTGGGAGGATAAAGGGTGAATTGTTCTACCACGAACTCCTGCTTCTGCTTTCTTTTCTTCAGAGACAATCTATAGCACATGAGAAGTTTTAGGGGCATTTTGTCATTTACTCTGATGTTGAGACTAAGGAAAGATGACCATAAACTATCTCTGAACTGTACAAAATCTGGAATCCAACTACTCACCTTTGAGCTTCCCATCACTTTTCAGTCAAATACCCTTTACTCTTTCGAGCTGTACGCGTTTGACACCCGGTGAACTGTTTGAACCAAAGTTGGGGAAAGAGAAGACTTCCTGGTGAGGAATCCATGCTTTGAGCTAACAATTGCAAGGGCACGTGCACAGAAACGCGGCGTACTGGACAAAATGCCACTGATTCCTCTCCTCCAACTTTGGAAAAGGCCCTGCCCCTCCAAACACCTGGAGCACATTTTTCTTTCTTTCTGACCACCTGAGTCTTTGGTGAAATTCAACTGCTCCGTTATCAATGTTGGCTGGTGTGGGGCAACATGAGATATAAAATGTTGGAAGGAAAATAAGGCCCATTTCGTGAACTTGGTAGAAGGGCATCTACCCTTTCAGAAATGCCACGTGCCATGCTCTGAGCTTGTTCCTTAAGAATTCACAGTCGTCACTTTTGGACTTCTTGAATCCTGGCTTCTTCAACTAGTTAAATCAGACTCATGGGCAAATTCTTCTGCCATGATTTGCCAATTTCTGCACGTCCAGGAGATTTGGAACAGATCATTCTAAGAAATTCCAATTATGTGCCCTAACACAGCTTAACCTGCTCAACCTTTCCTCAGCCCCCTTGGTCCTGTGCTGATGTGGACAGCTCCTTCCAGAAACAAAGTCAACTCAAGCCTACGCCAGGAATGTTATGTTGCTAATGCACAGACACTGCTGCAAGGGCGGAGATTAAGCTTATCCATTTTCTTCTTTCCAAAAATCAACACTTCAGGGGGAATCCAAAGGCAAGACAGTTCCTTCTCTGTAATGCACTTCCACCTCCTTTCTCATAAACTGAAAACATGATGCTCAGAAACCTAAGCATCTTCAATTAGAGTGTGGGGTCCACGCCCAACATCTAACAAAGGACTGTCTTGAGCATTTCCAACTGAAGTTATGGTGCCTTAATATTTCCTAGCTTGTTGCTGTCTTGGGATATTTCCGTGGAGCCCACTAAGCTGCCCTATTTGAAGGCTGGTGAATAGCATCTCATTACTTGCAAACAACCATGCTGTAAAATAAACTATGAAAGGCAACTGCCTTACCCAATGAACACTAAAGACTAAGGCCATGGATTTTGGCCACAGGCAAGGGCACCAATTCCCAACCAACCCCTGGCTGATTCTAATGTCTTATTTCTTCTTCCAGACCTGTGCGGCATTTGGGAGGAAAGGGGAAATGGGCCTGTCCAATGCAAAGTCTTCTGATGGCGCTTTGCCACGTGGGGATTAGTCCTTTTTCTGTTTTTCTCACCAGGCACACATTTCTTATCATACAAGTCAAGCAGGTCTTTCCTGCATTTTAAGAAGCCGGTGCTTTATTGTCCAAAACCCTTGCTCTTGAGTGCATGTGTTTTGTGGCAGTACAAGTGGTAATTACACAAGTCTTTCCTTCCCTGTCATTGGCAACAGTCACCAGGGAAATTTACAGCCCCCAATATCCAGATCTGGAAACTGGTTATTAAACGTGGTCGAGGAAAACCCTGACGTGGCAAATGGCCTCCGAGCAAGCAGCAGCTCGGCAGCAGTGCTTGTGAGAGTGGCTGGGAGTCAGCAAGGCACCGTCAGTTTTGTCACATTGAACATTTTTGCTATTTATGATAATGTTACCACTACTTATCATTATCATTCCCATTTGTTTAGAATACATTATGTGGCTGGCATTACATTAAGTGGCCACTTGATCCTTGTTTTTTGTTTTTGGGGTGTGTGTGTGTGTGTGTGTGTGTGTGTGTGTGTGTGTGTTTATAATCTCCTGGGAATGTTTTATAATTTTAGGACGAGGAAACAAACACAGAGAGGCCACATAACCAGCCCAGGGTCGTTGGTCTGGGATGTGGTGGAGTCAGGGTTTTAACACTTCCAGAGGCTTTGAACTCAGGTATGATCAAGAGTCAGGCAGGAACACACCGGGTGAAGCTGGTCAGGGGTAGCCTTTCAGAGAATAAGGAGGACAATGGAGAAATGGCAAGTGTATCTAACACTTCCCCAGGCTCCCAGACTCCACGCTTACCTCTGCTGTCCTGCCACAAAACATCCGGAGGCCTAGCTCTGGCCAGAAATATCTGAAACCTGAATTCATCCCTCTAGCCCTTGCTTTTCAGCCTAATTTGAAATTTGATTCATGCTTAATGGCATTAAAAAATCTCAGGATGCCCTACCTGGTTTGACTCAGTGGATAGAGCATCGGCCTGTAGATCAAAGGGTCCCGGGTTCGATTCCAGTCAAGGGCACGTACCTCGGTTGCAGGTTCCTCTGGCCCAAGCCCTGCTCAGGGTGCGTACAGGAGGCAACCAATCAATGTGTTTCTCTCACATCGATGTTTCTCTCTCTCTTTCCCTCTCTTCCACTCTCTCTAAAAATCAATGGAAAAATATACTCAGGTGAGGATTTAAAAAAAAATCTCAGGATAACCTTTTAAAATGAGATATAACATAGAGAGAAAAATAAACAAATCTTGAAAATATCACTTGATGAATTTTCCAGAACTGAACAAAGACATGTAACCAACTTCCCGGGACAAGCATCACAATAGTGCCAGCATCCCAGACACTCTTTGCCCCTTTCCCAGGCATTAACATCTAGAAGGTTAGCCACTGTCCTCACTTCTGACCCCACAGATGAACTTGGTCTGATTCTGGGCCTTGTATGCATAGATTATATAGTATGTCCTCTGTGTTCACCTGCTTTCACCTAACTTCATGGGAGATCCATCCATGTTGTGGCATGTAGCAACAGTCTTCTCAAATCTGTTGATACATTCACGTCAATACGTTATCCCCAAGTGCCTAAGGAGGAAGAGTTCCTTCTCTGAACACAGTTTCTAGAAAATGAAATAAGTCACTCTAGGACCTTGTTAGAGCTATGAAGGGACATTGATAGTTAAAAGATTTTTCTAAATATTTTCTCATATTTCTCCTCTCACAGCCCAGGTCAGGTAGTTAGGAGACATAATTCCCGTTTGGTTAGATTGAGAAACAGAGGGCGCCTGCAGGTGTGCAAGCGCATGTTGTTATACAATTGAGATTTCAGCTGAGGTGCCTTGATTGCCAATATAATGCTGAACGCACACTGTGGTGCTCCTCTCTGGGTCAAAAGGCCTTTCAAAGGAAAAATGAACCAGTCCCTAAGGTTGTTTGCTGTGTGCATTCAACGTTTCCCTCCTCAGAATTCATTTTCTTTCTTATTCTGGGATCCACCTTTCCCCTTCTTGATCCCAAGACTGAGGAGGGGTCCATCCCTAGCAGGGTAGAGCACATGATTCCGCCCCTTGGCAGAGAAACATAGGTTCTGGGGTCTCACATGCAACCTTCAGGGAGCTCAGGAATGCATTACCATGAAGGGTGCAAAACCAAGAAAAGAGCGAGTAGTCATTTCAATTTCTGGAACAAGCCACACCCAAAACCCACTACCTCTCAACTATTTATTGCATGAAACCATGCATGTATATATTTATTTTTGCACAAAATAGTGTTTTTCTTTTCTTCTATGGGGGGGGGGGCTTCCAAAATAAATAATCCTGAAAGATACATTTATTAAAATCCTCACATTTCTCCTCCCCAATTCAAGAAGCCATAGCGTCCTTATCCAGTGAGTGGCAGCTATGTAGACATGGAGGTTTTGTCTTGAATTTATGCAAAGTTGCTCTCCTGAGTTTTCCCTAAGTGAAGTCACTGTGTTGACACAGACAACGTCTGTTTTGCAACCATAGAAATGTTGGCTTTGCCTTGTACTTGGGAAAGGGTCTATACCACCCACATCCACAATTCCTGCCATAGATGCTCACATAACCTAGCCCGGGAAGGCAAGACTAAGGGAGGCAAAGGTATTGTCAAGGGGTAGGGGAAACTCGTCCAAACAACAGAGCTCAAACATTCTTTGTCCAAAGGCTTTTGGAATTTCTTGTTCTCTAGCCAGTGTATCACCTACACTCTCCACAGAGTGACAGATTTATTCATTCATCTCTGCATGTTAGAAACCCATCATGTGAGGGTGGTGGGGGGGGGAGAGTAACTGTAGTGGAGACTCCTGACAGCATGCCTCAGCCAGGTGATCCAGGCCAGGATTCACACTGAGAGTGCCTGCACCTGAGATGATGTGGTGAGAAGGGTGCTTTACTACTGTGGTCCTCCTCCTGGAAACCAAACCTCAGTCTAATCATGAGAAAAAGATCAGACAAATCCCAGAAGATGGGCAACCTATGATAAACCAGACCCATACTCCTCAAAAACATCAAGTTCTTCAAAACAAGGGTGGTGTGAGAAACTCACAGCCAAGAGGAGCCTACGGAGTTGTGGCAACTAGATGTGATATGGTCCCTGGGTGAGATCCTGGAACCAGAAGAGGACATTAGGTAAGACTCAGGGAATCTGAGTGAAGTGTGGGCTTTAGTTAATGACCATGCATCAATGGTGCTTTCATTGATGAGCCTTTACTAATGAAAGATCTAAATAACAGAGGGAATGGTACGTGTGGGCAGGGGGAGCTTATCTGAGAACTCTCTGCACTACCTGATGCACTTTTTTTTTTAAATCTAAGACTATTCTAAAAATAAAATCTACTAAAAAATGAAATTTAAAAGTCCATCACTGGATTTCTATTGCTACATGAGGCTTTCCTAAAATTCAGAGACCCCAATGGGTCCATATGCAATGATTTTAGGTAGTTCACATACAGTCTTAAACAACCCTGAACCATGTGGTTAAATGTTCCTTCAGTGATCATGTCTGAGTCCTGATTCAGTAAGAAAGGGATTCCCCGTTTAGCCCTGGAAACACTCCTCTAACCATTGCCAGCCTCCCTTTTAGCAAAGAGAAAGCTTCAGGCTCCGAACTTTGTCCTCGTTATTTTATTCTTATATTTGGTGGTGTCTGTATACTAAAAATGATCCTACTTTCTCATTTCTGATAGTGGTGTTTCTTTACATAAAGTAAACTTATTAAAATAAAAATGTAAGCCCGTTTTGTTTTTTAAAATTACTTACCTCCAATGA
The DNA here is from genome assembly GCA_026230045.1 of Corynorhinus townsendii. Taxonomy (NCBI): domain Eukaryota; kingdom Metazoa; phylum Chordata; class Mammalia; order Chiroptera; family Vespertilionidae; genus Corynorhinus; species Corynorhinus townsendii. The sequence goes on from JAPDVU010000006.1 coordinate 44,039,666, forward strand.
CATACTGTCTTCAGATACATAAAAACACAGGAAAGTGGTATTCTAATGACTGAAGATGGGACCCTGCAGCCAACAGCATTCCGCCCACACCCCTCAGCAGGGAATTCTAGCCCTCTCCCACCTGGGGACATCTGTCCAGTCTCTTGTCCCAGATGCTCCACCTTGCAAACCCAAGGATGCTAGGAGGTCCAAGGTGCTGATGCCCAGGGCTCAGAAGAAGTCAGAGGGACCCATGGATAGCAAGCTTAAATCCATGTACAGCTTTGTCTGGACTCTCTTTCACAGGTGGCTTCATTTCCTTTGGGATCCCTGGCCATTGTCCCATCATATGGGTCAGCTGTGGTATTGATGAAGCAACCAATTCCTTTAGATCCTGTGAGCTCTATAGGTGTGTTAGAGACCAAACCTACTCCAGGGAAGCCCTGCTGGGTGCGTGTGGCGAGCCTGCATGGCCATGGCATACTCAGCCCCAGGGTGCCTTATGTGCCGAGCCAGCTCAGCCAGGTTCAGTGACCCTGAGAGGGGGCAGTGAAAGATTAGAAAAGACAGACAAGAGAATGAAAGCTGGGTCTCAGTGGGACGCTGCCTCTCTGATGGAGGGACAGCACCATGGACTACAAGCCGTCTTTATTTTATAGCAGAGGCCACGAGGCAAAGTAAGGGCATGGTCAAGATGTTCACAACATTCTGGTGGGTTTCGATCCTACTCAATTACATGCACCTGATCAAGCTTTGTTTACTTGCAGCTATCACTCAGGCACATGGGTCCACGTGTTCAGACCATAGGTTCAAGCTTACAACTATAGCTGTTGGCTATAATGGTGCTGGGAGGGCTCTGCTCTCCAAGCTGGGTCTTGCATGTGGCCATGAGAGGACTGTACCCTTTCATTAGTCCAAGGCTTGAACCTGTCCAAACTCTGTAGCCGCTCTCCACAGGTGGGTACCAGTGGGATCTGAACCCCAGCCCCATCCGTCCCCTCCCATCTGAACTGGGGCCCGATGCATCCTGAAGCAGAGAAGCTTGCTGAGCTCTAGGTCCAAAACCTGGCTTCACCACGGACCATCGAGGGCAGTGCTCAGCAAACTGCCGCTCTGTTGACTAATGAGTTTGCCGACCACTGACCTAGACTCTCGATTCCAATAATTACAGGCTGTTGTTGTTCCTTGTGATTAAGCCCCTATCCCAGTGGTCGGCAAACTCATTAGTCAACAGAGCAGCAAACCGCGGCTTATGAGCTGCATTTGGCTCTCGAGCCGCAGTTTGCCGACCACTGATCTAGGGGAACTTGGTGAGACATGTAAGCTCCCTGGACCCCCTCTTCCTTGTCTGTGAGAATAATAATAGTTCCTACCTCCTGGGGTTACTTTGAGGGTAAATGAGTTCACGTAAGCACAGCACTTACCACAACGCTGGTACCAAGGAAGTCCTCTATAAACACCCACTGTTGCTGGTCATCTCTGTGGTCCCCACTCTCCTCACTGTCAAATGTGGGGCCTGGCAGTGCCCACCTCCTGGGACTGTTGTCAGGAATAAACGAGCCGATGAACATTAGTCCTCAATGCTGTGGTCTGGCTCCTAGCAAATGCTCACGTTCAGTCATGTTTGTCCATATTTACTTATTAGAGTAGGATTATTCATATGGATTAGTAATTCCAAGAATTAGAATATCTCTCCAGTCATTTGCAACAGCAGTTCATAGATACTAGGAGTAGTCAAGGTTGATTTGCAAGGTCAGAACCTCGGGTGCACCCAACTCAAATCTGTATGTCAGGACTAGCTATTGCTTCTGCTTGCCCAGCGTTCATGTCCTCTCTTCCAGAAGACAGCCCATTTCCCGCTTTGGAAACTGCCCCTCCCACATCCATTAGGCCTGTCAATCACTAGGCCTCACACTCCCAGCTCCCTTGAATAAGGTGATTGGATGCATGATCCGAAAGGAGTGAAAGGCTTGGGCTGATGGGTAGTAGAGCCCAGCAGTGTGGGCCGGAACCTTTCTTACCAGGAGGACTGGTTGTGGACAGGGTGGCAGAGGCCCCATCTGGCCAGCTGGGTGTACAGAGTCAGGCCTGAAAGCAAGCGGTTGCTTTAGGAAGTTCTATGAGGTAAGAAATTCTTGTCCAACCAAAGTTCTTTTTCTACAAAGAGGCAATATAATGAAATGGGCAAACGGCTTTGTAGGTCGCCCCAAAATATGCCTGAGAGGATCTCACACCCGGTGGCTTTGAGTCTGTAAAGCATAGAAACCAAAGGATATTTTCCCTGTGTTGTCAAGGGCCAACTGGAGAGAATTCTGTGTAGAATCCTCTCCTCTACAGGGCGCCCCCAGGGACACAGATTCCTATTTCAGGAGCTCTGGGGACAGTCTTGGATGGCAATGAATTTACCGTGTATGTGTGGATCAGTCACTTCTGACGAGACCTCAGTTGTCCCACCTGTGAAATGAGGCTCTCTAACATACATTCTAGCTCCAATAATCGATTACTCTTTGATTTCAATAAAGGTAAGAATTGGTAACTCATTTCCTGCCACATAATTCAAACCTTTAAAGAAACCACCACAACTGGAGCATTTATTAGAGATGGAATGAACTCACTTCAGAAAGAAACAAAGTTTATTTGATGAATATAAATAAGGCGATCAGCACAAAGTACTTCTCATACACATGGTAACAAATTTATGAACTGTACAGACCTTGTACATTGTACTTCTACTAGACACGAGGTTACAATGACTGGCTAATACATGCCCACTGGTAGTTTCTGAGGGTTCCTTAGTTTTATTTATTTATTTCATATCAAAGTCCATAATCACATGGTCAATATCACAACCCACATGCCACTCACTTGAAGAAATATTACACGAAGCACTATCGAACAAGGGTCTCTGGGAAGTAGATACACTGACCCCTGGCAGCATTCAAACGCCACTCGACACAAAAACTTCTCAGATAGAACTTATGTCAACACATTGGAGGTCTCGTCATAAACACTGTTTAAAAGTAAATCGAAACCCGCTTTCAAATGAAAGTTGACACGCTGTTCACGTGCATACTGGATACACAAAAATCATTAAATACAAAAATTGAGACTGTACATGGAAATCAAATCAGGCATAAAGGACAAGTCTGCTTTTGCACAAAGCAAGAAGACCAACTTCTCCCAAATGGTAGCCTCAGCTCCTCTTTTTTCCAACTTCATTAGGATTAGGGGGGACCTGCTAAAGTTCGTGCAAAGGAAAGAGCTTCCCAACATCACAGTGTTTGTTGTAAACCCAGAGACTATTTTTAATATGTGAAAAGGGAAATTTTTTGTAACCCCCAAACATCAGGAATATTACAAGAAATGGGAAAAGATGCTATGTTAGAAAAATTAAAATTTTCAGGGACTAAATGACATGCCCCCATAAATGTAGGATCAATAATATTGTTAATTAACAAAAGTGGGGCAAAAAATGATCCCCCAAACAATAGCTGTGACAAAATTGGCACATACTTAGAAAGAGCTAACTCTACACGTTTGGTTGCTTTTTCTGTTTCAAGGACCCCATTTTCTGTCGTGAGTTTCCTGCTTCCTACTTCAAGTTTTCAGTTGCGGAGTTCAGGTCGGGACTTGGCTGTAAGAGATAGCAAGGACCTCCTGGGTGAGGATATCCCCGCTGCTCATGGGGGCATGTTTGTGGCCTGGGCTCTCAGTGCAACATTGTGTGAACACGTGCTAAATACACTTGCAAAGAACTCTGCTTACTTTTCCAATCAAGACCTACATCCCTTTGATAAAGGACAGACTTTTTAAACATGAATGTATTTGGTTGGTTTATGCAACACGGAAGCTTTACAGAGCTCACTATACTTACAAGGACGAAGCCAGAAGCAAGAAACCTGCTTGAATCTATGACTCCTAATGCACCAAAAATGAACAGTGCAACCCAGTTTCATCTTTCCCGACAAAAGGAGTAGTCTGTCTTTTAAACATCTCTATGGCTCACGGGAGAGGTCCAGTTAGTTGCACCAACATTTGAAAAAGTAATAATAACTAAATTCAATGCAAGATTCAGAAACATCGGTTTAGAATCCTTTTCACAGCAGCAAAGAAAGACAACTATATTTATTAAGGCCACTCATGCTTAAATTCACTGTCCTTTAAAAATGCAGATTTTAATCTTCCACTTGCATACACGTGGAAGGGTTTCTTCCATTGACAAAAAAAAAAAAAGGATCAATACAAGAGCTGCACATGTTTGCCAGACTTGGTCATGAGCTTTATGAAGTTACAACACTTTTTTTTTTTTATCTTTAGAGGAAACAGTAGGAGTTTAATTCTCCTTAGTACCATGTCACTGTATGTAAAAGACCTCAAAATTTGGTCTCTTTCCCTGGCATGTGCTTTAAATAATGACTGTACCCACAAACATGATGTGTAGAGTTATATACAGATACACAGCTTTTGTGATTATTTCTCATTCATCAATGTTTTCATGTTTGATGCTGAAAATGCTTTGGAATCCATGTTGGAGACTTTTTTAAAAAAATTGAGAAATGACCCTTCATTTACAGAAGATCTAAGCTTACACTGTTTGCACAGCATTTGGATCTTGAAATGTGAATGACTCCCAGCTTCTTCATGGAGACCTGTGCGTATGGAAATGGTAAGAGTCTGAGGCTCAGCCACACCCCGGTCACGGGATACGGGATACGTGGACCACGGCATAGAAATGTGCAGGTGCCTCAGGCTTTTGCCACTCTCCAGTACAGTGACAGGGCAGATAAAATCATGAATGACCAATTTAGATGTGCCATGCATTGTCAGAGACACACATCACATTCTCATAAGGCGATTTCTTGGCAAGTATTAGTGGTTTAAAAAATTGATTTCATTTCCAACCTGGCCCAGAGGTAACTACTGGTTACACCATCAAAATGTGGTTCTTCGAACAGCGAATTAAAGAAATAGAGGAGGGTAAAGGCTCGCCATTTTTTGGTGTTTTGGTTTCTTTGTCAAACACTTCATGCACCTTGATATACAAACACTGCCAACACCACTCACAGAACTCATCCTTTTTGATAATCTAATGCATTCCGAACGACCTCTCAGACTGAACAGGCAGAAAAGCTAGAGATGAAGCTTGTTGTCCAACAAGCTGCATCCACAGTTAGTAAAATCCCACAGAGTTGAAATTTATCCAATGATATTGACGTAACAAATAAAAAGTTATCAAATAATGATATTCAGAAGAGATGATCACATATTTAATGCCCAAATCCTGACCAAAAAATAAAATAAAAAATGGAGGATCTACCCTTTTCCTCCTCTGCCACATTCTTCCTTTACAACTTATGAAACGACATGGGATGATGACGGGAAGATCAGGTGGAACGGAACTGTGCTCAGCAATGGAAGGGAAACTCCTTTTCAGTCCTGATGAGCATTCCACGTGGTGATGGACGGGGGCATGAGCCGCTCGGCAATGGATTATCAGAATATTGCTGCAGAGCTGCGATTTCCCTTTAGTCAGCCCTTCTGATAGCTGCAACAAGAAAGCACATCACTTAGCATCCCGGGGATTGGCGGTGATATTGGAGACCATCCTGCTGGGGCTCCCCACCTCCACCCCTGCACCGTCCCTCCTCCACTCTCTAGGGTTGGGGTTGGTTGCGATTGGTGAGGAGAGGGGTTAGCAATGAGGAGGAAGCATATAGGAAGGATAAAGTGAACAGAAAGTTAAATTATGTCCTGCAAACACATCTGAGAAAGAGCCCCTTTCAAAACATGTCACATGTAGGTCTCAGATATCTCCTGATATGCAAAAAGAAACGAAAAGGAAACGTTTCAGCGATTATTTCGATGTGATCAAATTATGTGCCAATTTTTCTCTCTCTACACTTGTCTACAATGAGTATGGGGTTTTTTGTTTTGTTATTTTTTTTAACAGGACTTTATAGAGATTAGAGAGTTAAAGATGGTTAAGACCCCAGAAAACTTAACATTCACTTACAAACCATGTGCAACCACTTAACACTGGATTCGGAGATTCCGCATCCAGGGATAGAGCCAGAACCGATACACCAATGTGCATAGCAGCATTATTAACTAAAGGTGGAAACAACTTGCAAGTGTCCGTCAACAGATGAATGGCTAAACAGAAAGTGGTAATGTGGAATACTGTTCGGCCCTAAGAGGAAAAGAAGTTCTGACACATGCTACAGCATGGATGAACCTTGAAGACATGCTAAGTGAAATAAGCTGACACCAAAGGACAGATACTGTATGATTCTACTTACATGAAATATCCGGAAGAGACAAAGTCACAGACGCAGAAAATAGAGGAGAGGGTCCCTGGGGCTCCAGGGGAGGAACAGGAGGGGTTGTTCTGAGTGGGAACAGGTTCTCTGTTTGGGGTAATAAGGAAGTGCTGGAGAGTAGCGTTGGTTGTACAACTCGGCATGTGTACTTAATGCTACGGAATTGCTCACTTTCAATTGGTGAAAATGGTAAATTTTATGTATATTTTACCACAATAAAAACATATTTTAAAAAGGAATATTGAGCCCAGGTGGCGTGGCTCAATGGTTGAGCGTCGACCTATGAACCAGGAGGTCACGGTTTGATTCCCATTCAGGGCACATGCCCAGGTTGTGGGATCGATCCCCAGTGTGGGTTGTGCAGGAGGCAGCCAATCAATGATTTTTTCTCTCCCTTTCCCTTACTTTCTGAAATCAATAAAAAATATATGTTTTTTTTTAAAAAAAGAATATTGACATCTCCTTAAATAGAGCAGAATGTGGCACAGTTGGCTTTCATTCCCCACATCTCAAGGCCTGTGTGTAAGCTTAAACCCAGCCCTAAATGCCACCTGCCACCATGCGTTGGCACTGCTCATGCCCTGGGGGCAGGTATCCAGAGAACCTTAACTTTTCTCACTGTCCCCGGAGAGGCCCTGAGTGTGGGATACACTGCAGCCGGGGAAGAAGTAGCACAGGGGGGAGAGGAGAGGACCATCCCGCATCGACCCTTCAGATGATGGCTTTCTTCCCCGCTGATGCTCAGCTTTGTGTGCCTGCCTCATTATCATTCACATATGGCCTTTGAATACTTCGGGAGTTTCCGGGCATATGGCAATAGTGCAGCTATCTGGGGAATATGGTGGGGCGGGGAAAGATCAAACAGGCACACACACTCACACACGTGTGAGCCATTCTTTATATGCGGCCTGAGCTGTCTGATTTGGTGGTCAATGCGCAGTGCTTCTCAGGCCACACTGACTAATGAGCGCGCCAAAGATGCCCGTGTCCGCCCAGGTAGGCTGCTATCCCAAGCCACCATTAAACAGTGCTAATGAAGTATGTGGCTTGGATGACCTCTGCTCATTCAGACTCTGAGGAGTTTGGTGTAACTCTTCTGGTTAAGAAACTTGAATCAGAGCAAAAAAAAAAAAAAAAAAAAAAAATGACTTTTGCAGAGCCAGAAAGCTAGGGAGTTCCTGGAGCAGATCATATTACTCATTCTGGCACATAAAGTCTCTGCAAACTTCGTATGAAAATTGTAAGTCAGAGCACGCTTTCGGCTCCATGAGCTGTGCATAGCTCTAATTCTTTTGTGCATTAAGCATTTCTTAATCATCCCTTTAAAAGGCTGACCAATGTATTAAAAGGGCAGGTGATTAAAAGGTAGAGAGAAACCCGAAGTAGTACAAAAATGCACCGGTCATATTTAACCGACGGGGAAACAAGTGAAAAATAATTACAGTGAATGTCCGATGTCCTTGATGTTTTTCCAAGATAAAGTAGCAAAGAACAATCATTTATTCAGTTGAGAGAAGATGTCCAGCTGCGTAACAGGTCACAAGGCAAAACACAGTGCCTTGCAACCGCGGTGCAGTGTTTGGGGGTGCGGCTCGGGCTGCAGAAAAGAGGAGTCTCCAACAGTGTTGCGCCTCCTTCAGTCAGACAACCCGTTTGCCAGGAGGCCTAAATGGATTTGAGAGAAAAAGCTCCAGTGACATCGCCAGCAGCTGGGCACGCAGATGATCCCTGGTTGAGGGACAAACACGCATATGCTTTTAAAAAGATGTTAAAAGGAGATTAACTGGGCAGCCACCCACCGAGAGGCAATCTCTGGCCAGACCTCCCTCACCTGGAGGGCCACACAGGCCTAACCTGTCCCCACGCATCCTCTTTTGCAGCGCCCAACTCTGCATCCTCCTCGGTGCAGCCTTTGTTGCTCTTTCCATAATGGCACCGACTTCATCTTCCTTCCAGGTTTACAGCCCTCATTTCCAATCCCATTGCCTCAGGGTGGAGGATGGAGGATGGAGGATGGAGGGTGGACTTGGACCATGCAGGCCAGGGCCACCTGGCCCCTCTCTCTCCAGCACCACCTCCATGTCCCACCTCTGCTGAACCCGCATCTGCAGGTCTAACGCTTCCCTTTCTCCCACCTCACAATCTTTCCTTCCTATCTGACATGCATTGACGCCAACCCTTGACCCGACCCATCCCTACTTTTGTATCCATCTCAGCTTAGATGTTGCGTCTTTCCTAGAGGCCTTTCCTGACCCTCGTGAGTGTAGGATGCAGCACAGGAAGCCTCGCACATGCTGCACTGTCCCCTTCTGGTGACTTGTCTAGACTTTTATTGACCAACATGACGGCCACTGGCCACATGCACAACTCTGCCCTTGGAATACGGCCAGTCCAAATTGAGGTGTGCTGTAAGTATGAAATCACACAGGGTTTGGAAGATTTAATATGAAATTAGTTTTAAATACTGATTTTGGATGAATATAAATCAACATTAAATGTTAGCTTTAGTATGAATATCACTTTTGTGTCAATTTCATGTTAAAATGGCATTTTGGATGTACTGGATCAGAGTAAATATATTATAATTAATTGTACCCCTTATTACTCTTGTTAATGTGGCTGTCGTTTTGTGGCTCAGACATGGCTTGCATTATATTTCTATTGACAGCACTGGTCTGGGCTCGACAAGGGCCAGGGCAGGCCAGCCTCACTCAGTTAGGGTCCCCTGTGCCTTGCACAGTTCATGGACTGGAACAAGCTGATTCCCTCTTCCTTCCCCACGTATCAGAGAGCACCTAGAGTAGGCAGAATCCTAACATCACCCCCTGGCCAAAGACTTCCTTCTCTTTCCCTGGCATCCGGACTATGAACATTCCATACCAGGATCATGCCACCTGACAAATGTTAAGGCTACTAATCACTTGACTAAATTAATCAAAATAGAGGTGATCTGAGTGTGCCTCCATTAATCACAGGAGCCCTGTAGTAGCAGAGACATTCCTCGCATTGGTAGCAGAAGGCAAAGTCAGATCCTTTCCTGGAGGGACATGCTGTGCTGAGATGGAGGGAGCCTATAGGCAAGGACTGGAGCGTGTACTGCAGGAGCTGAGGGCAGCCCCTGCCCACAGCCAGTGAGGAAACAGGACCTCAGTCCCACCGCCACAAGGAACTGAGTTCTGCCAACAACCTGAATGGGTGTGGAGGCGGGCACTTCCCTGCAGCCTCCAGGTTCAAATCCACCTGGCTAACACCTTGACTTTCACTTTATGAGACTACAGAGACAGGTGAGGGGAGCCTGGCTAGTCTTCTGACCTACAGAACTGTCAGAGAACCCATGGGCATTCTAAGCCACTAAATTTGTGGTGATATTGTTATGCAGCGGCAAAAAGCTAACTTAGCTCTTCACTGCATTGGACAATGAGCGTGGTGCCAGGGAGGTAAAAAAGACAAAATCTCTGCCCCCATGGAGCCTGTATTTTGGGGAGGAAGATAGACAACAAATAGATGCACAGATAAATAAAAGCACGAGGATTTTAAAAACTTGTGACTTGAAGGAAATGAATAGAGAGCTGTGATAGGGATGCTTAGAATTTACTCAGTGACTACATGACAATCATGAGGTAGATATCTATTTCATTATATGGAGAGATAGCCACCATTTTTTCAGTGAAAAGAGATTACAATTCTACTTGTATAATTCAATCTTGCATCAACACACACATAAACACTTGCAAGTATAGGTAGAAGGGTATTGTTAATAATGATCTTTGGGTGGTATTTTTAAATTTTCTTCTTTAAATTGTTATTGTTGTTGTTGCACTATTTGGATATTTTAAACCAAAGAATGTGTAACTGATGTCACAGGAAAATAGATGGCTATTTCCATTGTGAAAAAGCTTGACTTGGTTCTTCTGAAGGGAGCCCTGTAGTTGGTATTCTGGGTGGGGGTGAGTATGGGGGTGGGGTGCATGTGGGTGTAGGGTTGCATGTGGGTGTGGGGGTGCATGTGGGTGTGGGGGTGCATGTGGGGGCAGGGGTGAACTGAGCCCAGCAGTGAGATTCTGCCCCGGGACCAGCACCCCCAGGAGAGCAGGCTATAAATGTGTGGTGTCTCACAAATATGCCTTCAGACTGTTTTTCTTTGGAATAAAGACACCTGCCCGATTATGGCTTTCTTCTCCCAGCCATTCAGTAGTGATTTGCAGAAACAGGCTGGGAGAAAGGGATCTTTGGTAAACACGGAGGGGTTAAAGGGGAAACTGTTTAATAACAGTAGTAAAACGCGGGCTATTTTTGACATCTGGGTTAATGTCCATTACGCTCCATGTGCTTTCCAAATGTGTGCACTGTGCCCCAGGTACAAAAACAGACACCCATTCACCATGGCCTGGACGCCCCAACCCTGCACACGGTGCCCACATAAAAGCGAGCCCCGGATAGGCTAATGAGCAGGGGTCTGAAGAGGCACGCTCGCGCACTGGGGCAGCGGCCATTGTGTAGAGCAGCTCCACTAAGTGACTCCGCGCACAGGAAAACCCAATAGAGTCGTTTCTGCTTTTAAAAAAAACAACAAAAAAACATATATATATATATATATATATATATATATATATATATATATATATATGATCTACATCTGTGTTATTACTTAACATCTTTTAAAACGGGCCGGAATGGGTTTCCCATTTTCCTCATGAAGATTTATTTATTATTGTTGTGATCAAAGTGGCAACAAATTATGTTAAATCATTTAATTTTCTTGATAGGAGCAACCACCTTGAAGCCATAATTCAAAAATATGAGTGGAGAGCAGCATTTTACCTTGCGAGTGGCCTCCTACAGCTCCACAGGGCAATAAAATGTAACACTTCAGAGCCCAGTGCTTGGGGGCGGGGCGGCCCAGCAAGCCTGGGCTCTGAATTGCAAACTGCTGTTTGGGATGAGAGCTTGAGGCTGGGCAACTGAGGGACTCCAGACTTCATCTTTGGTTTCTGTCTGCTGGCGCAACTACTCACAGCATTTTATTTATTAATTTATAGATTTTAAAATTTTTATTTATTGATGAGAGAGAGAGAGAGAGGAAGAGAGGGAGAGAGGGAGAGAGAGAGAAACATGGATTTGTTTTTTGGCTTATTTATGCAATCCTTAGTTGACTCTTACATGTGCCCTGACAGGGGATGGAACCCACAACCTTGGAGTATTTGGATGACACTGTAACCAACTGAGCTACCAGACCAGGGCCACCACAGTATTTTAAATGAAGGAAATCAGATGGGCACACACTGCCGAATGTCCTTGGGATTTATTTTTGACATCACTGTGATCAGAATTACTCGTGGCTAATGTTTAGTGCATGCTCTCTGCCACGACGCTCTGTGCTTTTGCGTGAATTATTTCAAACCAGCTGGATGACACCATGACACCAACCTTGTTGCTAGTCTGGAGCAGATACGGCAACTGAACCCACATCTCTTCCATCCAGGACCCGTTCTCTCTACCACGAGGATTCTCAAAACCTTGGTCTTCCGTGTTGTTTTCACAAAAGTACATTTTTAAAAGGCCTTGGACTTTTGTAAGATCTCCATAACACCTGCCACATTTAATTAATATTTTTAAAATATCTTTCCTAAAAACTGAAATTTCCTTTCTAAGAAAGATTTACTTAATACCATAATGGTGCCAGTATTTGCCGACTAGACATTCTAATAATTGCACAGCTACTGAAATGAAAGTGCTTGCTCACCTAACACCTAAAACTATCCCATGTGGTCATGCAGCGCCCTGCCTGCCCTGGGCCCTGCCTTGGAGACTGTGCCCCTGCCCAGCGGTGACCTTCTCCAGAGGGCTGCATCTGGCATGTGTCAGCTGGGCTTGCCCATAACTTGGATCACCAGCCACCCCAGCAGCACCTCAGGAGACAGTTTCGGCTTGGCGACTATGGACCAGGCTCTTTTCTTCTCAAGGGCAGAGACAGCAGAAGTGAAAATCAGAAGTCTGCCACCCGACATCAGCATTAGGTATTCCATGTAACTTTGAAAACATTGGTTGAGAGGAAATGTGCTTTTAGTTGTAATTTTTTCTTAAAATAACACCTTCTTTAGCTTGAGAGATTGCCCACAAGCCAAAGGTGTTTGTCATTCTACTCAGATTTCTCAATCTTGGTCCTGTGGACCCTTGGGGCTGGGCAGTTCTTTGTTGTGGATGCTGGCCTGTGCATTATAGGATGTGTAGCAGCATCCCTGGCCTCTGTTCATTAGAAGCCAGTAGCATCACCCCTTGCCCAATCATGACAATAAAAACTGTCTCCAAATATTGCCAAATATCCCCTGTGGGACAAAATCACACCCAGTTGAGAACCATTGTTCTAATCTATTTTTTTTTTGTATTTAATTGGTTGATTGCACTGTTTTAAATATAATTATATTTTAATAAGATGTATTTGCATACATGCTTCTACCAACCTGTATAAGACACAAATAATTTGCAGACAGAAAGCTCAATTTCTAAGCTGCCATCATATTATTTCAGACACGGCTGCAGAGATTTAAATGTCCTGTGGAAATAGTTACAACTTAAGCAATAAAAACAATAAAAATGTACAACGTATCTGACATAAAATAGAAATGCCACAATCCTGAGATAGCAAGACACCTAAGACACTGGCTGAGCTAAGTGAAAAGGTAAAATCTAGTTTAAATTTATAGCATTCCTTCAGTGTCCCTCCAGGAGTTTGGCATTTTGCCAGGGTTCCTTGTTAAAAATTTGTTAAACGTGTTTGGCATTAATGCAAACACAAAGTGGTCATTTGTTACAAATTCTATTGGAATGCATTCATTTAAGGCAATGAAGTAGTTACTAGAAAAGAAAAAAAATGTTCATTAAGTACATTTTAAAAATACAATGATGTATGCAGTGTGTAACTGTGGCGCCCTCGTGGCTATATAAATCGCTGACAGAATAACCACACATTGTGTTTAGTTTGAAATTGGAATCTTTTAAACATAACTGATAGAACAAAAACTGGTTTTGTTTGTTGTCAAAACCGATGTTAGTCTTTCTTTTCTGAACTAGTTAAAATAACCAAAAGTTTGGCATACAATTTCTAACATCTCAAATCAGTGAAACGTATAGGTTAAAATAATGCTTTGGGAATCTTTGGGGGGTGCAGCGAATGACATGGGAGACAGGGCTGATTCAACAAACAGAACACCCGCGCCCCAGAGAGGGGAAAATGTCCAAGTCATCTGGGAGAACCCCCAGGAGAACCCCATTCGGGCAGGCCCACATCTCAGCGCTCTCATCTCTTGTCTCAGGTTATTAGGTTACCTGCAGAGGGAAAACCATCTGCTTTCATCACGGAGACAATGGAATCCTATGAGCAAATATCCTAAACCTGGTGTATAGAACGTCCACCTTCCTGGCCCACCCTGAGTCCACACAAAGGAATTATTGCTAAGTCATGGTGACTCCTCAGCTCCTGACTCAAGGATTCTGAGCTCAGCTTTGGGAGAAAAGGAGCTATTTGACATCACCACAGGGCCCCTAACTGCTTGCTAAAAGCTGATCCTCAAGGTGAATAGGAAACTCACACTTCACAAGACTATTCAGAAATTACTCACAGCTTTCTCCTTACCCCTCCCGCCCCATTCAGACATACTTCTTGCCCTGAGAATGTCCAGATAATAGAATCCCAGTGGTTTGGGAGCCCCCAGCCCAAATCCCCACAGCCCCTGAGCCTCTCTTAGGCTGGCCTCTTCTGCCATCTGAGGTGTGTATTACCAGGCTGCCCTGGAAGAGCTTCTGGGTCCCAAGCTCTTGAAAACATTCTCTAGTTCAAGGGTAGAAACCTTCTCTGGTCAAACTTAGATAACACCTCACACACTGCACGTGGCCTGGAGGAGTTTGCCCTTTCCCTTCACATATGCCACACAGAACCAAGAAGCAAGGAGTCAAAGACCAGGGAGAAAATACTTAGCTCCGGAAGCAACGGGATACAAAAGGTCAGAAACACACCTGCACATTGCAGAGTATGCCCTGGTATTCCACCAGAAGAGGGGTGGGCTCTCTTTTAGAAAAGGAATACAGAAATAGTTGGCTGTTCCAAACATGACGAAAGTATACGGCCCAGGGAACCCATCATTAGGGCTTTGCCCTTGTCTTGGGAAAGGTCTGTGTACTTGAGGCGTTCGAGGTGTAAGCCCCATTAGCTTCATGACAAACCTGTCTGCCTGAAATTAAAGCTGATTTTCAAGACAGCATTTTCACATTCAAATGAGAATAACGTGAAACCCAGTTCCCTTAACTGGAAACCATTCAATGCTAGGATGAGTGCACCAGACAAGGGTGTCTCTGAGGCCTGGGTGCTAAGAAAGCTTCCTGGGCAAGAACGAGATGCCCCTCCTGGGAAAAGGAGCCGGCGAGGCATTTTGGAGAATGCGAGACACGAAGGCACAATCTGACATCTCAAGTTTGCCTACCAGAAGTGACTGGGAGGACAAGTGTTTACAACAGGATCTTCCTAGAGCCAATAATGGCAATTAGTCCCCAGGATTCGAAGGCGCCCTTCCCGCCTCACCTCGCTCGGTGGAATGCCATTTACTCTTGGGCCAGGGACTAATTAGGGGTCTCTTTTGAAGATCAAGGTTTTGTGATCCCTGCTTCTTAATAACATGGTTTGCCTGTCGGCCACCTGGGTCCAGGCGAGACCTCCCTTTCCCCCCTCCCCAAACAACAGGCACTGCCTTAGGCCAGGAGCAAGTGTGGGCAGGAAAGCACACATCCAGGCGGTGAGCAATTTAACCTCTTCCCCACCAAGGTCCTGCAGCCCGGGGTTGGCTGGGCTGCCTAGAAATGGAGGCAGTTGGCCTGGTTTCTCAGGCAGGGCTGGCGGGCTGCGAGGCATGCAGAGAAACCGCGGGCAAGGTGCAAACGCCAGGCAGCTGCTTTCTTGTACGGAAGAGAGGCAGGAAGACCACTTTTCCAGACGAGTGGTAAGTCAAGGGGCCCTTTCCTTTTGCTTCTTCACCTTGGGCCGTTTCCAGAACGAATGTTAAATGTGACTAGCTGAGGAAGGCTACAGGCAGAGGGGGAGGACACTCAAATGCACCTTCTGAGCCCTGGTCTACCTGTCACCAGACCAAGAGGCTGAGGCGCCGGCCTCTGTGGACCTCTCGTCAGGGCCATGGCCTTGCTGTAAGGAGGCTGGGCTGGCTGCTATGCTCTTTAAGACATGGCGGGGCGGGGGAAGGGGACAGGCCAAAACAGCAGGAAAAGTAAGCTGCAAAGAATTAAAGTTGTAACAACTTGGGCAAAGTACAAACAGCCAGCGAGGTCGGTCCTTTGGCTGTTGACACACTCTGGCCTGGGTCGGTTGTGGTCACTAAACCCATTAGCGCTCCGATGTGGCAACAGCGAATGCAGCAAGTTCAATGTGTTTTTGTTTAATTTCTAAATGCTGGGTGCACGCCGGCAATGATGGCCGGGGAAGGCAGGCAACCTCACTGCTATAAACACAGTCATCATTGTCAGCAATCTGAAAATCATTTTTTAAACTATTTATTTCTGGCAGATAGGGGCTGCACGGAGTTTTGCATTTGATTAACTGTGCTTTAATTTTAACATACTTCAAACTTTTTTGTGTGTTTTCTAAGCAACCACCAAATCGGTTTCCTGCAACAAAAGGAACTGGCCTTCTTGGGGGAGGAGGAGACTCCCTGGGTAGGTGGAAAGGGAAAAGGAAAATGTACAAACACAAGCCAGCAACCAGCTGAGGGAAGTCAGGCTCTTCAGAGAATTCAGGGCCTCTGAGTCCTATGAGCCCCAATTCACACACATCTGAAAACAAAGGAGTGGAAAAAGCTACCCCATTTTGCTCTGTAGAACTGGATGTGAAATGGGTTCTTAAAGGGACACAAAGGCAAATTCAGTTTAGTTTTATATTGTCTTCGAACTATGTTTTTTAAAAGTATGAGAATCAATCTTTCTTTCCTTCTTCCCTCTCTTCTCTCCCTCCCACGATGTTTAAAGCATCTACCAGGAACCATGCTAAGTCCTCGGGACTCTGTTTGAATGAGACAGGCACTAGCTCTGACTTTATGAAATACACATCTAGTGAGCATGGAGGACAGGGTGGGGAACCTTTTTTCTGCCGAGGGCCATTTGGATATTGATAACATCACTCCCAGGCCACACAAAATTATCAACTTAACAATTAGCCTGCTATATTTGGTCAAACATTTAATTAACTCATCCCTAATGTCTTTGCAGGGCCAGTCCAAATGGTTTTGTGGGCCTTATACGTCCATAGGCTGGGCATTCTCCACCCTGATGTAGGACATTACATTCAACAAATAATTAATCTGCATGTGTGATTAATTCCTTAGAATTGTGCTAAATACCAAGGAGAAGAATGACCTGTCAACATTCACTGAGCACGGCCTTTTTTGTTTTATGACATCCAGTCCTTATACTCTGAAGAGGTCGCTATTATGAACCTATTATGTCACTCTAGAAACAGGCACAGAGAGTTCAAGATAGACACTCAAAGTCACACAGCTAGTATGTGGTGGGACCAGGGTAGGATCCCAATGCACTGAGATGTCAAATTTCCAGCTTATGGGAACACATTAGGGCCCTGGTTTGACAGGAGGGTTGGAAAGAATTTCCAAGGCAGTAACATCTCTGATGGTGTACAATGCCTACTGGGGGAGAATCTCCCCTCCTCCTCCTCCTTCTTTTTCCCCCTCTCTCTTCTCTCCCCTCTCCCCTTTCTCCTCCTCCTCCTCCTCCTTCCTTTTTCCTCTCCCCTTCCCCTCCTCCTCTTTCTCCTCATTCTTCCCCTCCTCCTCCCTCCTGCTCCTCTTTTGCACGGTGCTAATTGAAAAGTAAGTCTGAGGATTTCTCCTCATTCTTAGAGTTTTGTCCAGACTCTCTCCTTTCAAATGGATTTTTAGCCTGTGCTTTGTGTCTTTCACCATGAGCTCACCTATAGCCTCCTTCAAAAGCCTCCACTTTAGAGCATCAAGGCACATGCATCCTCCTTCCCCTCCAAGAGTCTGCATTGTGGCCTTCCAGCTTCACGGTATTTGGGATGATTAATCACTTTTAAATATGAAAAAAATTAACATGTCTGAAGCATTCTTCTCCACTGTCAAATGTTTCGCTTTAACTTAGATCCAGAAGGTCTCCTTTTCCCAGTGATTCCAAGGCAATACATTTTCTGTTGAAAATTCAACGGCAGAAATCCCATCCAGAAGCCCCAAGCAATATATCTTAACATCTTAATTTCATTTAGGAGGAATGCAGTGATTGATCATGCATCATTCTGAGATTGAGTGAACTATCTGGAGGATTCCAATCTATTGCTTCTATCCAACTGATGGGATATTCACATGTCTTTTGGCTGCAGAAGGCCTTAGGGGTCCAAATTGTCTTTGAAGGAGTGGGATGCTAAAGAGATTACTGAGGGAGGGTCTGCCTTTACCAGCAAAGTGTAACTCCAAGGCTTGACTTGCTCAAAATCAGAGCCTCCCCCAGTGATGACCAGGAGCTCTGCTGCTGAGTTACTACCACTCCTCCATCTCTGCACATGGAATCTTATGTTCCTGCCCTCACCTTTTCATAGGTAGCCTGGAGAGGCCTGGGAAAAACCTTGACATGAAATCTACTTGACTCCTCATCCAGGAGAGTTCTAGTTAACTTAAAGCTGTTTTGTAAAAAAGGAATTTGTAATGCAGTATAAACAAAATGACACCTTCCTGGGCCAGGTGGGCCCGGCCATTGGCACTGTAGCTACCATTTCGGTTTCCATTCAGAACATCATTATAACCTCTTCTTGTTGGGTAGGGTTGCTTGCTCAGTAGCATAACTGGCCAGAATGATATGGAATAAGATTCTTGGAGTGCCTACAGTACCACTCCTCTTCTGATAGACGTGTGGGTGGGAGCAGGCAACAAACACATAGTCCTCAAAACCAAGTGTCTGTCTCATAATGGTAGATCCCAATTAAGTACCTAGTCTGTGTGTTACATAGTTAGGTTTCAAGAAACACACACAGAAGATGCCTGTCAAATTGCAACCAATCTCTGCAAACATACACAGTTTCCTCAAGAAGCCCATTGACTAATGGATCACCTTAACCGTTAAGGCTTAATGGGACACAATGATGTCCCCTCCAAAGAATGGGGACTTTGAGAAAAGCAGAGGTCATTTCTAAGGGAATCTAAGGCCAGTCACACTGGCACAGTGCTAAAAAGTAGGCTTGCCCTCTGGACTGAGTTTACATTTAAATTCCATGCTGAAGTCTGTGCTTGTAGGTCTGCAGGAAGCACAGGGCCCCCCAGTCCTATCTCCAGCTCCTGCTTAGGGATATAAATGAACTCAACAATCTTCATGGGGAATGATGGGCCCCACGTGTAACTGAGGGAGTAGCCATAGGCCGTTAGGTGGACCCATTCTCCCATCTGTTAGGAGGTTCCTAGCTATCACCAATGCTTCCAACTCAGGTGTGGAGGTGCCCTCAGAGGAAATGCCTTTGCTGCTTTTGTCACTGGTCACTTGGAAGATTAAAGAGGGAAAAACACATTTTCATAATTCATAACTGACTGGAAGTTTCCCTATTAAATCCCAAGGTCCTGGCAGGGGGCTAGCTTAACTCTTCTAAGACAGACCTGGCCTCCAGGACTGAGGACTAGGAAATGCCTTGGGGAAGAACTGGGTCAGAGATCTAGGAGCTAGGGCATGACAAAGTGGCCACCTGAGGCATGATATCCATAAGTTCCTGAGGCCCCCTTGGAGCCACTTCCAAAGCCTAATGCAGGAGGACTGCCTATTTCTCTAGCAGTGACCCAGGACACACCAGGGTTTCGGCTCTGTGGCAGAGGACTTCCTCAGGACCCAGCCCCCTCTGATATTGCAACCCCCCGCAAAAGCACACTAAATTCCCAATTGGCAGTGCCAATCTATGAAGACAGATTCCTCCTACAGGAGGAGGCACATGGCTGGGTCCACCTTCAGGGCTTTTGAGATGTGCAGTTCCTCTTCCTGGAGTACTTTCCCCATCACCCTTTACCTGGCTGCCTTCTGCTTATCCTTGGAGGTCAGCTTACATGCGTCTCTTCAGAGGGGCCTTCCCTGACTATTGTTCCTGGTCAGATCCCCTTGCCAAACACTCCCTCCCACCTTCCCCTGCATGCTCCTGCTTTCAAACAAGTTTGCATCATGCACTTGGGTTAGTATTCGGTTAATGTCTGATTGCAGCCTCGGCTGCCCTCATGGGGACAGGCTGCGCATTTCTTGCTCACTACAATATTTCTTATATGCCTGCCACATAGTGGGTGCTCAATACTGGTAAATATTTAAGTGGATTAAGGGGAGAGGTGAATGAATTCATTGATGATAACAAACATTCATTGAATGCCTACTATGTGCCAGGAATAGTCCTAAATGCTTTACAGCAGTAAGTTTGCACTATTGACATGTTGGACCTTTGTAGGAGGCTTAGCAGCATCATTGGCCTCTACCCACCAGATGCCAGTAGCACCCTCTCCCCCCTCCCAAGTCACGACAATCAAAAATGTTTCCAGGCATTGCTAAATGCCTAGTGGGAGGGCAACCCACTCCACACTCCCTGTTGAGAACCACTGAAGTGGACATTGTGCCACACCAGCATGGCCATGGGTGGACCTGAGTGGGGGGGGCAGTGAAAGATTAAAGAAGACAGACAAGAGAATAAAGCTAGGACTAGGTGGGACTCTGCCCTCTGATTAGAGAGACAGTGCCACAGCCTGCAAACTGAGTTTTTATTTTATAGCCAGATTCCACAAGGCAAAGTAAGGGCGTGGTCAAGATGTTTACAATGTTCTCACAGGTTTCGAATCTACTCAATTACATGCACCCGAACTCTATCAAGCCCACATCACTCAGCCACCTGGGACCACAGGTTCGGACCATAAGGTCAAGCTTACAACTACAGCCTTTGGCTGTAATTGTGCTGGGACTTGCACGTGGCTTTGCCACGAGAGGATCATGCCCTCTCATTAGCCTGAGTCTTGAACCTATTCAAATGCTGTAGCCGCTCTCCACAGCACATATTAACACATTTCATCTCTACAATCGCCCCATGAGCTGGGCACTATTATTTTCCTCCTGTTAGAGTTAAAACACACACACACACACACACACACACACACACACACACACACACACAACGCCAAGAGTGGTTAAGTAACCCACCCAAAGACACATCTAAGCTAGCAGAAGCTAAACCAGATCAGAGGCAGTTCAGTTGTTTCATTTAAAGAAGTGTTGGAATGAGAAAGGACTGTCCCAAGTTCACTTAGGTAAGAGATGACCAGTGTAAGAATGGGACCATTCCTTACCTTTACCCAGTGAGCTTCCTGGCCATGGCCCTGGGTTGCATTTCCAGACTCTCCCAATCCAGGGCTCTCACTGGGGTGGGGCAGGGTTTCTAGAAGAACTCCCATGGATTAGCAGTAGCTTCTCTTTCCCTGGATCAGCAGCCAGTGCTGCCCAGACCCTCTAGGAGCAAGGCTATCAGAAATCAGCAAAGAGAGGTCAAGGGAACCTCACTCCTAGGCCTGGGGAAGGCTGGCTGGCATGTGAGGGGGCAGCTGGGACTCAGACTCAGGTCTCCCTACATCTCACCATGGCAGGGAGCCAGCTCCAGCCTGCAGCCCAGCTGGGTGGCAGTCCAAATTCAGGCACCACCTAACTTCTGCACTTGCTCAGGCGACTCCATTCCTGGGCCCGCAGACTGTCACCCAAGGATGGATGGGAGAGAGGACGCTGTCCAACTGTGAGGGTTGCCATGAGACAGGACCTGACAGGAGCTCTGCACATGAACACCCATGACTTTCCCCCTCCCAGGTGGGTGAATTCAGGTAAATCATTTAACCTCTGAGCCTCATTTCATACAAGGAGAGGTAATATGCTAACGTGTCCAGGAGGTGGAGAAGATAAAATACAGTGAGCTGAGCCTATAAAGCAGAGTAGCACAAGCACAGTGACATGCAATAGATGTTCAATGACCATAGTTCTTATTACTCCTTCTCTATAGAAGCCCAGACAAAGCTGGGCATCAGGACCGGCTTGATCCAGAGTGCAGAAAGCACCAGCCTAGGTTCTTGAGAGAGCACTTCTCAGGGGCCTGGAAGGAAAAGAGCCAAAAGAATCCACACCTTCCCCCAAACTGCAAATTCCACGCGTCCGACCCAAGGCACGTCCGGCAGCCGGCCACCTTGGCAGCCTCTCCTTTCTCTCCGGGCCCTTCCTGTTGGCACAGCCCACCCGCTTTACAAAGCCCCAGTCTGCGTTTTTCACGGCTCCAGCTGTTAGATAAACTTTCAAGGATATTTCTGTGGCAGGTACAAACCTGGACAGGAAGCCTCCAGAAGAAATCCTAAATTAATTATATGTCAACATTTAAGCCACAAGAAGGAGCAGTTGTCATAAATTTTTGGGAGGTTAGAATCCAATTTTAGTTGTAAATGCAAGTGAGCTCACTGACTCACTTGTGAGCGGTGCCAACAAAATGATATATTTTACATTCTTTCACAGCTTGTTTTGGCAAAACACAATGAAAAAAAAAGGGGGGGATTACCGTTTTTATTCTTCAGTGGGCCAAAATTCAATCATGCAAAAGAGCTACACCACACATGTGCCAAAGCAGAAGAAGTTAGCTCAGTTTACCCACTTTTCCCATTGCCGTCTGCCTTGATTGAGAAGTCAGCGGGGGTGGGGGTGGGGGCTGAAAACTCCACAGGAGGCCACAGGTCTCCAGTCCCCTTCAGCATGTCCCAAGGCTGGGCGCTCCTGACAGCAACAGCGAAGCAAGACAGCCTCAGGCTGCCCTCCTGACTAAACCCTGGCATAGCAACAGACACCCTGGAGCACACTTCCCTGAGCTCTGGTTCCTGGCTGGATTTGGTGGCAGGTGGTCATTGGCAGAAAAAGATTTAATTTTCACAAAATTAGGAAGGCACCTAAGCTCCTGTTATCCCTTTTGCTTTCTGCTTACTTTCTTTTATCCAATTATTCAATTAAAAAAGCACTTATTTTTGCTGGCCATGAGCTGGGACTGTGAGGGGAGCAGAATATAGACCCTGATCTTAAAGTGCTGCAGCCAAGTCAGGGTCACGGAGGAGGAAGAGACAGCTGCCACACAGTGATGTGTGAGTACCGCGGGCGGACGGGGAGGAAGAACAGGGAGCCGGGCACTTGCTCACGTGTCAGTGAGGCTCAGCAAGGACTCCTCCTAGGAGCTGCCTTCCAGGTTGAGAAGTGAGGAATAAGGAGGAGTTAGCAGAGGAAGAGGGGAGGGAGGAGCTTTCTAGCTAGAGGAGCAGCTGATGTAAAGGCCTGAAACATTCAGAACCAGAGTGAGGCCTCCTCAGAGAGCTGCCAGCGAGGAGGGCGGCTGAGTGCAGAATGTGAACGGGAAAAATGGTAACCACAGGGCAATAGGAAGCGAGGCCCGGCTACACAGGACTTTGTGGCTACATGGAGGAGACTGGACGCTTCCCTGAGGCAGTGGGATAGCACCAAAGGGGAGTGATTGGGCCACACGTGATTGGGGCAACATGGAGGCTGGATGGAGGCAGCTGAAGAGGCTGTGGGGCGGTGCATAACCTTGCCTTAAGGGACAGACAACCCATGGGTAGGGTGTAGGTTGAAATGTATGCCCTAAAAAGATATATTCAAGCCCTAACCCCAAGTCCCTGTGAATGTGACTTTATTTGGAAACAGTTTTTATAGATATAATCAAATTAAGATGAGGTTATACTAGATTAGGGTGGGCCTTAACCTAATGACCCATGTCCATGTAAGAAGAGGGAAACTTGGACGCAGGGAGAATGCCACGTGGCAATGGAGGCAGAGATTGGAGTGGTACATCTACAAGTCAAGGAACACCAGGGGTTACTGACAAGCTAGGAGCTAGGAAGAGGCAAGGGAGGATCCCTCCCAGAGCCTGGGAAGAGAGTATGGCCCTGCTAATGCCTTGATTCTGGACTTCTGGACTCCAGAACAGTGGGGAATGCATTGCTGATGTTTTAAGCCACCCAATCCATGGCACTTTGTTACAGTAGCCCCAGCAAGGAGGCAGGGTGGGCTGCTGTGTCAATACTCCCAACCCTCTCCCCACAACACCAAAACAAGCTGCCTGTTCACTGACCCCGTGGGGTCATCTGAGATCCAAGGAGCATCGCCACTTGATGCTGGCTCCCAGGGATCTATCTGGTTGAGCAACCATTGCTCCGTAGCCTGACACGGGCCTCTCCCAAGGGTGGCCAAGCATGAGAGTTAGCCCCAGAAGTCAATATTTGTCCACAGCCAACAGTTGTGTTTGCGTTATAGAAGCCCCAACAGGTTGTTTTTGTTTTTCAGAAATGTCAATCTGTGTGGTCTTCAAGCCATGGAGTGACCTTGTCCTGAGGAGACCCCTGAAGATGAGCCAGGAGGGACGAAAGTCCCAAGCAGTAAGTAGGTTCTGGCAGGCAGCGGCTCAGGAAGTATGGGGACTGGCCCCAGGGCCGCAGGCTTTGGGGGGCCCTGCAGACAATCCCTCCGCTTGTGCTGCTGGTGGGCTGGACTTCCTCATGCAGCTCAGCTGAGCCTCCCAGCCGGCCCTCGTGCTGACCTGCTGTTCCCAGCTAGAAGCGCTAATGTCATCCGCTTCCCAAGGACACCAGCTGACACAGCTGATGGGACTGAGAGCCAGCAGACGCACACATGGCCCCACGCCTCCTGCCGCCCTGGTTCTGCCTGAGGGAGTGGGGGTTTGGAAGGCACCTGCAGGGTGACTCGGTGCCTAGCACAGTGCCTGGCACTAGGAGGGGCTCAATACATGAAAAAGTAAATGAATGAGGACCATGGGCTGTTTAATCCTGCTCTGGCTCATGGGTAGCTGTGCAACCCTGAACAAGGGATTGTGTATTTCTGTGCCTCAGCTGCCTCACCTGTGAGATGGAGATATTAAAAATACAGAGGTACTGGGAGGATTAAACGAGATCATACACATACATGCTTAGTGGAGTGCCTGACAGAAATCAGGGCTCAATAGATACTAGTCATCACAATTATCATTATGTTTCTTCATGGAATCATGTGCCAATATAACAGAAGTGCTAATATTTGCCAGTTCTAGACGCAAGGGGGGGGGGCGTGGAGAGAAAAGATGGGGCAGAAATCCTCATAAGAACTGTTTGCAAACTCCCTCTATTGCCTTGACCACCACTGGCTGTCGTGACAACTCTATGACATAGGTCAAGGCTGTCACCTCCACTTCCTATAAGAGAATCTGAAGTTCCCAGCAATTAACTCAGGCAAATGCTTCCTAGTGATGTGGCAGAACAAGACTCAAACACAGTCTTTCCATCACATCCAGACAGAGCACAGAGGCACTCAAGGACTCTTTCCTGAATGAATGAGACCCGATTTCAAAATGACCTTCAGGAATAGGCAGGGATGTGAGGGCTGAAGAAGCTAAGATGGAAGTACCTGGAGACCTTCTTGCACCCCGTCCTATGTGGGTTTGTGCAAGTCAGCACCCTTCTCTGACCTCTGTCCTTAACTCTCATGGAGTTCTCAAACCCTAGGAGAAGGTGATAAAGAGGAACCAGAAGTTACTGACTAGCAGTTATTTAGATTCTGGAGCCTCAGTTTCCCCATCTGTCCATGGATGAGCACACAGGCTTGCTCTGAGCCTCAGCCACAGTCCGTACATGAAAGGGCTCTGCTCTACCAGCAGGGCTGATATTAAAAAGGATGAAGCAAAATATGATGGCAGGTTGGAAAAGAGAATTGGAAGGAAATGGCCCAAGATAAGAATGCATTAATATTAACCAACAGGTTTCCTCAGAACAGAAAGCAATGAAACAATAATTTTAGGGAAACAAAACCCAGCCTTGGGAAAGTCTGCCAGAGGAAGCGGAAATGAAGGCACAACCAAGTGGCCCTTGGCTTACCTATCTGGAAAACACAAGATAAAAAAGATTCTTTGTAAACCAATATTTGTAAAAGCCCCACTGGGCTTTTTGCCTGCACAGACTGCCTATTATCTTGGCAAAGGATGAAAACAAGTGACTTCTTATTTAAAACAAGCATGAGGCAAATTCAGGTAATCATTAGCACATCATCATGAGCTACCATTTACGGAATACCTACTATGTGCTGAGCACTGTGCCAGGAGCTGTGCACAGCTACTTTATTTGGGAAATGATTTTAGCATTCTTACAAGTCAGTCATACATATATTCACATATTTTTATAAATTTGTTGAACAGCTATTTCTTAACATGTTCAGTATGTGCCAAATATGACACTGTTTGGTACACATACGATGATGAACAAGGTCTGGTCCCTTTCTGTAAGTCAAGATTTCTCAATGTCAGAACTTCTCTAATTCTGGGGCCAATACTTATTTGTTTGATAATTCTTTGTCATGAGGGAGTGTGCTGTGAATTGTAGGATGTTTAGCATCCCTGGCCTCTACCCACGTGGATGCCAGTAGCACCCTAATTTGACTACCAAATTGCCTCCAGATCTGGCCCTGACCCAGGGGATGGGAGTGGAGGGATTGTTCCTAGTTGAGAACTACTGCCTTAACTAAAAAGATGAAGAAAGTGAATCTCAGAGAGGCAAAGTCCAAGGCTGCCCCACTAGGAAGAGCATCACAGCAAAGGCAGAGCCAGAGCTGATTTTTGGCAGGGACATGACTTTGTCTCTGCAAGCAGAGATTGGGAGGTGGGAGTTCCCAGGCCAGAGTCGCCATGATCTTGGCTTGTTTACTATCGGTGCATGTCCACCCTTCAGCTCTACCTGTGCATTTGTTGACTTTTTCTCTCCCTATCTGCTAGATCACATCACAAACATTTAATTCTTCCAAGTTGGAGGAAACTCTAGGTAACCCACATTCTCCATCCAAGACATCCTTGAGTACTGCTGGGAACATAGATCAGTTCTCCAGTGAGCAGCCCTGCTGGATGGCCCTTTGGAACACAGTTCATGTTAGATTCCTTAAACAGTAACCCAGTGGGGGTGCGCAGAAAGTCTTAGAGAATTTTTAGACTTCAAAGTTTGTGTCTCTGTTCCAAGAGTAGCCTAACCTCTGCAAAGGTTGCTCTGCAAATACATGCGAGTTAAGAATTCCCTGGGAGAATGTCTGCCAGGATCCTAAGCCTACATTCATATCTAATTTATAATCTCCCTGGAAAAAAAATGGGTTCCTTTTACAAGGAGCTCACATTACCCCTGGTCTGGCATTGTGCAGGGGAGTGACAGGTGCAATTTATGTGAATAATCACTGCAATCAGCCTCGCTTAAGAAGCAACCAGGGACTTATCTTCAGAGAGAGCAACAGTCAACTGTCGCTCTCCAGAATGCTTCCAAGGCTACTGGTCACGATTGACCCAGTTTAAGGAAATCTTCAGAGCAGCGGTCGCCAATGGGTAGTCTGCGGACCACTGGTGGTCCGTGAGGTCCGAAAGGTTGGCGACCGCTGGTTTAGAGGACTCAGCAGAAGTAATGCAGCTGTCTATTGAGATCTCGAATCCCTGGCCTGGGAGAGTAGAATTCTAGTTCCAACCTTGCCATGAACTCATCATGTCACTTTGGAATAAGACTTCCCCCTTCACTGAGCCTTGATTTCCTCATCTGTAAAATGAGGTCACTGGACTAGATGAGAAAAAAAGATTTGTCTTGCTTTAAACATTTCACCATTTCCCACTGATTTGCCAGAAGTGTCCTCTTCTCCATAGTAGTCGTGGCTTATAGCCTGGGAGTTCCTCAGGGGAAGGACTATGGAGATGATGACATTGATAATAATATCTCAGGGCAAACATTCCTTGAATGAATGACTCATTGAATGAGTGTGGGAGTGGTTTTCCTGCAATTTGAGAACAGAGCTGCCTCTGCCATCTTATTTGATCCCAAACCAAGGATAACTTACTTACTCTGGGGCATAAGGATTTACAGGTTTGTGAAAACCATCGTGTGGACCAGAGGTTGGCAAGTTAGTAAAGGGTCAGAGAGCATATACTTTAGGCTTTGTGGGTCTTATGGTCTCTGTCACAACTACTCACTTCTGCAATTGTGGCATGAAGGCAGCCATAGACAGTAAGTAAATGAATGGGTGTGGCTGTGATCCAATAAAACAAAAATAGGTGGCAGTCTGGATTTGGCCATGGCTGTCGTCAACTGGTCCCCGTGTGTGGCCAAAGCATCTGACATGTGTCCTCTCCATCTTGATCAGCCCTTGGTGCTCTGGGAGTGGAGAACAGCACAACCATCTCCTGAAATACCTGCAATAATAACAGCCTCCTCTCTCCCTCCGTTTATCTTCCTGTGCTCAGAGCTACCAACATCGCCTTACAAGAGCCAAGATTATTGGCATCAAATCCACCCTGTCTCCCTGCATTAGACTGGGGCCTCAAGAGCAGGGGAATGAGATGGAAAGGATGGATAGAAGGGAGCACCCATGCTTGGCTTATCTTTCCTAGATTAGAAAATCAAATCCAAGTGTTAAAGGAGTGATGATGCCCAATTACTGCAGGCAGAAGTTGCAGGTGGGGTGGGCTCTGCTCCTACCAGAACACCTTTCTAGCTCACACATGAACAGAGTTTGGATTTTAACAGGACTACGAAGGAATAGTTTGATTGTGAGGTCATCACATGGGGCTCTAGAGCCCAAGTGACCTTTGAAGTCTGCTCAGGGAACCTCATTATGTTGCATTTCTGAGTCAATCCCTTCTCTGATTTTTTCCAAGTCTCTGCCCTTGCATTCCTTTGACTAGATTTTTGCCTCAATAGAGAGGCACAGGTGAGGGGAGGGGAGCCATGGAGGGAACCAGGAGGAAAGACCTGATTGTAAGTGAATAATCCACCCTGGGGGCCGTGGCCTGCTACTCCTTGGGCTGGACGTGCTTGCCAGGGTATCTTTAAGGAGCACTAATTCTCCAGAAGGCAAGACTCCCATCGCTTACCAACACAATTTGGAATTAATTGATGCAACCCTCAAGTTGCAAGCAGGAAGCCCTGCCAAAGCAAGCACAATGTTTCCCATCTTGTAAAGCAGTCACTGGGAGTAGCTTCTAGGGAAAGGAAGCCAATCCTTCCACATGACAAGCCACCCCTCCCTTGCCCCTTGAACATGAATGTGTTTGCTCAGCCCACGGCCTGCCCCTGATGTGCATTTGCGTCGCTGCTGCCATTTTTCATAGTAATGACTCTTGACTTCCTGCGAGCAGAATGTCAGAGCACAGCGAGGTCCCCAAAGATTCTCGGTTCCCTTTAAAAAGATGATAAAGGGGGGCTTGGCGTATAACCACACACACAAATCACCCACGCTCATGATCTAGTCAGGAAAGGAGGTAGTTCTCCCCCTGATTTCAACCTGCTGACGGGAACACTCAGCCAGGCCCCCACTTCCTGCTCAGGGATAGAAACCGCTTCCCCTGCCTTTCCTAGAAAGCCCGGCTTTCCCTGAGCCACCGGCGATGACAGGACACAATGCCCCTCTTCTCTCTTTCTCTATCATCAACGTATTGAAAGAGTTTTAAGGCACAAAGCAAATCTGCGGGGATCCGCTCACTTGTTGAATGAGAGGCTTGGAAATTTCACAGTCATTAAACATGCTTGTAAAAAGGTTGGCAAATAAAACCCAGGGCACTGTCCTCTGGGCTGCAGCTTCCACATGCTGATGTCCCGTATCCAAGGCTGCTTCAGCCCAAGACTCCTGGGCCATTCCAGAGCATTGCCTGGGCTCCAGTACCCCTCCATGGCAGCTCTTGATCACTATGGGGGTGTAAAGACAGTTGGGGCCATTTCAAAGTAACTGTGACTCCCAGGAGCTGCCACATGAGTGGAAAGACCACAGGGCTAGTGTCTAGTCATTCCTGGACCTGCGTCTCTGTCCCAGCTTCAACATGAACACATAGGGCGACCTGGGTTAAATTGCTCAACTTTTTAATGTATTGATCTGGGCCCCTCCAGCTGTACAGGTCACTCCCTCTGATCCAAGGACCAACCCAATATTATTACTTTCCCTTTATCATGGCAAACATCACCTGCAATAGGGTGTCCTATTATGTCCTAGACATGAGCTAGTACTGAGTATAGAAGTCAGTAAGACCCATCCCTGCCCTCAAACAAACAAGCAAACAAACCTCTCTGTCTACTCTCTTAAGTGTGATAACGATGATGATGCTTATACTGAGCACAGACCAAATGCCAAGTGTAGTTTCTTTAAACTCATCAGTTCTCCCCAAGTTCCTTTTAAGGACGTGCTCTTCTCATGCTTCTTTGAGATATTGGACCAAGGACCTAACAGGTCCAGACACAGGGTCACACAGATGTTGAGTGATGGAGCCAGGACCAAACTTGGCCTGACTGTGGGTCCCTCCCAAGCTGCACTCCCTCCTCAAGAACACAGAGGTGATGTGGGTGCCTTCCTCTCCTAGGGTGCTCTCAGGTCACCATTTCACCTTCGCATTCATTCCAGAACATTTTACTAAACCCCCACAGGTGCCAGGTGCTGAGGTTATGGGGCCCTGTTCTCACGCCGCACACACACACCTGACACCTTTCTTCCCAGCTAATAGGACTGGCTAGCCTGGTCAAGGTTGGGAGGAAGGCCCGCTTTCCCAAAGTACATTTCTCATCTGACGGGGGACTTTCTTGGTCAGCAAAAGATGTGTCCATCAGGGGACAGAGTGAAGTCGGGCAGGGGAGTCACAGACCGAAGTGGCCAGGCCTCCTAGGCATGGAGGCTGAGGCCACGTTCAAGCAGTGCCTCCAGGGATTCTGCAAGCCAAGGTGAGGGGCAGGGCAGAGGGGGAAGCACGGGACTGGAGATTCTAACCAGGCTCAGGACTTCTCAAATGTCCTCCATCTCCCCTCTATGTCCTTACTGATAATGGCAGTTTTCATGGGAGTCATATTAGGAACCACCAAAGGTTCAGTGCCCTGGGCCAGACATCAGGCTGAACACAGGCTGTATATTTTGATATTTAACCCTCACCACCACCCTTTTTGGTGGGTGACCATATTCCCATCCCAATACCGATCCTACTCTCTGTATGTATGTTATCAAGAGGAGGCAAAGGAACCAAAGAGTAGAAGACAGGTGGTAAGGCGAGAAGTTGGTGGTGAGGGGAATAGAGAGGAGACCCAGAGGCAGTTTCTACCCTTTGCCTGGTGTGCAGAGCAGCTAACAATACAATGAAGTGTGTGACCCTCCTGGGAGGGAGTGTGTCTCAGGACCCGGTCCTGCTTACCCTGGATTATCATGTGTCCACACTCCCTCCAGGACAGCTCTGAATTGTCTCTCTTGTATGTTTTGAGGTTCCTTTTTACAATTTCCTAGGAACTAAAAGTTCTGTATGATTTTGTTAATGTACAGAAAGTGAAACCCTGAGAGGGTAGGTCACCCAGTGGGTGAGTGGTGGTGCAGTGAGCTGGTCAAGAATATGGCTTTGCCTTGGCCGGTGTGGTTCAGTTGGTTGGGCATCCTCCATGCACCAAGAGGTTGCTGGTTCAATTCCTGATCAGGGCATATGCCTAGTAGGGGGTGTACAGGAGACAGCCCATTGATGCTCTAATCTCACATCAATGTTTCTTTCTCTCTCTTCCTCTCCCTTTCTCTCTCAAAAATCAATAAAAACCTTTGTTTAAATAAGAATGTAGCCTCCACAAGCAGTGGCATTGGGTTTGAACCCCAGCTCTGCCACTTCCCAGGTGCCTTGGGCAAGTTACACTGTCTCTCAAAGCCCAGTTTCTTCCTCCTCTGTAAATAGAGAGGATGCACTGGATGGGTGGGAGGATTTGCTGAAAACCTATACTAGAGAACTTATCGCAGAACCTGGCGCAAAGTCATAGCTCAACAGACAGTAGCAAGTATTATTCCAGTCTCATTCAAATACTCACTCTTATTCTTGGAGTCAGGCTACAACCTCAGGTTAGTGCCAAGCAATGACGTGAGGTTCCCAGTCCATTGAGAACCAGGACCCAAACAGAATAGTGTGGCCCCCAAGGCTTCGGAGAGAAAACAGTGGAACATCATGGTCAGTGGAAGACATAAGGGTGAAAATGTGCGTGTCCCCAAGGAACCCAGAGACTGCCATCCAGCCTCTGAACCAACCTGGGGGACGTGTGGCTGTAACTCACCCCAGCGCTTTGAGAATGTAGCTTCATCATGTGTGATGTTGGCACATGAATGGGGCTGTCCATACCCTCTCCAGGCCCATGACCTGGGAAAGGGTTGGGACCATCTCCCCCATCCCACAGCCTCTCCATCCTTTGTTATTAAAAGAAAACAATAGCTTAAAGCCCCAAATTCCAATCCATTGTCCCCAGTGTGGCCAGAGTGAACTTACTAAAAACAGTGAAAGCCATGAAGCCCTCTCTTGTGTAAGAGCCTTGCAGCGGCTCCCCACTGTTCTCAGGAGAAAGGCCTGAGGCCAATTCACCCACTTCCTTCCCATCCCAGCTGCCTCCAGTCTGCTCTGGCCTCCCCTTCCCTTAGCATCTGACAGACTACACTCACCCTCCAGGTCTCAGGGCAGACAGTGGCTCCTCCTCCTGAGTCCCTGGTCTGAGTCAGGTGACCCTCACCCCTACTCCCAAGGCCCCCATCCCCTCCTACCCCTTCCTGGCAGTTCCCACATGTATCTGCCTGGTCTTCCCAGCCCCACTGAGAGCTCCTGAGGACAGGAACCCGGTCTGCACAGTGCACCACTGCATCCTAGCACTGTGCCCAATGCACAGACGTGCCCACTAAATACTTGTTGATTGACTAAGCTACCTTGTTGTAGGGTTTGGGATAAGGTCTTACGGAATCCAAATGTTATCAGTCTTTGTCTAAGGCACTGAAGTCATAAATTGACATATTGTGAAATATAGAAAGTGAAAGAAGTTTATACTAGTAGTAATGAATCTGAGCCTCCTGCCTCTCGTGAAGGGGCCACAAGGGTGTGGGCAATGGCCATAGGGGGAGCCCCCTACTCTCCAGACTTGGATGTCAGGAGACCCTGCTGGCAGCGAGGCAGGCCCTCCATTGCTCTGGCAGCTGATGCTGGCTCCCGCCCCTTCTGCCCAGTGCCTCAGCCCTACCGGAAGGGACTGTGAAACCTCAAGCTTTTGCCTTGAAATTAGAGGCATCTAAACCTGTAGCTTAAGAACTTTTGCCACATGTAATTATTGACCTGAGACATCAGTCACCTTCAAAAATTCTGCGCTGACAGAGGGCAAAAGAAAAGCGTCTAGAATATCAAAAGGTAAAGAAAGGGTCCAGATTAAAAAGGGAGATGCTAGGATGGCTTTTCCCAAGCCCTAGCCTTTAATTGACTCCAGTCTCTGTGAGCACCTCGGCCTCCTTTGTCAGCATGCTGGGAGGTGGGCTCCCCACGCGCTGCAGACCCGTGCACCAGCAGCCACATGTCCCCGAGGAATCACCCCTCCCTGCCATGCTGGTGCCACTAGCAATCAACGTCTAGAATGACATGCACTACAAGAATACTCGGAGAGGCTGGGACAGCTTTGGAGCATAGAGGTGGAGGGCAGTTCCCCTCAGGAGTGATGTCAGAGAGTGAAATGCCAGCCCTGAGACCCCACGAAGTCTGGGCCAAAGGGAGGTGCGGGTTGGGCTGCATTTGTCATTCAAAGGTCAGTTGGGCAAACTTCCTAGTTGGCTCATTCCTTCAGGTTCTTGCTTACCAATCTGTGAAGTGGCTCTAGAAACAATCATTTTAGAGCAGAGGCATATTTTAAACAGAACAAGGGCCCTTCCTCTCACACAGGCTGCGCCTGCAGTTGGGTGAGCCTCCAGTTCAATACGGATGCAGCTTGGGACTATTTCAGAGCTCAGGAGCTCAAGAGATGTACCCTGGGAGGGAATTAGAAATCCAAAGCAGAGTGCTTCCTGCAGAAAGCCTTAGAGACCAAAGTCCTGCTTCTTCTGAACAGAGAACACACGCAGTGGGGACAGACTTCACCATCTCTTTTTGTTGTTATGTTTCATTTGCATTTTACTTTTCTGCAAAGGAGCCCCCAAAAACAAACAAATGGGCTTTTGAACCACAAATGCAGCCCTGCCTATTAGCAGAATATTGCATGCCCCTCTTAAATTGTGGGGGAGCCCCAACACCTTGGGTGTGTCTCTCTGGTAGGTGTGTGGGAGGCAGTGTGTGAGATGCCATGTATGACCAGCCTGTCATATCCTTGGAGTTCATTTAGTATAAAAACAGGTATCAAAAGAAATGTCAAGCAGAGAAATCTAAATACTAATTAAAATTTGTTTAGTGACTACAGACAGACCATCATCTCTTTCTCTTTGGGTATCTGTCCCTAGCTCTTTCTTTTTTTCTGAATTCCCTACCAACCCGTGGGACTGCTGGGCAAAATCCAAACTCTCCTCCGGTTGCTGGGCTGTGCTTATTAAATGTGGATGAATGTCAATGTCACCCAGCTCATTAATAATTGATTTCCAGCCCTGTCTCTATTTGCAGAGCAGAAGCCACTTACACAGTCTATTATTCCAACTCTGTGTGTGGGTCACGGGGCCAAAGAGGTTCCACCAGGGGTAACCTTTGTTGACAGCAATCACCATGGCAACCCCACACATCTCCAGCCTCAACTCAGATGCCCCAAAAGGTGCGGAGTCCTGCCTTGCACCGGGGACTGGGCTGGAGTTTGTGGAACTAAACAGCGATATGAGCGACTCTGCTGGCAAAATGGGATTTTACTCTTTCAATTTTTCATCTTTGTCAAGCAGAGTTAACAAACGCTTTTGGAAACCTTCACAGAAAAGGGCATTTTCAGATTTAAAAAACAAAACCCTGTTTTCCTTTCTGTCTCCTCCGGCAAAAAACAGACAAAGTAAACCCCCTCTGGCTGCTTTTAGGTCATTTTAAGTCAATGAAACCTATCTAATCCTGGAATAACCGAGTGTTTCTTTTCCACCGACCAAAGGCTGCAAGCTTAGACGGGAAGAATTACTGTTTTGCTTTTAACCGCCTATTAATATTTTGTCCTACCAGCCATGCTTCCTCTATCCCTCTACCTCTTCTTTGAAGATTTCCCCACTAAATTAATGTTTAACAATTAAATGAAGCCAGCGGAGAGTTTTGAAAGATCCACACAATTACGGATTGGGTGGGCAGGCAAAGCCTTTAATTTAAGTGGGAAATGTTTCCCAAATTATGGCCTGAGACCTCACAGCTAATTACATAATTTTCTGCATCTGAAAAAACATAAGCTGAGAAAACGCAAACAGAATCACACTGATAATGAGAGAGAAAAACCTGGAAGTGGGTCCATCTATTATTTTAGAAAACAGAGCTACTAGGCATATTGAGGAAGAGTGAAAAAAAGAAGCACAGTGCTAGAACTCCGCAGGGTGAGCGAGATCGGTTATCCCAGTGGTCGGCAAACTCATTAGTCAACAGAGCCAAATATCAACAGTACAACGATTGAAATTTCTTTTTGAGAGACAAATTTTTTAAACTTAAACTTCTTCTAACGCCACTTCTTCAAAATAGACTCACCCAGGCCATGGTATTTTGTGGAAGAGTCACACTCAAGGGTCCAGAGAGCCGCGTGTGGCTCGCGAGCCACTGTTTGCTGACCACAGGGCTATCCCATGTCTGTCAAGTTGAGGCAGGGCACCTGATTTAACCAGGCTTGTGGCCAAATACATTTGAGAGATAGTGTGTATTTCATCTACACTTGGAGATTTTCCAAGGCACATTTCCATATTTAAGGCTCTAATAAGTCCTGCAATAAAACAACATTTTATTTCATTCAGAATTGGCCAAATTGATGTGATTTTCTAAAAAGAATACTTAAGTGATGTTTATTGAGATAAATTAAAGATACTTAAAAATACTTATTTTTAATAAATAATACTGATTTAATACATCCCTGGAAAATTTATTTTGGGGTGTGTGTGTGTGTGTGTTTAAGTAAAATTTCTATGATTCTGTGGGACCTGTATTTCTCAGAATACACTCTCGGAGCCCCATACCTTATAAATAAAGATGCCGAGTCCCAGAGAGAGGAAAGGATTTGCTCAGGTCCCAAGGGCATCTTAGGGGTCTTGGAGGAAGGGGGTGGGTGGCTGCCTTCCCAGCCAGTGTCCTGTGGATTAGTTCTCACTGATGCCCTACCCTAGAGATGAGACTATAGCATCAAGACATAGGCTGGATGGCCTTCAAGTCCATGATCAGGGTAAGTCAGTGTGCTTTTCTGTGGCATCTTTAAAAGATGGCACTTTGTAAGTGAGAAGGCAGGATGCACTTGGGGTGATGTCCACCTGGGAGACTGGGTGCCATTCATCAGAGGAGGGGCCCCATGAGCACTCATGTCACTCACTGCACACTTTTCTGCTCTGGCTGATGCTAGCTCTGTGTGGTAGGAATACTCCAGACAGCGCTAGGAGTAGGTTGGTGCCATTTAAGGCTTATCCTTGCTACAAAATATGAGCGCTGAGGAGGCTGGGGACTTGGGGTAAGAAGTAACCACTCGGGAGAGGAAAATATAAGAGTTAATGAAAGCGTGGCCTCAGACATGCTGTTTGAGCGCAGTACGTGCCTTCTTATCTGAGGGCTTAGATTTCCCGTCTGTAAGACTAGGGAGGTGAAGCCCCGTATCTGGAAGGTGCCTCCCATCTTTAACATTCTTTATCCTATTCTCCTGGGAGTGACACTCAAAGCCACAGTCACACAAAGGCTGTGCCAATGAATAGCTGCTTTTAAAGTCAAAATCCTCTTCTCTGGGAAAGAATCCTCTTTGTTCCTGTAAAGAGCAAGGTCAGTTCAGACCAGCACCCCACAGACCAAATGCTTATGCAAAGCTCATGCTGTTTCTGGGAGGCACCTAGGCCCATCCTGGGAGGGACTGGCTGCTCCTTGCTCCCCAGGGACTGGGAGACCTTCAGATAACAGCTTCTCTTCTTATAGTCTGGCTCCCACTCCCTACAAAGAAAGCAAGAGGTGCAGATATGCAGAAGCCAATAAATATATACATAATGATAGATCTAAAGTTTTCCTTGGGAGGGAATTTCAGAAACTCAGATAAGTTAGGTCCCAAGTTTGGGTTCGGCTCAGGTCTCCTTCCTGATCAAAAGTCCCCATTCCTGAAATGCTATCTGATAGAAAACAACTTCATTTAGGACATCAAGCGATGAAGTCATCAACTTTTGAAAAATATCAACCTCCCAGACCACCATCTGTTATGCAAACTACATGCAATGTACAAGGTTGCTAATATTTTGGCCCGAGCTTCAAATTCCATGCTTTAAAAAATTAAGATGACAAACAACTTACTTTTACAGACTTTACACCAGCCAAAAATACTCCTGCTCCCCCTCAGGTCCCAGCGAAAGCACAGCTGTGAAGAGTCAGGCCAGGTGCTGGCTGGGGTTTGGACCCTGCATCCCTGCTGGTAAGAGCCCTGGTGGTGGGGAATCTAAAGGGTAAGTCATGCCTTTGCATTGGAAATAAAAGGTAGGCATGGTCATTCCCATTCTTGGTTCTTATCTGGCTTGTGCATCTATTATCTCTGGTAAGGAACATTCACAAGACAGTTTAATGATTCATCAAGAGGAGCTTTCACATCTTTCTGTTGCCTTCTCCAACATGAGAACTGGACATTTCTCAGCACATACCATCGACAGAATGCAAGAATTGTGCAGCTGAGTATCTACACAGAATGGGTTGTCTCGAAAACCAGACAAAGACTCTCATTAGATTCCAGATAATAATCCAAGCAGGAATGCTTTTGCCCTGATTCATTTCACAAACATTGAAAATAGACAGGTCAATGTGCTCATGTGCCAAGTCAATGCTGTCTGAATCAGCCCAGTCCCAAATACATGAAGTCCAGAGGGTAGTCTTGAAAGACTTTTAAGGGTTTCCTCAATTTCTGTGCCAAGTTACCCTTTGCTGAGCACCTACCATTTTGCAGGCATGGTGAAAAGCAATGACAAATACCAATTTTATTCCTCACAGCAATCCTGCATAAGTCAATATTTTAGAGCCCATCTTATAGTTGGGGAAATTGAGAGTCAGAAAACCTAATTTATCCATGATCACAGGGCTTGTATATGATGAAGCCAGCTTCTCTCCCCTACAGCCTGCAGGAGACGTCAATTCTGGTTCTTTTCAGTACAGCTAAACAGGGGTCACCACTCTCTTTGTCCCTTTACCGCTAAATCGAAGGCTGTGGAAGATTGCATCGAAGAGAGGACTCTGCCGAATATGGCAAATATGTCTCATCTAAGAGTGCTCATCTAGAGATGAGCTGGCCCTGGCTGCCTAGTGAACTCTACTCACCACGGCTCAGTGAAAAGAGAGCTGGGAGGTATTGGTGACACCAACCATGAGAGAGAAGAGTAATGGCATCTGTAGCAAATATTTTCTGACTCCTACCTAAGGTGCTATCAGGACCAAAATTCATCTCTTTCCCCCGCCCCTCTCTCTCTCGTCATCTCTTGAAAACATGACACTCAGTGACTCCATGACATGCCACCAAACTCTACTTCCCCAGAGACTTACTCTAGCAGTGACATAGCCAAGAACAGGAAAAAAAAAAAAAAGATGGTGCACCCAAATAATTTTCTCACTTGCCCCTTCTCACTGATAGCTGCTATGGGCCACCTTTTTCATCCAAATTGTTGTCAACTTCAAGGGGACCTACACCTTGCCTAACAGCAGACCAGATATCTCTTCCCTGATACCAGAAGGAATGTTCAAAGACTTCTCCAAGTCTTCTAATGGATTCCACTGTGGTCAGTATTTATCTTCCTTTTGCATCCTATTTCCACCCAAAAAGGCAGCTGGTCTTCCTACTCAATCATATACAGTCACTCTCAGCTTCTGTCCCTTAGGAAAAACCCTCTAGAGGGGTCCCTCCTGGGCTTTGGCCACTGGGTGGTCTCCTAGGTCCCATATCTGCTCAAAGCGTCTATATCCCCAGTTACTAGTATACTTTGCAAGCTGGAGAGGGTCCCCTCTCCAGGCCTGCCTTGCTGACTTCCTGTGCCTGCTGTGTCTAATCTGTCCTTCCATCTGTCCCTGAACTCCATCAGACCTCCGTCTCTGGGAGGAATGGGGGAGCAAGGCTGAGAAAACAACAGAGGCTGTTGAGGAGTTGTTTGGGAGGAGAGAAATAGCAAAGGGCTGTCCACGCGTAAGCAGTCAAAAATCTGAACTCTGAGGGAGAGCTGCAGGGAGACAGGGTTCATATCAGCCAGAAACATCGAGGGCCAGAGCTTAGACTAATAGGAAGAAATAAAAGATG
Source organism: Corynorhinus townsendii (assembly GCA_026230045.1). Lineage (NCBI taxonomy): Eukaryota > Metazoa > Chordata > Mammalia > Chiroptera > Vespertilionidae > Corynorhinus > Corynorhinus townsendii. The sequence continues at coordinate 44,078,274 of JAPDVU010000006.1, forward strand.
GGAATGCTTCGGCTGGACATCAAGAAAAACATCCTGATGAAAAGGGAAGGCTCCCATGTGGGGGACGTTCTCATAAAGATGAGTGAGTGGCCAGGTCACTGCTGCGCTCCCCAACTCAGCTCCAGTGTGGTATAAACAAGGCCGCCCTGCCTCGGCAGGCTGGAGGTTGGCCTCCCTCCAGCTTCACTTCCCTTCCCTTGGAAAAGACCAGGATGGTGGGGCATATAGGTGATGCAGCCTGAGGTCAATTTTGGTTGGAAGAGTCAAGGAGGCACTTCAGCTAAATCAAGAAAAACAGGAGTTTGGGGAAGGACTCTGCTGGTCCAGAGGGCCTGGAGAAGCATTGGGACTGAGGACTGTGGGGAAGAATGCTGCTGGTCCAGATGGCCTGGAGGAGCAGTGGGACTGAGGAGTGTGGGGAAGGATGCTGCTGGTCCAGAGGGTCTGGAGGAGCCTGGGGAACTGAGGAGTGTGGGGAAGGATGCTGCTGGTCCAGAAGGCCTGGAGAAGCACGGGAACTGAGGACTATGGGGAAGGACACTGCTGGTCCAGAGGGCCTGGAGAAGCAGTGGGACTGAGGAGTGTGGGAAAGGATGCTGCTGGTCCAGAGGGCCTGGAGAAGCACTAGGAACCTGGATAGCATGCAATTCCTCTCTACTGCTGTGTCTCTGTGCCTTTTGAATGTCCCTGCTGACTCAGTTCTGGTCCCTCACTTGTTCTGCAACCTGTAACTTCAGCTTGCACATCATGGCTGCCCTGGCCTCTCTTGCCTCGCCAACTTTTCAGCCTTACTTCTCACTGCGAATCCACTCTCTCTCCTCAATTCATATTCCCAAGGATAAGAACCTGACTGGCCCACTTCATCAGTTCTTGGAAAGCCAATTTGCAGGTCACTATCCTGGTGATAAGGTGGCCAACCCTCATCCAGTCAGCAATGGTTGGGCAAGGTTGGGCGGTGGGGTCTACACAAGACTGTCTACACAGCAGGAACTATGGGCAGGGAAGAGGTTTCTTTAGCAAGTGATGTGGGCCTTTGGTTACCACCAGATCTGTCTGGGACTTTCGGTACTCCAAGCCCCAGGTTTCAGCCTCCCCATTAGATCCAGACCCCCTCCTGAGCTCCAAGGCTTTCTGGCTTGGGCTGAGCTAGTGCTCAGCAGATGGGAAAGAGGCCATCTTCCCACTCACACATCTGGCTTGGTGACCAGCTACTGGGTTTATTGGGCCACAATGACAGCCTTTTATCAGTGACGGATGTGCCATTTGTTCCCCTCCCCCTGCCCAATTCTACCACATCCACCCTTTGCTTCTGGCTGTGAAGAGGTCAGTCCTTCCCCACCTACCAGGTCCCCATCTTCCCCCACCCCATTCAATCCTTCTATGAATTTTCCCCCAGGGGTTGTTTTCATCTCACTATCAGAGTCATTCAGGTACATCTGAATTCCAAAATGTTTGCCAAATGCTGGCTCCTTGCTTGATATTCCTTGAATTTGTTAAAGAAGTCATTTTAAAGTCAAGGAACCACTTCTGAGACCCTTACTGGGGCAAGGCGAATGGTGTGTGTGTGGCGGGGGGAGACGATGCAAGATGCAATAATGACTATCACTCAACAATGTACAAAGCATCTTAGTGCTGTATCTATGCCCCCATCCAATCCTCAAATGATCCTAGGAGATAGGACACATTGTTATCTCCATCAAGCAAATGACGAGATACAAGGAAGTTTAACTACCTTGCCTAAGGCTGGGATTAGTTCCAGACATTAAATTGGACATCCACGTTAGTCTTTACAACAGGTATATACTTTTGTGGTTGTCATTGTTATATTCGAGCCACACAGCACAGGATAGCTCCTGCTTTTCTGGTCCATTGTATTACACCTTCCTTTGTATTGCTGGTTTCACTTTTATGGCTATAGGAGTGCTTCCTCCAAATGACTTCTCTCTCACCTCACCAGTCACGAAGTCCGGCTGCTTTCATCTTCAGAATGTCTCTGGGAAGTGGTGCCTATTTCTCATGCTCACTGTCACCACTGCCACGTCTCTGTCCTAGTCTCCCACATAGTTTCCTCACAGGGCTCCTGTCCTCCAGTCTCGCACCTTCCCTGTGCACACTCCAAACTCCAGATCCTATTCTGTGACTGCTGGGGAGAGACAAGGAGGGCATGGTGAGAAGCAGGGAGCCGGAGGACATGCTGTGGGCACGGATGTCCTGTTGCATTTCTGCAAAGCAGTGAAGGCTCGAGCTGTGTGACTGGGGGCAGGTGGACAGGTCACAGAGAGCACCAGGCCTGAGCATCTGAGGAGCAGGACATCCTGTCGGTGGAAGTGCCAAGGACAACTTTCTCCCACTGGCAACTTTCTTCCCCAAGGAACACTTGGCATCAGCAAGTCACTGCCTCCAGGAAAGAGTTTCTGTGTGTCACATGGAGCAGAAATGGTACAGAGAATGGGATGAAGAGGAGGAGTCCCATGGAGAACAGTGGATGCGAGATGGACTCATGCCCACGGCTCCGAGGTAGGACCCACTAGGCGGGGACCTCCTGTCATTCTTATAAGAATGGGTTCTGGGTTATGATTCAGAGCAGGGCTGGGGAGCTGGGAGCCCCCTGTTCCTGGAGGAATTCATGGGGCAGGGAGCTAGAGAACCCCATTTAGGGGGCCCCAAGTCTCCTCACCCCATTTCCAGTGCCTTTCTTAGGGTCTCTGAGCACACACAGCGACCCTCATAATTCTTTCAGAAGGGGATGGAGAGAAGGAAGGTAGAGCAGGAAGTGGGGACCCAGTGGGCTGGAGACAGGCAGCATCACCACCTCCCTAGGGAAGGTGGTAGGAGAAGCTTCAGATGGGGGTGGGGCTCCCTTGTTAATTAATGTAATGAAAACAAGAATAACAAAGGCAGCAGGTACTCAGGGGCTAGGGGCTGTGCAGGGCGCTTCCTGGTCTCAGGGCTGCTCCTTCCAGACCAGTCTGGCTCCTCTGCCAGAACACCCTTTCCTCACCTCTTCCCAGTCTCTGCTCTAAGTAACTTTTCAACGAGACCCTCCTGGTCACACTAGTAAGGCTGTTCCTCACTCCCACCCCCACCACTTCTTCTGGGCTGCATTTTTCTCCATCACTTACACCGTCTTCTGACATTCGGACATCATTTCTTTATTTCTCATATTTTCTGTCTATCTCCTCCACGAGATTCTAGGCCCCATGAGGGCAGGGAAGTGAGGCTATTGTGTTCACTGCTATATCTGGCGCAGATGTCTCTCAATGAACATTTTAGAACGAATCTTACTTAACCATCACAATGACATTCATCAAGCCAGGTGTTGTGGCTCTTCCCATTTCCTAGATGAGGAAACTGAGGCTCAATGGGGGTTCGGAACCAGCTAAGCACAGACAGCCAGTGAGTGGTGAGAGAGGAAAGTGTGTGTGTGCCCAGGTCTCTGAAACCCGAGAGCAGTCTCTCCACCCCCAGCTCTGTCACTCCAACTTGTGTGGGACATAAGGACTTTGGGCTCGATTATTTCTGAGACTCTCTCTCCTGAGGCCTAAGAGCCAGTTTAAGTCCATACTTACTTCCTCAGAGGAGGTGGGCTCACAGGTGGTTGGGACGCTCCCAATGGCATGAAAGTTTGAGTCCTATGTTTCCATTCAATAATGGGACCTGGGGAACTTCTTGACATCTCTGAGCCTCTGTTCCTTCTACTGCAAAAGGGAATGATAGTGCATGTCTATTGGAGAGTCAGAGGGTGGCCGGACACAGGCAGAGGGCTCTCAGTGCCTGGCACCAAGCCAACGCTAGCTGTTCCTATCTCGGTCATTCTGCTGCCACCTGGGTGGGACCCTTGCCCCACTTACCTGGCCTTGTTTCTGTACAGTCCCCCACCACTGACTGTCCTAGGATAGGGGAGCACCCCGGCTTTCCTATGCTCTAGGTCTGCCTGGTCCCAAGAGTTCAGTGTCCGAGAGGCAGGGCAGGGCCCAGTGCTGTGTTTGCTGCCGGCAAATGTTCCTGGAACCCTGTTTTTTGTTCTGTTACTGGGCCATTTGTTTTTATTGCTTATCGTTTCTGCAGGGGGGCTTTGAAAGGCTGCCATTGCTCCAATGGATGTTTCCGGTTCGCCTCCATCAAGCCCCCTTTAATGAAAACCAGTTTAAGGTCTTCTTTCTCATAAAATGTCTCATTGTTGCCCCAGCAGCTCCTCTTTGGAAATAATGAAGACGAACGCTCCCTCCGCGGGTAGCACACCAAACCCTCCGTGGCAGGAGAGCCTTGCTCAGTCCCCAGGAACTTCCCGAGACAGAGAAAGGAGGAAAACCAGGCAGCACAGCCTCCACTGGGAGCAGGCCTGGAGGCCGGATGCTGCAGGCACTGGGCATGGGGCGTGGGTCCTTGTCAAGCCAAAGAAATGGTCAGACAGAAGGGTTTCTGCTATGGAAGGAGGTCTCCTTTAAGCCCCTCTGCAAGCACGTGAGGCCTAGAGACCTTGGGTCACACCCAGCGTTGGGTTTGTTGGGGTGCAGCTGAAAAGAAGCCAGTCTTTGTGGGTTCCTGCCCAGAGCTTTCTGTTCTGGACGACTGGGCGAGATGAGGACCTTTAGGTTTGTGAGGCCTCGGCCAGGATGGGGATGCCTGAGGAGGACCTGAAGGGTCTGCAGTGGGGCCAGGGAAGCAGCTTGTGACCAATTTCACAGACAGCAGGAGGCCCCATCTGAATACAAAACGCAGGATTTCAGATGCACGTGCCTGACCGCCAGGTACTCCAGCAACCAGCTGATGTGAGCACCCACCGGACACTGGTCCTCTGCAAGCAGCCGCCTGGGGAGGCCCTGCACAGCACAGGAGTGCCTCCTGGAGAGTTCCTCGTTTTCCTCCTTAAGTTACCCTTGCGCTAATAAGTCATTTGGAAGTACTCTGCCCATCAATAGCTTTGTTAATCGTTTCAGGAGGTAAAGGGGTTAAATATTGTTGACTGACTTGGGTTCTTTGCATAAGTGACGTGGACTTTTGCCCCTTAACTGTGGCTACACATTTACTCCTGATTTTCTCGTCCCTCCATCTGCTACATTTGCACCCTTCTGGGCAGGAAAGCCAAGAACAGAAAAGAAATGGCCATGAGGGAGCCTTGATAGTGTGCCAGCAAGGAGGTGACGCAGGGCTGAGATGGGAGTCAAGGCACCAACTCTGTCTGTGCCAAGCCTCGCATCCAAAGCTGTGTGTCCTTTGATGGTTCATGTGGCCTCTCTGGAGTCAGTGTCCCTGTTGCTAAGTGAGGAAATTGGTTGAGATTAGGGTCACACACGTATGTGTTTACTTGGGCACCAGCGGTCCCATCGTGGGCGTGGAAAGGACAGTGGGAAGCTGGGAGAGTGCCTCACCTACTACAGGGCAGCGGCCGCCCTGTCCCAGCCAATGCTGCTTCTCAGAAATGGAGCTCCACAGGGCCAGACTGTCCATTTCTTAAGAGAAACTAAAAACCTTGATTTTTTAATATGAACCACCAAATTCTTAAATCTTGGCAATAAGATCACACGTTTAAGACACAGTGCATGCAGGCCAAAAAAAAAAAAAAAAAAAAATCCATTTGTTGATCTCTAACGTAGTCCTGGATTTAAAACTCTATGATCCACACTTAATTGTTGTAAAACAGAGATCTCAATTTGGCTGCGCAAGACAGGAGCTGGAACCTGGGTTCCCCACTATCGCCCCAGGGTTGGATCTCTTTGGGAAATGAGAATGTGATGTCTGGCCTGCCTCCAGCGTGGCCTATCAAATGGGGTCCCTTTTGCAAGAGGACTCAGTGCAGGGTAGAGTGTCACGCCCCGGTTATCCTCATTATCTAAAGTTATTCTCCTTACCACGGGGGACCCAAGCCTAACCCTGGAGCTCAGCAGCCATCTCGGAGGCTGCACTTCCAGTGCAGAATGCCTGAGACAATGTGGGAGCCAGATGCGCAGCAAACACTGCCTTACCTTTTTCCCCCCAGCGCTTTTGTAACGTTTTAAAGTCATTCCACATTCATGAGCTCTGATATCACTAAACAGCTGCCCTGCAAGTCCCTTAGGTCAGGTACTCTCGCATTCCAGATGGGGAAACTGAGGCTCAGAGTTAAGGATGACTGGGCCGAGGGCCCAGAGGAAGTAAGTGGCATGAGATGGAGGTCCTGTGGGCTGCTGCCTGCTGGCCATGCTTTCTGGGGGGCCAGCTGCTTACAGATCATGCACCTTTCTAAATACAGGCTCAGTGCATGGGTCCTGGCCTACGCGAGCAGCAAGACAGCTGAAGAAGCTTGGTAAAGACTACTTTTCGTGGCAGTAAGAACAATGGTAAAAGTAGAAGCTACTTCTAGCCACTATCAACACACACACACACACACACACAATGTTAGTAGAAAATCTTTTCCATGGCACTTTACTGTTACTCAACAGCTGACCTGCAAGGCCCTTAGGTCAGGTACTCTTACATTCCAGATGGGGAAACTGAGGCTCAGAGATAAGGGTGACCGTCCTCAATAACAAGGGTGGGCCTCATCCAATCAGTTGAAGGCCTTAATGGAACACAGACTGACTTCCCCTGAGCAAGAAAGAATTATGCCTGTGTCTTCAGCCTACCGGCCACTAATCAGATTTTAAACTCACATACTTTTCAACAGGACTTCCAGCCTGGCCCGGCCTGGTCCCTGTGCGCCTCTTGCCTCTGTGATCTCATTGGCTTCATGCGCCCTCCCCCTCCCCAGGCCTTCCTGCCTCCTTCCCTCCGTCTTCAGGGCTTTGCACCACCTGTTTCCCCACAGTTCAAGCATCACTGCCTCCAGGGTGCCCTCCCTGAAGACCCCGCTCTTGGTCATATTTCTTTGCTCTGAACTCTCATAGAATCATGGTCTTTACATCAAACTCCTTATTCCAGTTTGTGCTTATATGTTTGGGAGTCTGATGATCCCACTTAATTCCATCTCCTCCACGGAAATCTAAGCTGTTCGAGGGTAGGGGTCTCATCATTTAGTATTCAGTGTCATAACTACAATACTAGGGATGGTGTACAGTAAATATTTGTTGGATCAGTGCACAAATAACTATGTGAGTTAGATTATACCCATTGCCTCATGTAATTCTCTCCAAACTCCATGAAATAGGTACTATGAATGGTCCCTTGTTGCAGGTGGGAAGCCTGAGAGTCTGAAAGGTCAGTCATTTGCCCAAAGTAACAACTCTGGTGGGATGAGGACAGGATTTGGCCACAGCTCCACCTGCTTTCCAAATGTCCAAGCATGCACTACTCAACAAAATAAGATAGTGAACCTCTGTATAGCCAAGGTTCTCCAGAGGAACAGAGCCAACCAGATGTGTGTGTGTAGAGATTAATATAGATAGGCAGAGAGATGGATAGAAAGACACATTTTAAGGAATTTTTTCATATGATGATGGAGGCTTGGAGAGTTTAAAATCCGATGGCAGAGGCTGATAGGCTGGAGACTCAGGCAGAATTCCTTCTTGCTCAAGGGAGGTCAGTCTGTGTTCAATTAAGGCCTTCAACTGATTGGATGAGGCCCACCCTTGTTATTGAGGACAATCAGCTTTACTCAGAGTCCACTTATTTAAATGTTCATCTCACTACCCCCCCAAAAAACAAAATAACAACAACAAAAATCATCACCTTCACAGAAACATCCAGAATAATGTTGGAAAATACCTGGGCACCATGGTCCAGTCACGTTGACACATAAAATTAAGCATCACAATCTCCCTTTGCCCATCCCTATCCATTGTTATCAAGAAGTGGCTACACCTGCTTCACATACCCCCCTCCTCCTTCCTCTTCTCCCTCATCTCCTACTTTTCCTTCTCCTTTGTCTTTTTTCCTGTTGGTGAAGTGTTTTGAAACATACCCCCTGGTCCTATATCTGTACACTCCAGTCTACTTTTGCCCTCAAGCCTACCCAGCTTTAATGCCTGCCCATGTTCTCTGCACCTCAAAGAGTGGGCTCCTGTCTTGGAGGAATCAGGCCTCTCAAAATACGGAGAAAAGGCGTCATGGTGCTCAGGGCCCAGTCTCCACAGTCTGAAAGTGGAGCTCTGATGTGTGCACAATTTCCATGGTCTTAGCAAGTCTGCACACAAGTTGACCTTGGCCAGGGCTGGGCTTGGGGGTCAGGTCACAAGGCTTGCCCCTTCCACTCCGGAAAACCCCTCTCCGATTTTCCACAGCCACACATTGTTTTCATGCTCACATTACACCGTCCTGCTCCCCTGTCTGTTTATTGCTGTCTCCTCCCTCTTCCTCCCCCTCATTCTCCTCTTCTGGCTTTGAGGAGTCTGGACGTTTGCACACTAGAGAAAGGGACCCATTTAATCTACCGTTTTTACAAGCTTTGTAAACAAGGTACAGTGACTGAATCATGGAAAAATGCATTTTATGCGAAAAAGTTCAATATATGACTTTGTTCTATTAAAATAGCCTGGTGGAACCTACCCCACCCCCGAATTTGAGAGAGAAAGAAAGAAAGAAAGAAAGAAAGAAAGAAAGAAAGAAAGAAAGAAAGAAAGAAAGAAAGAAAGGGACCTCTGGCAATGCCTCATGGGCACGTATGTCCCATAATGCCACATCCACAGCCATATTTCTGTCGCTATAGAAACACTTGAGGGGAGTTTTCCTCTAGGCAGGAGATACAGAGGCTTATTTTTTGTTGCTTTCTAAGAATCTCTTCCTTAAAAAATATTTTTTAATTGTCAGATAGATTTAGGAACTAAGGTTAAAAAGCAACCAACTGAATGAATTCTTGTAGTGAGTGGTTGAATAACTTGCAATCATTCCTCTACTTTAGTGTCATTTGTTTTGACTTTTGTAACTTAATAATTCCATGTTGTTATGATTGTGGGGCTTCCAGATTTTTTCTATTTTTCTTATGGTGATAACAATGGCACGTTATTAAAATGCACCGAGCGCGGTGCTGAATGCCCCACATTAATAACTCTGCTTAATCCTCATGAGAACCTGATGAGGGCACGGAGGCTTTTTGGGATTAAGTAACTGGCTTCAGGTCACAGCTAGAAAAGGATGGTGTGGAGACCCAAACCTCACAGCCAGGCCTCTGCAGCATTTAAAGTCTAATCTAAGTTTTTAAAAAAATGAGGACAGGAGACTAAAATATACTCAGTCATGGGATTGTCTTTTTAGGAGGTAGGAATCTGGATGACTTTTAGTTTCTGCTTTAAAGTTATTAGCATTTTCATGAACCATGTCCAGCACGGCCAGTGGTGAACCTGAGGGGGCGCAGTGAAGGATTAAAGAAAACAGACAAAATATAGCTGTTCTCGGATGGAGAGACAGTGACAAGCCTGCAAGCCGAGTCTTTATTTTATAGTCAGATCTCACGAGGCAAAGCAAGGGTGTGGTCAAGATGTTTACAATGTTCTCCCCAGTTTCGAGTCTATTTAATTACATGCACCTGAGATCTCTATCAAGCTTTGTTTTGGCAGCACTTGCTGCACCTCCTGCAGCCCACATCACTCCGTCACCTGGGACCACAGGTTCGGACCATAAGGTCAAGCTTACAACCATAGCCTTTGGCTGTAATTGTGCAGGGAGGGCTTTGCCCTCCAAGCTGGGACCTGCACGTGGCTTTGCCACGAGAGGATCATGCCCTCTCATTAGCCCGAATCTTCTGTCCAAATGCTGTATCCACTATGCACATTTTCAGATTTTCTAAATCTGAAATCATGGAAGAGGGCTGTTATCACTGTTTTGTGGAGGAAATCATGTAATCCAGCCTAGTCTTTGACAGGGAAGACTGAATGTCTTCCCAGAAGTGCCTCAATCGTTCTGAGAGGAGAGAACACAAAGTATGCCTGAGTCTGTATACTGAGCGAGAATGCAGCCTTCTGGACCTGGCTGAGCCAGCTATCTGCTCCTCACCTGTGAGCCTATGGGTGAGCTCCTCCCTTTTCCTCCTCAGTCATTCCACCTGTAAAATGGGACTCGTCTATTGAAGGACACCCTGGCTGTAAACTTCTGTGACCTCTTAAATTGCTTATGAAACAACTTAGATGGCCTCTTTATCACCAAACATTCAAAAACACTGCTCCAGGGGAGCTCACCATAACCTCATCAGTAGGAAGGCGTTTCAGGCATTTCCCACCCCTTTATTATGGTTTTGAAGCCAGAGGTTCAGAGTGGGCCTGATGGGATGAGAGAGGCCTCTTAGAGCTGTGGCAGCGGACACCAAATGGATGACACCCTCTTCCAGGTAGGAAGCATCTCAGGCTACTGTGAGGGGCTCTTTCTTCTCCCGCTCCTGCCTGGGCAACCTTGGAATCTCATCAGTGCTTGCAAGCTCCATGGTTGTGATTTCCCGCCGCTGCTTCCCAGGAAGCTGGGTTTCCACACATGTGCTCCATGCTGCAGGCCCCCCTTGTTTTCAACCAAGCCTTAGGGCTGCGCCCAGAGGCATGGCCAGCCTCTTCTCGGACAGCCTGGGTTCTCAAGGCCCACAAACATCTCTCTGGGGGTTGGGAGGTGGGGCGCAAGGAAGGCTGCAGCTCGCTACTCTGCCTCTAAGCCTTTAGCTCCCACAGCCCTGGAAAGGAAGGGAGCCTGCGAGGCGGGGCCCCAAGCCGACCCAGAGCTCTGGCTCCCAGACAGAACCTTCACCAGCGATTCTGCGGGTCCCACTCCCCACCACCACACCAGCCACCTTGGGGAAGTCGGTACCAGGCGCCACAGAAAACAATCACAACACAGGCACAAATAATAGGAATAATCCCAATAATCTGAGACCCGCCACCCTTGCTAACAGGACCGTAAAGGGCATTTGTTTCTAATTAAACACCAAAACCCTAAACCTTTCAACTCTGCATCCACAACTACTGTAAATGTTTATGAAAAACGGGAAATTCCCCTTTAATTCAAACCATGCCAGCAATGCGTTTTCATTGTCTCCACCGGTGCAGAAACCCTATCAGCTCCAGCTTGAGCACATCTGAGCTTTAAATTAAGGAAGGAGCAGACCTGCGCGCAGAGCGGAGCCGGGCAGGACTCGCGTGATCAAGCCCTGTCCCCTCTCCATCGCCAGGCACTCAGACGTGTCTCAGGCAAAAGCCAGAGCGCCTTCCGGAAAGAGAAGTGGGTACTAGAGGTGCTAACATTTTGAGGGGAGGGTTAGGCTTCCCAGCCAAATGGCTGTGAGTGGAAGTCCCAGAACCTGATCAACTTCTGACCACCTGGGTGACCCCGGGCCACGTGTCCACACTTCCCAGTCTCAGGTTCTTCAAGGATAAGTGTGATCCCTGAGAGGAAGCCTTCAGCACAGCAGCGAGCAGACCGAGCAAGCGGTGCCTCTGGGCTCCCTCTGCACCTTGTCAGTAAATACCTTAGAGGGGCCGAAACGTCCCCCGTCGCGGAGAACATGGGTCTGAGAGGAAGGCTTAAGCAGGAGGGAGCAGTGATTCCCGCATCACTGAGCCCAAGAGCCCTGGAACCTTGAAAGCCTCCCCACGATCTTACTCTGCAGGTCATAGCGCCCGGAAACTGTCACCTTGATGCGCACACGGGCTGCGGGAGTTCCCAGAGCAGGAAGAACCTCTGCCTCCTTGATCAGAGGGAGCCAGGCTTCCCTTGGAGACAACATTTCACACTGGTAAAGAAAGACACAGCAAGAGAGCGCCTGAAGGACCCACTCAACAGCATTTCCTAACTCTTCATCCAGCCTTAAAAATTGCGGGGTTTCCTTTGCAGGTCTTTGAGAGGAAGGGTTAGGACCTAAAATCTAGGGCTGAGCCATCCTTTCTCTCACTCTGGATATTCCCACGCTCACAATGTCAGCAGCAAGTCCAACACAGGGGCACCTTGCTGCCCTCTAGGCTGACCAAGGGGCCTGGGTGTTCACCCCATAGCCTCCAGTGACCTTACCTCCAGGAAGGTAGCCCAAATTCTCCTCGCCTCTGTCCACATGCTCTAACCCCAGCACCTTCCACAGAGCATGAGGCTGAGCTCAACCAATCACAGTATCACACACCCTGGCCCACAGTGACTCATTCAGATCCTATGAGGTGTATTGAGAGTTTTGCTGGACTATTGGAAGAGAGGAGCCTTTTCTTTGCCAATCGACCTGAACCTGAAAGGATGATGGCTGGTCGCCCTCTTGCTGCCAGGTGGAGCCTGGGGAAGTAATCAACATACAGGAAAGTAAGGCACAGGGTGGAGATAAATCAGGTCCTCACCATATCAATTGAGCCTCTGGATCTCACCATGCCTGAAGGTGACTCTCTATCATACAATTCCACAAGCAAATACATTCTCTCATTTGTATATGGGAGCTGTTTTTTTCTTTCACCCACAACTGAGAGAGTTAAAAAGAGCTGACTATGTCATGGAAAGAGGCAAAGCCCATCAGCCACATCCAGCAGTTAGTGAAAGCCTGTGCCTGGCACTGTGCTAGGTACTCTGATTGCAGGATATAAACACACACGGACCCAGAGTTTACAGTCTTTCAGGGGAGATGAGACATGAGCTTGAGTGACGGAAAGACAAGAAAAGATGTGAATGCCATGAGAGGGGGACAAAAGTTCTGTGCACACACGGGGAGCGAGAACTTTCCTCTGGTGAAGGGCCTGAGGTGGCTGCGTGGAGACGGCACTGGAGGGCCACTGGGAAGAAAGTTGGGGTTTGACATACAGACTCTGGGGTGGGAAGTGACAGGTGGCACCCCTGGAGGGGAAATTGTGAGCAAAGCTGAGGGAGACCTGTTCTGGGATGGCAGGTGTCCATACTGACAGGCAAGCAGTAGGGAGAACAGAGGGTGAAAAATGGAAATTTTGTGGGCACAGCCAGGGCCTGCCTCCCTTTCAAGGCACCCCTCATGTCTTTGTCTCCATCCTACAGCAATTCTGACGGAAGTTCTGCCATCTTGGGCTGCTGAGGGCAAAGATTTCTACAACAGACCACAGCCTGCAAAGGAACCTAGCTTTTGCTTATCTTAGCCGCTGCTGAAGGGAATACTTTATGCATCGAGTAGTTGCCACTTGAATTCTGCTATCTCTGAAAGTGAAACAGCTCACTCTGCACACCCCAAAGGCTGCTTCCAACTTAAAGCCATCCCAGGTGGGCAGGAAACCCATTTGGAAGAAGTCTGAGGGGAGGAGCACACCAGTCAATGCCCTGCATGGTCTGGCCACTGCCAACTGCTTCTCACTCTACCATCCTCTTTGCTTTCTGCATTCGCTATGGCCTCCAGCCACAGGGTCTTTGCACAAGCTGTTCCTTCTGCCTGGTTCCAACTTATCCTTCAGACCACGACTCAATTGCTACTTCTTCACGAAAGCCCCCCCCCCCCCCCCCCCCCCGACCTCCAAGGCTCAATCCTCCTACTGGGTGGGTTAATGACCAGGATTTTCAGAGTCAAAATGTTTCGATTTGAATCCAGCTCTGGTGTTTACTATGCATGTGACCTTTCTGTGCCTCTTTTCCCTCATCTGTAATAGTGGCATAATAATCGAGAGGCTCTATAATGGCAACAGTGCTAACACATAAAACCACTAAACATGAACCATCATCATATGACCTCAGAGCACCACATCCTTTGGCCTCTCTGCCTCTTCCCAGATGTAATTTAATATATTCATGCAATCCTTTGATTGACATCTGTCTCTGCCAACTGACTGAAGGCCCCACGAGGCAGGGATGTAATGTCTGGTTTTGCCCACTGTTATACCTTTAACACTTGTGCACTGCTGGGCACATAGTAGGTGCTGAATAAATATTGCAGGTACGAGTGAAAGAATTCAAGTGGAAAAAAGTTTGACCCCAAATATTCTTATCATATGCCGAGACCCTGATCTCACGAGGTCCCTCCAAGTAACTCAGGAATGATGACTTCAAGTTGCAAACATCTGTGGTTACAAAAGATGAGGAAAACAGGTTCCAGAAGATGCTCCAGCCACTGAATTCCCCCTAAGCAATTCACTTCCTCCTTCACACTGGATACAAGGCTGCGAGTGAACATGGCCAGCCAAACAGATGCAACACTCCGAAGTCAGCAGCAGTCCGTCTGATGTTCATCAAGCAACTATGATTCCTCTGCTAGCATCCCTCACAGTTCCAGAGAAGTTTCTGTGTTTGCGACCTTTGGCCCAGATTTTAAATAATATTATGCTTTGCTCTGCAATGCTATTGTCTGAGAGTTTACATGTTTGGGGTATGTTTTTAATATGCACCTCATACCACGGAATGGGCCAAAAATCTCTGAAGTATGGAATGTGTTAGAGATAGAGGGGTAAACAGTGGTTTACATGCCAAACTTTTGATCCATCCTTGCTCTGTGGTCCTCTAAACGGGCGGCTCAGATGGAAAGGACCAAAAGTGGGCATGGCTTGCAGCGGGGACGTGAGCCTTTCTCCTACAGAACCCCTCGCTTTAGTCCTGCAGCAAGGTCTGGAGAGGCAGATGCGCAGGGAGCACGGGCCTATGGAAGCAGAAGAGGCGGAGGCTGGAGCCTCACCTCTGGATCGCCGTGGCACGCAGCTCCATCTGGCACGGGTTCCCCCGCAGCAGGACTCTCCGACCTGCTTCCCCCTCGTCCTGAGTGTCTGAGCCAGCCCAGCTGTGCTCACTCCACATATCCCTCTAGGTCTGAACCACATAAATGTTTTCCTTCCCAGATTGTTCTGCCTTCTGCAAGTTTTCTACATCTTCCTTCCTTCCCTGAAAGAAACCTTTCTCCAACTCAGGTTCTGATCCCAGGCAGCGTCCCTGGAGTGTAGTTCTGAGCCACAGTCTCCTCTCACAGTGGCTTACTGGGGGCACAAGGTGAAATGCATGCACACACCCAACGCCCACACACCACCCTGGGACTGAAGCCACAGCTCCGGGCGCCCGTAAAATCCAGCCCCCTCATATCTTACCAACCTGAACTCCCACCTCTCAGGGGGTCCTCCCTCAGTAGCTTATTTTAGGTCTCAATCACCACTTGTTTAGCAACAAAGTTGTTGGAAATCAATGCTAGAAATTTAAATTAGCCACATCAGACAACACGTGTGTCCCGAGAGACCTGGCTGATGAAATGAGGCCCATGAACGTCCCTGATGGATGGGTCTGAGCCCTGGTGGCCGAGGTCTTCAGGGTGCAGCCTAGATTCCTCCAAACTCCACCCAGAGAGGCCTCTGAGGACAACACCCTTGGTCCATCCATCAATGTCCTCCTTGCCTTTGGCCTCTCTCCACTGGAGATGGCGAACAAAGAGAGAACAAGAGAGATTAATTTCTTTTTAATCCTTCCCTTCCAGCAAGGGCCTGACCCCAGACTTTGGCCTGTTTTAGCTCCGTCCCGGGCAAGGCCATATTTCATGCTGAATCATCAGTTTCTAGGGGAACAAGGCACTTACCCCATGGGGTGTGGATGGCCATCCTATCTCACAGGAGCTCATGGGGGCTGCTCAGACATGATCTCATCCATCCCCACCCTCTGGAGCAAGGTGGGGGCACGGAGCCTTATCTCAGCTAGGCTGCTGAAGAAACGTTAGCCCAGAGGTGAGGCACCCCCTGGAGTCATGAAGTACCAGGAGCGATGCCCACACCACCCCTCCTCATCTCCAGCAAACTCTCACAGCCCAGCTCTCCTCTGGCAGGAGGTCAGCACGGTGTTGACAAACTCATCGAACCTCCAAAGCCGCCACAGGTAAATGAATGGGTATGGCTGTGTCCCAATAAAACTTTATTTACAAAAACAGACTGTGTTCGGCTCACAGAACAGTTTTGCCAACCTCTGTCTTAGTATAAAGTGTGACAGAGATAGAGTCCCCAGTAAAGAAACTATCTTAGAATGTCAGGCTGGATCTCACACTCAATGTGGGTACTACTGACATTGGGCCCCATAGTTGTTGAGGGGCTGTCTTGTGCATTTTTTAGCAACTCCCTGACCTCTAGCCCTGAGCTGCTAATAGCCCCCCTGGGGAGCAAGATTGCCCCTAAGTTGAGAACTACTGGGTGGAGAGAACTGAAAGAGATCCTGACATATGAGTCCTTTCAACAGCTGTCCCTGCCCAGGGCTACCTAGCCTAGGTTTGCATACCTGGAGGCAGAGGGATGCTTGATGCTTGACACTCTCACCTGAACAACCACTCCACATGGAATCAGAATACTCAAAGGGGTGCCATAGCTCCCACTTACTGAGCACATCCCAGAGCCCTGCTCTGCACTGCATGCCCTGCACGGGCCATCGCACCAACCCTATGCAGTAGGCACTGCTTTCCCACCTCATCAGGGCAAAGCCAGGTGCCCCTAAGCTACACTCGTGCAGAGTCCACGCTGGTTCTGGCCGGTGCCAAGTCTTCCTGCAGTCTCAGGCTCCTGCTCAGTGACATAGGAATGATGACAACACTGCCCACGAAAGGCTGCTGGAGGCCCAAAGGGATGGCTATGGGAACATCAGTGCCCATACTGTCACTGGGTCTGACGTCTCTTTCTATAGGGAGCCACTACTTCTGGGTGGCTCCCTCCCTAGCTTCCTCCTAAGTTTGCATTTTTTATTTTGGGTTCTGGGATCCCTAAGTCCTTCTCTGAGGTTCTCCTTGGAGCCTCTGGAGGGTGGCAATTAGCTAGATCCCAGGTCCCTGAGTGCCAGGCTCTTCACCCAGAGCACCTCTGCTTTTATCTTCTAGACACAGAGTCTCAACTTGCGATTCCTTTTGTAAAATGGGCTCAGCTGCTAAACGGAGCTAAAAACCGTCACGCTAGGGCCTTCTTCTCTACCTATGGGCCTTGAACTCACATGTTCTCAGGCTCACCGGGGGACTGTCAGATATGCAGAATGTTAAGCCTCACTACAGACCTGCCGTGTCAAAGTCTGCATTTCCACAAGATCCCTTGGGGAAGCACATGCCAGGGAAGTCCGAGGGGCCTCTGACGCAGAAATTCACCTTATTTACCCTCCTGGGAGCTCTTTCACTGGACAAGGGACACTGCTTCAACCAAGTCAATCCAAAGCCGAAGTCCAGAAAACCTTTAAAAATGCAGATTTCTGCAAACTGCAACAGAGGACAAGGCCCGGAGCAGAGCACCCTGTGGATTAAAGGCCCTGAGAAGAGGAGGCCATTTGCCCTCCTGATTCTGCTCTGGCCTGTGACTGCTTTGACCAACCAAGTATGGTGAAAGGGATGCTATGGTCCCGCCTCCACAGGAACAGCAGCTTCTGCCTTGGTTTTCTGGTGCCCTAAGTGACCACCCAAGGAACCAGACTACCCAGATGGAGAGCCACAGGGAGGGCTCTGCCAGGACATGGAGAAGCAGGGCCCAGTGAGACCGGTCTCCAGTGGTCCCCACCAGGGCACAAGTATGCACTGAAGCCTTCGTGGACTTCTTCCAGCCCAGCCACGTGCTGAATATCCTTCGGTGTGACCTCAGTCCACACCACACGGAGCCAAACTGCCCAGCTGAGCAATGATGGAATTTTTGAGCCACAAAATTGTGAGATGTAAGAAAATGGTTATTTAAGTCACTAGTTTTTGGGTAGTTTGTTATGCAATAAGAGATAACTGGAAAAATTTCAGAGAAAAAGCTATCATATGGTCAAGTCTTAGACCTACATTTGTTAGAAACATGTCAAAGAGGAAACGAATGATCAGAAACCCATTGCTGTGGCAGGGTGCTTAGGTTACGGTCGTGGCAGACTGTTGAGCCCTTAAGCCCTAACGTCCCCTTTCTGAGACACTGAACCCTTTCCCCAAGCAAGACACAGGGAGCCACAGGTCCGAGGGTGTTCCAGACCGCTTCCCTATAGCTCAGGATGCAAACTTGAAAGATTGGCTCATCAGCGTACCAATGGCTACAGTAAATATGACTTCATCAGTTCAGGCAGATGGGTTAAGTGATATAAGCATATTCCCAGTAGGAAGACACCAAACTATTGCTTCTTTTCTTAGAGAGAAAGAGAGAGGAGAAAAACGTTGGGTTAGAAATCAGACATCTTGCTATTTAGAAGCAGCTCTGTCACCTTGGAAGGTGACAAGCTTTTGTTCTTGGGAAAATTCCTTTACATCCCTGATTTTTCATTTTTCCATCTGTCCATTATGGTTTTATATGAACTCAGATGATCATATATAGGTCTTGGGAGTTCGTGGAAGACCCTCTGAGATTGATTGTATTTATGTGGGTAGAGAGAGGTAAGAAGGAAGATTCAGCGAACTGGGGCTGGGTCCTTCAGCTTCAACTCAACCAAAGGCATTTGGCAGAGTATTTAATTTGAAAATAAAAGCGAAAACCATTCCTGAATCTCACCAGTCTTCACGATTTGTGAGGGTTCTTCTAGAACCCTCATCCTGAAATTCCTGGCTCCTAATTTTGAGGGGGTGTGGTGTGGCCACTGCATCTTCACAAAAGGTAGGCATACTGGACCACTCTTCTTTTTTCCTGCACAGTATCCTCCACCTTCTTCTAAAAACAGCACCCCAAATGTGGGGGAAGGAAACCACCCATCCTCCATTCTCAGTCTATGCCCAGTCAAAGAGGAAGCATATGACCAGACATGGTCAATCAAAATGCAGCATCCTCTTGGCTATGACATATTTTTCAGCAATAGATAGTACAGGTCCCAAACCATCCCAATGAGAGTTTGCCCTGGACTTTCCCTAGAATGGCTAGAAAAGTAGCCATCTCTTCATGGGGTTGTTGGATGCCAGCCTGGTGCTGACAGCAGCCCATCTTGCCACCTCAGTGTGAAAGCCAGCCTAAGAAGGCATCCAACCCAGAGGAGAGCAGAGCACGAGATGGAGAGGAGCAGTATCTTGATGACATCCTATGTGCTTCTGGACCCAGCTATATATGAAGTCAATCAGCCCCTGGACCTTATGGTTATTTAAGCTGAAAAATGCTCCCCCCTCCACCTTCCTTTTAAATTAAGCCATTTGAGTTGGCTATTTGTCTCTTGAAACCCAGAGTCTCAACTAACAGAGTACGTATATATAGCTTAATTGAGTCTGCCGGATGTCATGTGAGAAAAGTGTAAGTGTGCTGCATGCCCTGCCTGCAGAGAAAGCAGCCACCCAGGCTGGTGGTGAGAGTTTAGGTAACACTGACGAATACCCAGCTCATAAGCCCAGTTGCCCTCCATCCCTCTTGTCCCATTTCTTCCCAGCTGCACCTTCATTTACCGAGCTCATCTTTCTCCAGCCAAGACATCCCAAATGACATGCTATTGAAAGACATTTCTGTCCATGCTAATACCTGCATTTAAAATTTTTTGTTGTGTTTAAAAAAAAATGATCATGATGTGATAGCAAATGAATGTTGGCAAATAACCAACTGACAGGCGTAAAATTTTATGAACATGCACATTCCAAAGGGATGTGGAAATAAGCCATCTACTGCAGTCCAGTTTGGCAGAAATATTACAAAAATATAACTTTGGCATATATTGTAATTCATTTAAAGATGCTTAAAAATACATCCATCAACCTTGCACGGAAGGTCAAAGAAACATATGAATCCCAAATAAACAGTAACTGATGTACAAGGAAACGGCCTGAATCTCAGGCCCGGATACCAGAGAGAATGCACACATGTGAAGAAGATGAGGCTTGTTTGGAAGGCTGAGCTTCTAACACCTTCATTGATGTTTAGAAAATAAATAATAATGACTTCTTAGCACTAAGTAGGGTGGACTGTTTCCCCCTAAGTGGCCATCTGAATTCTGCTCCTCAGAAAGAATTTTGCTAATGGACTGCTGAGTTCCACCCTTAGAGTCTATATTTTTTACTTCAAGGACCTTATCTGTAAAAAAGAAGAAAAAGAGCACAATAGATTGCTCTTGCATGTGTGGTGTCCGGATCCCCTCCACCTCATCATGTACCTGGAGGGGCTTACCCAGCCCCAGGATGGATTCTTCACTGGGACCTGGCTAATCAAAGTATTCAACCCCAAGTCATGGTGATGGGTTCAAGCATGGCAAGTGGCCCAGCTGAGTCTTCCAAAAGACCTTAAGATTAGAGAAAGAAAGAGAGAGAGAGAGAGAGAGAGAGAGAGAGAGAGCTCTTTTACTCCAGAATCCAGAGCAGACAGGACCATGAGATTTGAGGAAATTGCTACCTTTCCCCCAGCCTTCTGTAGAAGAAGGAAGGGAATGAGGCCAACACGCTGAGAGAAGCAAAGAGGAGAGATAAATGCAACATGGGTGGTATATATATCAGATCAGTGGAGAGAGAGAGAGAGAGAGAGAGAGAGAGAGAGAGAGAGAGAACCTGAGATCCAGCTGTGCAGGCATACAGAATCACCCTTGCCTTGGACTTCTCAGGAACGTTAGCCAATAAAGATTCTTTTCAGCTCCAGCCAGTTTAAGCTGGGCTCCTGCCACTTGGAACTGAACTAATTTTGACTGATACAGTTACCCACAATATTTGCAGCATGATCAAGACCATAAAAAAATTGGATACAGGAGAAGGATGACACGGGTCTTACTTCAAAGAAACTCACTATCTAATTGTGCTCAGTTTGGTAATGGTTTGCTAAGCATCTATTCTGTTCCAAGGCCTGTGTGAGGTGCAGGGTTATCTGAAGATGAATATGACACAGGCCTCCTCCTAAAGGATCTCCCAGTGGAGTCAAGAGGTGGCTTTCTTCTTGGTGTTTTGAAGGTGGAGAGACCTGTGGCTATTTGGGATCAGGAAGGCACCGTTCTGCTCCTAAAGAAGGTGAGCGAAGTCTTGGGAAAGAAGGAAAGCTTGGGGGGTATGGAGTAGTGTTTTAGGACAGTGGGAAAATATTCAAGAAAGATGCTTCCTTCATAGCTTCTAATCTCCCAATTAATTGTATGTGGCCTATATTTGTATAAATTTTAACCATTTGTGCAACTGGGGGTGTGTGTCTCATAAATTGCTTCAGTGCTTGAGTTTTAGCTTCCCCAACTGTCATGTGGGAATAACAATATCCACGTGCAGGATTCTGTGACAGAATCACTGCTGGTTGTCCACCTACTAAGTGTTAGACATTCTCCTTAGTCAAAGGCCCTCTGACTCTTAGATAGACATGTGGCGACTAGAACAATGGCTACACTTCCCAGCCTCTCTGCAGCTGTGTGTGACCACTTATCTAAATTCTGATTGACAAAATCTAAGCAGAAGGGTTATTTATATGCAGTGCCTAGGATGTGTCCGTAGGGGGAGAAGGAGGGTCCCTTCTTTCATCCTTCTTCATCCCAGTTGCCCAGTATATAGCCCTGAAGGCTGAGCTTGAGTGGCCATTTTGCATCCGAAGGCAAAACCTGTCCTGGGACAGGGATCAGCAAATGTTTTCCTTTCGGGGTCAGATAGTAAGTAGTTTGGGCTTTGTGGGCCATATGTTCTTCGTGGCAGCTACTCAACTCTGTTGTAGTGAGAATGCAGGCATAGACAATACGTAAATAAATGAGCATGGCCACGTTCCAATAACACTTTATTTACAAAAACAGGTGGTGGGCTGCGGGCCAGTTTGCTAGGATGAAAGAGCAGCAAGTTAAAGAAACCAGGGTCCCTGATGACATCATGACACCCCTTACCTGAACATGGACTGCCTCTGACCAGACTTACTTTATATGAGAAAAAAATAAATTTCACGATTGTTTTAGAATTTCTATCATTCTAAGCCAAACCTAATTCTAACTAACATAGTTGTTTAAGGAATGAATAAATGGTGCATGTAAAAGATTCAGGATAAACATTAAAAGACAAGTGGATATCGAATAAAATGGGTATTTCATAATAATAACCAGATAGCTCTGTTCCAAAGAGCTTTAACCCACCTCCAAGCTGAGGACTCCACAGGACAGGGAAGGAGTGTGGGCCACAGGCATTGTGTGCGGATTAACCCTTTCTGCCCTGGCCGTGCTCTCTGTTCTGCAGGGGTCAGGGAATGTACTCTCCTCTGCTCGCCCCAGCTGGGGTTCCTTCCCAGCCCGCTGAGATGCTGCCACCAGGACGACAATAAACCACTCAGACAAGAAAAAGTGCCCCAGTAGATTAAACATAATAAAAAAGATGTGACTGCTTAGTCCGTGTAAGCTCACTGGGTTAGAGCGCCCAAGCTTGGCCGTAAGTCACCCTCTGGCAACTGAAACCACATGAAGCACAGTGTTGAAAACTTGCTAAATCATTTGTCACTCAAAGGCTTTTAAAATAAAATCCTTTCAGAAATAATCATTGGATTTCAGGCTCTGAACTGCGGGCTGCCCTGAGCTGGATGTAAATGCTCAGCCTTCACGGGCACGTTCAACAGCGACTGGAATCAGGGCCAGGGAAAGACATGCTGTCGAGTTTCAAATCCCAAAACACACTCCTTTCAAATTCCAAATTTTTCCCTCCTTATGACTCAAATGAAATTATTGCACCTCATGGGGAGGCAGAGGTCTCTACATCTGGGGAAATGTCCTGGTGCTGAGTTTTCTGGCTCTGGATTTAAGTAGGTTTGATTTTTGCTCCATGAAATGAACTTCCTACTGTGTGTCAAGAGCATCTGCTCTATTCTGACTGTGTGGGTTGAAATCCTGGCTTCATCACTTACCAACTGTGAGATTTCTCATCTGCAAAATGGGTGACATGAAGAATTAAATTCACTCATTCACTCATTGTAAAAAAAAGAGTTTTGAGCACCCATTATGCACCAGGTACTGTGATATGTGCAGGGAACAAAGTAGACAAATGCCATGGGTGTATTATGCAAAGTAGTAATTATTCAATTAAGGCTTGCTATTATTATGCTAATAATCCATTCACCTAAAAACATGTATGTATATATATTAGACCATATTCTAGGTGCTGGAAATCCAGAAAGAAATGAAAGAAGTCCTTCTTCTCATAGTACTTGCATATGAGTGTGGAAATCAGACAATATATAAGCACATAGTCTGGCTCAGTTGGTTGGGCATTATCCTGTACATTGAAAGGTTGCAGGTTCAATTCCTGGTTGGGGCACATGTTTGGGTTGTGGGCTTGTGTAGGGGGCATGCAGGAGGCAGCCAATTGATGTTTTGTTCTCACATTGATGTTTCTCTCTCTCTCCCTTCCTCTCTCTTTAAAAAGCAATGATATATGATATATAATACATAACATGTATGTACACATAAACAAGATCTTTTCCTGTGGTTATAACTGCCATGAAGACAACTGGCTGTGGTTATATGATGAAGAGTAATCAATGACAGTGTGGGCAGGGGGCACTCCAGGCAGTGGGCTGGGTGTGTGCAAAGGCCCTGAGGCCAGAAACAGCTTGATGTGTGGTGAACAGACAAAAGACTAATTAAGTAAAGGGAAAGGTGGTCATAAGTGCAGTTGAAGAAGTGGGCAAGTCCCCCATTATGTGGGACTGGGAAGCCCTGAAAAGTGTTTTTGATTTTATCCAAATGAAGCAAGATCCATTGAAGGATTTAAATCTGATTTTCTCTTAAAAATCCGGTCTTTATGAATGTATAGAGCCAAGATGGGGTAGAAAGAGGATGATTAGCTAGGAGACTGCTGTGGTCCAGCTGGGAGACGATGGACTGGTGGTAAATGGTGAGATGGTAAGAAATGGACAGTGGGAGGCCTGGCATACTGGGCGAAGGAGGTGAAAGAAAAGGAAGAGATAATAATGATCCCAAGGTTTTTCAGAACTAGATCTGGAACGAGGGTGAAAAGACACTGAGATGGGAGATTTCCCAGGAGGGTCTGGAGGCCTGCTCTGGGCTTTCGAGTCATCACCCATGGATGGAAGATGAAGCCAGGGGGACGGATGAGGTCACTCCGGTGATTAGTGGATCAACAGCAGCCTGGAAAATTTCCTTCCGGCCTTTTCACTCACAACTGTTTTATCGCTATCTGGTGAGTTTCACTCCTGGTGATGGCTTCCCTCTTTGGGCCCTTCTAATCTGTTTCCTTTTAGAAGGTGGCTGTTTTCAGTGGTTTTTCATTTCTTTCTCTGGACTAATTTTATTGCTCATAGCCTTCTTTTCAGCTGCCTTGGCAGGGAGATGCTGTATATTAAAATAGTTATTATTTTATTTTATAGCCCAGTCCAATCTATATTCAGCTCATTACAAGTCTATGGGCCCCACTAGCCAAGTACATTTCATAACGGTGAGCTCTTCTTGAGAGGGAAATCTCATGTTCTCTTGGTATCTCCCAGAAGGCTGCCTTCTAAGTTGTGATGAATCTCATGTGGACACAAGAGCCCCACAGTTTGGGTCAGTTTTACTCAACCCATTGTCCTGTTCAACTAAGTAAAGCTTATAAAGCTGGAACCCATGTAGTCTAAGCTCAGAGTATCAAGAAGGTGAGAGAAGAATCACCCAGCAAACAATGGTTAGGAGGCATCTCAAAATGAACGTTTCCCACACCTTGCTCCTGATCATCATCAACCGTCCCCTCCTGTAATCTTCCCTGTAGTCCGTGGTGGCAACTCCATTTTTTCTAGCGGCTCAGGCCAAAACGTTGGAGTCCTCACTGACTTATGTCTTTCTTACTCCACATCAAATCTTCCAGCAGATATTGTCATTTCTCTCTTCAAAGCACATCGAAAATCCAATCACTTTCCTTTGCCTCCACTGTCACTACCTTGGTCCAAATCCTCAACATTTCTTTTCTGATTTTTTTAAACTAACCTTCCTGCCACTGCCTCCATCCTGTCTCTTCTAAAGTCAGCTAGAGAATTTCCATCAAAATGAAGTCAGATCATGACAAACTCTGCCCCAAACCTTCCAATGACTTGCCTTCTCACTCACAGCAAAAGCAGGAGTCCTTACTGTGGCCTATGAGGTCTACACAGCCTGGCTTTCTTCCCTCTCTCACTCACCCTCCTGCTGCTCTCTGAATGCTCACCATACTCATATTGAGAGTCATGAACACACGGCAGACACACACCCACCTCAGGGCCTTTGCATGTACTGTCCCCAGCAGCAAAGCTCACTCCCTCACCTCCTTCAAGTCTTCACTCAAATTTGACATTCTCACTAAGGCCTTCCGAAGTATCCCTATCTACAATTGCAACTGTCATGCACGTTTCATAGCTTCTGCATTTGTGGCTCTATTCTACTTCTTCATGATATGAAGCAGAAAGCACTTATCATCAACAGACATCTCACATATTTATCTTTTTCAAATGGCCTGGCTTCCTGAACTGGGATATAAACCCATGGATTTTTATTTTGTTGGTTGCACAGTAGGTGCTCAAAACAACCTTTGTTGAATAAAAAAATTAACTAAGAGACTCTCTTTAAAAATTAAAGTTTTTTTATTGGATTGTCTTTGCTACTAGGAAAGACACTGATTACACATAAGCCAGGACACACCATGCTGTGCTGCAGTAACAAACAAATTGAAATCTCATTGGCTTTACACAGCAGAGTTTATTCTTCCTTCATGCTACGTGTCTACTGTGGGCCATCATGGGGTCCTGCCTGTGGTGGTGACTTGGGCCCCATTCTGGCACATGCTCCGACAGTCAGGAAGGCAGGAGGAAAGGGGTAAGATGAATCACAAGAGGCCTAAAAGCTTCTGCCCAGAAGTGATACACATTTCATTAGTCAGAGCAAGACACAAGCGCAAGGCTGACTTTAGGAGGAAGGGAGGTGGAATCCTGCCTAGTGCACAGAGTGAGATTGGGGAAGGACCCGAATGACCACCCCAGTCCAGAAGGGCACAGTAAAATCCCCTCCATCTGCATTTACTTCCCCCATTCCCTACAGACTTCCCAGTTCCTCCTGCCTCATCCCCCAAAGCTCCTCCAACACACAACTCTTCTTTTTTCTCCAAAGATACCCTCTCCAGCCCTAACTCTTTCCCTGGACACACACACATCATTGCCCAGATTTTGCATCACAGAAACCAAGGACTGGATTCAGCAGGGCCGGCCTCCCTAGAAGGTGAGCCTGGTGACTCAGCTGGCAAAGCCAGACCCTTTCAGGAGGCTGGCTGAAGGGCAGGTCTGGAAAAGCTCACGTTATTAAGCTTTGTCCAGTAGCTCGGGCCCATGGCACCCTGCCCACAAGCCAGAGCATAGTTCTGGCTGATTTCCACATGGCTGACACCAGGATCTTAAAGGGATTGAGGAAGATCAGCCTTTTGGCATTCTGTGCCTTAAAAATATATATACCCCTTAAGATTATTTTTTAAATGCATGGAACCTGCAATAGCTAACCAGACTATTTGACCAGCAGAAACACCCATTTCCTTTACTTTTACTTTTAATGGAGCTATTACTATGTCAATAACTTTGTGAATGCTTAAATCTCCATTCCCCATTTAATAAATTTCTACTGAGTATCAACGTTGTGTCTCTTACATAGTGAAGAAGACAAGGATCCTTGTCTTCAGGAGATGAAATTCTTTCAGAAGTGACAGTGAACAAGTGAGTAGATGGTAAGTGATATGGCAAAAGTAGAGGTGAAGCGGAGGAAGGGGCTGGAATATGGTGGGAGGCAGATCTGTTGTCCCAGGCTATGGCAAGTACAGTGGGCCTGCAGGAAGATTATGGTACACTGTCAGGTCACCTGTGGCCCAAGCAAACAGAACGGGAAGCCAGTGTCCCAGGGACGCAGTGGGTGGCTCTCATCACCCCCTCCCCCAGGGACCACTTCTGTTTCTTATCCCACTCTCTGTAGAGTGATGAAAAAGGCCTGGGTTCTCCATTTTCCTCACCTTTCATTCATCTCTCCTTGGGACCATTCCAGGAACTTCTGGGTAATGTGATTGAGGGAGAGGGGCTAGAAGTTGCCTCTGGACCCACTTCAAGGAAATGCCTCTGAAACCCCAGAATTCATCTCACTTCAGTGAGCAGGTACCCTTGTCTCCAAGGAACCGAGCAGGCAGCAACTTTCCAACCTATCTGATTAAACAAACATACAAGAAGACCACATTTGGCCGCAACAAAAGATTCCAACTCCCTCCTTGATTACGGGGCCAAATCTGAAGAAGGAATCTGCACTCATTCCAATAACCTGTTAAAGTTCAGTGGCTGAAAAATCTGCGGAACAAGCTGGGTCCCGGTGTGGAAGGGGCAGGGAGGGAGCACACGCTCACTCTGCCAACGGGGAGGGAAAAAATTTTAACGAGGGCGAGATAAGAGCCAGACGTGTGGAAATATTTCTCTTTGAGGATATTCTTTGTACCAATTACTCTTCAAAGATATCACGTTAGCGTTTTTGGCACAACTTGACAATTAAATTAGACGAATGGTTTTCAATGTTTTTGCATCTGATGGGCCTGAAACTCTTCTTAACGTTGACATGTTCAGCCTGTCACACACGTTTTAAGAACTTTGGCAAGTCGTATAAACACTGATTTCAATTAAGTAAAAAACCTAAAAAACATTTCACCATTCATCTTATTTTAAAAATGACATGACAAGTAATTAATTGGGCTTGATTATCATTATGTGGCGCCCGAAGTTTCAGGATAGAAAGAAACACAACCGATACATTTCTCCTTGGTGCCTTCCAAGATGGCACTGCTTCCTGCACTCCTTGACTCTCCTCTCCTCTCCTCCCAAAGGTCCATGGTGCCCCAAGTCACCCCCCTTTCCATTTCACGTTCTGAAATGGTTCCTATCTGGTGCGTTTGGTCCCCACCCCATCACAGGAGGAGGATGCTGTGCTGGAAGTCGGGAAGGAGAATATGAACCTCAGCCGGAGGAAGAGCAAGTTCCAGGTCTTCTCCCTGGGATTATAGTTTCCTGGCTGCTGATGTGACAATGTAACTCGACAAGATGATGATTTCCAGGCTGGTTCCAAAGGGCCTGGGATGGGAAGGTGTGTGTGTGTGGATAGAGGGTCAGGTGGAGCCGCAGCAGCCACATGACGCAGGCACTGGAAGAGGTGGCTGACTCCGCAGGACATCTCTCCCAGGAGTTCAAAGAGCTCCGACCATATCCTCGAACACATCGCTACCCACCGGGGGGAAGAACAGATGGCCTCTGGTCTGATAAGCCATCAAGGATGGGATATGATAAGGAAGTTCAAGGAGAAATCTGAAGCCCTGGAGTGTCCCTTTTCTTCTCTGCCTTCCCCTCACTTCCTGCCTTTCCCCTCACACAAGTCATTCTTTCCTTCTCACTCCTGACATGCCCCATTCTCAACCAGGTTAGTCAGTTCGACCAACACCACTAAAGAGCCGCGATGCTCCCGTCTGCACACCCACTGACTGAGCAGAGGTGCTTCTGGGCCATTATGATAATTGCTTGTGAAAAACCCCACAGAAGCCTGCTCTTACCCTCTTTCATCGCTCAGTGCATTTTTATAATGATCAGTTATCTGATGTCTTGTTCTTTGCTGGATGGGAAATTCCATGAGGACAGGGATCAGGTCTGTTTTGTGCACCATGCACCCCCTCATCCCCCCAGAGCTGAGCTGCATTAAACATGTCCTTTTATTTGGATGTTTTGACATTGGTGCCTTATGACCCTAGGGGGACTGCTCATTCCAGGGTTAGCCAATACCTAGAGATAGAAAATGACTTGTGTTCCTTTCACACGCAAGCAACTAACCAAAGCCCATACCCCCAAAGACCTCCTTTATGGGGCATTCATAGGGCTCTTACATTCCAAGCCTAATCGCTGCAGGGCCAGACACCAGACAACTCTAGACTGCCCGACACCAGACAACCCAGCGTCTGCCCGAATCATTCAAACTAACCAATCCTAAGCCAGTTTACCCTTCCTTTCCTTTCCTGAAGAAACCACAATAAAACCTTATGCTTTCCCTCCCCCACTCCTACCACCACTCCCTTGGCCTCCTGACTGACCCTGGGGCTTCCCTCTGTGGACTGGCAGAGCATGGCATGCCTCCTCTTCTTGGGAACTGTGAGTTGCCAATTATTTTTTTAATGACAGCTGCCTCCTGATTTGTTGGCCTCACCAGACCTCAATAATAATAAAGCTTGCATTTTAAAACACTAGCACAGTGCCTGACACATAGTAGGTGCTCAATTAATACTTTCAGGGGGACTGACTAAATAAGTAGATGACTCTTCTGATCCTTCCTCCAAACGTTCAAGTCCACAAAAATTCCTGTCTACTGTTTCCTCAGACTTCCTCACAAGATAATGTCAACACCAGGCCACCCACCTCGGCCAAAATTCAGCCAGTCCCTCCCAACGCAGGGAGTACTGTTCTTCCGGCCATCTGCAGGGCTTGTGTGGCTCAGGGAGGCAAGCCTGAGGGTGTTGCTGAAGGGAGACGCTGTTGGACCTTGAAGGGCTGTCTCTGGCTGCCCGTCACTGTGAGACATTCCAGCCTGCAAGGAGAACCAGGACCTCAGCCAGGGAGCCTTGCCTTTTACTGTTCCAAGCTGGCAGCACTTCAGGAACAGCCAGAAAGCAGCCTGGGGCCAGGCAGGCTTTGTCACCCACTTATGTGTACCTGGGCCACCGGCCTCCAGCTAGAAAACCACTCCCCAAAGCAAGAGGCACGGGTATCTGAAGTGAGAATGTGGTTGTTGAGGGTACACAATGCCCAGCAATTAGTTTTCCTTACGCTCATCCCCAATGTCTCCCATAAATGCTGTGTGGCATCAGAAAGAAAGGACTGAAGCAATTCTATGTTGCAGTAACACCAGAGACCATTTTTGACCCCTGGGGATATTTGGAATTTTCTAGAAAATAATAGGTAATGTTAATGGAGCAGTTGCTAGATGCCAGGCACCACAGTGAGCACTTTGTATGGGCGACAACCAAACCTCACAATAACACTGCAAAGGGGTCTCACTACCCCCATTTCCAGATGGGAACATGAAGTTTAACTGGGGTCAAAGGACTTGCCCAAGGTCACACAGTGAGGGGGCCAGGTTTAAACTGGAGACATTTAGCTTTGAAGTCTGTCCAGTACCCTATGAGACCCCCTTCAAACAGCCAAATTCTATTAAATGTTACAAGTGGGTGACTTCTCAGGGCCTCAGTTTTCCTCTCTCTACTGTTCCCCACTAAGGGCTTTTTATCCTCTATTATTTTGACTCAACAAGTGGCACTGCAGATTTTCCTAGCTGAGGAAGCTAAGAGGTGTTTGAAGCCCTGTGTAGTCTGTGTGACTTTGAGCAAGTTGCTTAACTTCCCTGAGACACATACACAGGAACAATATAGTCTTCAAGAAGATGTGACCCCAGAACCCCAATCACTTTCTAAGTATTTGCCACCTATACCACCTCCTTCCTCACCAGTATTCCTTTCTCAAAGTATTTCTGGATTGTTATGTATGGAATTACAGGTTATGGGGCACATAGAGGTGTAGGTAAGAAATGGGCTTTGATGTTGGAAAGATTGAATTTTACATCAAGTACTTAGAAGGGAATATTTAGCTTTTTCTGTGCCTCAGTTACAGAAAATGGGCACTGACAATAGTCATTGTTCCAGAGTCATCTGAGAATTTTTAAAAAATATTTTTATTGATTTCAGAGAGGAAGAGAAAGGGAGAGAGATAGAAACATAAATGATAAGAGAGAACCATTGATCAGCTGCCTCCTGCATGCCCCACACTGGGGATCGAGCCCACAACCCGGGCATGTGCCCTGACCGGGAATTGAACCGTGACCTCTGGTTCATAGGTTGATGTTCAACCACTGAGCCATGCCAGCTAGGCTGAGAATTGCCTGAGGCATTTTGCATGGAGCTGGGCAACAAACAGTAAGCACTTCATAAATGTTGGCCATTAATATGATCTTTATGACTGCACTTCATGCTGACTCTATTCTTTGCATGCCTCCTACATCAAGAATGATGATGTGAAGAGCAATAAATGCAAGGGCAGTCAGCATGGTGGGGTCCACAGCAGCCATCTGGCAGTGAGCTGGAAGGCAGTGCCAAGAGCCAATGTCACGGCTAGGTGGAGGCAGGCTGTAAAAGGGAAGACTGGCAGCCAAGCTGGGTGACCCACTGGGCTACCCCCCTATTGCAGTCCCTCACAATTGCTATTATTTCTTCCTCCATTTGCTCAGCCAATATCTGTCTGTCCCTCGGTCATCTGCTTGCCAGAGTCAGCTGCCTGGCCCTTCTGGAGCCCACGTGTCCCTGCCTTATCTTCACCCTGTAGGCACACACTTCCGGCACTGGAGAAGCCTGCCATAGGCCATCAGCCTAAGTAAAACCCATCCTGTCTAGAAACTCTTTTGGAGTGAACTGGAGCCAGGAATTTCCATAGTCCTCATGTGCACTGTTATCCTATCTTTAAACTTTTCTGAAATGAAAATAGTTTACATTTGATGAGTGCACCTGATATGGGGTTTCTTCTTATTACCAAAGAGCTGTTAATAAATGGGAGGGGCATTTAGAATTGAGGGAATATATTTGTTTGTCTTGGCATTTTGTGAAGAGATTAAATATTGTCCTGCTAGGGTTGGTAGTAGTAATGATCATCATTATTACCATTCTTAGCAGCTACTTTGTGTTGAGGGTCCAGGGCTTTACATGTGATATTTTTAATCCCCATAAATCAAGCTCTGAAGTGTAGGTTCTATTATTCCCATTTGACCAATGAGGAAACTGTCCACAGAGGTGAAGTGACTTATCCCAGGCTTCATAACTGTATGGCCAAAGGGCTTGAGTTTGAACTTAGGACCACTTGGATCCCAGATTTCTCCTGTTTCATCTACACCATTTGGTAGTTACTGTTTGTCTTTCAAATCCCTCATCAAATTTTTGATAGGATCTTCCTTTGCCAAAGTCCCTTGAGGGAACATTGCAATAAAATAAACATTTATCTCCCAAGTAATCTGGCCAATGCATGAACCTAAATAAAAGGATTCAGAGAATAGATTGGTCCTTTGGTGATGAGCCCTCCACCACTAGATAATGTCTGAGAGGAGAAAGATGCCCCCGATGGGTACCAAGTAAGATTCCTGTGGCCTGGGGTGAATCACTGCGCCTCTCTGAGCTTCCACTGGCTCTGTATTCAGCAAGTGTGCCATGAGAACTAGAATCATAGAGCCATTGGGGGATTCCAGATGTTTGCAGGGGACCCACATAGGAGAGCTCAAATGATGGTGGCTCTGGAACCACAACTGTGGAGATTTGAGTTGATCACCATGGTTGTCCCTTCAAGCTTCAAAGTCCCATAACTTCTCTTCAGAGAGTCAGAGCCCAGATTAACTATAGCCAGCCCCACCAGACACAGGTCACAATGGGACCTCTGTTTCCGTGGGGCCAGTTTTAAGACCTTCACTGATCCCCACTGCCACACAATCACCCGCTGTCCATCATAGAGAAACCACACATGAAAGGAGTGGCAACTTTGGGGTCCCTCTTGTGAACTACTGGCTCACAGGGGGTCTATTTCCCTATCCCTTTCGTGGTCTGGGCAGCCCAGGGTTCTTCTGATGGACAAAGCACAGCGGACTAACTGGGATCCTGTGCTGGGTCCAAATCTCTGCTGCCTCACTCTGACCAGCCTATGTGATGGCTGGAAATCATGCAACCTCACCGTTACCACATCTGCAAAAGGGGATGATGGAAAGAGAACCACCCAGCAGGGCTGCTATAAGAATTCTTTGGAGAGGATGTACATGTACTAAGTACACACGGATGTCACCACTGTTCTGATGCTTGCTGACCAGGATGCCACACCTGGGTTCTGGTCTCCACCATCTCCACCCCCACCATGTGTTGGCTCAAGAGCTTCTCTAGCCCCACTAGGGGCCAAGGGCAAGGCAAGGAGAATAAGCATGGGAGCCATCAGAATATTTGCAGACTAAATTCTGCCCCAAGGCCCTTAGTTGAAAAAGTCAAGCTTTAGAGGACAATCAGAATAGCAAGAGCAGCCAAGCTGTGCTGGAACTGTGCTCAGCCCTGGGCTGTGTATTCGCATTTGACATGTCTGACTGCATTTAATCCTGACTGTAAACACGCACACCAGTACTTATACTTGTCCATTTGACAGAGGAGCAAGCTGAGACTCATAAAAGCTTCTGAGTGGTCTGCTTAAGCCAGAATTCAAGCCCAGGTCTGGGGGAGTCTCAAGGCCCATACCCTTCACCTCTATAGAGCCCTACTCTAAAATACAGACATTGATGGAGTCCCTGCCATGCACCAGGAACTACTGGCTATTTACACCCATTATCATATTTAATGTCCTACATGAGTGCCCTTGATGCAGCATTTCCCCTCATCGTCAAATTGCTGTTAATAAATGGAATGGGACATTTTAAAATGGAGGGAATAGACTCATTTGTCTGTCAAAACTTTGTAGACTTTAAACCCTTCGAGGGAGAGATACATAATTTTACAGATGAGAAAACTGAGACGCAGAGTGGGGAAGGGACATGCCCAAGGGCAATGATACACCAGGACTGGAACCCAGGTGTGCTGGGCTCCAAGCCGGGGCCCTTGAGGCATGCTGTGTGTTGCCAGCCTGGGGCTTCTCCCAGTGTCCAGTGCAGAAACAGGAGCAGGAGCAGGAGCTGGGCTTGCCTTTCCAACTCTGAGCCAAGATGGGAGGTAGAGGACCGGCTTTGAAGAAAGCCTACCACCTTGCAATCCTCCCACTGGCTGAGTGCCCTGTCAGTCGCGCTACAGCCTCTGCTCTCTGCTGCTGGCCTCTTCCTGGCTCTTAGCTCTCAGCTCCTGTCCTACGAACCTTGTCGGAAAATTGTAGCTCCCACGTGGTAACACATGTTAGCAACACAGCATCATAAGAGGCTCAGGCTAGAATCTCCTGGCGGGGGTGGGGGTCTGGGGAGGGGATACCACATCCTCAGGGCCCCTGGCCTTTCCTGAGCCCCGTTTGGAGTCTAGGACTAAGGCTCTGGTCTCTCTCCAGAGGAGGGGCTTGCCACACTTGGTCCTAGACAGGTGGGTGATAAAAGATCAAAAGGCGAACTCAGGCTTCTGGCTTGCCAACCACCTCTGTCTGCCCT
This sequence comes from Corynorhinus townsendii, assembly GCA_026230045.1. NCBI lineage: Eukaryota > Metazoa > Chordata > Mammalia > Chiroptera > Vespertilionidae > Corynorhinus > Corynorhinus townsendii. The sequence goes on from JAPDVU010000006.1 coordinate 44,112,087, forward strand.
CCCCAGAGCCGCCCTGTAGGCCTCAGAGGCCTAGAGCAGCCCCTCTCCACCGGCCACCTTCTCTTTCACAAATGATTAAAAAAATCCCCTCCTGCTCTTAATTGCATGCTGTGTGTTCAGATTTCCTGAAGTTCATGAACTGCTGTGAAATTTAAGACAAGTCTGCCTTCCCGCTGCATTGCTACTTTTTAATTCTAAATTCCACCCACCCTCCCTAGGAAAAAAAGAAGAAAAAAAAAGTCAAGCTGATTCAAAGAAAATGCATGCCAGTTGAAAGGAGAAAGCCAACCCCAAATAATTCTACTAAAAGAGCAGTGAGAGACAGGGTACAAATAATGAGGTTATATCTTCATAAAGTCCCTTTATTTATGATTCCCAAGGCATTGGAGGACGCTAGCCCATCAGGGCAGGGTCCCAACTAGAGCATCTGCGCCCAGTGGTTGCCTCCATTGCTCAGGGTGCTCCACAGATATCGGATCCCATGTTTGAGGGCCTTCGAGGTGGGTTGGTGGGCAGTGTAAGTTAGAGGGATTTTATAGCAGGAGAAAGAGGCGCCAAACCCCTAAAGGCTTCCTCATCCCCTGACGAGTCAGGCTGAACCTCAAGCAGAGCCCAGGCCCTTGGAGAGGAACTCACTGGGTGGTGGCCACAGGCCTTTAAAAGATGCTTTGTAATAACAAAGACCATGTCCGGGAGCTTTGTGGGGCCTCCACAGTCCTGTGTAAGAGGAAGAGCACCCCTCTAAAGCCACTGGGTGAAAGGAAAGGGGAGAGATTGGATAGGACATCATAGCAGGAGTTAGGGATCGAACATTCTAAGAAGAGCTTTCCCAAGGCTGGCATTTACCAAGGCCTTGCTGGGTGTGAGGCAAGGGAGATGGGGAGACAAAGGAACTGTGGTCTTCCTTCAGGGAGCTCGCCATCACCTGATGAGAGCACAAGTGGGTAAACAGCAGGCTCTAATAAGGGAGTGTGTACCGAGTGCTGTGGCAGGGATGCAGGGGGTCTGCCCATGTAGATCCTCCTCTTTAGAGTTGCCAGCATCTCTCATCTGACTTCTGCTGTGGTTAACAAAGTGGTTTCCTGCAGCCCCTTGTGCCACGACACAACAGCCAGAGAGTGGGAAAAGCAATACAGAGCCACTCCCCTTGTATCAAAGTCCTCACTGCCGTCTGCAGGCTCCACAGATCTGCCCCTGCCCCTCTTCCAGACATCTTCTCCTACCATTCCCTTCCTGCATCATTATCCCCAAACCCTGCCTGGGGCCTTCTTTGTTCCAGGAAAACCCTTGCCTCAATTGTTCCCACAGTCAGCATCCTCTAATTGCTCAGATCTTGCCTTCCCTATTTCCTTCTCAGAAAGGCCTTCACTCAGCTTCTTATATGCAATAGCCTGTGCAAGTCTCTCTTTATCATGTGACCCCATTTTAATTCCTTCAAGGCAGTTGTTCCTATCTGAACTACTTATTCTCCCTGAATTTGTTAATTGATATATCGCCAGTCTCCCTGTATTAGATAGCTATTACTGAGTAAGAAAATACCCCCCAACCCCCAAAAGTCAGTGGCTTAAAATAGCAACAATGTGTTATTTTCATGAGTCTACAGGTCAACTGGGAGATTCATCTGGTTTTTAGAGGGTTCCTCATGTGTCTATAGGGGTTAGTCAGTTGGCTCTGCTGATCTTGGCTGGGCACTCTCACAGGGTTGGAGGTTGGCTGGCTGTGGTCTAGGTGTCTTGGCTGAGACAGCTCAGCTCTGTTGTACATAGCCTCTATTCTACCAGCAGGCTAGTATGGGCTTGTTTCCATGTGGCAAAGTTGAGACAGAAGGGTGGGGGGGGGGGTCATAGGAGTTCACAAGGCTTTAGCTCAGAACTGGCATACTGGCATTTCCACTGCATTTTGATGGCCAAAGAAACTCTTAAGACTAGTCCAGATTCAAGAGGAGGCAAAACAGAATTCCACCTTTTTACCAGAGAAGCTGCAAACCACATTGTAGAGGGTGTGGATATATGGATCCTGAAGAAATGGGGACATTTTCACAGTCAATCTACCACATTCTCCTTCTCCAATGTAAGTCCCACAAGAGGGAAGACCTCAGTGAGCATTTGCCATGCACCACACACAGCTTTAACCACTCCCTTACACAGTATATACATAACTCATAATCTGTGTTTGTCAATTTCTTTAAAAATGGCACAAACTCCTTCACTGCACTGGATTCTGGGACAAGGTTGTGTTCGGGTGAGACAAGTTACAACAGGCATCTGCTGTATGGGGCTGTGCTACTCTGGGAGACGTATTTGCCCCATGGGATATCAAAATCCACGTAATAACAGGTCACGTTATAATGAGGTTTCGCTGCACATGCTTGCTCTCAATTTAGACAGCAGGGCCTGCCAGGTCTTCCTCCAGCTGCTGGCTTCAGACCTCTCTTTCCAGAAGGATAAGAACTACCTGTCAAAATGCAAAGCTCTAACAATGAAATATACAGCGCATGCTGTGGGAAAGCCCTCGGTTTACTTCCACAGGCTACAGCTGGTGTACGCGGCTGAGATGATTCATTCCTCCACCCAGCAAAACAAGTCCATTTACAGGGTCTCCCCAAAAGAACACATCCTCGGCCTTTCACAGGTTGTGCTTTCGGCTCATGATTTAACCTCCTCTGCGTCAAAGAGTGGCAGACTCGGCAGACTCGTGCTGGAAAAGGAGGCTCCTTCCTGAATTGCTCTCTCTTCCAAGGCAATATACTGTTACATTTCTAGGAAACCAGAACTTCTTTTAAATCCTGCTTCAAGTATCTACACATTTCATGCTAAGCTGCAATGCTTAATTTAATATCTCCACTGCAGTGCTCTCATTTTAAACAATAGAGCCCACAGCCTGAGGGACCAAGGAAGAGAACTCAAAAGGTGATACAGTAGTTCGGGATGATTGTACATAAGATGAGGCAAAAAAGGCCGAAAAGCAAGAAGGGTTTTTGCCACAACTGTCAAAAGTGAATGTAAATGGCACTTCAGAGCAACCCCGGGGTCATCTTTTCTCCCAGGGAAGCTGGAATTGTACGGGCTTCCACTTCTGAGAGGTGGGTGCTGCCAGAGGCTAAAGAATAAAGACATCACTAAGCTAAAAACCTGAGGGCAAGAAACTATTTCAGCCACAAAAAAGTAGCAAAGGCTTTTCAATGTCAGGAAATCTGGAAGAAAAGACAGAGGAAGGAGACTCTAAAGAGGCCAAGTTCATTTCCTTTGGAAGTCACTGCCTGGACCCGGGGTCCTCAGATTGTTACCTATTCCCAGGAGAGCCTTGAACTCATTTTTCCAAATCCAAGGTGCTAAATGGCTTTCATAAGGGCATTAGCTGGAGTGGAACTGAGAGCATGGCAAGTGTGACGTCCTCATTTCCCTGGGCCTGAGCAGTGTTGGAAGGTGAGCCTCTAGCTTGACTACATAATACTCCGATCCCTGTGATGCTTGTCTTCCTCAAACCCACCCAGGCACATTACCATTCATTCATTCATTAAATGTAGATTGAATACCCCTAATATGTGCTATGTATTGTTCTAGGCTGGCCTGCATGGGACTTCCAAATAAAATCAATAGTGAAATACAAGAGTATGTTAGATGATGATGTTTCAAATAAACCAGCTGAGGGGGTGGGATTTATTCCTAAAGAGGGTAGTTAGATGAGGCCTCCCTGAGTAGGTGATATTTGAACAAAGTCTTGAATAAGATGAGAGGTTATCTGGCGGGAGAGAATTCTAGGCAGAGAGAACAGGCAGTCAGCTGATTCTCATTTCAAGTGAGCTCTTGAGCAAGCCCAAACTACTGACTGTCTTTGTACCATATCTGTCTTCATAACACCACATGATAGTCCTGAAGGGCTGCACGTTGAGCCTTCCCATGCCTGAAGGAATAAATGCTGAGCCTGACCGTGAGAATGTTTGCTAAAACAGACAGGATAGCATAGGTAGCCTGATTTCAAGTTTAGATTTTATTATAAACCAGCTGAGGGGACTTGGCAAGCTATCTAGCATCTCTGAGCCTCAGTTTCCTTGCCCTTGACCAACTCAATGTAGTACATGGTGGATAAGAAGTGTATGAAGCTTCAGAGCCAAAGCTGAATTTGAAAAAGGACTAACACTTGTTAGCTGAGTGTGCATTACACAGGTACCTTAACTTTTGTGGGCTTTAGTTTTCTCATCTCATAAATAAGACTAATAAAGGCTAAACTGCAATACTATTAACTACCTATCCCAGAGACAGAACATAGTAAGTACCAACTAGCTATTGTGTTATTTTCATGATTCCTGTTATGTTATATAGACCAGAACATAATGAGACAGATACTCTTTACTAAGAATTACCCAGAGCCTTTAGAGTCAAAGCAAAATTGCCATATTCTTAACCACCAAATGCTGACCTTTAGTCTCGTTGCATTAGTGAATATGAATCTAGAGAATTCATATATGAAATTAAGTATCTCATAGCTACTGGCTAGTTTCCAATGCAGAAGCATGTGTGTGTCCTTTGTTCATTCATTCATTGGCTCTGGAAAAAAGGCAAGGATGCACCACCTGATACCAGCTTCCCTAACAATTTAGTGAGTACAATTTTGTCAGCTACTATACCCAGTCCTAGACTGGTATCAGACAATATGCGATGGTGGAAGCTGGGGAACCTGCTCAGCAAAGGTGACAGAACTAGCCAGGTGTATGATGGGAACATCCTGACTCTTCTACATATGCCAGGGCTCATTGAGCTGCCTCTCCCCTATGGCCCTCAAAGGGCAGCAGAGGGCCTAGTAGTAGTCCTTGGCAGCGGGTCCACTACACCCCTTCTCTCTAGCCTCCTATCCCAAAACAGGCCCAGGGTTTGGGAGTCCGAGATCCCAAGACCGCATGGGCTAGAATATTGGCTTTTCCACATATTAGTTAAGCAATTCTGAGTAAGCCTCTCCACTTCCCCAAACCTTTGGTTCTTTATGTGTAAAAGAGTAATCACCACTGTATCCACCTTGGAGAGGACTGCAAGGATTAAAAGAGATAATGCGGTGAAAGTGTTTCTTTAATCACGCCTGGCCCTGGGAAAGCACTCAGTAGACAGCCAGTGTTATTATTGTTGGCAATCATGGGAGCCTCAGAGACCCCACAGTGCAGTTCATGCTGGAGCCAGATGACCCGGGTTTGAAGCCCGGGCCTGCAGCTTCCTAGTTGTGTGCCCCTGGGACCAGGTGTTTAACTCCTTGCAGACTCAGCTTCGCCATCTGCAAAATGGGATCAATAGCAGCATCCACTTCCTGGAGCTTTGATGAGAACTCAGTGAGTTTCAACAGGCACGAAGCCCTCGAGCCATGCCTGCGTTCCATCAATGTGCACTAAGGACAGCTGCTATTGCTGTCAGCTACTCATGCCAGGTGTTCTGGGCTCCATTCCTGGCTCTACCCCTGTGTAGCTGAGACTCAGAGGAAAGACAATTGCCGGCCTTGAGAGGAGGTTTTGAAACCACACCTCTCCTACCTTCCCATTCACTCCACTCAACGTGGAGACCCTGAACACAGAGCAGACTTTGGAGACTCTACTCTCTCACCCACAGGACACTTAAAGGAGCCAGCTATGGCCTTGCTCTTGACTGCCACAAGTAGCCACCAGAGTCCACATCTCAAGGCGAAGGCTGCCTTTTTCAAGAGCCCCCGGAGTGGGGCTAGAAGGACATGTTCAAGGACAACAAAAAATAGAGAGCAGCAATTCCTCATTGAACTGGGGAGACTGACAGGGGACACCACCTGCAAACTGGAATCACCCACAGGGCACTCAGGCATTCCCATTCGAAGAGGGAGTGTCCAAACAAATGGCTTATTTCAAGCTGAGCAGACCTTTGATTTTATCGCCAAGTCAATGGACTAGGACAGTGGTCAGCAAACCGCAGCTCATGAGCCCCGAGCCGCGGTTTGCCACTCTGTTGACTAATGAGTTTGCCGACCACTGGACTAAACTAAATGTTACCGTGTAGTTGGAAGCTGTGAGGATTAGGCAATTGTGGCATGTTGTGTGCAAAGAGGTAAAGGGTAGTAGTATATGACACAGGTCAGCAAACTCATTAGTCAACAGAGCGGCAAACCGCGGCTCGCGAGGAGAACCAGACTTGTCTGAAAACGCCCGGGGAGTTACAAATCCAAATACGGCCTTCTTTGCTGTTTCGGGAGCCTGATGTATGTCAGTCCATTTGGTGTGGGGGGAGCGCAGGCAGACACTGGGCGCTTTTGAGCTGCCTGCGCTGCTGAGATCCTCTCAATCCGGTGGAGCTTCCCCTATTTACTGTGAAATTCAAGTGGTGCCATTTATTCAGCCCAGATTCACTGGCTTGTTCTGAAATAAGTGGCACCCAGTATAGTCTCCACAGGGGTCTGTGCTGTCTGCTGGGCAGTACTTAGCAGGTGGGGTAACAGCCTTAGAAAACTTCTAAAAGGGGCCTCTATTCGGTTTTCTGTTTCTTCTCTGTCAGGGTTCAGAGTTTTGCACCAGTAACTGTCCTGGGGCATCCAGTGGCCTGGTCCAAGGCTAGGCCCCTGGGGCTCCATTCAGCCCAGTGCTCCTCCAGCAAGCAACACCACAGCTGTGACCTCAGGCCCTAAATAATCCAACTAAGGGTCCAGTTATTAAGATATGAAGAAAATTCCCAGCATGCCCCTTTCCCTTACCCCTGCAACTGCTGGGGTTCTAGAATTTACAATGCGATCTTTGTCATACGGTGTTGCTGAAAATAACCAGCAAGATTTCTACCCAAATGCCCTTGTTAAAGAGCTCTTTGGGGGACTTCACCCTGGAAGACAACAAAACCCCAAGTCGTGTCAGTATGTTTAATTGTTCTTCCCAGTCATCCAGGCCCAGGGCAAGGCTACCGAGGGGCCTCTGTGGGTTTGAGGTTTCTCTGACCCCAGGCCTTCCTCTGTGGCCAAGTGAACCACCTTCTTGATTATTAAGAACACAGAGTGACCTAGAAAAATCCCCAGGTTTCATGGAAATGAAAGATCTGCAAACAAACACAGCTGGCTTGGGCTTTGATGCCGATAAACAAAGCAAGGCAGAGCAAAACCACAGAACGAAAATAAAAAAACCAGACTGAAAACAAGACAAGAAAATCCTTTCCCCTCAGCCTGTATTGGTGTGAGGCAAGGTGCAAGGAAGCTTTGAGAGAGCAGTGTTTGAGAGCAAGGCTTCCCAGAGGGGAGGCGGGGAGCCCCTGGGCTGTGTCCCTGGTCACGCACAGGCCCCCCGCTGAGGGCCTGACATTCTGGCACTGGTGCACCTGAGGTGACCCTGAGCCTGAGAAGAAACAGTGATGATGGGCGGTAGAGGAAGAACCAAGAGGAAACCAAGCAGGGGGTTGATATTTCCCCAGAGGGAGAGAATGGGCTGAGGGGATCATATTTCTAAAGGGACACCAGTGTGCTTGTAGGAGGGAAAAGCAGGCGCCCGCCAGCTCTCCATAGATACAAGCAGAGGACCCTGGTGTTACATGCCCCAAAGAAGCCCTGGAAAGACAGGTAGAATGCCTCTTGGACTGCGCATCTCTCCCTGCCTTTCCAGTGCTAATTCCCAGCCATCCCAGGCCAGCAGGAAGGAGGATCCCAGCCACGATGCTTAGAGAAATGCTATTCATAGATCCCACGCTACTCTGGGAAAGATTTTATAATTAAAGTGTAACTGTATATTACTGCATTTGAAACGCAACTATTACCAAATATATCCCCCCATTCTGCGTTTCCAGACAGAAACATAGTCATGGTTGTTAGCTATTGTTAAATATCCTAATGCTTCACATGTTTGTGACACAAAATGAAGTTCCTTAGCCCCCTCACATTTTGCTGCAGGAAAAGGAGAGACAAACTCCTGGAGAGGAGTGTTGTTGTCACTGTATCATTTCTTCTCTTCCATAGACAACTTGATTTTGTGTATTACAATTTTTACCATGAAATATTTTAAACATGCAGAATAAAATCGAAAAGAAAGTATTTAAAACACGTATATTCCCACCATCCAGTGGAGTAAATAAATCTTAACATTTTGCCATTTTCCCTTTAAATCATTTTTCCAGGAACAAAAATACAAATATAATTTAAACCCCCTACATCCTTGATTTCCATCTCCTACCTCCCCTAATCCCAAAGTAAACACTAATGGAAGTTGAGAGTATTATTCCTGTGTTTGTTATACTTCTTATTGAATGCTATACATTTAGTGCTATTGTTCTCTATGTTTCCATTCATTAATATATGTAGAATAAATCTTCAAGTTTTGAAATTTTAAAGAAATGTTATCATACTATTTTTATCACTCTTAAACTTGCTTCATTCATTCAACATGATGTTTTTGCTATTTATGCATGTGAATGCAATTGGTCCCAGTGCATTTTAATGCTGTGATGTCTCCCATTGCATAGATACACCAGAACTCCTACTGATGAACATTTGGATGAACATTTTGAGAACCATCCAAATGTTTGCTAAAGCTTCAGTGACACTAATTGCACATGTCCCCTTGTACACAGATTCAAACAATTCCCTAGGGTATCTACCTAAAAGTAGAATTCTATGTCATAGCAAATGTCTTACTTTCCGTGTGACTAGATTTTGCCCAGTCGTGCTCCAAAGTGGCTCTCAAATCCATAGCAGAGCCAGGCAATCCACGTTCCCTGCGGTCACAGTGCCTAGCCTGCTGCACTGGTGAGAATACTGCTCAGTGGTTTCCATGTGCCAGGCCCTGGGCTGAGCTCTTCACACATGTTATCACATGGATTATCCCATGTAATCCTAGCAATGACCATATAAAACAGCTCTTATCAATCCCATTCCACAGCCAGAAATCACAGGGAGCCACTCACACAGGGTCAGCATGACAAGGAGTGCTGGTTGGTAATAGCAACCAGCTGTCTGGCTTCAGAACTCTTAAAAAGTAAATACTGTTGCCTTCAGACCTGCAAAAACGCCCCTTTCACTGACCAGACACATGATTGGAAGCCACAGAGAGAATAAATTACCCATGGGACTAAAAACATGGTCTGCATTTCCAGCTGAACCCAGAGCTCTGACTCCTTACTCCCCACGTGAGCCTGGCACAAACATCGGGGTTGTTTCCTCAATGGTTTTCCTCAAGGAACCAGCACGAAGCTCCATGCTGAATGGTGTTAAGGGAAGACATCCTTGTTTCTGGAGCCCGGCTGTGATGGCATTCACAGACCCTAGCCCCTCCTTCCAGGAATGGTCCTCCAGCCAGCGCCTCCCCACCATTAATCAGGGCACCTTGGAGTACATCAGTCATGTAAACCATTTGGAGCACTTTTCCAAGAGCAGGAACAACATCATAAAGCCTTGGCAAATGAGTCAGAACAAATGGATCCTAAAGACGACTTTCCACTTAGGCCCCAGTAAGCCGACAGAATGTTAAAAAGACACATGAACTTCAGAAGTGAAAGCAGAGAGCGAGAGGGAAATCTCTCCTCCTGATGAATCAGTTCCAGAAAAGCCCTTTCACCAGGTCCGGTCCCCATCCATCAACACCATCGTCAGAAGATGGGAAATGTTGGCTCTCACTCTTAGCACCTCTGTGTTACTGTTACCCATACTCTGAGTGTGGTCAGAGAAAATGGGTCTTGGGACAGAGAGAAGGAAACATTGACTGAGGAAGATGCACATCAAAAAGGGGGCTCCTCCTTCCCAGGTGAGACCCAGAGGTGCTGAGCTCTGGATGAGATTGCTGTGGGGCAGCAGCTGGGCCCTCAGGCTTCAGTGTTATTCACAGAAAGCACCCGTTGGGTCACCAGGGTCCCTGGGATAGTTTCAAGTTCACCCACTGGCCACACCGCCCTTCTAGAGAGTTGTAGGAAGAGAGTGGTGGACTGAAGCCAGTGCTGGTACCATAACCATGGCTTGGGGTATTGCAGAGGACTCTTTGGAGGTAACAGAATCCTAATAAAGAGGAAGGGCAGGCCAAGAGTTGAGCACAGACTTTGGGAACAGTTGGACCTGAGTTCACTTATTAGTTGTGTGTCTTGAGAAAGTAACTTAACCTCTCGAAGGCTGTTTCTTCAGTTTTAGAGGAGGGAGGAGGTGTAATGTCATCAACTTCAGCAGGCTATTGGAATGATTAAAAAACTAATGTGCTTAGAGCACATAGCATGGTGCTTGGCACATCATTAACCTTGCTGCCCATTATTCTAGAGATTCTGTATAATTTTTTTAAAAGGCACCCTTCTTCAAGATACTTTTCAGCCATCAGGCAGAAATAATTCTGCAAATCTTTAATGACTATGCAGTGAGTGGTACCCCCTGGAGTTGTGCAATGGACTTGACCAACCATAGCACTGGCCTTGCACATGGTAAGTGCTCAATAAACAGTAACTAACTTTTATTCATCAGGATAAAAACTATCATCACCCACAGGCCTCACGAGGAGTCTTTCAGTTGGTACCAAATTCCTAAAGGAGGTTGTAAAGGGTTCCCAGGACTCTAAGAAGTGTGCAGAGCTCATGTGGGATTTGGGAGGGGTGATGTGCACAGGGCAATGAAAGGTTGTTAGGCAATAGTCCCAGCAGGATACAGGCAAGCAGAGGATTTGGAATTCTCAGGTCAGGCCCAAGAGGCAAGCCTCATCAGTCAGGGGCAAGGTGAAGGTCTGACAGCTAAGAGGTCATCCGGAGCTCAGCCTACCTCCCAGAACTGCACTGAGGAGCATATGGGGGCAATAATACATGTGAGAAAAAATGCCTGTGAACTCACAGCACACCGAAGGAGTTATTACTACCTTTCACTCACCCACTTCCACTCTGAAACCCTCGTCCTCCCAGCAGCCATGGGAGGTCTTGCATTCTCAAAGCATTTATCAAAAAACCACTTTATTCATTTCTTAATCAATTTGAAAGAAAGACAATATATATTTTTTAAAGACAATTTCACTCAAAAGGATACAAATGGGCAATTTTTAGGACAAAAATGGCCAATGAACACATGAAAAGAAGTTAAATCTAAGTAAGAGAAATAAAATAGAAACAGTGGGTCAACTTTCCACTCAATCGACTGGGAAAAGATTAAGACTGATGATGCCCAAAGCTGGCAATGTTATGGGGAAATGGGTGCGCCCCATCCTATCGGTGGGTGCATAAGGTACTTTCAAACATTGTGGGAACCAATGTGGAAGTCTCTATTGGAATTCAAAGAGAGTATCCCTCTGACTCAGAAGCCATACTTCTAGGAGTTGATTCCACAGAAGTAAAACCACCATAATACACAGCAAAACATAAACGTCCATTTGCTGCAGCCTCCTTGGTACCAACAAAAAGACTGGAAACAACCTATTGCCCATCGAAAGGGTGTGACTGAATAAATACGGCTTTCCCACGCTATGAAACAGGATGCTGGTTAAACACAGGAGGGAGATTTACACATACTGACCTGAAAGGATGAACTCCATGTAGTATCAGTGAACTGCAATGACCCCAAAATGCAAATTGCGGACCACAGTCCTGTAAGAAGTATGTATCCAGGTCTGTGTACATGTAAATAGGGAAATATGTTTCAAACTGAGGAGGACAGTGGGGAGGACAGACACCAAAATGCCAAAAGGAGGGGGTGCAGAAACCTGGCTTTCTGTTTTATATCTCTATGCATAACTAGAGGGGGTAGAATTGTGGTTGATTTTCACTTGTGTTTTTAGCATTTTGCAAACAATTTTTTAAAAGCACGTGCTCTTTATAGAGCAGTATTTTCATTTCACTCTTGTGTTTTGTCTCTTCTCTTCCTTAAGATTGTGTTCTATCACACATGACCCCTTGTGTCCACCTCTGTGGGACCTCGCACTGTGATCAGGAGGGAGGTCTCAGATGTAGAAGGTCTAGCAGACAGTCTCCAGGCATCAGGGCTGGAGTGGCACCCAGAGGTGGTTAAAATGAGTCAACATTAAGTTTACACCCTTTGTTTTCCAACACAGACACAGAGACCCAGGGCCCAGGCAGAGCCTGAAGGATGTGGTTACTCATGCAGACTAGGAGATATTTACAAAGAGAATCATCACTCAAAACATAAGCGTGTGTGTGGTTCTGATGGAAGAAGCAGCTGACTGAGGCCCAAACCAAACATCCCCAACAAGGATAAAAGGCTCATGTCTTGGCCGGGTTCTGGGGGTCTCTCCAGCCAGGTTCACTGCCCACACGACCTTCTCTCTGCCAGACCATCTGTCAGACACCTCATCTTCATTATCCTCATCCTTTCCACAGCAATGGCACAGGTCCATTTTGTCCCATTTTACCAAGAAGGAAACTGAGGCTCCAAAAAGCTAACCCAGTTGCTTAAGGTCACACAGCACATAAGTGGCTGAAGAGGATTTTAAATCGAGTTATGTCTGTCTACTACTCTGACACAGAGGTTCTAAAGAAAAGATGACTTTCCTGTCTCAAAGGCTTTTTATAAGAAATATTTGTGGGAAAGAGCAGTGCCCAAAAAGATGTCAGCCAAAAGCGGGCCTTGTGAGGAACATCTCTTCAATCATGCCAGGCTGACTGCCAATGAATGTCTGGTGTGGCTTCCCCGGGCGGTTCCAGAGTGTGGGCAGGGCAGGAAGTTGGGATTCTAAGTGACCCATCAAAACTGGAAGGGTGGCCGGGCCAGACACAGCCTTCTAGAGCTTATGACTGGCTCACTGGTGAATCTTGTGTCCTCAGAAGCTGCTGCCAGACCCAGGAGAACAAAAGCCACTCTTGCTGACTCAGTAGCTCGGGTAATTGTGGGCATGTCCCCAAGCCCAGCCACAAGCTTTTCTCGTTCCCTTTTTTTCATCTGTTGGAAAATACCTGATCTGTAAGCTTTTGTTTTGAAAATAAACACCTTCTAGGATTCTGCACACTCTAGGCCAATCCCTTTAGCCTTTATTGATGCTTCCATCTCTCCCCTCTGCCCTCTCCTTCTGAAGACATATTTTTCTTTTATTCTTTGGGGATTTGGCTGACAATCGATTTCTCCATGCTGGTGGGGTCCTGGGGAAAGGTAGAAAAAGATCTTATTCAGCAGGGAGGGTGGAGAATGTAGAAAGAGTGGATGAGAAGGAAACTCTGCTTCTTTATTTAGAACCCATTTTCATCTCTTTTTGCCTTGGCCAGACCATAGCTCTGTCTATAATGACAAATCACTATATATTTTTAACATTAAGAATAAGAAATGACTAAGTCACCTTGGATCAAATTACTGAAGAAGTAGGAGCTAATTTATCTGTAAGCCAAACCAATAGATGAAGACATTAGGTGGCTAAATCTAAGCCATTCTGTAAAGCACTGCTAAAAGTATTTCCTTTCACTGGCCCACCAGCAGTAGCTGACATTCTACTATTAGAAAGTCATTCCTTGGAATGATATTGTGCTGCTAAAATGCACATCGGAGTAATAGTCCCTCATACTTGCATAGAATAACGGGATATATGAAGATCTTTATCTCTCTCTATTAACCCATTCAAATAAATTCTATGAGTACCTCCTATATACCACGTAGTAGATAACAGACTTATGATGGAATGGCAAGCAAAAAAGACATGACACCCTGTGCTATAGAAGGGCACAATAACAGGGTAACCAACTAGATAGACCTGGGACTACACTCCATGCCCTTGATTCTTGAGCCTGTGCTCCTTCCACTCATACCTGTCACACTAATGCCTGGGAGGGATGAGACATTACACCTTTGCAATCTTCCTCACCTTGGTGCAGATCACCCAGTGATTTATTTCTATGTAATAACCATCTGAAAGCTGGGCTGGGTATGAGGAGAAGGAAAGGGCGGGGTCCATGGGTGAAGTGGGAGCAGTATAGTGGGATTACAGGGTATTTATGGTACACAGAAGATCCTAGGGATAAAATCCTTGACCTTTAAGTGTAGGGGACGACACTCCACCCAAGTGAGCTATACCTGCCAAGGCTCACCTTGTAACAGAAGGTCAAGGTCATTCAACATGAGCCTCACAGTTTACACTGTTCCTTACCCATCTGTTCATGGGGATGTGGTGGATGCTTTTATGGGCCAATCAACTTCTCCTCCTCCTTTTCCCATTCCTCCCAGGACTAATATCTACTTGCTTTTGTATTTTCATGCTCAGCTTCCCTTGGCTCCTTCCTCTTGGTCTAAACATACACTTTATTCTCTCTTATCTAAAAAAAAAGGATTTCCACCCTGCAACCCCCTCTCTCTTCCATGTCTGTGGCCTCCATGCCCTCACCTCCCAGGTACTCCTCCATCCTTCTTCTTTCACTATCCCAGTGATTTTGTGTCCCAATACCAAAACTGAACCTTCATAGACAAAGTATTAGTCTTGCTCAACCTTCATCATCCTAATCATTTCTCTGATATTCAAAATTACTGACCTTCCCCCTCTACCTGGAACTTTGCCTTTCTTTGCTTCTGTGACATCATTCAGCTTCTGCCCCAACCTCCCTGTTGGCCCTCTCTGCACTGCCTTCTCTAAGTTCCACACTTATGTATCCAAATGACTAAAGAAAGAGAAGTTGGCAAAGAGATGGCAGAGAAATGTTCAAAGAAACAGAAGAACTCCAGGACATCTAATGTCATAGAAGCCAAGGAGTGAGCAAGCTTTAGGAAGGAAATGGATGTCAAAAGGATCAAATGACTCAAAGTAACACTTCTTAGCCTTTTCAAAGACAGGTGCAGGCCTGAAAAGAAAGTTGTATGAGTGAAGTAGGCATTTGTGGTTTTCTGTCTATAATGGATTTTTATTCCAAAAGGACCTCCTAATGAGTGAACGTATCCAAGTAGAAGCTGGGGAACTGTAGGGCAGGTAATAATAGATAATTCTGCCTTTTCTCAAGTTATTTAATAAACCTCTCTCAGCCTTTTTCAAAGGACTCCTAAGATCCAGTTATTCCTACTACCACCACCACCATCTTCATCACCATTATCACTACCATCATCAACATCCTCATCACCACCACCATCATCATCTCTATTACCATTGTCTGTACCAGCAGCACTTGCATCAATATCATCTTTATCATCTTCATCACCAAATGTCATTAAATGGTCCCCTACTATGTACCAGGTTTTGTGTTAAACACTTTGCATATATTATTTTACTTGATGTTCATATCAACTCTGAAAAGTTGATTTATTATTTTAATTTTAAGGAAAAGAAAAACGGAGCTCAGAAAGGTTCATTAACTCATCCACTATTACACAGTTAGTAGGTCCTAGAAGCAGAATTCAAATGCTGATCTGCCTAACTCAGGGACTTTGCCTCCCATGTTAGGCTGCCTCTCTTGAAATGCAAAAGTAGACAAACCTGCCAATGACATATTCAAGGAGCTAATACAGAAAAGGAAGTTCCTTTAAAAATAAGCAAGAAATCTTGCCATAAATTGCAAACTTGTTGATTCCAGGAAAGTTAACATTCCTGGCCCTTTCAGCACACGCAGTTTCCAGCTTGTTAAATTGAGAAGACTCTACATTTGTTCATGAAGAATTTGGCATCCTCTGAAAAAATGTTGAAAATATAGTGCAATGATCAGAAGATAAAAGTCTACTCTTTTCTTATTTGCTTAGAAGGACCCAGCCGTTTAAAATGTTTTCTCTGCTGATATACACAAGAGAGTGTATTAATCCAAAATCACGATATCCGTTTAAATGTAGACCAAAAGATTGAGGTCACAAAGACATAGATATAACTTGCTTATCTTTAACAGGATACACTGAAGCTAAATAGTGGTTTAATAGCAATTTCTAACATTTTGTCTTTTAATGGACTCTGCATTAAATTTGTCTTTTACATTGAAATTTTTCCTGTCCAATACCGAAGTTCTTCAAAGACTCTCTTCTCATCCCTTACCCTTTTGGGAAGTGGCAGGGGGAGCTATGCAGGGTGTGTGTGTGGTGTGGGGGGCCGGGGGGGGGGGGGGAAGACAGCAAAAAAAAAACCCTCTTCAAATCCTTTTCCAAAAATCTTTGGCTGAACAAAGACTTTCCCATTTAAGAGCAGGTGACAGTAAGATCTCTCTCATAGGCAGCACATTAAGACTCTCTGCAGAAGTAAACAAATCCATTATGATGAAAGCCGGACACTCCTCGGGGCCAGGATCTAATGAAAATGTCAGTGTTGTATGCAGTTTAAAAACTGACAATTCAACAGTTTTACAGGAGCCATTTAACATTTATCATCACTTACAAGAGCTGAAATGCAGACAAGGAGAAGGGCAGCAGAAGAAACCAAGAGACTGCTTGCTTAGAAGCCACACTGTTACCCATACCCCATGAGGATTTTACAGTTTGCCAGTGACCAGGACCCTCAAGTAACAGGGCACAGGTCTTGGCAAAGGCAAGTTGGAAATCCAAACTCCAAGATATAATCTTCACACTGACCATGTTCTACACTTGCATTTACACCCATGCCCATTAAAGAGAAAATCACTGGAAGTCAGGACACTAGAGAAAGCCATTAAACCAACTGAAGGAGGTGCATTTAAGAGCCTGTGAGTGTTTTCCAAAATCTGCATTAGATAATATCCACACTATGAAGAGAAGACAAATAGAATATGTAACTTCCAAAACAGTAGAATAGAAAATAAAAAGAAATAGAGAAAACACAGTCAATTCAAACAGGGCAGTAGAGGAAAGAAAAAGAAAAGGAAAACACACCCATGATAACAGAACACACAAAATAAAAAGACAAAGTTAAGTGCAGATGGATTAATTACAATAAACATAAACAGCTTAAATTCACTCAAAAGGCAGAGACACAAGATTTTAAAAAAGCTTTATGTTATTTATGAAATGGAAGAAAAACGCTGAAAAATAAAAGGATGGGAAAAAGCATAATCACACATATTAACCCAAAAGGTATTGCTACAGCAATATTAACAGATAAAATTAAAATTATTTATTATTTCCCTTGCCTAGAAAATTGTACTCATTTTCCAAGGCTTCTGTGTGTGTATGTGTGTGTGTGTGTGTCACCTCCTCATAGAAGCCTTCTCTGATTATCTTAGGTAGAGTAGCTCCTCCTATCCCTATTCGTTATTATACTGCTCTATTGCATTTTCTTCATGCAATTAGCTGGTCTCTGAAATCACCTTGTTTGTTTGTTTACTGTTTTACTATCTCCCCAAACCACCCCCCCCCCCAAGTGAAATTCATCTGCAATCTCTCACTCCTGGAATGGAGCCTGACACATAGTAGGCACTCAATAAGCATTTGCTGGTGTCTGCCTGACAAGGCAGCCTGCAGTGCTCAGAGCCCCTCATAGAGGTAGTGATCTCTCTTCTACAACAGATCACATTACTTGAGGGTTATTATTATATCTGCATATCTAACAGATGCCAAAGAAATGGTTGTTACATAAACTATGACCTGTTGTGTGCCAGAAGAAGTCTGAAACCCCGAGAAGCCATGTGATCAGCTCAAAGCCACGTCTTGTTAATGAAAGTGCCTGGAGGATCACTCTGGTTCCCTGCAAGTGACTGTATCACTGTATCACATCCTATCATGCGTGGAGACTGCAACTGAGGAGAGATGGCAACTTGGAAATACTTTTCTCATCAAACTCAGTGTTTCTGTTACTGTTATATATATAGTAGCTTTTGCCAAATTTATTAAAATGAACTCAAATAATCATTTCTTATAATTGTATATTTATAAGAAATGCACTTTCCAATTAAAGAAACAAGGGATAGAACTTAAAATAGTAGCTTGTTGACTCAAAACCAGCAGTGTGACTGTATTATCAGCCCAATGGTTAAAGAAGAAGGAATCACTGTGTGACTTTGGACAAGTTGCCTAGTGAGCCTCAGCCTTAGATTCTATCTCTATGAAATAGTCATAAGATCAGTACTGACTTCATAGCTTGCTCTGAAGACTAATTAGATTAATACAATGAAGCACTGAATGTAGTATGTGTCCCGATGAGCCTGATAAATGTCTCTAAGATTTCAGACTTGTGTACAGCCAACTCAATTACTTTGCATTCGTCGTTTGCAAGATTTGCTCAAGAAACTGGTTTTCGATCATCTGCCTTCCGGAGCTCTTCCGGAGATGTAACACTGTTATGGAATGAGTCTTAAAGTTCCTTTGAATCTGATTAAATCCATTCCTTGTTAGAGCTGAGCTAGAACAATCCTGGCCAATGCCAGATGTATTTGTTGAATGGCCTTTTTACTGAAGATCTCAGGAAGACGAGGCTGCTGGAGGGGCAGCCAAGATGACAGCACTGATTAGCAAAAGGGGCATATTGTCTGGCACATTCTTCTCTGACCTAACCCTCCTCCCGCCTCTGAAGGAACTATTCTAGAGTGGAAAGTTTCCACCAGAAACATATGCTCACCAGATCTGCCCCGACACTGTAGCCACTGATGAGAGCCATCAGGCATTCAGGGTTTTTTTCCTTTGGATTGGGAGCTACTTGACAAAGGCACAACCAAACTTCACATGTATCATGAACGACAGGAACAGCACAATTTCGATGCGGACTCCTTTTCAAGATCAAACAATTTTGCATACCCCTCCCCCCAAGTAATAGTATTTCTCTTGTCATTTGATTCAGAAAAACACCTGATGATGAAAAGCTACTAAGAATTCAGTAATGTTTCAAAATGAATTATTAATCTAGAAGCCTTAATACTCTCTATACACATAATCAGAAATTGTCACACATATATGTATATTTTTGCAGCATTGTGTGGGTGGGGGCTTGGGGGCATTGAGCTGTTTAGCATGGTCCGTGGCCTCTGCCTTTGAGATACCAATAGCACCCTCCTCACACCTGACCTGAAACAAAAAATGTCTAAGTCTCAGGGGTGAGGGGTGGGCAGAACTGCCCCCAACTGAAAATCACCATGTTTCACTCTCTGCATTCTACCTTGCTCTAAGGGAAGCTGTTTGGCAAGCTATGCTGGAGAAGAGGGGTGGTGGGGTGGTGAATATGGGGCAAACAGTGCTTAGTTGGAATATTCACACTCAATAGGTGCGAGATTTTGATTAGGTTGATGAGAGTAATGATTTTTGTCTACGCAATTATTTTGTACCTCAGAGTTGATCTTGTAAGTGGAGTTTTGAGGATAAAAAGGCCCCTGGACTGTAGACCAGTGTTTGATTCCCACCCTCACCAGGAGCCAATCAGGTGACCTTTGGCTAGTCACTCCCTCCCCTGGCCTCAGTTTCCCTATCAGTCTAAAAGCTCATAGGGGGCACTGAGGCAGAGGATGGACAATGGAAAGGGACGTCTACCACCCACCACCTGCTAAACATGTAATAATGGCCTCACGATGGGCAGCAGCAGCAACTAAGAGCTCAGTCACCAACACCGAAAATACATCCGTGAAATAATGCACACACCTGCCCGTTATCCCAGAATATAGAGATGTAATGTATGAAGGTCAGGATGATGGATATGGGCATTAGATAGTGAAGAACCTGAGGATAACAGATGCACCAGAAGAAAAGGCTGAAACTATGAAAAGAAGCAATAAATTCATGTAGATGGAAAACATATGTAGCAGGTTAAAAGGGCTTAGTGAACACCAGGAACATGTAAAGGAGGCACATACTAGATATAGTCTGGCAAAAGTATTGACTTGTCTACATAAAGAAAAACACAGTTCACAAGCATCCAGCAAGAAAAGAGCAGGCTGCCTGTAGGAGCACCCACCTGACTGCCCCGGCAGACATAGCAGCGCCTCCCACTTCCGTGTCTAAGACAAAGCAAGCATTTGTGTCTACCATCTTCCCCACCCAAGTCCCATTTTTTCTTTGTATAGTTGGGATTTCAAATCAAAATACCTTTGGTTTTTGTACTTTACACCTTTCTTTGTAAAAGCCACTTTGACATGTGTGTTCCTTGAATCCGTGGTTTATGACCGTAGTTTGTGATGGTCAAGACCAATCCAGGAAGAGGACCTGGGCCAAGAAGAGTGCTGATAGGAGCAGAACACTTGTCCAGAGTGCAGGTGAGCTGGGCACAGATCACACGGAAGGCTTTCCAAAGTGCATGTGGCACAGCCCAGAGCAATTGAGTCAGAAATCCTGAGGTGGGGCCTGGGGGGTGCCCACTTGGTTCTCATGAGAAGCTTGGGTTGGGTGGGGACCCATTGACATTGACCCTATAGGCCCTGGCATGTGGCATCTGGACAGGTGACTGGAGAGGCAAACCTAGACATTATCCACGCTGCTGCTGACCACAGCCAGCCCACCACCTGGCCCTCCTCTGTAGGTCCCAGTCAGGGCTGCTCACTGTGCTGACAGTGACCAGGCAGGTAACAGGAATGAGGGGCATGAGGGGTGTAAGCAGTGTAGACATTAGTAAGCAGGAAACTGGAGAGGGCAGTTTACAAAGGGGATTGCTGTGGACTCTCTAGGAATATGGCCTTATGTAGCTGGGTCACCTAATCCCTCCCCCACCCCCAAACCAGAAAGCTAGAGTTAATGTGCTATTTGCAGGTTTCGAGGACCCTGTGTGGGCCAGCCAAACTGGCACCCGGGCCACAATGGACTTGTAGGTTCTGTTTTGCATTACAGGCTCATATTTTTCAGGTCTGCAGAAATGGTCTGTTCACTTTACTCAAAGAAACCCTCTGTCTTCTCAGAAACAGCAGATAGAAACTTAGATGCTTCAAATGACTTTCATCCTTAATTTGTTAAGTTTTTAAAAATCCCGTCAGAACACCCTGAAATTGAAGTGCTCCCTGTCAGTTCTGTTCACCCAGGCTCTGTGCAGATGGCCAGTGAGCCATGCTTGGGCACTCCACATGGCAAAGCACATGCCCTGAGTTTCCCCCTATGTGTCTGAAGAGAAGCAGACACACTCAGAGCCTGGTACCCTGACCTGTTGCTTTGGAATGACAGGGGAGGGTGGAACACTGGGGCTCCTGCATGTTCAGTGGGACTAGAACATGAAGGGACCCAGACACCAGAGCTGGTTTTGCACCTCCTCTCTGCTAACCACGATGGACGGTGAATTTACCATGCGCCAGGCATGGGTTTTGGTTAAGCAGTAAGTCCTCCAGAGCTGCCTCTGCATGCGCGGATGATAAATCGATGAATCAAGTATTGACTCCATTTATTTTTTAAAAATATATATTTTATTGATTTTTACAGAGAGGAAGGGAGAGAGAGAGAAAGTTAGAAACATTGATGAGAGAGAGATATCGATCAGCTGCCTCCTGCACACTCCCTACTGGGTATGTGCCTGCAACCAAGGTACATGCTCTTGACCAGAATCGAACCTGGGACCCTTGAGTCCGCAGGCTGACACTCTATCCACTGAGGCAAGCCGGTCAGGGCCATTGGTTCTATTTCACATTCTTGAAACCAAGCCTCTGCACTACAAGGGCATTTGGATTTGCAGAATCCCTTCTTTCATTTGTCAACTATTTCTGAGAGCCAGGTTTGTGCCAAGTCAGCATGCTGGGCACCAAGAACAGACAGAGAGCCTGCCCTCAAACTGTGCTCTGGCTGGGACAGATGCGACATGTGCAGTGACAACTCCTGGTCAAGAAGGCAATGGGCAGAGGCAGTGCCTTCCTTCTAGAAGCTGCTGGTCACACTCAGCAAGATTCTCTAAAGATGCTCAAATGCCTCGCCAAAAAGCCATTTTAACTCCAGGGAATAATACATGTCCCCCCACAGTAAGTTATGCTCTCAAGAAGGAGACCAGCAGAGGCTCCCCCAAAAGGAGGGATCTCAGAGGGGAACCAACAAAAGGAAGAGAAATACATGCCCAGGTGCTGATGTCACACTCGGACACAGTGCACCTGCTACTAGTGGACACGGGGAAATTGCAGTCCCTGCAGCTCATCCTGCAGGGAGACTGGGTGTTTTCACTGCAGACTTTCTTCTGTGGCAGCTTCTATGGAGAGAGTCCAGCTAGTAAGGGAGGTGGTGCCAGCTCCCTGGGGACACTCTCATTTAACCACCCCCCCCCTCATGCCACCAACCTAGACACATCCTCCAGTTCTCAACCTGAGCCCACAGAGAGAGCCTGCCCTCCTCTCTCCTGTCCCAGCTCCCTTACCCTTCCAAGTGTGCAAATGCATGTGGTTGTTTGCTGAAGTCCTGGCTGTGGGCTCTTGGGGGGCAGCGACAGGGCAGGCCTGTCTTGTTCACAGCCACCCAGGGCAGACTAGCTGAGGACTTCTTGTCAAGTCCGGGAACTCCCCTGCTGAGGAAACCTCCCTAGTTTCCTGGAGGAACTGGCTGAGGCAGGAGAAGCTGAGGCCGCCGGGAGCCAGCACTTCCCACTGGCCTCCCTCCTGGATGGCTCCTCCACACTGGCCTTCCCTCCTTTGCTGACCATCTCAAATGAGAGGCTCCTAAACAGCCAGTAATTCCCCAAACTGCATATGCGACACAAAAAATACTGCCGGGTACTGTGAAAGAGCTGTGGGTAGTCAAAACCAAATCCAGACCCAAACCCAAACCCAAACCCAAACCATGGCCCCTGTTCTTGGCTATACTCATCCTAAATCCTTAAGACACCCTCTGCCTCTCTTTCAAGTTGGTTTTTCTTTAACAGATCCGATTTCAAATGTGTGTTCCCTTCTTATTGTAAAGAGAATCCTGAGGGATCATTTTTTCACACTTAATACAGATCCAAACAGCTGCTTTGTTCCCAAATCACATGGCACATTTACTATCCCAAAGATCAAAACTGGCATTCATCAGTAAGTTTCTACAGAGCGAAAGCCTAACGAACACGGTTACTAACTCCCCTAAAAGTAAGTGAAGATACCAGGAACCACACATCTGCCCAGGGATGTGCTGGTGCCACACAGGGGAATTCACCCTCAGCATCTCGTGCCTCCAGCCACTTTACTCGGCTACAGTGTGTGGCTGAGCACTGTGCCTGTGGGACCAACTCTCAAAGAGAGAAATCAATACAAGGACATTATGCTAAGACTCAACTAAACTACATTTAATAGTTCCTTCATGACCCGTCAGTCCTCTCAGATGGCTACACTATAAGATGAGGCCACCAGTATTCATTATCACATGAACATATGATCCCAGTATATGTAAGCATCAATATAGTAATATATTAGCCAATAGGGACATTGGTTTAGAGATATTGTGCCATAGGAAAAAATACATCGGTGACCAAGCCTGTTATTTAACCTTTGCGATTCTCTCTTGTTCATCTTCCTCAACATAGATTCCTGCTGACACCACAGTCAGTGGGGGTGTCTGGGGAGGGGAAAGAAGGCCAGTGTGAGTGGCAGAGCGCCAGGGCAGGGAGGGAATGCACCAGCTGAGGCAGGCAGGTAGTCAGGGGATGGAGCATGCCAGGCCTTGTAAGCCTAAACCACACATTTACATTTATTCCCGCACAAAACGAACTGCCTAGAGCAGTGGTCGGCAAACTCATTAGTCAATAGAGCCAATATCAACATTACAACAATTGAAATTTCTTTGGAGAGCCAAATTTTTTAAACTTAAACTTCTTCTAATGCCACTTCTTCAAAATAGACTCGCCCAGGGCATGGTATTTTGTGGAAGAGCCACACTCAAGGGAAACAAAGAGCCGCATGTGGCTCATGAGCCGCAGTTTGCCAACCATGGGCCTAGAGGGACTCAGAAAGTGAGTGTATGCAGTAATTCACATTTCATAAAGGTCACTCTGCCCAACTGATGGATGATGCACTTGCCCTGACTGGATCACAAGGCCCTCGATGATGGGGATAGTGCACTCCTTTACTGTCCTCACCTCACACACTCACACAGGTTTCACACCACCAGTTCTCCAACTGTTTTGTGCAGCAGAATCCCCAGGAAGCTCTTCCAAACCCAGCTTGCTGGACCCCCCACCTGCAGAGTTTCTGATTCAGAAGGTCTGGGTGGTGCCTAAGAATCTGCATTTCTAACAAGGTCCCAGGTGATGCTCAGAAGCCCTTCCTGGTCCAGGAAGGGCACTTATCCAGAGACATAGAACCATGAACAGATTGATGAATTTCAGAGAGAAGGTGGGAGTGGGGGTGATGGTGCGGGGGGAGGGAGATATTAACCGGGGAACTTGTATGCATAAATGCATAGCCCATGGACACAGACAATAGCAAAGGCCTGGGAGGGGTGAGTGCAGGGAGGAGGGGGTCAATGGGAAAGAAAAAAAGAAAAAACAAAGGGGACATCTGTAATACTTTCAACAATAAAGATAAATTTAAAAAGAAAGAAAACTCCATAAGTTAAAAACAAACCGACAAATTTGTTTGCTGAATAAGTAAATCAGTCAATGAAGGGACATGAAAGTGTTTTCTCCAACAAAACAACAGAAACTATCAGTGGTTTGAGTTTGACCTACTATAGCAATCATTGACTCTAATTTCCCTTTTTCTTTTCTTAAACGAGTCCTTCACCAGGTGACAAGGGGACTATGCTGCATACAGAGGTACTCCGAGGGGAAATAGATGGTGATTACACAGGATGAGACTCTTCAGACACTGCACCGCCAAGTTTAATTATAAATCAGATGTCATGAAAAGATTTTTTTGTTTGGATGGTAATTTCTATAGGCAGTAATCGCCTGCCTCAGTCCAGAAAGGATGTGAGATGGGGAGGAGTCCCTGGTGCTGTTCCAAACCGAAAACGAAAAGCGCTTTGCCTGGAATTCATGGCCAAGCCCACCATGGCCCATCCTGCCGGGGTCAAAGTGCACAGTGTTGGTGAGCACACCCGCTCTAAGAAGAGGTGTCCTGTAACGTTGCGACAACTGTGGGTGGTGCAGGTGAGTACTGGGCATATTTGGGGAACACTTTGTAAAGACTATGATTGTCTAACCACT
Organism: Corynorhinus townsendii; assembly: GCA_026230045.1. Classification (NCBI taxonomy): domain Eukaryota; kingdom Metazoa; phylum Chordata; class Mammalia; order Chiroptera; family Vespertilionidae; genus Corynorhinus; species Corynorhinus townsendii. The sequence goes on from JAPDVU010000006.1 coordinate 44,136,889, forward strand.
CTTCTGTACACCTGAAACCAATGTAAAATAATACTGAAAGCAAACTGTAATGGGAAAATAAACATAAATAAATAAATAAAAGACATTGGAAAAAAAAAAGAAGAGGTTGTTTAAACTCTCCTTCTTGAAGGAACCCTCGGTTTAGATATTTATTATGCCAAAGCAGAAATGTTACTGATGGATATAAAGTAAACAGAGACTCAGAACCAGCAGAGGAAGAAAATGCTTCAGACCGAGGAGAGACCAAGCTGCAAGCAGCAGCCGGACTCTGAGAGTTCCCCCTGCCCGCCACAGTGAGGCTGTGGTTGCCACATGCAAATGCCCATCCACCCAGAAATGACGATTGCGGCCCCACCGACAACGGGCAGTCCAAACTTAGGGATGGCCGGGGGATGGGGAGCATCTTTAGGAAGCCCTCTTGCCTGAGGCCTACAAGTTCATAGGTTCATATTCTGCTTAGGGAAAAAGCTGGTTAGACATACCCCAGAATTATGCAGGGCTATAATTAAACACCGAGGCGTGGTCCTAAACAAAATCTCTTCTATTCAGTAGTTATTCAGGATCTCATGGTCTAGGACAGTGGTTGGCAAACTCATTAGTCAACAGAGCCAAATATCAACAGTACAACGATTGAAATTTCTTTTGAGAGCCAAAAACCGACTTCTGCGCATGGGCCACGAAGTTTCAATCATACTGTATGTGCGCGCCTGCACATGGTATTTTGTAGAAGAGCCACACTCAAGGGGCCAAAGAGCCGCATGTGGCTCGCGAACCGCAGTTTGCCAACCACTGGTCTAGGAAGTTGACCTGGGAGGGGGGATCCAAAACATCAAAAGCCAGCGAAACAAAACAAGAAAGACCATTGAAAACCATAGATGTTAAAGAGCAAATAACAAATATAATAGTCATGAAGCAGGAACCAATGAATGAACCGTACACAAAGCAAGACACAAACAGCGTAAGGCCCATGTGACAATTTACCTCATGTGGATGAGGAACCTGGATTCTTGTTCTATGCTGGCGGGAATCATGGAACAGTCTTTAATTAAATACAAAAATAGCAATCCCTACACTCCAGGAAAAACTGCAGTGCGTGTGAGCCCCCGAATCCAAGGTCAGAGGCAGGTTCTCTCCGAAAAGCCCATTCCCCACGGCATTTGCAGTTACCCACCTCCAAAAGGGTACAAGTAAACACTGGACCTGCTCTGGCGTTACACTGCCATGGCTCCTCCCGCTGGCTCCCTCCTCTTCTTCTTTAAGACAGGTAAAGGTGGATCTCTTGAAGGAACTGGGGGCTCCCACTCTAGGCAAAGGTTGGACAGGTGATCAATGTACAGCATGAGATTTGACTGTGCCTCCGTGCCTCCAACAGAGCTGGATCATCTGGGGCAATGAAAATTATAAGCAACAAGAGAGTGGTATTAACAGCAAGGGTAGGGAAGCCCACGCAGCACACACCACGATGCCCTACGACACCCAGCGACCATTCCTCTCCTAATTCAGTCATTCCAAACATACTCATCAAGCACTGTGCCAGGCTCCGGGGATGTAGGAGTGACAGATAGAAACACAAGCCCGGTCCTGATAGAGCTCATGGGCCGTTTTGAACAAGGAGACAAGCAATTAAAGGACAAAGGAACTTAGAGGGAGCGTAAAGCAAGGGCAGTCAACCCAGACTGGTGGTCAGTGATCATGGAAAGCTTCCTGGAAGAACTGACATTTAACACGGAACCCAGAGGACCCATTTAGTTAGCCAGACAAGTCTGGGGTGTGTTCAAGAGTCTGAGAACGTGCAAGAATCTGAGTTGAGAAAGCATGGCTGGTGTGAGGGGCTGAAAGCCCTTTGTTCTCAGCCATTTTCCAGCCTGTAACCCTCCACCCAACCAGAGCACCAGGCCTGGGGTCTGCAGCTCTCATCACAGGCTGCTCCTCCAATCCCCATAATCCAGTCGTGTTTCGACCTCTTCAGTTGGGATCTCAGGAAAGGAAAGAGCTTAGAAAATAGTTTGTTCTATAAGAAGATGGAAAAGCAACCACAACGCGGAGTTGAGCACTACACAATGGACCCGCCATGTGCTTTCTGCACACCAGCTTGGCGGGTAAGTGACCTGCCATGCTCATTCCAGGCAGTCAGAACAAGACTCTGGACTGCACTTCGGCTTCTTTCCTTCGGCTCTCACTTTGCCCCTCCCTTTCCTCCAAGTCCCCAGGAAATTGCAGAGGGAACACTTGGCCGCTCTTCCCCCTGGTGTGTTTAAGGCCACCACACACACAGGATACCTCCCCTGTGCCTGATGCCATGAAGGAAACCCAGAAAGCTGATGAACCCAATCTTGTCAGAGGCCTCCATACAGGGGACACAGCAAAATAAACAAAAAACCCGTGAAAGTCCCAGTAGCTTGAGTGTTGCCCAGGGTTCTAGCTGCCTTTGCATGAAAGAGACCACAGAAGCGGATGGTTTAAGACATGGCAGTAAGTATGCTGTCATTTTACCAAAATGCACAGTCCAAAGTAGCTTCCCTTTACATTTTCACATTATCATCTCATTCAAGTCCTGCAAACACGGAGAGAAACAAAACCCTCACTTCTAAAACGCGAAGCACGCAGCTATTTTTCAGACAAAGAAAGGATGTCTTTTTTAACCGATGACAACACAAATTTGTTTAGGTTTTCCCTCCACTAAGCAAGTAAGCAATTAGGTTTTTTCCAATAAAAATATCCCCGTGCATGTGCAAACACCAGAGGCAATCATATAATTACCCTGCCCAATCAGATTCAATTGCTGACAGTTGAGTTCCCACTGCTCATTAACTTCAGATCACAATGGGGTCTTTACGGAAGCCCTTTCCCGTCTCTTTACAAAGGTTCCTGTGATGCTGTGAGCAGTCCCAGCACTACCTCAAGTAGGATAATCATCCCAAAATGGCCAGGGCCAAGGCCAGCCCACTCTGACTTCCCCCTGAAAAAATAAAAAGAGAAACTCGAAGAAAGACTGGCTCAAACACCCTGGCTTCATTTGGGGATCCCACTTCTAAATATAATAGTAACCTTTCACCCCACACTTTAAGTGCCGTAATTATATAATTAAAACCAATTATGTCATTTAACAGAGACTTTTTCAAGATCCACAGCAAGCCAATTACCTCACTCATTGACCTCAGAAGATTTACCTCACTGACCTGCAACAATGAGGATTGGGATAAATTTAGACCCCGGCTTCCGAAGTGACAGCCATGGACCAGCTGGGTGGGTTGTAGCTGGTCTAGATTCTTCTGGATTCTAAAAGCTGAACTGAATTCATTGGCATCTAAAACAACTACTTGTGTGCACTTGATTTTCAGAACCACCCTAATAGCATTACTACTTCCATGATGCAAATTATAAAAAGCAGGCAGGGAGAGAATTGTGGGGTTATCTCAAACTATGCAACCAGTTCAAGGCAAAGCCAGGCATTAAGGACAAAGTCAGAGCAAGGACTTGAGTCTTTCACTGCAGAATCCAAAGCCTCTTAACAGCAAGTAATGTGTGTGTGTATGTGTGGGGGGTGGGGGTGGGAGGGGGTGTCCGTGGGGTATATGTTTATTGTCCTGGGCATCCATTCCTCCTATTTTGATGATCTCACCCCAATTTTTCTTTAAGGCAACACATCTGCCCTACTTCCAGCACACATGGGTCACAAGAGGCTCAGGGGTGTCACCTCAGCCTCAGCTAGTCAGCTCCTAGCATCCCCCTGGCCACAGCATTGGTCAGGGATGAACAACTGACCCAATCAACATCAATGAGAGACACTGTGACTGCTGAGAATCCTGGGAAAGAGTCTCCCTCTTCCTCAGGGGGCTTGTATGTGAGAGGAGGTATGATTGGCTGGTTGAGAAGCCACAGAGTGAGGGAAAATGGAGCCGAGAGATGCAAAGAGAAACTGGTTCCAGGAAACTCCCTGAATCCCTTCGTGTGGACAGCAGCAAGCAGCATTTAGAACATGGGCAGCATATAGAGCACCACCACCTATAGCTCCATTACAGGGACAGAATTAATTGACCAGGCTCTGAGTCCTGCCTCCTGCTCACCACACAGTCACATGCCTCCTATTTCTGAGTTATTTAAAGAACATACCATTTTATGGGCAAGAGGAAGCACTTTAATCTGCAAAATGATTTTTATCACAAACTAAACATCCTTGTAATTTTTTGGTCCTCTCTTTGGTCAAAGTTGTCTCTCCTTGGAGCTGAGACAGCTGTTGGTGCGGAGAAGGCCTGCCTCGACCTTGCACTTTGCCCTGCTCAGTGGCACTCTTCTCCTCTCCAATTCCTGGATCCATATGGGATGTAAGACACCAGGGTGTGTGTACTCATCAAAATGGAGCACTTTTTTTCTTTATTCCCAGGCCTTGAGGAAAAAGAAGAAAAGAACAAGAATTCCTCTAACGCAGGATTTGCAACCTTGGCTCTACTGAAATTGGTCGTTGGAACTGCCTATAGGATGTGCAGTAGAGTCCTCTGGCCTCTACACACCAGAGGCCAGTAGCACCCCTCTCCCCGAGTTAGGACAACTAGAAGTGTCTTTCACATTGTCAAATGTTGAGGAGTCTGGTCCAGATCACCTCTGGTTGAGACCCACTGCTTTAATAGAACATTTGAGGTCTGTATTGGATTTGCCTCGCAGCATCTTTGAAAACATAAGTCCCTGTAGTGCTGTGGTGCCTTCTACTTAAAGTGTGAGGAGTGAGGGAACCACATCCTCACTAGAACTGTACAAGAGCATGTAGGGTACCCATGGAGGAGCGCTGAAGGAACAGGAGCTTCCACTATGGCAGCACTGCTTTCCGTGGGGTCTCTGAAGCCACGTAAGACATAGTTACCCCTTAAGGACCAGGGTAGGAGGGAGCTGTACCAATAGAAATACTTTTGCCTAAAGACCAGAAAGTGGAAAAGGAGAAAGTTAGAAATGAAGAACAGGCATTGATAGTGAGAGAGTTCCAAAGTGGGCATTTGAATTCTCATTTCCACAGGAAAGACAATGAAACCTTAAGACTGTTGCTGGGTTTCCTGGATTCAGGTTCACCCAAGAGTGGAAGAGGCTGGAGTCAAAGAGAAATGACCCTCCAGCAAAGACCTAAAACTCACTCCGCAGAGAAAAATCCCAAAATGGTAAGGCCTCACTTATTTGAACAAATGTGGGTAAAGACACTTAAAATAAGCAAAATTTATGGATTTATAGATATTTCTCCAAGCAAAGGCATTTACTTTCTTTGCAGGGCTCCTTCCTTTGAGAAGTTAAGATAGAATTAACTTAATTAGCATATGCATTGGCTAGCCTTCAGGAAGGCCTTTGAATTGTCCTCTCCAATGAGCTAATTAGTTATATCCTCACCCAAGAAGCACCCAGGGACTCCACAGGGCACTCGGATGAGGCTCTGCTTCAAGGCACAGACTTTTGCACTCCCCCCCCCACCCCTAGTACTGATTTCTTATCAAGTCTGTCCAAAGAATCAGGTTGGTTTGTGTGTGAAGACTGGTCTTCGGTGGGGCTTCACAGGAAAATGTTTGGGTTCTAGCAATTTCCCTCACCAGAAGTTCCAATGCCCTGGGGTTGGAGATGTGAATTAGGGAAGTTAAGAAGATTAGAGTTAAGTCAGCACAGCTTCCTCAATTCCCAGGCAGCTCCCCCTCCAGCCAGCTGGCACCCTGTTCTGGCTGGCCCATCCTCTGGCCCTGCATTCTCTAACCACTCTCACTTCTCTCCTGCAACCAGTGAAGTCTGGCTGCTAGGGTGTGACTATGTCTCAAATGGAGAAAGACCAAGAACAAAGGAGTCTCTGAGGAGAATTGGCCCTCTTCCCATTGTTATTTCAGGCTTATTAATTTTTGTTTTGGTGAAGAGGTAATGTTTAAAACAAACAATAACAGAAAAATAGAAGTATCCATCTGGAGGCTCTGTAGAGGTCAACAGGGACTCTTACAAGCAGAATAATGAGCTGTTCTTTGTAGAATTTAGTAAGTAAACCTGGAGGAGCTAGTCCTCAACTCTTGATACATAGAAAATGAGTTTCTCAGGGCATCTTCCTATGGCTAAGCATCCACAGCCCATCCCACTCTACTGGTTACTCATTCCATGATAAAAGAGAAGAGCAGCCCCTTTCCAGTCCAGCTAGCACTAAAGCCACAGGATGGGTTCAGAGTGTTTTGATGGAAGTGCCTCCTGACTGAGTCTACCCACTACCCACTTACTTTTTTATTCTGAGTTGCAGATTAATTTGAGGACATGATAAAAACCATAAATCCACTCCTCAGAATAAAGCATGAAAGTGCCTAGATCAAATATTTTGTTTGTACCAAAGACAGTCAAGACAGGAACATAGGTCTGCTTGAGCAGACATGTGCCATTATTTCCTAAAAAACCAACACACAAAATAACCCAAGGCGTGAGACAAGTGCTGCCCTCCCCATGTCCTTCTCAACATGAAATGTAAGAGAGGCAGTCAGTCTCATTAGGGTAGCAGATGTCACCACAGGTCACCCTCATAGTCAGTGACTGACCAAGATCACCAAGAGCAGCATCTCCTTGCTGTAGCAGGGGCGGGCCTTCCTCCAAAGGTCCAGCAGAGGATTGTCACAGTGCTGGAATCCGGGTGCCCTAGGAGGTGGCATCTAGAGATGAGCTTCAGGAGATCTAGAAGGTTTGTGTATGATTTGACCTAGGCACTTTCATGCTTTATTCTGAGGAGTGGATTTATGGTTTTTATCACATCCTCAAATTAGTCTGCAAATCAGAATAAAGAAGTAAGCAATTGTTGTTATAAAGCTATCTCTTAATATTTTAAAAACAATTTTCTTAAGTATAATTAACACATAATTAAGTTCATCTATTTTTCTGGGTAAAGTTCAATCTTGAGTAAATTGATAGAATTGTGCAACCATCACCACAAACCAATTTTAGAACAGGTCTATCACCTCTGATCCTGTGCTTGTTTAGAGTAAATATCCCTCAATATTTGCAATAAAAGTTCCACAGTTGAAAGAATGCTCTGCATATCTGCAGAGCTGATCCACTTCCCCTTCTCAAGAGCTGTACTAAAAAATTACTGGTTCTTGATCTGAAATTCAAATACAACTGGGTGTGCTATATTTTTATTTGTGAAATCTGGCAACCCTAATCAAAGACCAAAGCAAAATTAAGCAAGTAAATCAGTATTTGTATCTAAAAATAAATGCACTTTTTGGGAGCACTGTAAGTAGACATGCGTAATTGTATTGACTTTAAGCTTTCTGGGTTCAAAGATGGCTAGAACCAAGTTCCAGTTAGAGTTTAGATTGAGAACTAAAGCTGCAGAAACAACCTGAAGAATTCTGGGCCCGATTGCTATTTCACAGCAAGCCTGGGCCTTGGGTCCTCATTAGGTTACGTGCTGCATTTGCCTTGAATGGCTAAGAAAGTGAATGTACTTGTTAAACTTGTTAACCTAATCAGAACTTTAGGGGCACAAATTATAAGGAAATAATTTTTAACCCTTTGAAGGCTCACAAACCCCTTTGACAAAATAGGATAGTTACGAACTTTCTCCATAGAAAAATGCATGTATATACATTCTCAACATTTTGCATAGAATGTTTTTGGTGTGTTTTTTTTGGGGGGGGAGGCGTGTAAAAAATTCTGTGACATTGGAAGGGTCTAAGAACTCCGCAAAGGCCTAGGCAAGTTGACTAAAGCCATCCCTAATCTTATGCCTTGCTTTTCTTTTCCTTCCATCTGAGTGGGAAAGGAGGGGTCAGGGTGATGAGAAAGGAACTGGGGAAGGCAAGGACACTCAGACCTCAGGGGTGAGAACTATAGCAACTCATAGAACGCCACGGGCTCAAGGTTCATCGTCCATAAAATGAACAGATCAATGTACATCGTCTGTAAAACGAATAGATCAACCAAGTCTGTTTTCACAGGTTATGTCGCTCACGCGGACCTAACTGGCAGGTATCTGAGAAGGGCCCTTTCAGATCCTGGAGCACTGCATGAGGTTTTGTATCAAAATCAGTTTCAAACCCACTGGACTATATGGTCCCCAAAGTCATCGAGGTTCTAAGTCATCAGATTATCTGATTGCAGACTCTACAGAACAGAGGTCAGGAGACAGCTGGGGAGGAGCTGGGGGTTCTTCTTCTTGGAGCCCAAGGGGAAAGGCATTTATTTGGCAGGGACAGCGCGAAGGACAACCTCTCTGCAGTTCTGCACCGTGTCTTTCCTCCTTTGTGCTGCTCTCCCTTCCTTCATGTGGAAAACGCAAACACTGCGCAGTTTTTCTTTGACAAAATAATAATTTTTCTCCAATTCCATGAACTTAATGTAATTAATATCCTATTGGGTAATAAAGATACCCAATGATCTCTTATATCATTATATTATAACACAAAAACTACAATAGAACTCCAAATGGATAAAGGACACGGATGCCCAGCTCTGTGCTTCAGAAATAGTACCTTTTTTTGTGTGCCTTGGAGCACTTACAAAGTAGGTCCCAGGAGTATCATGCCCATTTTTTCAGAAGAGAAAACTGAGGGGGAAAAGTTAAGTGACTTATACAACTCACCCAGCTAGCCAACGACAAAAAGGGATTTCAAGTCCTAATTCTACACTCATGGCCACTCAACTATGTTGAAGAGATTATTTATGCAACTATGCCTTTAAAAAAGACAAGGTTTTATTCATTTATTTTCTCTCAAAAACAAATAATCTACCACTTTAAGCCGATCTACCATGTGCATATTTATCACCCCAAAGGAAAAGATATTATTGAAGTTTATCTTATCCACCCTTGGTCCTTGAAACAGCACAAGAAATGTGTACAGGCTGTTATTATTTGTTGTCATATGACAGTAGTGACACTCTGGGAAAAGCACGCTGGGAAGTAATGCTCAGGACTCTGTGTTAAGACTTTTCTTTTTTAAACAGAGCTTGTTAAGTCATAGACAAAGTTGACAAATTTCATGGCTTAGTCATGGCTAACATATCAGATTTCACGGTTTGACGGAGATTAACAAGAAAATCATATTAGAGTTACAACTATTAGTAGATAGTAGATTCCTAGATATTTGGTAAGGAAACTCCAAGTTCTCCAAACTCTCCAAACTCCATTGCCCACTGCACACCATGGTCATCTTTCCTCTCCCCCCTCCCCCCCCCCAGCCCCCCGGAAAGCTTCAGTGAATCCAGGGAGAGCAAGTGAGGACCTCGAGTGCCCTCAGCCCCCTCTTGGCTCCCTCAGTGGTGAGCCAGTGCCTGACGGGCTCCAGGGACAGGTCTAGCCTCCGGGGAATAAAGCAAAGTTTAGCACTTATGATTCAATCCCTAAGAGTGCTGGGAGAAAAACTCACACGCACCCTGTTTGTCCATAGCACAGGCAGCGTGCCCTACCATCGCATGCACTACGGAGAGGAATGAATGATCACAGTTGTTGACACTAAGATATTTTAGGTAAAAACTAAGTCTTCACTTGTTCGGGAGGAGGCAGTTCAGCAGAGGCCTTGTTAAAAGGAGTGGCATGCAAGCCGACTTCAAAAAGCCTGCTGCCTGCCCAGCCATTTGGCCGGAGGGCTCTGCATATCCTCTTTCAGGTAGGAGCCCCACTAGCCTGTCAACTTTGCATAAAAGACAGCCAATTTGTCAGCCATTTGCTTTAATTCTCTTTTCCAGTCTCCCTCATGATAAACTCCCCATACCTTCTGGTCTTCAATATCATATATCTGACTGGAGGATGGAAATTCACTGGCGGCTGGGACCTGTTTCCTCCCCCGGCGACCCTCCTGGGTCTTATAGGATGTCCTTAATCAGAACCACATTCCTGGGCTAGAGGAAGTTCTTGCACAGACACTATGGCAAATTAGTTTCAGAACCTGGAGGTCAGATTGGGAATAAAAGCTGCAGTTATCTATTGTGTTTTCTTTAGTTGAGACAATTAAGGCGGGTGCCTAATGAGCAGGGAAACAAAGACCCGGGAAGTAGCAGCCCCTTAGGAAGGCGCTGCATGGACTGTGGAGCCCTACAGGCAGCTGTGGAAACAGAGAGACTCCCGCTCTGGGCATTCTGGAGTGGAGCAAGGATTTTCTCATTTACCCAGATAGACTTTTATAGTTTAGCAGCACCCTAGGTTGCTGAATAAAAGTAACTTACGGTATGACAAGTTTAGTCAAAAAATATAGTGTGTGTGTGTGTACACATATATACAAATCTCTCTATATTGCAATACATATGTGTGTTAGATAAAAAAGCATATTTAATCATAATAACAGTAATAACAGCTACCATTTATGATGTTCTTATGTGACAGGCACTGTGCTGAACACTCTTCATGCGCTATTTCATTGATGCTCTCAACAAACTAGCATGGCAGGGGCTATTGTTTCTATTTCACTGATGAAAAACCCTTTCAATTAGCCACAAAGTTAACCATCGAGCCATGAGCCATCGTTTGAACCCTGAGCCTGGGTTTGGAACCACTGGGGCCCAGTGAGCCCTGGGCCTTCTCAGCAGTTCCAAGGTGTCTCTGAGAAGAAATACAAATTTCCTGGTGGGTGGGGATGAGCGGTACATGACTTCACTAACACGCGGGTGTGAAAGAGCTCTGCCTCCAAGGCGGGGGCTGGGGGGTGAGAAAAGCAAGACCTTGTTGCAGAAACCCAAGAGCCATTTCCTTCCCAGCTCTGCCCAGGACTAGCCTGCCTGGGGACACTAAGAACCACAAGGGCCAGGGCTTAGTGGAAATCTGTCTCCCAGCCAATTTCAAACGGACAGCCTGCCCTTCTCATGAATGGAATTGCTCTGGAGATTTGAGGCAAGAAACATTTCCAGTGTGCCTCTACCTTAACTAACACCGTGGGGGCAGCGGACAATTACAAAAGGAATGAACTTTTTCATCAAAAGCCCTTCCATAAAACCATTTCCCAGGAAATGTAACACAGCATGGAGCTAGCCGACTGCAATTTTCCACCAACAATGAGCATCGTGGGGCACAGGTACTATATTTAAACTATTTTCCTCCAGCTTTTTGGCAAGACTCCCTCTCAAGGAGACTCAGGGTTGGGCTGAGGTCTCCTTCCCCTCCAGCCAGCAGGATTGGAATGTTTAATACAGCCCTGTGTCTTCAACACCCATGTGTAAAACGCCAATAAACAAGCCGGCAAAGACCTGCAGGCCTAATTGCCTTTTAACTCCACCAAGATGATAAACTCCCAGAGCAAGGAAGGAAAGACTCCCAGGGATTTAACAAGTTTATCTGCCTGCCACTTGAACATTTTCTGTCTGCCTACACTTCAGTGAATTCGCCAATAAAAGGATAAAAGGGCCCCGAACCTCAGACCCCTCAACGGCCCAAAAGCCCCAGATTCAAAACGTATGGCCAGCAAAAACCAACCCCATAACCGAACCCTGCTCCACGTGTTTGTGAGATCTGGAGCAGGGAGAGTGGGGCCGCTTGCCCGTTTCTAGCACCCGCCATTTCCTGTTTATTGACCACGGCCTACAAATCTTTACCGACAATAAAGAAAACTGTTCTCACAAGGAAACTTGGAAAAGCAAGTCATCCAGAAACCTCTAAAATTCAGGTCAGGGGACTGTACCAACCAGAGAGAAGCCATATGGGTCCCAGTGGTGAGGAGTGGAATGTGATCATTGATGTGATGAGCATCGAGTTCACTTGGGAGGGACATTTTTCATCTTTCCCTCCCTAAACTGCCATTCAGGGTCAGCATTCTAGTTGCTTTTGTTGCTCTGCACCTTACCACCCAGAAGAGCAATCCTGAGAACTCTGTACCAATTGGAATTAAACTGGAAAAGCAAAGTAAAACAAAACCAAAAAACTTGGGGGTGCACAGCAAGATGGTGCCATTCAAGACATAGACATGGGGTGAATGGGCATAACCTCTCTGAGGCTACTTCAGGATATTTATCAGTATAAATGTGCACCTTCCTTTGTGGGAATTTATTCTAAAGAAAGTATAGGATAAGTGCATAACGGTAAAGCCCCAAGAGCTACAGTATTCTAACAGGAAACATTTTTAAAGAACTAAATGCTCATCATTAAAGACTGGTTAAGTAACACAAAACTGCTAGGCTCTGCAGTTACAAAAATGATACTGTGGGTATATATCAATTAGTGTGGAAAGGTGTCCAACATACAATGTTAAGTTCAAAAAGCAAGTTTTAAAGGCATTTATAATATGGCATCACTTTTTTAAAGAGCCTAGATATAGGTAAAAGATTAGGAAGACACATAAGCTCGTCAAAATCTCAATATTTCTAGATGGTGGAATTCTGCAAAGAGATTGTGATATTTAAAATTTTTAGTAATAAAAATGTATTTCCCTTAAAATTAATGAGAGCACTAAAGCTAAAATATAAACTATCTCATCATCATCACCACCACCATCACCACTACCACCATCACCATCACCACCACCATCACCACTACCACCATCATCACTACCACCATCACCACCACAACCATCACCACCACCACTACCATCACCACCACCATCATCACCACTCTCTTGATCAACTGGAAGAGAATCACAATTCAAATAACTTATGGAAGGAAAGATCCAGCTTTCCTTTCTCAAAGAACATTAAAAGATTTGATCTTGATTTATTGGCACATATAATTGTTGTTTAAGTGTATTGTCCAATGAGTTGAGAATGAATGGTAAAACTATAAGTGGGCTCAAAATTCCAAAGGGTGTATTTCCCAAGGTGGCCCAGGCATCTCTCTTTCCTCAAATCAGGATACAAATGCTGAAAGCTCCTCTATTAAGCCAACCTGTTCCACTTAATAAAACAAGAGCAGCCCTGGAGTAGGGTGCTTGCCAAATGAAAAATCTGAAGCACTATTTTTCTATTAAAATCTCATCCATGTTTTTCCTATTGGAACCTGGAAACTGGACAAATTCTGAAGGAATCCAAAGGAATTTCTTTAGAAAGGAATTCTGTTAACACCAAAAGCTCCCCAAGCACTACACAAAGCAAATGCTAGATTGCATTATGCTGAGATGTAAAAGCAGGGGTTCAAACCCAAAATGACCCCAGAAGGCAGAATGTGTCCTTCGCACAGGCTTAGTGTGTATCGGGCCTTATGCGTCTGTACACTGATCCCGTGCATTTCTGCATCTCCCTGCTTCATAATTTCATAATCAGTTCCAGATTTTTTATTTCTCTCACAGTGTAAGGCATGGAATTCTGGATTGGGGAGATGCAAGGTTTAAGGGTATGGAAGTACAGTGGAAAGTATGATAAAAATAAAACCAAAACTGAAGTTTTGTTTTGTATCCACTGAGAAATAACAAATTGAATGCACACCTCGGGACCCATTAGAAACTGTCAGAACACTGGATACATATTAGAACATGGACACAATGTGCAAGCATTTCATGTGTAAAACTTTAGAACATGGACTCATGTGCAAATATTAGAACATGGACACATATGTAAAAATTTCATGTGTATAACACAGCCTTTTTGGGGGAGTCCTTACCAATGAATGGAGATATGGGAAGCTAAAAGCCTTGCTATGTGCTGTAATGCATAAATCATAGGTCCAACTGCCAAAGCACTATAATGCTTCTCTCAAAATTCAGAACTCGTCTCTGATAAACAGAGTATGAAAGGTCAGGTTAATCCAGGGTACATTCATCTCTCCAGTTTAAAGACACTGGCCTCTCTATGGGTTTCAATTGGAGGTTTCTTTGAGGGATTGTTCTCAAATTCATTAAAGAAATTTCACTGACTTCACAGACTTTGCCATTAAATAGATAACCTGAGCTCTTCATTGCCCTGCAAAGTGACTGTTCACCTTTGAAGCTCTGCAAATTGGGATTAAGCTGGCTGCTTGCCTTTTACCCGGAAGATGACTCCGTGCCATGGATTCCTGAGCCCTGGGCAATCACCTGGTTGATCAATGATATCAAATATAACACTTTAATGGGTCTCTTTCCAAACGCACACCCTTTCGTGGGTTGGCTTTGTTATAATTGTTGCTTTGGTTGTAGTAGTACTGCTTGATACCAATGCCCTCCCTCAGTAAAAATCTTCACAGAACTGTATCATGTTTTAAAAACCCAAGTCTAATTTTCAAGTACGTGGAATTATTCGATGCATCAGCTCCTTATTCAAAGGCCCAGAGGCTGAGGCATCTCATCAGACCCTGGCCGGCTCTTTGGAACAGCATTTACTTGCTTTTCCCAATGACTCTGCACATTCCAGAGAGGGCTCAGTATAAACAAATACCCAGCCTTCAGCTTTCACCCTCTAACCCCACCGCCTGCTTCCTGCGCATCCCGTAATCTAAAACATCTCCTCTTCACAGGTATATGGTCTTGGATTTGTCACGGTGAACGGGAGACTTTACAAGACCAATAAAATGACAGCTGCGCGGGGGGACGAGGTGGCTTTTACCGGCTCTGAAACACCACTGCCTTTAACTCCCAGGGATCAGGAACTTGAAAGCACTGGGATTCACTTAGCTCTGTGTTTGTCATAAAGTTAAGGCTAATCAGATTTCCCCCAACTTGCAGCCCTATCTTAAATCCCCAAGCTTCTCCTATGCAATCTTGACTGATGGAAGATGTGATTATGCCTTCTCAGGCTGTAAATTCTAATATTTGCAACGTAACTGTTGTCATTTAGGTCAATTAAGATGCTTTTACTGGCTCTAAACAACTACCTATGGGTCCTGCCCAACACCCTGACAATGGTTTATGACCCCAGGATGATTGTATCTCATAGGGATATGAAAGATGGCTGCATGGAAATGGTCATGAGGCGCTTGAAGCATTTGCCCCATATTACGGTCAACCCGTGCCCATTTCCAATCCATGTATCCCTGGAAGCTCAGAGCCCTTCCTTAGCCATAAAAAAAACACTGTCGGATCTAAGATTCCCTTTACAGTTGGTTTCTTTGATCACCTTTTCTCTCTCAGTGACCTGGGAGGGGAGATACCGCCTGAGACACTCCATGATAAAATTCCCCAGGGATGGGCTGGCCAAACCCAGTGGGGAAGCGCCAGGCTTTCGCACGTACACATTATACCCCTAAGGACAAGTGGGCTTACTTTCACCTTAGGGCATACCGCTTCCTCGTGACAGGCAGAATAGGCTGACAGCGAAGAAAGAACGGAATATATTTGGGGATTCCAAATAGACAGGTTGCAGCTTCTTTTCCCTGAAGGAATATCACTTATTTACCACCATCTTCCTCAAGCTGTTTCTTCTTTCAACAAGGCCCTGGACATCCCAGGCACTGTGCTAGGTGGGGATGCAGAGACCCAGGAATTCCCAGGCTAGCTGTAGACACAGAGTGCTCACAGACATAAGAAAGTTCTTTACAGCCGATTCTGAAAGCACTAAGAAGTGGCATGTCCACGTTTGCATTGGAGGGAGGTGGTCAGGGAAGGTTCCTTGGGAAAAGGGATTCCTAGCCTGAAGCTTAGAAAATGCATGAGCCCTGCTAGTGTGGCTCAGTGGATAAGCATCGGCCTATGAACCAGAAGGTCATGATTCGATTCCCAGTCAGGACACATGCCAGGTTGTGGGCTCCATCCACAATAGGGGGTGTATAGGAGGCAGCCTATCGATGATTCTCTCTCCCTCTCCCTTCCTCTCTGATATAAATTAAAAAAAAAAATTAAAAAGATAAAATGCAGGAGACATCTGGGTCCATTGGAGGAGAAGAGCATTGCCAGCAAGGAGAACAAGAGCAAAGCATGGGTCTGGGAAAGGCACGAACGGGTGCGAATGCAAGCAGGCGGGTGTTCCGGGGCCTCACATACCTGAGGTGCTGCGGTGAGCTGAGGCTGGAAAGGAGAGCCAGGGCTAGACCTGGTAGGGCTCTGCATTCATGCTCCATAAGCTATTACCTTTCCTGTTCAAAGGAGACCTAGTATGATGGCACCCTTTTCCCAAAACCAACTGATATAGTTGAGGAGGACCTCTTTCTTTTTCCCACCCCAATATGCTTGCCCCATACCTCCAGGAGCAGCTAGCGTCGTGAAATCCTCCAGTCTAACTTGACTGACATAACTCTTTGAACCTCCAGTCACACCTCCCTTGGTAGAGGACACTTTGCTTTTGATTACTATTTGCAGGAGCCAGGTAAAATATCCCAAATTCTACCTGGCAAACACATACTAAGCGCTGATGCCAGACAAGGCTCAGTCGTTGGATGAGTCAGAAATGTGGAGGAGGAGGAGGAAAAGAAGGAGGGGTGACCTCAGCACACAGCATGATTTTGAGGTTCACAGCGACACACCTTGAGTCTTAATAAAGGGCTGTTATGAATTGGATTTTTTCCTTGCGTTTCTGATGATGATAATTTAGTTGGATTTGGCCAAAAACGCCCAAAGAGCACAACATCTACTCGGCAACAGGAGGGTACTGGTGTGACAATTATGCTCTGGCAGCAGCCATTGAAAGTGCTCTTGGGAAAGTGCAAGCTATCAGCAATGTTCCGAAATTAGTTGCTTAAATGTACTGCAGGGACGCGGGGTCAGAAAGTGACCGTGTGACCCAGGCAGTCACAAGTTTCTCAAAACGATCCAATCTGTAGCTCATTTTCAAGAGTAGCAGTTTTTGCTGCTGTTGAAAATTTAAAATACTTGACTTTGCTTGTTTCTGCATAATATCTACCTTGTTCCAACATGGATTAAAGTACCTAATACCCAATAGAAGAGGCTCTTATTACTGGAGAAGGGAGGAGTGAGGGCTTGAGTCTCACCCCCCATGCAAAGATCCAACTTGTTCCAAGTGAGACTTGGATAGTGCTGATGAAATTTCTAACGCTTTTCTAAAATAGAATATTCTGACTTAAAACATAATTCTCCAGGTGCTGAGTGACAGGGGAGGAGCCGAGAACCCATTTCTAGAGGAAGTCTGGGAACCATGAGCTTCATTAGCTGCATAAAAATCTCATCTAAAGAATTCACGCTCGCTCATTTGTTCACTATGCCCAGAAGGGCATTTACCGGTATCTAACCCACAGGATAGTGCCAGGCAGCACAGTGCAGTGTGGCGGCACTGGCTCTACTGTTGATTGGCATTTCAGTTTCAGCATTTGGGAAAGTCACCTGATCTTTCAATTCCTCAGTTTCTCCATCTGGACATGTAATTAACAGTAGTCATCACCTCAGAAGATTATTGTGAAGAGTACAAGAGTTAATACATGTAGACAGTGCTTGGTGCATTTTAAATGCTCAATAAATATTAGCTATAATGATTAATTTCTGGACCTCTGTTAAGTATAGAGAGAACAAAAGAAATAAAGAGCATTACTTTGTCATAAGGGACTTATAGTCTAGATGGAAACAAAACTACCATAAAGGAAACCATTGTGATCAAGAAAAGGAAATTCTGGGGTAAATTAAGTTAGGACTCTAAGAGCTCCCAGAGGTCAGGAGAGAGAGATAATGACATTTACAAAATTTAGAAGAGGCTAGATCCAATAGGTGGTTTAGACAGAAAAAACGGCAAACAATAGGCATGAAGACATGGAAAAAGAAATAAACAGTATATATTTTTAGAAGAGGAAAAAATACCTCATTATCTGGAAATAGTGGAAAATCCATAAAAACTGCCCAGGGGACCTTCGGGAGGAATGAGAGGACAGGGCAGAGGTATTGAGCCTCATGAGGTTGAAAATAGAAGGAGCTGGCCATCTGTCCTCAGAGAGGGATGCAGAGGAGGTGGTGTTTCAGGTGAACCTGGCTGAGGCTTGCAGGTTAGATGATCTGGGAGAGTTCTGACTCAGGGAAACCATCGAGAGGCCACTGGAGGGGTGAGGTGATGTGGCCCGCACCAGACCAGTGCTGAGAGGACAGACAGAAAGTAGAGGCAGGGAGAAGAACCGCTGTCCTTGGCCAGTGACCAGACATCTGGCCCTGAGGTATAAATGCACAGGATCTGGGGTTCCGTGGGAGGGGTCTGAGGCCCAGCACGGCTGCTCAGCAGGCCTGAGCTCAGGGCACCGGCTCAGTGTGAGTTCAGCTTCCTCCTTTGCACAATGCATGCAAGTGCTTACTTCACATGAATGACTCCTGGCTCATCCCCAAGTGGTCAAAACATGGTAAGCATTTCTTTGGTGTTGGTATAAAAAAGAAAGAAAAAGCACGAAGCAAGAAAACAGACGTTCTTCTAAGCCACTGCCTGAGACCCAGGTCTGGTCGCTTCCTGGAGACCTCATTAATGTTTAACATCAGCCATTTAATGCCTCAGAGACAAACAGGTGTCCGTATGAATGAAGACTCGTTTACTGTAGCTCGTTCAACACATACCGAACTCACACTCATGTCCATCTTAACATGGAAACCACGTCTTTCCGAAAATATCAGACCAAAAGAACATGGCGACAACTTTGCTTCGTTTAAAAGAAATAGCTTAAGATTAAAAAGGTAAGTACTTCGCACTTTATTTCATACGAAGAGGGAGGAAAAGGGATGACACATTGTACCAGTGATTACCTGCCTGTTTTAAGCCCTGTCAGCAACACAAAGACTTAAACCAAAGCTAAATCCAGGGCCCATTATCCCTCTAAGCCCCTGTGTTAACTCCAGGGACTGAGAGGCTTGTCTGCGTTTCTACGGGAGGTTCGTGGTGGGTTCAGAAGACTTTTAAAGAAGCGCCCTATTATCTTAGGTAGGTGTGTTCTGAAGAATCTAAACTGAATGTTCTTTTGTTTTAGTTCCTGAAAATGTTTCTCATCCACCTAAGTTTCCCAAAGTCCACCTTGCACAATGCAAATTGTAGAGGTAGGTTGTGTTTGACCTAATCAGCCTGGAATGAAACGCCAAGGAAGCAGGTAACACAGGGAAATTAAATTCTTCATCAGCATGCCCTTTTGACCCTCGCACAAGTGTCCTTGATGGCCCTGTGTGTGCCAGCCTTCGCTTCCCGGGTAAGCTGTGAGGTATTTGAAAACAAAGTTTTGAGAAAAGCCACAAAATCAAAGAACAGGCAAAATGACCTGCTGCTGATTAGTGCTGATAATCAGCTCTGGTGTGTCACGAATGGAAGGACTTGTGACCCTTCCAGGAACCAGCAGGAGAGAAATGATAGAGTAATGTCCCTATTTCTACTAAAGCATATCCCCTGAGGAAGGGCCCCTCCAGTCCACAGACTCTCCTGAACTATGGCATGCCTGAGCAATTATTTTTTCCATCGTTTATACATGCAACTGACTAATACTATGACATAAATGAGCTTTTACAAGCCAGCCCTGCTTCCTTAATGAATAGCCCAAGCCAGCGATTGCTTTGATTGCGGAAGGAAATAAATGGCTTCTCAAGGTCCGTTGGATAAGGTGGCATTGGAAAAGGAACCCCTCAGATGCATGGAACAGAAGAATTGCTACTGCTCCCTAGAGGCATAAAACCCAAGGAGAAATACCTTTAGCTACCACAGAAGTTCCACAAATACTCATAACGTGTTGCCTGTGCATAAGAGCACAGGTTATAGGTTCTATGCATCATGTAAGACCCACGTGCCCTGGAGCAAGTAACACCTCTGAGTTTCAGTTCCTAGTCTTTAAAATGGAGCCAATATTTACCTACCTCACAGGACATCATGCAGGTCTCCAGACTAATGCCCATGAAGCATTTAGATTTCGCCCGACATGTGAGAATCATTCTGGAATATTAGCTATTGCTATTAATGTAAAATTCAGAAAAGCACAACCTTTACCACTTGACAGTGCTGTTACTCAGGCCCAGCAGTAAATTCTTTTCCATGGAGAAATCCTCCCTGAATGAGGCAGGAACAAATCAAAATTGGGCTTCAGCTACATAATAATGATGAGTTAACTTTTTCTTAAGAAGATTCTCTTTTCTCTGGCTCTATTTAACAATCAACTTTAGCACAGGAACTCCAACTGGTCATATGGGTGATCCAGTATTGTCACTTCAATACTTTAAATACTTTAAATATGTAGACAAGAGTAGAGGGAAGACAATTGGGGCCAAGAAGCTGCCCAGGCCCTTGAAAACCTTTCAGTTTAACTGCCTCATAGTAAAGACACCAGGAAGGAAAATGTCTTGCCTTGGGACACAGGTCATGAAAGGGACAGAGGAAGGACTAAAATCCTCAATCCAAGACTTTCTGGCCACTGCCACTTTTCATTAAGAGATGAGCTGTTCCTTGGAGGTCTAGTAGGAATTAACTGTAAAATCATGTGGACCTGGTGCCGTTATTTTTGGTGGTGAGGAAGATGGTGGGGCCATATTTTAGCTACTGATTTAGTTCTTTGGTTACTACTGTATTCAAGCTTGCTTTCTATTTTGTTTTGCATCAGTTTTGGAAATATTTATCTTGTCAGGAAACTGCTTATTGTATCTGGTTTTTAAAATGTATTGGCACGCCTGGCTGGTGTGGCTCAATGGTTGAGCACTGACTCATGAACCAAGAGGTCACTGGTTCGATTCCTGGTCAGGGCACATGCCTGGATTCTAGGCTCGATCCCCCAGCCCGCCCCCCAGTAAGGGACATGCAGGAGGCAGCCAACCGATGTTTCTCTTTCATTGATGTTTCTATCTCTTTCTCTCTCCCTTCCTCTCTCTAAAATCAATAAAAATATATTAAAAAAATAAAATGTATTGGCACAGTTATTCATTACACCTTTTATAATAAAAATGTCCATATTGTATCTGTAGTTGTCCCTGGTTTTCTTCCTAACAAAGCATTTTGTACCTTCTCTACTTTATTAAACCTAGATGAAGGTTAGACTATGGAAGGCGCACCCAGTGGAACTTGCTGCCACATGGAAACCTCCCATCATCTGCTTTGTACAATATGGATGGACCTGCCCTGTCCACTAGCCATCAGCTCAAGTGAACCCTTCAAATATGACCAATAAGACTGAGGAACGCAAGTTAAAATTTAATTTTAATTCATTTAAATTTAAATAGTTACATGTGGTTACCACATTGGATCTTTTCAAAAATCAGCTTCTTTTTCAGCTTTTTTGGTGGATCAGGTCTTATTATTTATTATTGTTGTTTTCAATTTTATTTATATATGCCTTTGGCTTTGACAAAAAATGTCCTTCCTTTCACTTTGTTTACTCTGTTTTTATGAAGACCAGTCATTCGTCAAGAAACAGACTTGGGCAGCGTTCTTTCAAGGCCTGAATTCCTTCTTCTTTGGATTCGAGTCCCAAAGGCTTGGTAGGAAAGGTCCGTGCAAATGTGATTGAAGAGAGAAGATGAAAAGCTAAAGGCCTCCCAGATGAAAGCCAAGCCCAAAACCTGGCTGTTAAGAATATTTTCTCTCCTCCAAAAAATGAATGAGCTGAATCCAATGTGACACTAAAGGAAAATGAAAATGCTTGACGAGCAGGTTGTGGACCTGAACTCCCATGTAACTGGATTCCTCCTTGGGACTTAAGGCTCTGACACATGATCCTTTGTAGAGAGGGTCCTGCCAGCCCTGCTGAAATCTGGACACCACGGGCCTTTTTATTTGGGGAATTTTTAATATAAATGGAGTTGAGAACCAGGAACTTAGCTCTCTGGGGATTTCTGCCATTTGGGATGAAGAGGTGGGGATAGAAGCAACAGGAAAAAGAAGCAGATGAACTACTGTAAAGGGACAAAAAGAAATCTCCCTCTGCCTGGAGGGAGTCGGTCTCCAGGTCTGGAGATGAGAGCCCCCACCATAAAGCAAGAATTCATTACACTTCCCATCCCCCTGGCCTCACAAGAGCTTGAGCCAGCATGCAATATGTATTGTGAAGCTCGGTATCAGAAGGGATGCCAGGGCGGGGGTGACAGCGAGGCCTCAGCTCCCAGAGACGACCAGAGCCACTGAGCGATGAACTCTGGAAGGCTTGGACTGCTGCTGCTTTGATGCCTGGGGTTGGGAGGAATGGGAGAGGCTTACTCCAAAGGGACTCTAAAATGCCAGAGATAAAGGGAATGAATCTGAAACACTCGGAAACTTGTGGAGAGCATTTCAAGTAAAGTTAGTCTACCATTTGAAGTTTTCCTGGTGATTTTACTAGAGTAATTCAAAGCTTCTTAGAATATTCCTTGCCTCTTGCTACTTTGGATTGTACTCTAAATGGCCAAAGAATCCTAAAAACTCAAGTTATGTAATTATACCCAGAAAGCTACAGACTCAGGTATTAGCTGTTCCATGATAATTTATCTCATTAAACAACCAATTACAGTTCCAGGCAGTAGGCCAGGGGTTGGGCTCACAATGGTAGCCCATTTAGATAAAGGTACTTCTCATGAATGGATATTCTACTGAAGACAGGCAGACATGTTCGCAAATAAATAACATAATTCACATGGTGACAAGTGCTATCAAGAATACAAAATGGAGGAATGTGATAGGGAGGGTCTGGAGGGCAGGGGGGAACTTCAGATGGTGTGGTCAGATAGGGACGCTTCCAACAGTCACAGCCTAGCTGAGACCTACATTAAGAGAAGGCATTAGTCTTACACAGGGAGCGGGGAATGGGTTCCAGGCCCAGGAGACAGCAGGCGCAGAGGTCCTGGGGTGAAAATACAGTTGGGATGTTGGGGGACAGAAAGAGAGCCAGGGTTCCAGGAATGCAGTGAGCCAGGGAATGTCGACAGGAGGGAGATACAGGGGCCAGACCAGAGGGTCTCTCAAGAGCCAAAGTAAGGGCTGTGGATTAATCAAGGCTCATGAAATATTTAAGGCCACTCGCCTAATATACATTGTGAGCTAAGACAGTTTTTATCCTTCCTTAGTGACTCCAAGTGGAGTAGACCTTGATCTGGGCAAGTTTTCCTCAAAGAAAGGGCAGATCACATTGGTGCTTTGCACTCAATTAGTTGGGCAAGAAACCAAGTTCTTCCAAGAACTCCCCATGTTCTCTGACCACCAAAGACACTAGCATCGGGGCTTCACAGAGCTCAGGGGCCTCCCTGGTGGGCTCACGGTCAACTCGGGGAGGCCTGAGCCCCTTGGCAATCATCCCTGCTTCTGCCTCTGGGTTTTGCACAAAGATGTTTTTTCCCCCTCTGCCACTGGGAAAAGTACATAAAAATAGGTGTGCCACTTGAAAATTAAACAAAGAGTAAGTCTCCAGGCCAGCTGGGCTGTGATCTAGATAAAACTGGAGAATCTAACAGTGGGAAGTCACGTAACATAAAAATAAGAAAGCAAGAAAGAATCATGGCAGTAATGATCGGTTTGGGAAAAAAAAAAAAAGAGAGAGAGAGAGAGAGAGATGGAAAGAATTTGGAAGGTAACAACTTCCAGATGGTCCTGGTGGTGAAGATAGCTATATATAGAGAAAGAGGGGCTAATTAGTTCCTGGGCCAGGGCCCCAGTTTCTGTTAAGTGAGTGATTGTCTTGTGGTGGTTTAGTTCAATACGAGGGGACACACACCACATCTCGAGTAAATTAAGTATTTGGGTTTTTTTCTCTTTCTCAAGCAATAGGAATTGCCCAACCTTAATACAATTAATTAAGACTCAATGAATGTTTAATTTAGTTCTGGTGCTTGTACGGGGACACAATGGGCTCTTTGTTTTGGTCAAGGCTCCTAAATATTGGAAAAAGGGAGACAGGCGGAAAGAGAGCAAGGGTTGTCAACAGCTTTTCCCCAAATGCTCGGATGCACAAGTTGGTTTCCAAACGTAACAGCCAATTCCATGAAACCCAAGAGAATGCCCTAGAAAGAGGCTGTGGGCCTTCCAGGAGAAAAGGAAAAATATTGCCTCACGCCTCTGGGTTGGCACCGAAAGTTATAAGCTAGTCTTTCAAACACCCTCTCCCAAACTCTCGCTCTGCCAACTAAATGGACCATCTTTACAGTGCATGCTCAACTACACTCTCACTTGGTTTCTTCCTGTTTTTGAGTCAGGAGCTCTTGGCAGCAAAAAGAAGGTTTGAGAAAATGTGGGCGGTAGGAAGAGTGGTTGGAATGCTCCTTCCAGAATACTCTGACCGAATGGGCGGCTTTGGGCCACCAACTATCAACTGACAGGCGGCTGGACAGCCATGTGGGGATTTTTATCACAGTTGAACCCACACTATTGGCTCCTGAGAGAATTCCACAAAGAACAACAATAACAACATTAAAAAGCCCTTCTGTTTACTGTGTGTCTACTGTGCGTCAGCCCTGTGTGTGGTGTTCCATGCTGATTATCTCACTTTCGCAACAACGTTGAGCAGTCAGAGTTCTTACCATCCCCTACGGCACACATGTGGAAGCTGAAGCTTTGAGATGTTAAGTCCTTTGCCCAAGATCTCATAGTTAGTGAGTGGAGGAACTGGGATTGCAACCAAGGAAGCTTGATCCTGGAGCCTGCACTAGCTCTTGCTCACGCCTGATATTGTGCTAAGTTACTCGCCTAGTGAACTCCCGCTGGGTGGATGAGTTAGAGGGATTGCCAAACAGCTGGCTCTCTCTATGCGCACCAGCAGAGGAAGGCTGGACATCTAAGCCAGAGGGCAAACGTGTGCTGTGTGTCATTTACATACCAACTTGCAGAGCTGGCAAGTGGTGAGAACTACTGATGGTTCCACAGAACAATGGCTTCCCATCTTGGTCAAATTGGACCAGAAAATTAACTGGTTGGAGAAGAGAAGCATGTGAGGCTTAAGTCACATTTTTCCTGGAATCTGGTCCTGTTCACTTTTAATCCACTGCTGGAAGGCTGTCAGGCTCTGGGAGACAGGGTGAGATGGAGATAAGGAAGCAAGGATTATTGTCCCAAATTCCCATCTCTCCTTTCTCTTAAGTTTGGTTTCAGTGAAAGCCCAAGGGGTGACCCAAAGACAACTGATTTGGCTGTGTTCATTGTCTCCAAACCTCACCCTGTACTATAGGACCTTTGGTAGCCTGAGGTGACTGCAGTCAACCTAGAACTTCAAGTCTACTCAGAAGATGTAGCTCATCTAAACTATCATTATATTATACAATGTAGATTTCTTGGGGATAATTTAGACCAGTATCTTCTTACTTCTAATTACCACCACCTATAGCCAAGACCCTCAATACCATTCTGTGGAAGAAAGGAACAGAAAAACGGAAGTTGGTTGACTTATGAAGGGTCACCAGATTAGCAGCAAAACCAGGACAAGAACAAAAGTATCCAAATTCCTAGTTGTGGTCTTTCCATTATAGCATACTGAAAATCTACAAGTTGATCATATGTCCATCTATACATCCAGTAAGAGAATCCTTATTGCTTACCTTCTGGTAGGCATTGAAAAGTGCAATGATGAGCAACTCTCTTCTTTTATGGGCTTTAAGAAAAGGAACCAGTTCCTGTACAGTGCCTGGCCTAGAGAAGCCATCAATAAATGTTTGCTGCAGGGAAGGTACTCCATAATATTTGTTGAATGAATGAATGAATGGATGGATGGATGGATGGGTGGATGAATAAATGGATCAACCAATCAATCAATCAGCAAGTAAAAGAACCAAGAGAAGTGATTCCAGCATAATCTGCACCACTGGGCTTTAAGAACACTAGGCAATAGGGTCTGTGGAGGAATTACTCCTTCACATGACCTTTCCTAGGGGGTCTTGTGTTAGTTCAGGAGCAAAGATCTCAGGACTCTGGAATCAGAAAGACTTACATTAGAATCCTTCTCTGCCATTAATACATCATGTTCTCTTGGACAAATCAGTATTTTGTCCTCTCTGACTCTTGTTCTTTAAGAGGGCAAAATAATAGCACCTTCCTACCTTCCTTGTTAGGCTGCTGGGAAATGTAGAACTTGGTAAAGTAAAATGCTCAAGAAATACAAGCAATTCCTACCAGGAGTTCCTATCAGTCCTAACTAAAAGCTTCCCTATATTATCCATCCATTCATCCATTCATTTCTCTATCAGCATTTCCTATTTACCAGGCATTATCTTCACACTGGAAATATAAACACCCTCAATCTTCAGAACAACCCTCCGAGTCAGGTACTATTATCTCTCATTTTACAGACAAGGAAAACAAAGAGCAAAGAGGATAAATGACGTGGCAAAGTCACATAGATAGAAAGTGGTCGAGTTGGGATTCCCAGGGGAGCAAGCAGCCTGGCCCCAGAGTCCATGCACTTGGCCACCACATGCCCCTCCCCCCCCAACAGTGGAAAGAGGCTCACTTCCTGTCCCCTGAAAACATGAATGGTCTTTTCACCACTATTCCCACGTGATTGGAAACTCAGGGACTGTAAGTTTCAAGAGATCAGCTCCTTATGCTTTTAAAAGAGTGTGATCATCAAAATGGTCATGTGAGACCGGCAAGGAAGAGGAGCGACAGGTTCATCAACACCAGGCCCCTGGCGACTGGACATGCACCACCTCAACCTGGCACACCACCAACTGTGCCAGTGTGCTTTCCCATACACAATACAGCTGGGTTGGTTTGCGCTTCAATATGGTGCCAGGGAAAGCACAAGCTGTCCAGATAATGCTGGTGGCATTTCTCACCTTGGAAGGCTCAGTCCCTTCTAAATTCTTTCTTCCACACTAATTCTTCATCATCATAATCATATTTATAGGAATGATAAAAATAATAGTCTTTACATTTCAGCATGATAAGCCAGAAATTTCACATTATCTCCCTTAGCCTTGTGACAGGCCCATGAGTTAGGTGTTGCTGTCCATGTTTAAAACAGGCTGGCTGGTGTGGCTCAGTGGTTCAGTGTTGACCTATGTACCAGGAGGTCACAATTCAATTCCCGGTCAGGGCACATGCCTGGGTTGCGGGCTCAGTCCCTAGTGGGGGGCATGCAGGAGGAGCCGATTAATGATTCTCTCTCTAAAAAAATAAAATAAACATATTTTTTTGAAAAAGATACAGAGAGCTTCCTTTACTTCTCTATCTATCCATCTGCCCATCACTCTGACATGCCAGGACTGTGCCTGGCATTGGGGCTATGCAGACAAGCAAAACCAACTGCCTGCTTTCATGAAGGTTAATTAACTAAATTCCACAAATTGTGGTAACATAACACAGGATATGAGGAGTAGGAAGGACAGGAGAGCACAGAGGAAGGGGACCAGCCCAGGCTGGGTCCAGGGAAAGTTTCCCTGGGGGAAGGCGAGGGGGGCATGGGTTGGAATGAACTGGACCAAGGAGGTGGAGGTATAGATGGTACTACATGGAATGACCCAGACCAGGGAAAGAGCATGTGCACAGGCTTGATGGGAAAGAGAATCATGAGACCTTCCCGGGCGGGCCCTTGCCTGCCTTGCCCATGGTTAAGCAGCTGGTCAGGCTGGGAGTACAGCGCAGCCAGGTTGCTCCTTCCACCACACAAGTCTACCAGCCCTTTATATAGTGCACAGTCCCATGACCCTCTTGTGACAGTATTTTTAGAAATTATACAGTGACAAAAAGGATAGGGAACACCTTTGAAAATAAAATATAAAATAATATTTTTTCAGCCATACCAAACATACATATATCTGAAAAATAGTCAACTGTACTATATTATCTATTTATCAATCCAGTGGACAGACTGGGGCATTTCAGATTTTATAAAATAGCTCCATTCCCTAGCCCATAGGTTCTGATGATGCAGAAGCCATCGGCTGGCATATGTGTCTCCCCCTGCTGGGCTGTGAGCTCCTTCTGGGCTGTTCCTTACTTCAGTGCTTGGCATGTAATAGGTGTTTAACCTAACATGTGCTGATGCAGCAGATACACACGTGGGCACTCAGTGGCCTGTCACTCATTCAATAAATATTTATTGAGTGCCTATTGTGTGCTAAGCACTGGTCTAGAACCTGGGACTGCAGCTGTGAAAAAATGGGTGAGGTTTCTCCCCTTTTGGAGCTTACATTCTACTGAGTCCACAAAGAATTAATCATTCATTTCTCCTTTGACCCTTCATGCAAAAGCAAAATTAAACCTTAAATGATTTTGTCCTTGAGTCTTTTTAATTAAAATAAAGATAATTCAGATATACATCTCTCGAGTCCCCTTTCCTTAGTGACTAAAGGCCTCATCATGAAATATACCACATCTGGGTCAAAGGTCTCAGATGGGAAAGGCCACGTGCTCCGCCCGCCTCCCATGTGGCCCTTTAGAGGCTTCATTTGTGTTCCCAGACCAGGCACCCTTTCAGGCGTGGTGAGTTTGTCAGCATTTATCAAATGCAACAGAGATCTCTGCCAGCTTAGCACAAAGGGCCTGCTCCCTCCTCTCCCCAGGTATGTGGTTTTTACAGCGGATCTGAACGGGTGGCTAGGAATTCAGGTCATGACTGCTCCAGACATGCAGACAGTTTATAAGAATCTGCTCCTGCCATAAGTAACAGGCAGAAGTTGAGGTAATTTATTTTCTTTAAATATTCCATTTTATGTATCCATGCATTCTCCCAGGGTATCCAATCCACAGACTGCCTTGAAGCTAGTTGGGATGTATGTACACCATACATCCACATTCTATTTATTGGGACCAGCTTGCTCCATTTCTACAATCCTGTCTGAATTCTACCTATTAAATATTGTCAGTCCTGGCTGTAACCTAATCCTGGCCAAGCTTCACATGCAAGATGTAATCTTGACAAGCCATTTGGAATCTCTTCTAAAAAAAAAAAAGCAAAAGCCAGCATTCTTCCAGAGGAATGAATCAGTCAGATAAAAATGTCTACAGGGGAAGCCTAATCAGTTCACATGAGAACTTGTCAGTAGAGCCTCTACTTGGACTGTGCGATTACACCGTCTCCATAAATTGTCATTAGCGGGAAGCGTGGTCCATTGAGCTAAGATGCTCCTCTCTTATTTCCAGTTATAAGCTCGGGTTTGCATTTCTCGGATGGGGATGTTGGCAAAAGCCACCACTAGAATGAGCATCAAAAACAAATGTCACTTTTGCTCCCTAATAAGGGTTCATTAGTAACCTGCAGGATGGCAGCTCTTCTCTCTCCCACCACGGTGTGGAGAGTTCTGAAAAGGAAAACTTGCCTCACCTCTTTCTTCCTTTCTTTCTTCCTTTCTTTCTTCCTTCCTTTCTTTCTTTCTTTCTTTCTTTCTTTCTTTCTTTCTTTCCTTCCTTCCTTCCTTCCTTCCTTCCTTCCTTCCTTCCTTCCTTCCCTCCCTCCCTCCCTCCCTCCCTCCCTCCCTCCCTCCCTCCTTCCTTCCTTTCTTTCTTTCTTTCTTTCTTTCTTTCTTTCTTTCTTTCTTTCTTTCTTTCTTTCTTTCTTTCTTTCTTTCTCTCTCTCTCTCTTTCTTTCTAACATCCTTTCTCTGACCTCTTATCCAGATAATCACTGGCTGATTATTTTAAAGGTATGCTAATATTTAGACAAATCCTCCAAGATCTCTTTCAGGTTGGAACAGGAAATGCTTTATGTCATTTTAATGTTTATCAACATTAGTGGTAAAATCATGTCATTACAAGGGAAAACATTTTCAGATGATTTTTTGATACCGTTTAAAGCAATTAGTGTGTGAGCTCAGGTCAGTGCACAAGGAAGAGCCATCTCAACAGAGGCTCTGCCAAGTCAGTAGTGACTCCATTCTCGCATCACGTTACATAACAAGAATTTCCATCAGCGATTTGTAAAATAAATTGTTTTCAGCATGTCTATCTTTCTTTTCTTCTCACAGCAATCCATACTAACTGGGAGGATAAGAACCAATGTAATTCTAATCCTGGTTCTGCCACTTGCTGGCAGCATGACCTTGGGAAAGTCATTCGGCCTCCCCCAGCCTCGACTTCATCATTCACAAAATGGGACGATGACATCATTGACTCACACAGCTGTTACAGGGCTTGGGCACAGCACCTGTGACATTTTGTGGGCCTAGCACAATGTACAGAGCACCTGAGATGAATACTTATTTGTTCAATGAATGGATTGATGAATGAATATATTACTACCAAAAGTATAATGTTCTAGATCAGGGGTTGGCAAACTTTTCCTACAAAGGGCCAGAGAATAAATTTGTAATGCTTTGGGGGCCATATGGTCTCTGTCACAATTACCCAAACTCTGGGAAGTATCATGAAACCAGCCACAGACAATAAACAAATGGGTGTGGCTGTGTGCCAATGAAACTTGATTTGCAGAGGCAGGCAGGGGACTGGATTTGGCCTGCATGCCATCATTTGCAGACCTGTGTTCTAAAGGCCTAGCCTGCTAATGACAAACCAGACTAACGCTCAAAATGGGGCTCAGTCATGACTTACCAGCCCAGTGTTAGGTCAAGTCATTCAAAGGGAAGTAGGAGGCAGTGAGAAGTCAGTCCCTCCCAGCTTCACTCCAACCATTTGAAGGATCCTGGTCAGAATCCTTCAGTGACCACAGGTATGCAGGGGTCCTTCCAGACATCTAAGGACTCTCCATCCTGTACACCAACCTGTTCCACCCAATTCCTCCTTGGGACCAGGCTTGTGGTGAGGACCTGGCAAGTCAAAGGCCCTATTGGAATGCACCCCTTCTTTTCCTACTCAAACCAATGATGACCCTCTTTTGTCCCAAATCCTCAGAGCTGGAGATGGGAACTTTCTTATCCACACCCAGGCAAAGAAATGGAAAGGATGGCCCACAGATGCCAGATGCTAAAAGAAGGGCTAGAGCCTTGTTAAGGTAACATTTCTACATGCTGAGTGCCTACTGTGTTCCAATCACTGCTGAGAGTCTCCCACTGCCTGCCTTCCTAGCCCTGGGTACAGAGGGAGAACAAGGAGCTCAGAAAGCATGGACGAATTGCCCAAAAGCACAGGCTGGGCACAGGGACTGGCGCCCAAGCAGGACTGACTGACTCAAAAGCCCAAGTTATGAAAAACTACTCTCTGCTCATGGGTACAGTGGCAGCTCTAAACCAGTGAGTTCTCACTGGAGCCAGGCTTTCAAAGTCAGTCCGATTTGCAGACTTGCAAGCATTTTACTTACTGATGTCTTTACTTGCTTTTCCGCATTTCTCTCACTAAACTATATATTGGAAAGAAACTGATCTGCATACCAGCACAGTTCCTGGCACCTTGTTCATCACACATTTGCAGAATTAGTTAAGACAGAATAATAATGAGAACATTAGGTAGTAGTTGCTACTATTAGAATTTCATGGGAGGGGTCTCATGGCCAGGCACTGGGCTAAGAATTTGACATATTATCTCAACAAACCCTCCAAATCCACAAGTTATTTTTCCCAATTTATTGATGATAAAACTAAGGTTCTGAAAGGTTAACCCTTCTAGCTCAAGGTCAGAAAGCTAACAAATGGCAGAAGCAATAACTGAACCCAGGCTCTTAACCCAGATTCCTCTTACTCCATTCCGTTCCCCCCACACAATGGTCGCCCTTGTCCCAACCCAGACAGTGAGCCCCTTGGCCCAGGGCCCTGTTCCTTCCACAACAAAAAGTCATCTTTTCCCTTTCTCCCCGACCATGTTTGTTTCTAGTGTCTGAGAATTGCCTTCACCTATAAAATCAGGATAATTTTCCATTGTCAACATACATCCTAACCTCCTCCATGGGGTTTTTGTGAGAATTAACTCCATTTGCAGCTATTAATTAAGTTGTTAAAAGTACAAGTAGCTTTTTCTCCATTTTTACATGGCTTCCCAAATGGTCAATGCTGATTTCTTTCTTGGTACAAACACAAGGAGCTCATAACTTTTCAATGGATTATGAAAGTTCTCCCCGCAGGGGCTCTGCAAGGCAGTCATCACTGGGCATAGCTCTGACATGACGTCAGTGAGTTCAGTCCTTCCCGTGCTAATGGTGGTTCTTAATAATATTATTGGAATTATTATTACCTTCAATTAAAAGGTTGGCCATGAATGACTTACGACTTCAGAGAGATTCCCCAAAGAATCATGCTGGCCTTTGCTGTCTTTTTGCCAAAGGGCTCCATAAGAATGGGCACCAGAGTCCTCACCCATCCCCCTAGTAACTATATTAATTAATAAATACACTGCATTCAAATATTTTATGATTTTTGGCTGGTTACCAGCTTTTAAATTGACTTCCTTAAAGGTGGATAGGGCTGGCTAATCACTACCACTTTGTTTTGAAAACTTAAAGGAAGTCAGGAAAACTTTAATTTTTTTTTTTCATTTTCACTCACCAAACAACATTAAAGTATATTAACAGTGCAGCTGCAGCCTTCACAGAAAGGCCCACCTCTTATCCCGCTGGAGACAGGGAAGCACAGGAGTGAGTTTCAAAGACACTATGGTGAATGTCCCTGGTGAAATTCACTGACTATTATACTCCCTGGACACTACCTGAGGCCTGGAGAAAGGTCTTCGCAGCCAGGTGAACTCTTCATTGGGTCCAGAATCGAGGAGCTTATCTGACACTGCAAATGAGCTTAGAGCTGGAGGTCGTTCTCAACAAAAAAAGCTGGAACATGTAGGTGAGGCCAAAGGAGGGCTTTGGCTGTGTCTAGAGTCTGATGCTCAGATAGCATGGACACATGTCACCCAGATCTGGGAGACTAGGTCTAGGAGCCAGGACAGGAACACTTCCTTCATCTTTGGAGTAGTACTAGGATCCCCTCAGCCCAAATGCACAGAGAGGAGAACAATCTCAAGGATATGGGGACAAACATTGGGGACCCAGATGCAGAATTACACCAGAGGAATCTCTGTGTCCAGGAAAGATGGTGAATTATCCCCAGGAGAGAGAGCCAGGAAGCTGGGGTGCCAACAGAAGGGAGAGAAAGCACAAGCTGGGGCCAAAGAGGAAGAAGATGCTGGGACACAATGTCTGGTTTATCATAAGCACATAAACGCTTGTTAGACTAATGAACAAATGAATGAATGACTGGGAGAGATCTGACATCCTGCTGGGCCTAGAAACTCTGTCGATTTATATCAGCATCAGCCGAGAAAGATTATCTGTGTGCAGCACGTATGTTAATCTCAACACATAGTCAAGAATGTGCTCCTTTGCTTTCAACCCACCCAAACCAAGCCAATCAACTTCCATACATTTATGGTACTTTTGTTCCTGTGGGGTGTGTGTGTGTTTAATCTTTGTTTCGAATAAAATATTTACTTAATCCCCTCGGCTGCTCATGAGTTTATCAAGAGCAGGGAGAGGTATTTTGACCCGTGGGGCCAGGCTGGGAGAAGTGGCCCATCACTGGTGACCAGGCCCACCCACAGAGGGCAGAGCCCCAAGGACAGCTATGACAAACCAGGAGGAAGAAACTTTGGGAGGTCTTCCCTGGGAAAGCCTGGTGGTAAAAGAGGCCAGGATTCACCCAGCCTGTCTGACTCAGTGGTTGAGCATCAACCTATAAACCAGGAGGTCATGGTTCAATTCCCAGTTAGGGCACATGCCAGGTTGCAGACTTGATCCTAGGGTGGGGTATGCAGAGGTAGCTTATCAATGATTCTCTCTCATCATTGATGATTCTGTCTCTCTCTCTCTCTCCCCCTTCTTCTCTAAATAAACACACACACACACACACTAGAGGCCCGGTGCACAAAATTCGTGCATGGGGGGTGTGTCCCTCAGCCCAGGCTGTACCCACTCCAATCTGGGACCCCTTGAGGGATGTCCGACTGCATGGGTGGGGGCCAGCTGGTTTGCCCTTTGTAAGTAACATAGCCTGATCCTGGTAGGACCTAAATGGGCAGTCGGACATCCCTCTCACAATCTGCTCACCTCCCAACTGCTCACCTGCCTGCCTTCCTGATTGCCCCTAATCACTCCCCTGACAGCCTGATTGATGCTTAACTGCTCCCCTGCCAGCATGTTTGCCCCTAAATGCCCTCCCATGCAGTCCTGGTCACCCCTAACTGCCCTCCCCTGCAGGCCTGGTCTGCCCCAACTTCTCTCCCCTGCAGGCCTGCCCCCCCCCCCCCCCGCAACTGCCCTTCTCTGCAGGCCTGGTCACCCCCAACTTCCCTCCTCTGCTGGCCTGGTCACCCCTAACTGCCCTCCCTTGCAGGCTTGATGCCCCCAACTGCCCTCCCTTGCAGGCCAAGTCTCTCCCAACTGCCCTCCCCTGCTGGCCATCTTGTGGCAGGCAACTTGTGTCCATATGGGGGCAGCCATCTTTGACCACATGGCGACAGTCATCTTGTGTGTTGGAGTGATGGTCAATTTGCATATTACTCTTTTATTAGATAGGATAGAGGCCTGGTGCATGGGTAGGGGCCAGCTGGTTTGCCCTGAAGGGTGTCCTAGATCAGGGTAGGGGTTCCCTTGGCGCATGGGGCGGCCTGGGCGAGGGGCCTGTGGTGGTTTGCAGGCCAGCTAAGCCCCCCGGCGACCCAAGTGGAGGCCCTGGTATCTGGGATTTATTTATCTTCTATAATTGAAACTTTGTAGCCTTGAGTGGAGCCAAGCCTCCTGCTTGCTCCCTGGCTGCAGTCATTTTTGTTGGGATTTATTTATCTTCTATAATTGAAACTTTATAGCCTTGAGTGGAGTCCACAGCTGGCCAGGGTGTGTGGGAAGCTTGGCTTCCTCCATTGCTGGGGAAACCCAAGCCTCCTGCTCACTCTGTGGTCGCAGCCATCTTGGTTGGGTTAATTTGCATACTCGCTCCTGATTGGCTGGTGGGTGTGGCTTGTGGGTGTAGCAGAGTGATGCTAATTTGCATATTGCTCTTTTATTAGATAGGGTATTAAAAAGATGCCAGGACTCACAAGTAAATCCCCTGGCTGTGTTTCACTCCCTGGGGGATGAAATCCATGGCTTTGTTGGAGCATCCAAGTCCCAGCCTTGATTCTCTGTCTTCGTAACTAACATAGCCTCCCACTTGCTTCCTTCATAGCCAGTCTTTGTCCATCCACCTTTGTCAAGGAATGAGATTCCAGATTTTTCACCAAGACTCCCATTCCAGAAATGGCCTGCAGCCTGATCCTGTCCAAGTTTCTGTGTATTCTCAACACATATTGCTTTCTCTGACATAGCTTTCTAGAGATCCGACTTTACCCACAGCCCTGGAATAAGAAACCTCCCAAACAGCTTGATCTACCCTAACTTGCTAGAGTTGACTGTACCCAGTGAGGTCTCCTACTTTAGGCAAATCTATACTAATAAAAGGGTAATATGCTAATTAGACCGGATGTCTTTTGGATGTCCTTCCTAACAAAGCCGGGAGTATGGCCAGCCTGCAAACTGCCCGTGGCCCCTTGGCCAGGCTGGCCTGCCCCAGCAGGGACCCCACCCTGATCAGGGGCAGGGCCTGCCTGCAAACCCCATGGCCCCTGCTCCGGCAGCCCTGCCGCCCAGCGGGGACTCCCCATCCCGATCTGGGGCCCTCTTCAAGGCAGGCCAGCCAGCCCCAACCTGTGCACCAGGCTTCTACCCTATATAAGAAAAGAGTAAAATGCAAATTGACCCTAATGGCAGAACGACCAGAACGACCACTGAACCAGTCACTATGAGGTGCACTGACCACCTCTTGGTCCCTTCCCCTGGCCGTCAGGCACCCATCACCCAATAGTGAATGGGGAACCAGGAGTGGGTGGTGGCGGGGAGTGGGGATGGCTTTGGGCAGCTGGGAAAGATGGCTCTGATCGCAGGCCAGATCTCGGGACTGTACCCGCACACAAATTTTGTGTGCAGGGCTTCTAGTATGTCCATAAGTCTGGCCAGAGACCTGTAGCTTGTGGCCTCATTCTGAGATTGGCCAATGAACTTTGCTCCCCTAAGAACTGAGAAAGAGGGATTCCAACAGATTGAATCAATCCTTGAAAAGGTGGCAGGAACATGCAGGCTATGGCAAGAGTATGATGAAAGTGGAGGAAGTTGGGTGACAGGGGATAGAAAAACACACGAGAAACAGGAGACAAACATTCTGGTTTTCCCCTCTCCAGACCCAATCCTGTGCAGCTCAGCTTTCTGGAGGCTTTTAACAAATCTCTGCAGGAGACACCCTTCTGCCTGCTCATCCTTCAATGCAGTTTATTTTATTTGTAGCAGTATCTTGACTTTGATCCCTCAGAGAACCATACTTTGCCCATTGTCAGACCCTGGTGACCAGGCCCATCAAACAGGCTTAATTAATAAAATATCCTACTTCTTAGCTCCATGGTGACTGGTTCATGGATGGGACTGTAGCAAAAGTTGGTGCAATGAGTTTCACTGGGGAACTTCTGCTGGAACTATTAGGGAGCAGGCACCCATGCTTCTGGGGTATCTCTATTATCTATCTATCATCTATCTATCTATCTATCTATCTATCTATCTATCTATCTACCTAAAACCCTAATAATCAAATAGACTGAACAGCAGAACAATCGAACAGCTGAACAACCAGTTGCTATGACGTGTGCTGACCACCATGGGGCGCAAACATTAGCCGCGGTAGGATGGTGTAACAGGTGAGTGGGGGGCGCCAGACCAAGGCGGGGCGCTGGTCGCTGTCATTGGGGTGAGCCTCTGGTGATTACTGAAAATTCTTTGCTCCCGCTTGCTGCGGTCCCACCCAGCACTCGTACCCACTGCTACTGCCAGAGCCACCACTCACACCTGCTGCCAGTGCCCACTGCCAGCCCTGATTACCCCTCAGGGCTTCTCCACCTCCCCCTGTTCCTGAGGGGTGATCAGGGCATCAGCCACTGCTCACACCCACTGCTGGCACTGGCCCCAATTGCTTCGCACCATCAGCGGGTGCAAGCGGAGCCTGCACAGTCAGCATGTGGGAGCAGCAGCAGTGGCAGGAACTGGCCTGCTGGCAGACAGGGGACCAGGGGCCATAGTGGGAAGAGCCGGGCAGGGGCGCAGAGGATGGGCTGAGACCCGCTCCTGTGCCCACCACAGCCTCTAGGCCCACAGTTCCTTTCAAGGTGCATGAATTTGTGCACAGGGCCCCTAGTATATAAATATATAGGGATGTCAGCAGCTGTTTTTTTATCTTATGTGGAACCTTTTGGTAGAATTCTGATAAAGAATAAAATATCTTTAGGGGAAAGCAAAGCCAAAAGGTGGTGAGAGACAGAGTCCTAATCCCCTGGATCCAGTGATACCTGATGCCATTACACCTTGACTCTTCAGATATACGAGCCAATATGTTATTCCCTTCCCTTTAAAAACTAGTTTAGTTGCTGCCAGAGTCCTGACTACATCTATTCCTCTTGGATGCAGACAGCCTGGATAGGACACTGTCTTGGCATCACAGAAACCTTCCCTCTCAGTACTGTCCCCTTTCCCTTCCACTACTTAGCTTCTCAGGAAAAGGTGTTAAAAGAAGAGCAGACATTTCTGACTTCAACTGCTGTGGTGCCCTTGTAAGCTCTACACTCCCTATCTACCCATCTTTCCTACCCATCTTGCTATCTCATTACATTTTTCAGTCTGATTCAAGTAGTCTTTTATGTCTTCTGAGAGCACAAAAGGATCATGAGGGATATTTTATGGTGAAGAATAGAAGTATTGCCCTTTACTTCCACCCAAATTCCATTGGCCAGAACCGAGTTGCATGTTGGAGAAATGGAGTCTTCCCTTATCTCCAGAAAGAAGAAGCAGTGCAGGTGAGTAGCCACTTTCTGCTGCACTGAAACCCACTGGCCCATAGTAGGCCCTCACTATCCATGGAATGAATAACCAATGAGGAATATGTAGAGCTGGGGTTTGTGGGAGATTCAGAGATTCCTTCTCACACTATCAGGGAAAGAGGAAAACACGTGGAATCTGTTGGTTTTCACTGGTGAGCACTTTCTCCTGGGAGGAGCCTGCTAAGTTCCATTGCTGCACCTCAGACCTTCTGCAGACCAAAGTTTAACTGATTTGTTTTCTACTCTGTTATGCTCTCTTTTTGTAACTACATTGTACCATTCCTACACGATCCCAGTGTGTCAGAGAGCCTGTCCGGTGCGGTGAAGAAAGGAAGGGAGAGGGGAATTTGCTTGTTACACATCGTGTATGGAATTAGAGGTGTTTGACTCTTAGGACTCAGCAGTTCAGAAATAGATGAGGCTCAATATTTTCATTGACTGAAAAAAATATAATTTTATCCTGAAAGTCACATACATCCAGGAGCATGTATGCCTCCATGGGCTTACAAAGGAAATAATTATGAAATCTTGTTGCCACGTGACTTACCTGGGTTTCTATTTTCATGATAAAACACGGCATGGAAATGTACTCTGGAAATTTTCAGAGAAATTGGTCTGCTTGTGCTTGTGGTGGGGCTCTGCACGCACGTGCTGCTCACACTGTTATGGTCGGGCAGCAGGTGCACACGTTAAGCAAGAGGTTGTTTTTGTCATGGGTATAAGGCAGGTCTGAACGACAACGTTTTTATGCTTTTCCCTCCCATCAATGGGTGTCTTTCAGTTACAGATTAAGCACTTCAGCCTTCTATTTTTATTTAATAATAATTTCCCCCAAAGTGATCGTCCCCCTTTTTTAATGGATTATCTTCTTGCAAAGTTAAATTTTTAAATTTCTCCCTAAATATCTTTTAGGTCAACAAAGAGATCAAAATTATATGTATATTGATACAGTAAACTATTTTCCGATAGTATCAAAGTGTTTTGTTTGAAGGGATATTATCAAAGTTTTATCAAGGCAAATAATGGAATTAGCAATCAGACTGAGAATGAGACTTTTTAAATACTTTTAATAACACATCCTTGACTACTACCTTGGTAATGATATTTCCTAGATGATTGAGATGATTTCTCAAAATCTTATTCTACCTTGAGGTAATCATTATGAGCATCAATCATCTCGTGGATCCAAAATTCTGGTAAATGCAATGTTAGATAAAAGAGGGTCCCTAAAGCCGGTTCTAAGATATGATTCTCTGCTCAAAGCACTTACAATTATATCACCAAGCTGAATTTTACTGAACTGGGAGGGATTTGCACACATATTCCTTATTGGAGCTACAATCTTGAGCAAGTGACTCAACCTCTCTGTGCTTCCGTATCTTCATCTGCAAAATGAAGATAATAATAATTCCTACCTCTTACGTTTATCAGGAAGATCACACAAGTTAATACACAGAAAATACTTAATAGAGTACTTGGCATAGGGTCAGCTTTATTGCTATGATTATTTACTCATTAATTTTCACCATATTACAGGGCAGGCTGATCTTTCTAGACATTTGTGGCTGCCATTCATAGTAAAATCAGATTTCAATCACCATCTAATATTGAAAATAAAATATTTAGAGAAATGTGAGTGTTAAATTTTAAATAAAACGGGACTCTGAATTATGAATGCAAAGCAGTTTTTACTATAAATATTAGGTCTCTGGGTTTCAAGATATGTGGAAACAATAATGAAAGCCAAACTCACTAATGCCCTCCAGACTCTGGGATGCTAGGGTAAGCAAAAAAGTGACTGTGTGGACATACAATGATAAAGGGGCCTTTGTGGACAGGATGAAGGGGGTCAAAGAGATGTCAAAAGTAGGGTGGGGTGTGAGAGGGCAGCATGGCCCCATGCATAGGCTCAAGGCCCAGGCCAGGCAACCTGCGTTAGAGCATCCATGTGCTGCCAACAGGTCGGTTGATCTTGGCAAGTCATTTAAGTCACAGCACCTCCATTTTAGCATCTATAAAATGAGAAGAATAATAACACCTCCTCTCTCTTCAGTCTAAAATGAAAAAAATGAAGAATGGGGAGTACTTCAAAAGTGAAGAGTTAAATGTGTAATTGTTTTACCACAAGTATGCATTTATTGTGCAATAAGGAAAGTCTTTGTAAAAGTTACTTATTAAGAAAAAAAAGTTAGTATAGTATGTGAACATATAGAGTTGACTTAATGTTATAGAAAAAGTGAGGGTTACACCTTGGGAAACCCCAGTGTTTGAAATGCAAGAGTAGGCACTTACTATGACCTTGAGTGAGTTTCCTACCTTTTCTCAATGCTCAGTTTTTCCGTATGTTAAAATTAGGATAAGCCCTAGCTGGTTTGGCTCAGGGGATAGAGCATCGGCCTGAGGACTGAGGGGTCCCAGGTTTGATTCCGATCAAGGGCACATGCCTGGGTTATGGTCTCACATGCAGGAAGCAGCTGATCAATGATTCTCTCTCATCATTGATGTTTCTATCTCCCTCTCCTTTCCTCTCTGAAATCAATAAAAATATATTTTAAAAAATTAGGACAATACCACATACCCCATAGGATCACAATCAGCAACTACAACAACTAAAAAAAAGAAAACAAGATATAAACTGCTCTGGCTCTTAGTAGGAGTGTGTGTGTGTGTGTGTGTGTGTGTGTGTGTGTGTGTGTGTGTGTGAAATAAATAATATATGATTGGGAGTCAGGGGTACAGATCAAAGGTGGTTTATATCTATGATCTGATATCTATGATCCAAGGATAGACATCTAAAGGGTAGATGAACCCCTTAAAATTTGTTTTGTGCATTTTCTAGAGAAAGACTCCCCAGTTATGTTCCCCATCCAAAGGGTCCAGAACCTTGAGAAGATTACACATCACCCGTGTAGACAGGGAGGTAGTTAGGCTGATGGATACTTGGTTCCCAAGTTGCCCACTACTCCTAATCCAGAGCGCATGATAGTGGTCATCTGGAGCAAGAGCCTTCCCAATGCAAATACACCAGTTACTCCCTATTGGAGGAAAACTGGAACCTGGAGAAGTGTGCCCCTTTGCCAAGGACCAAAACATCAAAACATCATAGTAAATAGCGGAGAAGAGATTTGGGAATTTATCTTTAAAAATGAGACTGAAATTTTTGGAAATGCGTGTGTGATTTTTTAAAATAAAATGTAGGTTACAATTTCAACAACTCACTAGTTTTTAGAAAGTAAGTGTTTATTTACTTGGCCTATTTTGTCTTAACCTGGTTGTATAAGTGCATGATATGACATCCTTCACTTTCAATCAGCACAGTCATTAAGAAAGAGCATGACATTCACAAAACTATGGAACCTTGTACCACTTTCCCAAGGATCTGTCATAAGCCTCTAACATCTAATCATTCACTTCGAAGCCCCATCTCTTTTTAATGGATAACAAGTTATCTTCATTTGTTAATGAAATTTGCATGTGACACAAACTGGATTTCCAACATCAACTTGATAAATTGATTGAGAGTCAGGGGTACAGATCAAAATTTGAAAAATTTGCTACTTCATTTTATAAGTAATGTATATTTTCACTGTATTTCTGGGTGCTGGATCATTCAGAAAAGACAGATTCACAAAGAATTGACTCTCACCATAGTGGGAGGCCCAGCATGAAATAGGGAAGGTGTCTAAGTGAGACTAACTTCATAGGTGGTCAATTAATTCCTGAATGTTTTCATGTTATGACAACTTTGGCTTTTCTGCAATCTTTGAACCACCAGCCTCTGATAGTGAATTTTCGGATAAGGGGAACCCCTACA
Source organism: Corynorhinus townsendii (assembly GCA_026230045.1). Lineage (NCBI taxonomy): Eukaryota > Metazoa > Chordata > Mammalia > Chiroptera > Vespertilionidae > Corynorhinus > Corynorhinus townsendii. Next base: position 44,178,125 of record JAPDVU010000006.1, read on the forward strand.
AAATTAGTACAGACTGGCACTGGGTCGGTACAGGGACAATGGCCCCCCTCAGTGCATTCTCCTATCATTGCCCTAGAGGCTGGGGAGGGGGAAGAATACAGTGTGTGTTAGTACACGTGAGGATCAGTCCATGCACTCCAGTCTAGTGGGAAATGAGGCCCACATTCCAAACCAACTTCACAACCCGCCTTTATGTTAATAACAACTTGTTTTTATGTAGGGGAGTGCCTATCCTGCACTTCTGCAAGAGTGAAGTTCCACTTATTGTGCTTTTGGATAGCAAGGTGGGCCTGTGTCTCTCTCTTGCATATCAGTTTGCAGAAAGTAATTGCTCCGTGATTCTTAATCCCACCCCTTCACACATTCCTTTCTGCGTTGTTCCAGTTTGTCATGTCTGAGCTGTCACCTGGGCGCTGACCTTCCTTTGCTAAAGTCCATTCAAGAAGCATCTTTATCCTTTGAGATGTCTGGGGCAAAGATAGACTGTTTTGACTGAGCTGGCAAAACATACACAGATCATCTTTTCCCCAAGTACTCATGTGTTACTTCCCAAAGAAAATCAATTTTTAAAATAAAATGGTGGAATTTAGACTCATGACTTGTTTTATTTTTTGGGGGGGAGGGGAGGTGTTATTATTTTGTAAAAATAACCTTAAAATAATAACATTTGTTCTTTTTAACCAAAATCTTCTGTGCCAGATAGTGTGCTAAGCATTTTCTATGTACAATCTATTTTAATCCTGGTAATAACCCTCCCTGTGAGTTTTTTTCCCCAGGGGAATGGAAGTTTCATAAAGGCAGGTACCTTTGTTTTTTTGTTTCTTGCTGCATCCCTGGTGCCTAGAACGGTGCCTGGTAGAATAGGCACCCAACCAATATCTGCTGAATAATGAAGTATTCTCCATTTTCAGAATGGGAAACCGAGGCACTGTGAGGCCAATTATAAGTACTGTGCCCAAAGCCACAGAGGCAATAAGTGACAAGTGATACCTCAAACACAATCTAACGCTAAAACGTACACTTGAAGATAGGCTTCCTCCCATCCAAGACACACACAGACACCCACACATTTACACTCCAATGCATGCAGCAGACACACACACACACACACACACACACACACACACACACACACATACACACACAGGCTGCCCCAGCTCATCTGCTTCCTCTGTCTTCTGCTCAGCACTGGTCCATTCCTGAAGGAGCCCCCTCCCCAATCCCCCAACTTGTCTTCCTCCAACAACAGTCTCCGAGGATCCTTCTGTGGCACTGTGCACCAGCAGTTGGTGACCTCCCTGCCCAGTTCTCATCCCCCGTGCTATACCCCCTGCCCCCCAAAGTCTTGTTAATTATAACCACCACACAGTCTACACCCACCCGGGAGAGAGGCTGTTTGGCAGCAGCTGCGAAAGCTGAACTAAGTTATTTGGGGATTAATCCGCTGCTGAATGTAGTCTTACAAGTATGGCTTTGGGAGAAAAAAAAGATAAAAGGAGCTAATGCTGTTCGTATAAATGTGAACTTATATACAACACAGACACAGGCACACCCACAAGTACGTTGACTAAAAGTTAAAATATGATTATCAAAGGATAAGAAGGACTTACAACTGTAATGTAAAACATTAAGAAATACGTCCTGGCTTTCTGTGTTCTGCAGGGATACGAGTGTGCTCTGAGCCAAGGAGAGGGGAAAAAAAGAAAGATAGCAAATTGAAATATCTTTAGGTAGACTTAAATATAGCTTCGGAGATTATAATTCAGATCAAGGCTAGAGCTCCATTTCAACATTCCTTTACTGCTAGTAATATAACAAAGGCCTGCAAATTGGGAGGTACGTCTGCTGGGGAAGAGATGCTTATCTGATCTCAGCCCATCTTTCTTCATGTTTCAATCCCCGAACAGCTGCCCTCCGCTTGGTGAGAATCCCAGCAGTGGCACATAAAACTCAACAGGCTGGGAGCGCGGCTGACTCAGATCCAGCTGAGCAGCCTCGCCCTGCGGTGTGTGAGGGGTGGATGGATGTGGGCTCCAGGCAGGAAGTTCCGGCGGCTGCTGGCAGGTAGCTGCCATGCCCCATAATTACACAGTGCCCCCTGTACCCTGATTGGGGGGGGGGGGCAAGACAGAGAGAGATAATGAGGCCCTAAGAAAGTGGTGGCCCAGGGCCAAGAATGCTTCTAGAAGCTGGGGGTAAGAGAGGGGTGTTCATTTGTTCATTCATTCATTTGTTCATTAATTCATTTAAATATCTATGGAGCCAGTGCAGTACAATGATCAAATGCACAGGCTTAGGGGACAGACTCGAGTGGGACTTCCAGTCTCCCCATGAACCGGCTGGAGATTTTTGGGAAGGTACTAAGCCTGACCAAGTGTCAGTGTCCCGTCTGCATAGAAGGAATGATAGAGAGTCCACATCTCATAGGGCTGCTGAGGGTGCTATCAGTTAGTGCAGGCAAATCTCCTCACATACCGCCTGACTCACAGTAAGTGCTCAATAAATAGCAGGCATTAGCATGATGGTAACAGTCATGTGGAAGGCATTAGGGACGCTGGCTCTTGCCTCCTAGGTCACCTTGAAAAAGTGTCCAGGGGAAATTCTCAGGGAAAAGGAGGGACCACTGGGCCAGAGTTTGTCTACTAAAAGAGCATCACGACCCCGCTCCCAGGTGTCGGAGACCTGGCTGCTGCAGCCCAGGCACTAGGCAGAGGCTGGAGCATGCAAAGGGCTCCCAGTGGCTCTGACACCCAGAAGCTGTGTCTGTCCTCAGGCTCCTTCAGGAGGCAGCCTTTGTGGGTCACTGGATGGCAGCAGCAGAGGGGGGTGAAAGTGGGCAGGGGAGGGGACACATGACCGACACACCGAACAACCTGCTGCTCTGAGCCACTGATGAGGAAAGTGGATCAGAGACATGAAGGGAGGCTCCCTTTGATCTCAGTGTCTCAGGATCTCAGGCTTATCTTTGAGGTCAGTTCCCTGAGAGTGTCCTGGGGAGCACGGGTTTGGGAGGTGTCCCCCATCAGAAGCATTCCAGAGCCATGTGCATCACTACATCTGTGACATGCATCAGACTGTTTCTCTCTTGGAGCCTGGAAGTGGTCATCAGCACAATAAAGGCTCTGAGAATTCCTGCAACAAACAATCTGTTTGACTTAGTTTGGTACAAAATGATTCCAAGTAACTTTTAAATAAGGCCTATGTCCCAATCCTCTCATTTTATACCCCGAAGAGTGCAGGTCCAGATCTCAGGATCATAGTCAGGGCACCCCTAAACCTAAATCCTAGCTCTGGTGAGCAGTTCTTTGCCTTCCCCCTTTCCTCATGCAGCCAGGGTACCGCGGGCCTGTGCTGCTGCTCCTTGGAGTAGGTGGTGACAATACTGACACTTCTGTCAAGCAGAAGTCATTCAAGGTGACTGCCTTTTAACACACTACTAAAAACAAATCATAAAAGCCCTCTCTGAGATGCCTGATGGGGAACAGATTTTAAATGCAAGTTGTGGGAAGATATGCTTGTGGGTTAGGAGACAGAGGAGGTGGGCAGGGCAAACACTCAGGATTTGGAGTCCCAGATCCCGAGTCCGGGCCCAGCCCTCCCACTGCCCAGGCCGCCCATCCGTGTTGACTCTCTGAGCCTCAGTTTCCTTATTGTAAAACAAAAGGGTTGCTTTCTCTTTTAGTTCTGCCTATCTACATTCCTAGAAGCTTGGTGGAACCCACGTGGACTGCCTGGCATCCTGGGAGTCAATCCACCTCGGCAACTCCCATCCCTACCTGGTGACGCTTATGCTTCTCTGCCTCCTCACGCTTGCCGCACGGCACTCTCCTGCTCAACAACCTTCCAAGGCACCCTAGTTCTTTATAAGGACTTTCAATCTACTGACCCTAGACAACCGGCCCTGTGCAAACAGGCTGCTGCCCACCTGTCCAACTTCTCCCACCGCCTTCCTCAGCACCCGGGCCTTCTTTGTGCTGGCTCCTTCTCAGCCCAGGGTCACATCCCATGCCAGACCTTTCTATCTGAGGCCGCATCCTCACCCTTGGGCTTGTCCACCACATCACCTCATCTGCTTCTTTGCATGTATCGCTATCTAAAAGATATAAATATCATTTATTTACCTGTTTAATTTCTGACCCCTCCCAAGAGAATGTAAAGTCCCCAAGGGCAGAGTATGTTAACAGCTCTATTTTTACAGCTTGTTTAGCCGCCACAAAGACAGGCAAGAAGTAAATTTCAATGGAATGAATGAATGAATGAAGTGTCAATTACAACCCTGCTTACCCCTTCAAGGCCCAGGTCAAATAAATCTCTTTGAATTATCTAGGTAGAACTGAAAAGCCACCCTCTTTATAGTCCCAAATCCTTTGGGTCTCTCAGAGGACACTGAATGCGACACTGCCCTCACTGCTTGAAGGGCAGGGACCTGTGTGTGCCATTCTCTAAGTCCCTGGCCATTGCTGGAGGCTGGCCATGCAGGTCCAGTGCACAGAAAATTAATGGATTGCTCTTCGAGAACCCAAATGTCCCTCCCTATTCACACAACCAGGGGTCTGCTGCCTCTCCAAAGAAGATCAGTCATGGGAGGTTTAAAGGTTACCTTTAAACTGTTTACATGTGTGTCCCCCATGAGAAAGATATGGAAGTCACATGATCAGAGAAGGGGCATTTAGCAGAAGCCTTGAATTCTGGGTTCTAGACTCAGGCCTCGCTGAGGGACCTTGAGCCTCCTCTCACCTCCCTGAACCTTCCTTATCGCTTTATCATATGTAATGGATTGGAAAACATGGAACCTGACTACCCTCCGGGCCTCAGCTGTTTGACATTGAGGCTCAGCCCTCCATATTCTGCCTCTGACAGCCCATCCACAAGATGGGATAAGGGCTCTGTCTGATAAGGGTAGCGCAGCAAGTATTTGGCCAAGAAAATCTTAAACTAAGAGAAAGAGGAAATCATCCTTTGTGTTCTAACTGGCGTTTTAATTTAGACTCAATCTGCCAAGGACCAAGCAAAGTGATTTTCATATATGTTCAAGATTTCAGACTTTTCACAGATTGCAAAAAAAAAGTCAAAATCACAGCGGCTCACAGCCCCATTGCATTTCATTGTACCTTGCAGGTTAGCTTCAAAGCCTGCGTGGTCGGCAAATGTTCCTGCTGGCCTGGAAAAGCTCTTTGGTTTCCCCCAATCAATACCTACCAGCCTCTGAGACCCTCTGAGCAGTGGGTGCACCGTTTCCCACTCCTGTGAAGGTTTCGGGGCGCGGAGCCTGCCTTCTTTCAGAGTCTGCGGGCCTTTGCTAATTTGTATGACAGCTTCAATGTAAATAGGACACATCTGCGTGGGTTAAAAAAATAGCCCCTCGTTGTAAAGGGCAGTGTACTGTGTTTATTTATCATCTACAACTGGAAATCGGTTTCTGTTTCTGGTCTAGAACAGATGATGGTTTGCGACAACCTCTGAGGCATTTTGGAATCATTTTAGTTGACTATTGACTTTAAAAATAATTTTACACTCATTTTATTTTCCATGGTTCTTTCTCCACTACCTAGCTGGGGGACGACAATGAGCATGCGTAAAGGGGAGTATTTATGTGGATCTCATGTATCCCATAAGGTATACACACCTGCCAGCTGCCAGCTGTCTGCTGGTGAGCACGCTCCTCTTCCTACTACTAACAACCCCTGTTTGCTGGGCAAATACTTAGTGCCAGGCAAAGGCCCCCTACATCTTCTCTCCTTTGGTCCCGTCAATGACACTAAGACAAACATGTCATCATTTGCTCTGAGAATTGAGGGAACTGAGACACAAAGAGAGTTAAGTATACTAAGACTGTAAGCATTGAAGTTGGTATCTGAGCCCACAGCCTATATTCCTAATCATCTGTAATATCTTGCAGGAGTCTCACACTTAGCTACTGAGCTGGGCTGCCAATCAAGGAATGAATACAAGCCTAACATTAAATCTTGGCTGGTGAGTGAAGGAATTCATTAAAGACAAGTAACTCAGGTATAGAAGTGACATCCAGTTTTACTTAGACAATTTTCTATCCTGAATTTTATTACACTTTACACATACACACATTTCATATATATATGAAATATATATACATATATATACACATATCCAAAAATCATATATATACACACACATATATATATATATAAAATCAGTATTTCTGTAATCATTTTTTCTAACTTCTTCCATTCTTCACTTTAATTCTATTGAATTCAAGAGGCAAAATAATAAAACATGACTCCTGCTAAAAATAATAATATGAGCCATCAGCTGGCAGCATTTTTGATTGCTTACCACGGGCTAGCAAGTTTGGAAGCACTCTGGGAAGTCCCCTTGAAAAGTGTAACAAATTACTGTAATCTATCAAAAGAGCACCACAAGCAGCAACAAGAGTTATACTGGTGTGGAAAGATGCCCCAAATCCGTGAAGTGTAAAAGGGGGTAATTTACATAGTACAAGTTCCTTCCTTCCTTCCTTCCCTTCCTTCCCTTCCTTCCTTCCTTCCTTCCTTCCTTCCTTCCTTCCTTCCTTCCTTCCTTCCTTCCTTCCTTCGTACGCACCCCAACATAGTTATGTGCACTGACCAGGAGTCAAACCCACAACCTTTTGTGTGTGGGGCGACACTCCAACTAACTGAGCTGGGGCAACAAGCTCATTTCTTGTAAAAACGTGTTGTGTTTGCGGTTAAGTCTGGAAGAATCTCTGGAAGGACAAAGAGGGGCTGGATTGGGGGACGTTGAAGAGGGACCTTTCATTTTCACTTCATGAAATCTCTAGCCTGTCTTTTTATGAGCATATACTTTTACTTTAAAAAATGCAATAAAGATGACATTTACACACACTCCCAGCCAGCTGACATCGGCAGCCCATACGGTATCATTGTGAGCCCTTTGTGGTGACTCTGCCATTGAAGCCATATCTGCTTTCCTGGGTCACCCACCCACTAGCTGCAGCTCTATCTCAGAATAACCACTCTGTCTCAGGCCTCGGGGCTGGCTAAGCAGCAGAAACACACAGAGCATCTTTTTGTGAGATTTTCAGTCATCTAGGTCTCCCTCCTCGTCCTGGCTACCTCCCCTCCATGGCCTCACCCTCTGCATGCAGCAAAGGACAACATAGGTGGAAACTGCTTGTGCCCCAGACAAGGGTGCTGCCCTTAGCTGTCTTGATGAGGAAGGCTTGCTACAACCCAGCTGGTCAGGAGGAGATCAGGAGGAACCCACAGATCTCAGCACCTGTGCTGAGCAACCCTCCAAGCTTGATTCCACCATGGCCCCTGGCCTGTCCAGTGAGCAGCCACACTACGCTCATGCACTGGAATGAAAAACTCACATGCCTGGCTTTTCAGAAGGCGCATTGCCTGGCCTCACTGCAGGACACAGTCGGGTGGTGGGTGGCAGCACCTGCCAATCAAACAACGTTTCCATGTGAGCCTCCTTCCCCCCAAACTTTGAGAATGTGGTTTTCAGTCTGACTTCCATGTTTCAGGGCTGAAGTTTCAAGGACGCATCTGGACAAAATATGCTTTCCATATAGGCCAACAATTTATTTATTTATTGCTTATGACATTGTACTTGGCAGCTAAGGAGATATAAAACAATTTGAACCACTCTGCAGAAAACGGTTGCAGAGTTGCCACTGGAGACCCCGGTGGAAGATAATGGGGGAGAACGGAATCTCGTAGATCTTTCTGTAATTGACAGGCAGATCCTCGAGAGGCGAGCGCGGTGAGCAGGCATTCCTGTCAGGAACTCACATCTCTTTCCAACCTCAACTCCTGCTTTGGCACAAGCAGGAGACCAGAGCCATGTGTTGGAAGACTATTCTGATGGGACAAATGAAGCCAGGGTGAAGGTCTTCGCCATCCACCCCTATTTGCGGGGGTAGACAGGACATTTGAAGGGTCTCTTGCACTCTTGCTAGTGCAGTGGCTGGTACTGGCTGCTTCCTTCTGCCCCTCTCACACTGCCACTCTGGGTGTCCCACCCATCTCCAACTGCTGACCATGGCCTGTCGCTGTCTGAGGGCTTCTCTGGCCCCCAGGGTCCACCCTGCACAGGCTTCTGGAGCAGCCCCCAGCCAGTGACTGACAGGAGGGTGTGCACACATACCCAGTTCCTCACCCTCAAGCAGGTGACTCTGTGGCACGTGTCTGACACTGCAGGGGTAAGCTCCAGTCACCAGTCACCCAGTGATGACTTGAGAACACCCCTTTATTGGCCTTCCCATCCCTGTCCCATTCCCCGGTCCTACGCCCTATTGATGCTTTCTGGGGTCCCATCCCAAATAAACTGCTTGTACTGCATCCTTGTTGTGGGACATGCTCCTAGGGAGACCCAAACTCAGCCCTCCAAATCCTGCCCAGCTCTTAAGGCAGGGATGGTAAATAACGCTCCAAGACAGTTTCTGTTACATAGGCTGGTTGTCTGGACTGCTGAGTCTTTAAAAGAATTCAAATTAGTTGCTCTCATGTAAAAATAGGATATTTCACGAAGAAATCGAGAGCACAGGCTTTGGAGTCTTAGTAGACCACACTCATAGCCTACCTCTTCAGTGACTAGCTATTCTTTATTTTTACTGTTCTACTGGATGTGTTTCTTAATCTTCCTGGGTCTAGGTTTCCTCCTCTGAAAAGTGCAAGTAATTCAAAGGTCTGCTCAAAGAATCAAATAACATAATGTGCATAAAGCCCTGAGGAGTGTCTGACAATGGGAAATGTCCAATAAATGAAACAATAATTATGGCTGTGATTATATCATGCCTTGTGTGTCCCCTGTAGCTCCGAGGTGTAGCTCCCATCATAGATCTCAAATAATTGCTAAACTGACTTGAACCAGGAGTCAATAATGGACACAATTTCTATTCACCAGGACTCAAACTGGCTTACTAAAAAAGGCATGTAATAGTTCTTGTAACTGAATTATTCAGGACTAGTCTAGCTTTAGGCAAGATTGATTCAGGAAATAAAACAACGATCCCAAGGATCTGTCTTTGCCCCCCCCCCCCTCTCCTTTTTTACATCCTTCTAAGGCAGGCCTCTCCTCATGCTGTGGCTCAGGGCACCCCAAACATTACTATGCCAGTTTATGGCTCCACAGAACAAGCATTTCTTTCTCCAAACAGTCCTAACCCAGTCTCAGAACTAAGACTCATTGGTCTAACTGGTCATGTGCTCATCCCTGAACCAATCATAGTGGCCCAAGGGATAACTCCCTCTGAGTGATCAAGTCTGGGGGTGGAGTAGAGGATGCTGATTGGCTGGCTTAAGTCATGTGTCCTTATCTGACACAGTGCTGGGCAAAAAGGTAAACTGCCTAGAATTGCAAAAACTGAAAGGAATTCACCAAAGAAAATCTGGCTGCTGATATCAGAAAAGAGGAAGGCAGATTATGTGCAGAACAAAGCAGTAGATGGTAGCTGGATGCCAATGCTAGGCACTGAATGCATTTCATATACTTGCTCAGGAAAATCTCCCTTCCTTGCTGCAGAGCCATAGTCATAAGAAATGGGCTGAAGGCCCATCACTGTACAAGTGGATCTGAGTGGTCCTGACCCATCAGCCTGTGTCAGGGCTCAGCTGTGAGGTCATAGCAGCCACGGGTGTTTAACCAAGCACATGCCACTAAGCCCCAGGCTCGCTGGCTCTTCCCAGAACCCAGTCCCAGCTGACTGGCAGTCCTGACGTGAAATGTCAATACCCAGAGTCAAGAGCCCTGTTAAGACATCACAGAGCCTTAAGGCACGTGCGTGAGCAGATGATAGCTGCATTGACCCCTCCCAGGGCCCACAGAGCAACCTGCACTGCACCTTCAATAGGAAAGGCATTCTTCTTGGCAGGAAACAAGGGCCTGGGACAGAAAGAGAACATTTGAAACTGCGTGTCATTTCCTGTTTTGTTAAGGGATCGGGACTTTGTTTTCTTGAAAGCTTTTATTCTTCTGTCAGCATATTCCAAACAATCAGGAGGCATCATCTGCTCAGAAGTCCCGACACCATCCACACAGCGCTCGGCCCCAGGCAGCCGAGGAAGATGTGCTTCCTGGCTGATCCCCTCCTTCTCAGGCCTCGACACACGACAGACTTAATCCTCTCTCACCTCTGCAGACCACAGCTCGGGCCTGTCAGCCAGAATGATATTTGGATGATGATTCAGCCAAGGCAGGCCTGGCTGTCATCCTAGACTCCCTTTTCCCCCCACCCTGCCACCAAATCCCTTTGACTCTTTCCCAGATATCCATGGAATCTCGCTGCCTTTCTCCATCCTTAATCTCACTGTCCTTTACACATACCACATTCTCTAGCATCCCAGTGGTTTCCTTCACCCTTTTCTAACTCTTCCACCAGAGAGATCTGTCTAAAGCACCCACATCTGATCATGTTTCTGATCAGCTCCCCCACTTCCCCATTGCTTTCCAAGTTTACATATAATAAAGTTCAGTCCCCTTAAAATGGTAGAAAGCCTTTCTAACCTCAGTCTCTACTGATATCTTCAGCCTAATCTGTTGTCATTTTGCAGCTTTGCCTTCTATACTCCAGATCAATTTATGGACATTGTTTCCAGATCAGACCTCCATTATGACATCCCTCCATCTGGGACAGTCTCATATTTATCTGGCCAACTCCTACTTTTCCTTTAGGCCCCAGTTTAAGGGCCACTACCTCTGGTTTCTGAATCTGTGGTTGGCATTTCTCCCACATATTTTCATGGCATCCAATACCTTCTCCACCACAGCATTTCTCATACCAGCCTGCAATTGCTTGCTTATCCATCCTTCTTTCTCTAGCCTGGAAGATTCATGGGACTCATATTATTCATCAGTGTATCTTCAGCTTCCAATGCAAACTCTGGCCCATGAGAACCTCGGTTCATATTTGTTTAATGTTTGAATATGTGAGTGAATAAATGCAAGAAGGAATTTGTTGCATGCTCAGACTCTGCATTGACTGAGTTTGAGGTCACGCTTTCTGTACAGACAACTGAGATCAAATCCTGCACACTGCCCTTCCCAGATAAACTGTCAGTTATGCACCACACTTGCTTCACTTGATACTCCTTTTGGCTCCTTATGTTTATGTTCAAGGTATAAAAATGTCTCCAGCACAACTTACACCACTGGAATTGAGTGCCTGGTGCAGTGAAGAGAGTGAAATCTTTGATACAATCTAGAGCAAGTGGGACCTCCAAGGAGCTGAAGAGAAATAGAAGAGTGTGCACTATGCTTTGGCTTGAAGAACCCAGAGGCAGGGGAGAGGAGTCTCTTGTTTCCTTGAGCGCCCAACTTTGATTTTTTTCCTCCTTGCTCAGCATCCAACAGGATAGGATTCCAAGGGCACCGAAACAAGGTCAGGGGGCCTTTGTGTGACAAAAGCCATTCCTGGATGTGAACGTTTAGCAAGAGTTTAAATATCAGTGATTTAGCCCCATATTTTATGGGGGGAGGGGTGTTACAGTGGTGCACTGTGAAATAGTGTTGATGTGCATAGACTTGGGTGTATGCCCCATAGGTACAGGTTTGAGTTCCAGCCCTGCCATGTATAAGCCATGTGACCCCTGCCTATGGTCCTAAGCTCTCTTAGGCTTGGTCTCTCATCTGTAAAATGTAGATGATGATAAAAGCACCAATCTTTGTAGGGATATTGTAAAGAATAAGGTAGTGAATGCACCTAAAGCACCGAGCACAGCACCTCTCACATGGTAAGCATTAAGGAAGTGTGAGCTCTTCTTTATATTATAACATTGGTCCCCACCCTACTTCAGATGCTAGGGAGTAAGCAATGCACCAACCTGCCCTACGGGCACATTTCTGCTGTTCAACGCATAGATGTCAGTTCATAGAGGTTGGTTTTCTATTGTTGCCATGAAAAATTACCACATATTTAGTAATTTTCAGATCTCTCTGCCCTGGGTCTCCCAAGATCAATATCAATGTGTTGGCAGGTGGCAGTCTTTCCTGGCCCTCTGGGGATGAATCCACCTCCAAGCTCATTCGAGTCCTTGGCAGCATTCAGTTCCTTGTAGCTGCAGGACTTTCCCTGTGGACTGTTGGCTGGGAGTCAACCTCAGCGTCAGGAGGTCTCTTGAATTCTCTGGCTTGTGGACCCTTCCTCCATCTTCAAAAGCTTCTACTTGCACATAGTGTCCCTCTGACCTTTCCTTCCGCCTCCCCTCCCATCCATCTTTCCTATTCCTCCACAGGTCTCTGACTCTCCTGCTTCCCTCTTCCACTCCAAGGGCCCATTTCATTACACTGAGTCTGCCTGCATAATCCAGGATACGTCCACTAGTAACCTTAATTCACCCCACGCCTAGATTGGTTTGACTCCCTGGGGATGGGAGTCTTGGGGAGATATCTTTGACACTCTGCCCACCACACCCTGTTAGTTACACTTTAAAACCTGCAGCAAAATTCATGTCAACAGAGCACACTCACTAGGTTCTAAGTTTTGACTATTTTGTAGATTTGGCTTAGCAGGGAAGAAAAACATGAAAAAGTTACTTTCAAAAACAATGACCACCCTTTCCTAACAGACTAATCTTCTGTTCACTATAGAGGTGTTAAGCCATTTATCAGGGAAACTCCCCTGATTCTTCTCGTTTCCACTTTCTGCTCAGTGAAGTCCATACCATTTTAAGGCATTTAAATATTGTAACTCTAAGGTTTTTATCTACGAGGCTCAGCTCCAGCTTTCAAAATCTCAGCCAGCAGTGTCCAAACGTGGAAGGCTCTCAAGCAATCCTGCGTTATTCCAACAGGACAGCGTGGGCCCAGAAACTCGAGACACAGGTTGGAATACATTTGCTAGTTGGCAATGAATCCTGTTCTCATCAGTTTATCAAATCCATCTGATGCAGAAAATTAAAATTCTGAGTCTCTAATCTACAGCAATACTGATACATCTGCCCAAAGATATGTACACAACATTATTTACTGCAGTCTTATTTCTCATAGCAAAAAATGGCAAATAATATAAATATCCACCAACTGTGGTAGTTAAATGAACCTTGGCAGGGGAACGCCACTGAATACTCCTCTAGCTATTAGAAAAGAATGAGGTAGACTCATATACTAAAATGGAAGGTTTACCAAGATACGCTGTTAAGTGAAAAATGCAAAGCACAGAAGTATCAGTATAGTATGATCCCATGTGCGCTACAAAAGACACTTATAAATGTGCATGTATTTGTAAGTGCACACGAAAGGCACATCTATATTGTTCTGGGGAGAAGTGTGGAGTTGGGGAGCAGAGGGAAGGGACATTTGGGTTTTACATTGTTTACTTCATTGTCTTACAGTGAGAACTGAATCATGAATTAACTGTAGACTAAATAATACATGGGACGTACCACTGAGAAATGATCTTATCTGAAAGCGTTTCATAAATTAAAGCCCACCAATGTGCTACAGTGAACAACCTGTGAACATCTCAGCTGACAATGCCATGCTTACTCACAGCTGTAGGAGAGCTAAGCATAACACAGGCTAGACAAGAGAGGACTGTTTGTCCTCTAGTTTCTGAATGACTGTGGCATTCCACAGACCTGGCACATTATACTTGTAGAATAAAACTATTGGCACACTATTTAATTTGGTAAAGTATGGTGTCTGTCTTTGACGAATTAAAGCAAGCATACTAAAATCATGGTAGAGATGGATACAAAATTCAACCCAGTCTCCAGAATGGATGGACAGAAGGGAAGTGGTTTCTGTTACAGAATACAGGCAAGGAGGATTTGGATTATAGATAATCCTGCTCTACTTTAAAATAGAACAAAACAAAGAAGTTCCTGAAAAACAGATCCTAAAAATCTGACTCCAACCCCATGCAGCCCCCTGGGATAAAGCTCTTATAGAGTACAGCCCTGAGCAGCCAGAGAAGGAGAAAGGGGCTCAGAGGAGGGGAAGTTCCCCACAACTTTGCCCCTCCATCAGTGGAATTCAAGGGCTGGAATACATGATTGCTAAGCAGCCTTTCAGGGCCAACCTTCCGGCAATCTGTAAGTGGCTGCTCAGGTGGCTCAGTGGCCTCAAAGGAGCTGGAACCAGTTCTCTGAGCTTCAAAGGAACAGAGAGCCTCGGGTTTGCATGTCAAATGTCAGAGTAAACCTAAGCCCCGGCCCCCACCTCCTCTGCAGATCACCTGTCAGGGGCTGAGCTGCAAGAGGAGTGATGGCGGCCCCTCCATTTTGAAGGGAAGGCTTGGAAGGGAGGCATAACGTGGCGAAATAAGCCATCCCCAGGTCAGCATACAACTGCATTGCCTTTAGCTCTCTCAGGCCCCTTTTTACTCTGAAAGCCACAACTGCACTTTGGATTTACCAACAGTAAATAAGTGACTAAGCAAATAAATACAAAAAGCAAACACGAGGACTCTGGGCCCGGGAATGCAGGGAACCCCGTTTCCAGAGCTGCATGTTCATTCTTAGCCGCTATTGGTCTGTTTCTGCCAATAACCGAGAAACATGCTGTAGTGTGACTATCCTGTGAACCAGGAGCTTGTTTTTAAATTGTACCAGATGTGCATCCACTCACTCAGCCTTGTGTTTTCATCCAATTTTTATGTTTTGATGATGTACTCTCCTGCCACTCAAAGTGTGGTCTACACACCAGCAGCATTAACCTCGCCTGGGAGGAGGGTTGCCAGATAAAACAGAGGAAATTCAAAGTTAACTGGGCAAGCCAGCTTTTTCCTCTCCCTCTCTCAGTCTGGCAAGCCTACCTGGGAGCTTGTCAGAAATGCAGACTCTCCCGCTCCACCCAGACCTGAGGACTCAGATCTGCCTTTCATAGGATTCCTGGTCCTTGTAAAATTCAAGAGGCACCACTCTCCTGAATTCCTGCGATGTTAACCTTTTACTTTGAGGCAGATTCTGAGCTCACATCTCCACCAAATGCAGATGAAAAGTGTAATCCGTCAACAACCACGTCGGCTTGTGTGGCTTGTGTGTCTCCCTCATCGGGGAGTTTCATAATGTATTCTGTGTGCAGATGGGGGCGTCATTCCACCTGGGCACACATGGCCTCCCACTTTGCACCACTGATCAGCCAGAGCGGGTCCTGGGAGGGGAGGCCAGGCTGTGTTAATTGCTTGCTGGGTGGTGGGGAGGAGGGGCGGGGTTACCATCTCGCCTTTGATCAGGAGGGAGAAGTAATGGTTTTACTTACATCCTGCTTTGTCTCCACACAGGCCCAGCGCCCAGGATCCATTTCAGGCTCTCTCTTTCTTCCTAGTGTTCTCTTACTGCCTGCACACTGCAGCCCGGGCCCTAGGGGGTGGGGGTGGGGGTAATAGGGGACACACCAAACGCTCTTTGTGGTATACCCACATGACAGCCTTCAAAATGGAAACAATATTTAAGCTAAACCTGAAAGATCAAGTCTGCTCAGATCTCACAACACAGGGAGCTTTGGAAAACACAGCAGCAGGTCTGCATTTGATGGGGAGAGGTGAGGCCCTATTACCAGCCCGAATCCCCATGTGGGAATCAGCATTTCCCTTTATTCCTTAGGAATAATAAGGATCATAATAACACACCTAGATAGAACCTGGAGAGTTTCAGTGTCTTTACAACCATATCCCTCTTCAATCTGCACAATAATTAGCTCAGATGGGGGTGAAGGTGTAGGAGGCGGTCGTCGTAGACAAGGTCCAAACAAGTAGAGACAATGTAAAAGTAAAATAAAACCAAGACACTTCCTTTGAGGGGCACAATCCCTGACTCCTAAAACAGTGCTCTTTCCCCTGCTCATAGAGGTTCATGTATTTGGTCACCCCAAACCGCTCAGACCTCAACAACCCCTTGTGAGACTTCAGAGATGGAAGAAACCTTATAAAGATGCACAGAATCCTGTTGTAAGTTCAATTGTGCCTCCTCAAATTTCATGTTGAAGTCCTAACCCCTAATACCTCAGAATGGAAAACAGGGTCATTCAGATGCAATTCGTTAAGATGAAGACCCTAATCCACCATGAATGGCATCCTTATAAAAAGGAGAAATCTGGACACAGACACCCCACTCAGGGAGGACCCTATGTGAAGACAAAGGCAGAGACTGGGATCTTGCATCCACAAGCCACGAAATGCCATGGCTTCCAGCCAACCAATAGGAGCTGAGGAGGGGCAAGAACTGGATTCTCTGTCACAGCCCTCAGAAGGGACCAACCCTGCCTACCCCTTGACGTCTAGCCTCCAGAGTTGTGGGACAATCAATTTCTGTTGTTTAAGCCACTCCGTGGGTGATACTTTGCTGCAGCAGCCCTAACACACTAATACATACAAAGCTTAAGGTGGGAAGACTCCATACTTTGTGAGCCCCGCTTCATGGCCCCCTCCCATTGAATCTGGGAGATAGGAATGAGAAATGAAGCTGAGGCTCACAGAGGCTGAGGCACTCAATGGAGATGACACAGCTAGCAGGTGGCCAAACTGGATAGACACCTGGGCAGGCTGAGTCCAGATCCTGTCTTCTTAACCACAAACGTCGCAGCCTTGGGTGGAGTGGCCAGGACAACTGATTAGCATCTACTGAGCCCTTTATGTAAATCTGCTAGGCACTTTTAGTAACTCATCACACAACCACGAAGTTTTGTAGAGGAGGAAACAGAGGCAATGAGGTTAAATGACTGGCCTGAAGTCACACAGCCCATCCGTGGAATAGAGGTTTGAACAAGGTCTGTGAACTCTAGCAGAGGCCCAGCAAACTCAGATTTTCTGGGTTCTCAGTGGTAGGTGTGTGTCCCTTCCCAGATCAGCATCCCTCTCTATGTCTGCTGGCAGCCATCACCTTTCCGAATCTCTACTTGCCACACAAATGCACGCACAAGCCTTTCAGACATTCATTTCCTCCCTACCTCTATAAGAAAGCGTCGCTTCCTCCAAGTGGTACAGAAAGTAGGTTCATGGGGCAAAGTCTGTGAAATTGCTTCAGTCTGTGGGTCAAACTGTGATAATGTCCTAAGTCAGTTCCAGGAATTTTCCAGGGCAACACAACGAGAGCATATTTGGGTGTGGAACAGAGGTTCTCAATCAGGGGCAATCCTGTCCCTCAGGGGACCTTCATCATTGCTGGAGGCATTTCTGGTTGTTATACCTGGGGTGCAGAGACACTACTGGTCTCTAGAAGGCAGAGGCCAGGGGTGCTGCAAACATCCTGCAATGCACGTTTGCACAGCACAGACGTGTCCAGCCCCAAACGTCAATAATGTTGAGGTTGAGAAATCCTGACTCGGAGTGTGCCCAGCAGAGGCAAACTGCCCACGTGTGAATTCCAGCTCCATGGCTCACTATTCCAAAACCTGCGGCAATTTTCTTAAACTCGCCAGAGTAACTAATTCTTATCTCCAAAACGAGACTAATAGTCGCCACACCGTGCCTGACACAGTGTCACCCTCAGGATAGTCACCCTCATTATTTCCAAAGCTGGGAGCAAGAAAACTGGCCACGGGCTCCAGGAGCTGCTGCTTAGTTGTCCCAGCTGCAATTTTAGCTGAGGTCGGCATTCTCAGATTTATGAATGGCTGACTTAGGCACTTAGCACACGCACAAAAGGCAAGGTGCAAAGTACAAGGAAACTCTTGTTTCAAAGTAAAATCATGCATAAGAAATAATTTAGGCCATCCCTCTCTAAAACCTTTTTAAAAGTATTTAAGAAACTCCTTTTGGAATCTTTTCCAAGGTCTCCATTTACCTATGCCGCTGGCATTTACACAGCGATTACAGCAGGCCAGGCACTGCATGCTTTGGTGGAATTTATCCTCAAAACAGCCTCGTGCGATGGGCACTTCCTTTCCTTGTTCTTTTTTAAACAAAACCATTTCTCCTGAAGCGTCAGAACCCAAGATCAATCAATGCCTTGTTAAGTTTTCATTCTATATTACTGTCCTCCTTATTACATTATAGCTATTGTCTTCTAATGGATTCCTCAACTCTCCCCACGAGCATTGGAACTTTAGCAATGTTACAGGCCTTGTGGTTCAGCCTGGATACCTAACACATGGTTTAACATGGACAATAAGCATTATACAGTATGTACAATCCATAATCAATCAGATATATAACCACTCTTTGATTTCTCAACCCTGAGTCAGCTGATTTATGAATTCTTAGAACTTAACCCACTTGGGGAGAGACTTCGGTGTGTGGTTTTAGAAGTTGGGTCTGAAGAGCCCTTTGCTACATGGTGGCCACATCATACTGAAACAAGAACATGGCATGGTGGTGAAGGACAAACATGGGCTCCAGCCTGGACCTTCCACCTCCCAGCCCTATGACCTTGGGGCGTGACTTAGCCTCTTCTCTGTAAAGTGGGACACCTG
Source organism: Corynorhinus townsendii (assembly GCA_026230045.1). Lineage (NCBI taxonomy): Eukaryota > Metazoa > Chordata > Mammalia > Chiroptera > Vespertilionidae > Corynorhinus > Corynorhinus townsendii. The sequence continues at coordinate 44,196,458 of JAPDVU010000006.1, forward strand.
AGACCTACATGTTAGGATAGAACAAGACTAACCGGAGTTACATGAAGAAGAAGACATTCGATAGTGGCCGCTCTCCATCTCTGCTCCTTGTCTTGACTCAGATTCCATGGCCACAAGGCTCATAAGAATGCATTGGCATCTGTCAATTGACCACAACCCCACATTTAAATGTCATGGTGTCACTTTCCTATCTTCCTTTAGTTCCTTTGTGTGTTGCCCGTCTTGGCTCCTGACCCTGGTGTTCAGGTTGCATCATACAGCCAACTGAACTGCCCATGCTAACCTGCTGCTATCCAGAATCAATGGCAATGTGGGTCATGCAAGGTCAAGCTGCCCTGGGCAAAAGTGCGGAGTCCTTGGACTCTTCTTAGAGCCTCATATTGACAGACAACTAAGAATATATCTGACTTGAGTAAAATGATTCAGGAGAGTAGGGCCTGTTTCTGTCTAGCTGCTATGGAATTGCACATAGTAGATATTCGAGAAATATTTGTTGAACTAATTGCCAAACGGGTGCATTAGTTAAGTGCTACATAATGAGGTATGTGGCGCTCTTCCCTCCCAGTGTCTTCTTTCATTTCTTTTCAAATAATCGGAATAATTTGTAGGCAGGAGCATGAGAGCTTAGCTTTTAATCTCATCAACAAAGAACTTTCCAAAGAGGAGACATTCCTTTGGCCTTGGTTGTTGGCATTTCAGATGTAATTACATTTTTCACCCTAAAATTTCCCAACAAGATTAAGCGTCACACACAAAGTTTCCTTAACCCTCTACTCAAAAGTTTGCAAAGGAGCTCTGCCCACTTTTCACGGACTTTCTGAAAGATGCCAGCTGCCGGCAACCATGAAACATGAAACACAAAGGCCTCGTAATCCCCTGGAACAGCGCCGCCTGCACAGCTCTGCAGGCCTCTCTAAGAATACGCCAGGGCCTACAAGTGTGTACATGCTTTTCTGCAGAAAGAAAGATGCAACCTTGCCTTTCTCAGCAAGCTGTTTCTAATATTTCCTTTATCTGTTCCGGATCAGACAAGATAAAATTGTACACATATCTAAGCAAAAAGGCAGCGTTAGCATTTCTTTGTACTGTCACTTGCTTTATGGCCTCTGTGGGAGTTCCTCCTGATTTCACATCATGGTGATGGCTCTGGTAACAGCTGAGAAGTTTTAAGCTTCTCCGGGTACCTGATTCCAATTGGCTATTCACCATACTAGTTTATTGGGACTGTATATGGAGGGCTTTTTAATTTGTGAGCGTAGATTTTTTTGTTGCCTAGGCCAGTGGTTGGCAAACTGCGACTCGTGAGTCACATGCGGCTCTTTGGCCCCCGAGTGTGGCTCTTCCACAAAATACCACGGCCTGGGCGAGTCTATTTTGAAGAAGTGGTGTTAGAAGAAGTTTAAGTTTAAAAAATTTGGCTCTCAAAAGAAATTTCAATCGTTGTACGGTTGATATTTGGCTCTGTTGACTAATGAGTTTGCCGACCACTGGCCTAGGCTGTTTGCTGGCTCCTAGGAAAGTTAGGTCCAACCCATTCTGTGAAGGGGGCTTTTGGTCCAAAGCATGAGAACCCCAAAGAAACCAATTGCATTTGTTTCTTTGAGGATGTGAATCCACGTAAAGTAGTGACAGTGGTCAGACTGGTGCTCAGTGACCCCCACCCCCAACCCCGGTTCAGGAGACAGTCACTGACCAAATGTTTAGATCTTTATAATGAGCAGCAGATACTTGATAAATAATTCCAGAAATCCTGATGCTGCAAGACTGTCAGAGGTGGTCAGTGAAGAAGGTATCAAAGGAGGGGATAGTGGGAAGAAAATAAGACAACACAGGTGAGTATTTATTGAATTCTTACTCTGTACCAGCCCTGGGCTAGCATGTTAAGACATTATCCTATTTGATCTTCACAAGAACCCCCACTTTGCAGATGAGAACACTGAGGCTCAGAGAGATTAAATAATGTGCCCAAAGTCACACAGCTACTAAGGGACAGATCTGGGAGGCAGAGCTCCCAGCCTCACTCCATGAATTCCCACATGTAAGATGGACATTTTACTCATGAGAAAGGAAAGGACAAGAGGCAGAAGATGAAGTGAAAGAAGGTGTGAGGAGAAGGGGAGAAATGAAACATCCCGAGATGGAGAGGAGGAAAATGGAGCCCTTGTTGGCTGTCTTCATGATTTTTGGAAAACAGGTCCATCGTCTCTTTCCCATGAGAGGGTATTGAGTGGGGAGCTTGAAGACTGAAGCAGAGAATTGAAAGGATCACCCTGGGGAATGCAATGTGACTCAATACAGACAACCAAGAGGGCTGGAGAGGGGCTTTGGAGTCAGATGCACCTGGTTCAAATCCCAGCTCTGACATCCCTGAGCTGTGTGACTTTAGACAAGGAACTTCCACTCTCTGTGCCTGTTTCCTCATCTGGCAGGACCTACCTAGTTATCACACTCTGAAAGAAAGAAAGGGTTCGCTGGGGTGGCTGCACTTATTGTTCCTGACCCTTTTCTTCCCAGATCCTCGTATAGAATAAGTGTCCCCAGAACATATTTGGGGACAGCTTTGCTGCCACCTGCTTTCTCTATGGTCTTTAAGATGGGCTATTGCTCTAGCAGGTGGAGCTACCACCACTGTTCGGGGGTAGTTGACTAGGAGCCCACAGGACCCTATGCCAAAGGGATGAATGGCCTGAAAAGGAGAAGGCACGAGGCCCAGCACCACTGAAGCTCTCATTTCCCTTCCTATGTGGAGCAGCTATGTTTGCCCCGTGTTTACCTGAAACTTGATGGGCACATGGATGCAGTATCTAATAAGATGTACAAAAATAAATTGGGACCTTTAGCCAGTTGCCTTCAGGAGGGAAACGGAGCTGGGGCTATGAAATCAGTAAAAGTGAGAGCTTCCCTCTCCTGTACCATGCTGCCTTCCACATGCCAGCCACTTCCTAAGTCAGGGCTCAGCAATTTATTTCTATAATGGCCAGATAGTAAATCGTTTAGGTTGTGGGCCAAAAGGCAAAATCAAGAATATTATGTAAGTATTTATTTATATAACAAGAAAGAAAACACATTTTTACAACATTTTTTGTTGATGAAATTCAAAATCTAATGAATGCATTTTTTTTTAATACATGTCTATAACGAGAAGGATAAAATGTTTGGGGGTGGGGAATAACTTTTCATTTAATCATTCTCTGTCATGAAATCGATTGCAAATGTTGAGTGCTTACCATGCACCAGCCCTAGGCTAGCATTTTAAGGCATTATCTTATTTCATCTTCACAAGAACCCTCACTCTGCAGATGAGGACACTGAGGCTCAGAGAGTCTAAGTAATGTGCCCAAAGTCACACAGCTACTAAGGGACAGAGACCTGGGAGGCAGAGCTCCCAGCCTCACTCCATGAATTCCCACATGTAAGATGGACATTTTACTCATGAGAAAGGAAAGGACAAGAGGCAGAAGATGAAGTGAAAGAAGGTGTGAGGAGAAGGGGAGAAGTGAAACATCCTGAGATGGAGAGGAGGAAAATGGGGCCCTACTTGGCTGTCTTCATGATTTTTGGAAAACATGAACCTGTCATCAAATCTATTACAAATGTTCATGCATTGCTATTGGTCTGGAGTGGTATTTTCTGTATTTCACCTTTGAAATGTCTGTCCACACAGAGGGGTGATACACATGGCGCTCAGCATGCTATCAGGTCTCACTGCCCTGCTGCTGGCTGTACGGTGCTGAGCGCGGTACAAAGCTGAGAGCATGCCCCATGCTGCCTAGTCAGAGCCACTCAGCAGCCATTGCAGTCCAGAAGCAGCAAAAGGCAGCAAAGAAACTAGTGGACATGGCCATGCTCCAATATGAATCATATTGATAGACAAAGAAATTGGAATTTCATAAAATATTTCACAAAATATTCTTTTGATGGTTTTCCCAACATTTTAAAAAGATAAAGAGAATTTTAGCTCATAGGTTGTACAAAAGCCGCTGGGAGTGAACAGGTGGGCCATCGTTTGCCCAGCTCATCTATGCCTGAGGACACTGGCCTATCAAAGGCTCTGCGAAGGCCTGCAATGGATAAACCTATTTCATTCTGCTTAATCCAGATGTTTTCAAACTTATTTGAACACAGAATGCTTTCATTATAATTTTTAAAAACTAGTGTCTCATCCAATACCATCAGCTCTCTAAGGAGCATCTTAAGGGAATTACTACTACAGGGGAAGGAGCAGTTGACCAAGAGTCAGATGTTCATGTTCATGTCCTACCTTCCATACCCTATCTCCATATCTCTGGAAAAATCTCAACGGTTGGAATCTCACTTAAAAAAAAAATCTCATCGAGGATATGTTTTTCATTGATTTTAGAGACAGGAAGGAAGGGAGAGAGAGAGAGAGAGAGAGATTGATCATTTGCCTCCCGCATAAGCCTCAGGGATTGAACCCACAACCTGGGTATGTGCCCCGACTGGGAACTGAACCTGTCACCTTTCAGTGTATGGGACGATGCTCCAACCAACTAAGCGACACTGGCTAGGGTGCAACCTCACTTTTTTACATTATAGAAAGGCCTGGTGCTACCTGCCTGCCACCCTCATAGAGCTGAGGGGGGAATCAGATGAAAATCGGGGATGGACAAGGGTATTTTCTCTGAACTGCTGAGGGAGCTGTGAGTGACACAGAAGTGGGAGAAGCGGCAGTGTCAGTCCTCAGCACTTTGAGGATATTCCCAGTGATGGTGGACTGGGCACAGAGCTACCGGCTGAGGGCTTCCCCTCAGCTGTCTCTGCCCTCAGTGTTTGTGACATGGCAGTGACCAGCCAAGGGGGAGATGGAGAGAGCCCACCCTTCCCTGTGCCCAGTCCCTGCCCAAGCTCAGAGGCCCACCAAGGAGAGGTACCCAGTTACATAAAGCTCCCTGGGGACTCCAGAAATGGGATCTGAGCCTCCAACCAGGTGCTCGTGCTCACCCATGAAGTGTGGAAATGGCTTAACAGTCTGGCCTTGGCAAACACGTTCGTGCATTCGCAATTTTCAAAAATAATAACATGGAGAAAATTCCTCCGGCACGTCTGGGCTTGCACCCTCACCCACAGTCACCGCCTTATCTGCTATATCGGGTTTCGCAGAGTCCCCCGCCTGCTGTGTAAGGAGGGACAGGAGTGCTCTGGGCTCTGAACACTTCCTCGTTCTCCCTCAGAGAGAAGGACAGCTCTTTCTTGCCACCAGTCCCACAAGGCCTGCAGGCTCAGCTGAGTTTGGGAGCTGCTGGTGGAGATGCTGCTAGCCAGGCCAGTCATTGAGTCATTTCTCTCTCAGGAGAAAACAGAAGTGCTTTCATTCCCTAGTGTGTCACCTGCCTGCAGACAAAGAGGGCGCGAAGGCTTTCCTCTAATGTGATTTCATCCTATCCCCAAGCCAGTGCCCGGCGCCAGGGGATACAACAAACACATGAATAAACCATACGTGCACCCAACAATGGCAGCAGAACGTTCTACCTGCAGACCTTCACGGCCACAGGGCTCCCCTTTTTACTCACGGAGGGCTTTTGTTGTAGTACAGGGACTTCTACAGAGACTCATCTCAAATAATGCAGTGACACCAGAGGTCAAAGGGCACTGAAAGAAGAATGATGCTGGGATCAGCAGGGCTGCTAATTCCCCCGGCTGACTCAGGGCAGCCACAAGCATCTGGCTCCATTGCCGACACCTGAGTGGGAAATAAGCAGCCTCACATGCTGCCAAGAGCAGTCGCACTGGGGCAGTGTTCGCCACTCCCACCCTCCCCAAGGACTATTCTGTGCCTGCCCCAGCCTGGCCAGGCTCTCCAACTGGCCAGGGCAGAGCAGACATCAAAATTACTCACAGGTGTCAGTATGTCAACATGGAAAGACAATCATGGGGCACTGAGTAAATAACAACAATAACAGCCTTGAGCTTAGGCCAGCACATCAGAGTGGTGGAAGAGCCCTGGCTGGTGTGTCTCATTGGTTAGAGCAGCAGCCAGCACACCCAAGGGTTCCAGGTTCAATCCCTGGTCAAGGGCACATACCTGGGTTGCAGCCAATTAATGTGTCTCTCTCACATTGATGCTCCTTTCTCTCTTTCTTTCTCCTATCCCTCCCTTCTACTCTCTCTAAAAATCAATGGGGAAAAAAATATTCTCGGGTGAGGAAGAAAGAAAGAAAGAAAGAAAGGAAGGAAGGAAGGAAGGAAGGAAGGAAGGAAGGAAGGAAGGAAGGAAGGAAGGAAGGAAGGAAGGAAGGGAGGAAGGAAGGGAGGAAGAAAGAGTGGTGGACCCACTATGGGAACTGGGTCTGCATGACTCCAGAGCCTGGTGCTCACCAACCACTCAGCGCCAGAAACCACGCAAAGTCGGAGTCTGTGCAGTCAAGTATACATTAGTATGGCCATCTCCGTATAGGAACACGTGCTTTAAAATGACACTTTCTCTGAACGAGAATGATGAGATATGTTTTTTCTTGATTCCTCATCAAACTTCCTAAGTTTTCTAGAAAAGTAATACATGGGGAAAGGAAGTGGTAGCTGTAACATTTAGGTTTCCCGGTGAAAGCGGTCTTTGTGATATTCATTTCAGACCTTGTCCTGTGTTTTCCTCTGAAGGATGAAGGTACAGTGTACACAGAGGGCTCTTTAGCCACATGTGGGCTTTTGCCTTTTCATTCTGGGTCTAACAGGTTTCACTAAGAAATGATCTTCCCTCAAAGAGATGATAACACGCTTCCTTCTGTATCATTCCAGCAGTCGTGTTATCAAGCCCTGGGTGTGCACAGTGACCCAGGCACTAAGGAGATGCTTAGAGAAAGACCAGATCCTCAGCTGCCCAAGCCCTGCGACCAGTCATTACTGGAGGAGCCTGACTCATGAGGACACACAGTGAGGTCACAAAGCTCTTGAAGACTGAAAGAAACCACAGGCAGGGCTGTTCTTTATGCACAGAAGCATCCCAGAGATCCTGACACCATGGGAACAGCCCTGTGCACTGCAAGACAAGTGTGACCCAGTGCAGGAGCTGCATGGGAGAGCTGGGCAGCCTAGACCAAGACCTGGCAAATGTTTTCTGTTGTTGTGTGCTACTAATCCCAGCATTTGCATTATGTTTTCTGGAAAACATAGCTAGAGGGAATGTATATTCCTGTCCCCAAATCTCTGATAGGCACATTCCTAATGGGGCCTTTGGCCACCCCAGGCAAAATGAGATTGTAGAACCGATTTCCTGGGGTCATCTGATAGCCAGGTGGGCCAGCAGGCTCCCTGCAGAGATCATCTTACTCTGGGAAGGCATAGATGGGGAGCCTGAGGATAGAGTTATGTGCCCATGATCAATGGCCTCCAGCCAATTGATGCCTCAGTGGCAGAGAGGAACATAGCCGTTCCAGTTGGTGGTAGCCATAAATATGCACTCTTACTTGGGATGTTGCTGTCTGGTTTTCCATTTTGTCGGGGCGACGGAGATGGTTGAAAAGAGACAGAGCTGGACTTCCTCTCTCTGTAACACCAAGAAAGCTCTGGCTCAGCTTGTTAACATCACCTGTCAATGGATGGCTTCCCAAAGCCGGCCTCCAAGGAGTGTCTACTCTTGGTCCACTGGTCTAGGAAGGAGAAGTGAGCCTTCGCCAGCCCACATTTACATGTCCCAGGAGGAATCTCTCATGCGCTCCCTGAAAAGGCCTTGCTGCCTGCCATATGTTGGAATGCTGGGTATGAGGAGTTATGAATCAACATCTGACACTGAACGGTGTCCTGACATCACTTAGTAGTTGAGTTCTTTAAAAACTCTCCCATCTTCCAGGTCATTATGGGGATCCTCTGGAAAAGAAGGTTCATAACCTTGTGATGTCCCAGGTGCACGACCCAGGTTACGGGCAGGATTGTCACAGTGAGTGACGCATGTCCTGGCACCTGCTAACATCCAGACAGTGCTACCTCCCATTGGTGCTGTCTTCTCTCTGCTCTCACCCATGGCTGATGTCCCAAAGTCTACTTGGCTTATTCTTTTTCTTTTAGCTTTCAGTTTTCCATACTCCTCCCACCCATAGCTATCTGATTAATTCTCACCAGATGTGAGTGTCTGGACTTCTCCAGATTTGTTATTTTCCCTCCATGTTCCTAACCTTCTTTGGGCGATTTGTGTGATTTCTCTGACCTCGCTAGTGTTTGCAACACCTCCCAAATTAGTGTCATCTGCGACGTTCCTTCACATGTCCTTTTCTCCCCTTTACAGATCATTAATAAAGAGGTTAAACAGGACCAGACCAGCACCACAGTGTAGAGCAAATGACAAAGGGGTGGGAGAGGCTGGGCTGCTCCCCGGGCGCCAGCCCTGGCATGAGGAGGATGCAATGTGATGCAACAGCCCTTGCTGGACTTCTCCCGCCTCTGGTCCGCGTTCATTTATCAACACTGTTTGTTTATGAGTTCCCGGCCAGCTTTCAGGTCCTGAGAGTGTGGTCCCATCCAAGCCAACATGCAGTGCTTTGCCAGGTAACTCTTCCAAACTCCAGAAAAAAACCACGAGAACTTATTTACTGTTCTTAATTCAGCTTAAACGCTTCTTTCTACCTAGCGCCCGAGTCCATCGGACTTGAGAGCAGAAAGAGGTGGACTGAGACATTATTAATATTACTCTTTTCTCTCTTCCAATTCATCAGCTCACATTGTTTATTAAAATTTCGTTGGCTTTCACTAGGTTTTTTTTTTTTTGGTTGTTTTTTTTTGCCAAAATAAACCCTCTGCTAGACATACAGACTAATCTAAGGTCTCCATGCATCAAACCTGCCTTTGCTATTCTCAGGTGTCATAAAATTGAAGGTGACTTTAAAGGGTGTGCTTTTAGGGTACACATGCTTGCTTGCTCTATCTATCTATCTATCTATCTATCTATCTATCTATCTATCTTTCATCTTCACTCAAGGACATTGTTTCCAATGATTTTTAGAGAGAGTGGAACCAAGGGAAGGATGGGGGTGGGGGAAGAGAAAGACAGAGAGAGAGAGAGAGAGAGAGAGAGAGAGAGAGAGAGAGAGAGAGAGAGAGAGGAGTCATATTAATCAGTTGCATTGGGGTTTGAACCTGCAGCCCAGGTACATTCCCTTGACTGGGAATTGAACCCACAGCCTTTCAGTGTGTGGGCTAATGCTCTAACCACTGAGAAACACCAGCCATGGAAGGATACACCTACTTTAAATCTGCTAGAAATTACATACCTGGCTTACGTAACTATGGTCTTAGTAATAAATTTCCCCTTTTAATTTTTCTTCCTTCTGACTTTTCTCTTATATCACACCCACCTCCCCATATTAAGATGCAAACATACAGATACCTTCCAGAGGAGCAGAGTTGCCAAAGAGGCACCAGTGGCAACAGGGGAAGGCAACAGAGCAAAAGCACGTGCCCCAGCAAAGAATCCTGCCACTGGTGCTTCTGAAACAGCTCATGGCTACTTCTAGTGCCTTCTCATTGTAACTCTTTAAAACAGGATGCTGAAAGCTCTTAGAGAAAATTAACAGTTGATGCTTGAACAGCACAAGTTTGAGCTGCACAGGTCCACTTATGTGAGTGCCATCTGGGACTCCGTGGATGCAAAGGCCGCCTGTATGCATTGTTCTGCGCCATCTTATATAGGGAACTAGAGAATTCTCGGATGTGGGTATCCACAGGGGGTCCGGGGCCAATCCCCATGGACACCAAAGGACAACTGTAAAGTCTTGGGGGTGTCAAAACTTGTATGTAGATTTTTGACTGTGTGGGGAGTCTCAGCTACCCTCATCCCTACAGTACACAAGGGTTCACTGTACATTCAGAATTTCAAGATGGGTAGCCATTCATTATAAGCAGCCAAAATCTCATGAGGCCGCCCCTTAATTGACAGAATTCTTGATTCCTAGGTAGTTCAGGGGGTGCAAGAGCCAGTGGCACCTTCCTTCTCTTTCGGTCCTTTACAACCTCCTACAACTTCAGGAACATGGATTTTTATAGAACACTATGCCCCACACATCTCCGCAACCCATGACTGCTGATTTTCCTTTGCAATCTTTGATACTGAAGCTCTCTCCTTTCCTTCGAGAGTCAGAGGAACCGCACACTCTTGATGTTAGGCTTCATCTTTGCGTAAACTCAACAGCCTGTATGTCACTGCAGTGAGAGGCCAGAGACACCCTCCTTCCTCACCCCCCCCCCCCCCCGCCCCACCCCGTGGGCAAACAGGCAAATGGAAAACAGGGCAAGTCAAAGTCTGCCTCTCCCTTGGCCAGGCCAACTGGGCAAAGAGGGAAAACTGGACTCTGGATTCCTCCCTAGGCCCCACCCTCCAGCAATGGTCTGCTCCGGCTTTGACACCCATGGTCAAAATCTGGAGGCATTCTCAATGTAGTCCTTTCTCTTACCTCCCCACCCAAGTGCTCCTGGCTTCCCTTCCTAGTCTCATCTCCAGTTTATCCATTTGTCTGCATCTCCCCCACGGATACCCGGGTCAGCACCATCAGTTCTCTCACAAATGATGGAGCAGCTCCTACTTCTGCTCTTCCTGCCATGACCATTCATCTTCTACAAAGCAGCCAGGGTTTCTACAACATAAATCAAATCATGGCGTGTCCCTGCTTAAAAGCCAATGATTTCCTTTTCTTTTTTCTTTTTCTTAGGCTAAAATCCAAACTCTCTCCCTTGGTCTACATGATCTGACCCCCTCCCACTCCTTCATCTTCATCTACTGCCTTATTCTTTACCCAGAGTCATAGTCTTCAAGCTCTTTCAGTCCATAAAGCTCTTTCAACCTCCAGCCCTTTGCACATCTGCCTGGGACTATCTCCTGGGTGGTCCACATCCTGGCAGAGATACCTTCTGACTCTCCTCCTTTCAAAGCCAACATAACACTCATTTCCTTGGAGAGATGCTCTACGAACAACCTTTGGGAAGTAGGTTCCTTTTGTTAACCTCAATATCTTTCTGTTTTCCATGAAAGCAATGATAAAAATGTATAATGATTCCATTCATATTTTTAATTCCATGTGATCTATTTTCCTCAACCAGATTGTAAGATTCACAGAGTAGCAATCACATCTTCTTCATTATTGTTTTCTCACTATCTAAACAAGAATTTAGCCATTTGATGAAAGAGTGGATGAGGAAGTAAAAATGATTGCATGGACGAGTAAATGAATGAAAGAAAAGTCTCAGTAGCCAATGGCAGGAGGAGGAGATGCTTAGTCATAGAGGTTTAGGCTGAATTAAAAGCAGGAGGGGTAAAGGAAAGCCTCCTCTCTGCAGACAAGCCAGGACTTTAGTGGAGAAGACTAAGAGCCCTGGGCTCCTTCTGAGACTTCCTTCATAGCCACAGGATTCCTCTTGCCCCAGGGCAAACTCAGGCTCAGTGTCTAGACCCTGTCTATTAAGGGAAAGCAAGAAAGCATCAACTTTCAGGCCACAATAACACACACCTCTTCCCAATTCTCCCTGAGGGGACGCACACAGGGTGTTCCCAGCCCCTAGCACTGCTCCTGTGTGCACAAAATCCCTTCTGGGCTAAGTGCTCTGTGCCACACACTTGGCCTCGGTAACATGGACCACGTGCTGGTGGCACGGAGCTACTATTTTTCATTTTGAACAGGATGTACCTACTGGCATTACAGCCCCATGCCAATACTTGTTAATGCCCACATCTGTATTTTTAGGAATTAGGACCGAAAAACTTGCATGTGTTTTCCATCTAAAATGACCTTTTCCTTTGTAGTGTTTTAAGAAATAAAAATGACCTTGTGCTCTATGTCCACCCAATTATGAGAGTTCACAGTGAAAGCAGGAATGTTCAAATGTCAAGGCCGACGCAGCACTAGGTCTTATAAGGTGACTTGGTTTGGTCCCTCACTGCCCCACCTCATTAAATGTCATAACCAAGGTGCTCTTAGGGCGGCCAAGGGAAGTGCCTCCATTCAATGGAAATGAAGAGTTATTTGCCCACACAAATAATTGCTACATCAAGTGGATTTCCCCGAATTAAAATCATGGAGAATTAAGTATCTGCTTTCCTATATTTTGCGAAGCAAGACAGAAAAGGCACTGAGGGCTCCAGGAGCACATTTTCCCCGCTCAGAAGTGGGGGGCAGAGGACAGTGTTTGAATATGCAGCTCGGGGAGGCCCAAGAGGGCAACATGCCAGAAATGTGATCCCCTGGGCTCTCTGTAGGAAAATCATGACAGTATAGAAGGCCAAAGGTCAATTCCAGCCTCTAGAAAAGAGGAGTAGGGATGAACCAATAGGGCGGGGAATAGAGAGAATTTGGAGGCAGAGTATATGGTGGATCCACGCAGCACTGACTATCTAATTAAGAGGACCCAGTGCAAAATGAGATTGTCGGCCCCCTTGGTCAAACATCATTAAGAATTTCACAACAGTGACAATTTCACAGCAGCGAGTATGGCGTCTCTCTGAGCTAGGGTTCTGTGGACTACATGGGTGACACCCAGATAATGCCCAGGTGGGGTATGAGGTTGGGGTGGGGGAGGGAGGCCAGCTCTAGGGGCTGTCAGAACTCGTTAGAAAAGCACACTTTCCCCAGTCCACTTTGCTCTCGGACAACAGCACCCCTGAATGATCACAGTGAGAGAAATAAATCATGTCTCAGCCCAAAGTGGAAAAAAAAGGGAGGGGCTGGCAAGGTGGCTACACTAATTCCGATCTGTTGTCATTTTTGGAGCTACTTTTCCTAAATTATGATTCATTTTAGCACCAAAACACCAGATACTGCAGATACTATTATAAGCATACTGCTGATGCGTTAGCAAAGTAACGTCTTGTAATGTTTCTTTTATAAGGGCCATAAATCACAATATTCAAAACAGTTAATTTTTAATGTGCCACTATTATCCATCCTCAGTTGTAAATTTAACGTCTCCTAGGGCCCCACAGATTGTAATGTGACTCAGAACGTGCAACGGCTGTTCAAAATAGAAGGTTCCCCAGCATCTCATTATTTCAGTCCCTAAGATACGGTTTTAAAAGCCTGAAGTTATCTGAGTAAGCTTGTTTAAGGGAGCCATAAAGAAAGATAAGTAGTTTTCCTCAGAAGCCTATAAAGTTTATTACAACATATTTAAGGGGGATTACATATTGACTAATTTTCAGAAGACAGTTGTTTTCTGGGGTACAGGGTGTTTGGGGAAATTCATGAGCAGAGCTAGGTCTTCTATGGGCTTTGGCACAAGTCCCCCCTGAGGATGACAACACAGGTCCCATCTCAAGGGATGGCAGGGTGGATGCCATGAATCTTACAAAAGAGCAATAAAAATCTTTACGATTCAGGAAAGACAGAAATGCAGCCTCACGCCCTAACCTCTATGATGCAGAAGCAGCAGTATCATAGAAATGCTGCAAGTAGGACCCACACTTCTCACGCCAACCCCCCAAACTCGTAGAGCCTTCCTCTGCCTACCCCATCCGTGCATGTGGTGGCAGATTAGACACCTTTGCTTTTTAATATTACAAAACCTTTCCTTCTCATTATAATATTGTTTTAGGTCAATTTATTCTTTATTTTTAAAAAATATATATTTTTGTTGATTTCAGAGAGGAAAGGAGAGGGAGACAGAGATAGAAACACCAATGATGAGAGAGAATCATCGATTGGCTGCCTCCTGCATGCCCCCCATTGGGGATCCAGCCCACAACCTGGGCATGTGACCTGACCAGGAATGGAACCATAACCTACTGGTTCTTAAGTCGACGTTCAACCTCTGAGCCATGCCAGCTAGGCCAATTTATTCTTTTATTAGATTTTCTAGGTGCATAAATGTGATATTTCTCTTAAAATTTCCCTAGACACAGGGAGAATTTCTCCGGTTTCCCCAAGTACTCATACCTACAAGCTTCCCTTTGGAGCCACTTTGCATGGAAAAGACACAATTCTGGAACCATTCCCCCCTTCACCCAGGAAAAGGAGAAGCAAGGAGATAGTCCGATGTCACCAGGAAGAAGGTTCTATTGGCGGCAAAAAGATCAAGAGGGTGTTACATCTTTACTTCCCAGAAAGCTATTGTATCTGAAAATCAACCCTTGTGCCTTTCCTGCCTTTCCTGCAGGACCAGAGGAAGTGGCCTGACTCATTGGTGAGACCTAAGATAGCTTCAAACCAAGCAATGAAACACACCCACAGGCAAAACACAGCAGTGATTGTTTTAAAATTCACCCCAAGCCCCACTGCCATGAAATAGGAAGCAAGACTTAAGGAAGGGATGCCTGTTAAGTTTATGCAGAGAACTACTGCCTCTCTAATCATAGACCTGGTGCTGCTCCAGCCCTGTGACAATTCATGTTTGTCCCGGAAAATGAACTACACATTTAGTACTCTTTGACCATAAAAAAATCACCATGGCACACCATGGCCTACCATAGTCCATGTCACCATAGGTATATGCAAACTCCAGGGAGCTGTGGCTTGGTGTTAAGAAGCCTGCTATGTCCTGGAGAGATGTGAGTCTCAGCAGCAAATGTCACTGGAGTTCAATGTCCCGTTTATAACTGTGGCAATACATGCACCACCATTCCATTATAATGCATACTAGAGTCTTGTTGCACGATATTCATGCAAGAAAAGGCCTTCTTTCCTCTGGCTTCACTCCCAGCCACCCGGGAGCTGGTAAGTTCCCGCTGCCTGGCGGCCAGGGAGCCGGCATGTCCCAGCTTCCCGCCCAGAGCCGGCAAGTCCTGGGAGCCAGTAAGTCCGGGGGAGCCAGCAAGTCCTTGCTTCTGTCGGGAGCATGGCTCCAGTAGTTCCCTCCGCTGCCCCCCTTCCCCTCATAGCAGGCATCACGCCCGCCCCTCCCCGCTGCCCCATGCGTGCATATGCAAATTAACCTCCATCTTTGTTGGGTTAATTTGCATACTCACTCTGATTGGCTGTGGGCGTAGAGGAGTGATGGTTGATTTGCATGTTTCTCTTTTATTAGGTAAGATAGCACGGAAATAGAGGGTGGGTTCTTCATAGCTAAAAGCCAACCTTT
This sequence comes from Corynorhinus townsendii, assembly GCA_026230045.1. Lineage (NCBI taxonomy): Eukaryota > Metazoa > Chordata > Mammalia > Chiroptera > Vespertilionidae > Corynorhinus > Corynorhinus townsendii. The sequence continues at coordinate 44,211,464 of JAPDVU010000006.1, forward strand.
AAAAGAGCAAAACATCCTAAAAATGCAATGTGTGAAATTTATAGTGAAAAGCTCTGTAGAAGTGCAATTGTAAAAAGGCAACAGATATGGCACTAATGAGACCTGTCAACATTAATATTTCTATTCTAATTCATTCAGAGAGGTCCAGTTACCCATCCACCATTACTATGCCTTCATCCTTGCATTCTCTTCAGAACTGCCAGAGAAGAGGTAGCACAATCCATCAAATGGGCTTCTTAGAGATGACAATTTCAGCTCCATAAAAATGTATGTAGTTTTATTTTCCTTATTCCTTGTCAAACATTTGACACAACCAGAGAGATGTGAGAGTCACACCACACTGGCAGATCTGGCAAAAGCAAACAGTTCTGGAGAATTGTGACAATTTCTGAGCCCACAGCCATACTTAAAAAGTGTGTATAGATTCTAGCAAAGGCAGAGTTCACATCTTAAATAACACAGAAACATTGGAATCGTGCTTGACCCAGCCCCAACAAGGCAGAGCAATCACCCATCCAGTTACCCATCTGGTTTCAGGGTGGCAGGGGGTGAGGGTGGGTAGGAAGGAGAGGGCTCGCAGGGATGGTCACAGAACACAGAAGCAAACACAGGGCACGGTCACAGACATCAGCAAGCACGATTGATCACGCACACAACACCAGAATGCAATCTTTTAAAGAAAAACGATATAAAAGATGGTTTCTCACCCCTCAAAACAAAACTGGAACTTTGGTTTACAGGCCCGGCTATGCCCATATGCCCTCCTCGTCATCCTGCGGCCGGCCCGGGGGAGGTGCACGGAGGGGGGGAGCACGGAATGAAAGAAGAGAAGGTTAGTTACACCTTGATGCCCTGGAAAGGCACACCGATCTTCACTTTGCTTTTTCATCTTAAAGCACCAGAAAAAAAAACCCCATAGTAACTTCAGTTCCACATCACTGACTTGTCAAATACATAACTGAGTTTTGTATCTATGGCAACCCCCACAAAAAAACATTCCACCCACCCAGCTCTAACTCTGTGTCAAGATTGGATTAGGAGATTAAAATTAGTCTACATTAGCAGATGATTATTTTTTGGGAAAGCATGCCATCCGAATTGCATATGCCTAAGGAGTAGATTAAACCTGTTAAGTAAGCAGAGACGTAATTACAGTCATCAAATACCCTTAATTTCTCTTAAGCATAAAGTATCAATAAAGGCTGAAGAAGAATTTTTTATTAAAAAGATCTACTTGGGTAGAACAACTTTGGTAGCATGCGATAGTTCACACTGGCTCAGACCTGCTGTGAACTCCATTCCTCAGGTTCTGTTTTGCTCTCAGCATGAAAGAGGATGTGCATGCCACGGAATGATTATCCATTTGCAATCAAATAAGTTTCAAAGAGAAGAGTGCACTTCCAATTTGGCACAATGCTTGCAGAAAGGCAATGTTGTTTAACTTAAAATTGTATTCAACTGTGGATAAACGGAAACTTATTTGGTCTGAATTCTTGTTGTTGAAAACATGTCCAGAATGGCTCTGGCCACTTTCCCCACTTAGTGAAGTGGCAGATAGGCAGGGAAGTTTAATCTTTGAGGACAGAAGTGTATTCACAATAAGACCAGCATCACAAGGTCTATTTTGAACAAGAGCGTTCACTGTTCCCTGCAAGGATTGAGAGTGTAGATGACCCAGCGGTTCAACTCCTGTCGCACACGCACTTTGGGGAGCTGTGTGTTTTAACAGGTCCACGACGAAACCAGGTTTTGCCAGGGTGTGCTTCTTGGTTTTAAAAACCAGGAATAAAAAAAAAACAAAAAAAAACTTGGAATATTTTCTCACTATTTGGAACCTTACTGCTTAGGTTGTTGCAATATTAGGTTGAATCATATGAAAATGCCAATATTTGGCCATTTTTTAAAAACAGCAGTTTCATACAGTTCAATCTACTTTTGCCAATAGGCAAATATATTGCGCATCTATTCAAATATTTAAACCTGTGGTCTTGAACTGAATTTCATATAATTTATTTCCTTTCTATTTATTTATATTTTATGTATTTAAAAAAATATATTACTTGGAGAAGAGGTTCAGAGAGTTCACCAGACTGCCAAAATGGCCTATGGACCATAAAGGGTTAAGAATCCCCGCCTGATATGAGTCCATTAGGAGATTTGCACGCAGTCAGAATTGCATAATTTGGTATGGATTTGCACTGGACAGTTTAGATAGGAATATTCTGGTAAAAAAAAAAAGGTACAGTTGATAATTTTTGGCTGGGTCTTCTCATGTAAAATTGACCTTGCTTGTCACTGCACAGTCTAGTAATTTATTTTGACAAAAAAAAAAAATCCCCTTTTTCTACATAACTTGAGAAAAGTGTGTTTTTACATTCATTAAATGTCCTTTCATTTCCTGGAGAAAAGCAAAATTGGTCTCCTTTTTTATGCTAATAAAGAAGGGAAACTCTACAGCACCTATAAATGGGTTGCCAGGGGTCTAGCAACCCCTTGAACTTCACTGCAGAACCTGTGGGGATGTGTGGAAGTGTAGTTCTCTGGATGGAGGCTTTCATCACAAGGTTCCTGAGCCCAGGAGTTACTGCTGTAGGGAAATTTCAGGTCCAGAGAGATGCTGCGATTTGCCAAAGTCAGAAAAAACAGCGCTTTCCCTCTAAGGCAGCCTGTAGCCTCTCCTGACCGCTTCTCAAAGACTCTGCAATCATTCTCCTTGCAGAGCAGTTTATTTCATTTTGCATTTAAAATCCAAGAGCATGTATACATTCAGTTTGTTTCAAATTCATCCCCACAGGGTTTCAAATTTTTAAAAAAGAAAAAAGGAATAAAAGAGGAAAGCCACTGTCACCAAAATCGACCGCTATTTTCTTAACAGTGAAATGTGGTCGAATGCAAATCACTTTTAGCAAATTAAATACATTAAAAAGTGGTAATTAATTATGATTGAATGAGACAGGAGTTGTAGCTTGAAAATATACACTGCCAATATCACTACTGTGCCTCGTCCACCGTAGGGATAAAAAGGAGCTCCCAGATGTCGAGGGTTATTAAAAACCAGATGTTGAGATCGACGTCTTGTATGCCGGTGAATAAAGTAAAGAAATATGACAGTCCAATATAAACTTTGCTAACATTTAACATGGCAGAAATGTGGATAAATTCCTTTACTGAACTTGTAATATTATGCTTTTTTTCTCAAGTTTTTAGTTTCTAAGGTTTAAAGTTTTTTAAAAGAAAATTCAAAGGGAAGTAGTGGCCATTTCTGCTCTCTGTAATCTTCAAAGCTTCAACATGAATTGACCCTAATCACCGAGTCATCTGGGTCAGAGCGAGTGTCTGCTTGGGGAATAAAAAAGAAAACGCAGGAGCTAATCAGAGAGGAAGCACCAAGGAGTTCTAAAGGCTCGCAGCTGTTAGGCTCCTGCACTGCCTGCATCTCGGGATGAAATAGTAATTCGCTCAGCAACTTTACGGTATAGAAATGTAAATTCGGGGACCAAAAATAAGAAACAGATAGGTATCACCTGATCACTAACTTTATGCCAAGTTGTCTAGCAGTACTTGGAGTTTTAAAGTGTGCCTCCCAGGCCTTGGAGAGTCTGTCTCCTCTCCTTGCACTGGTTGTTCCAGATGCTGCCTGTGTCTGCTCCCTCTTGTGTTCTTCCTGAGTGATGGCTATGCCAGGAGCTGCCAAAGTTTCCGGATGGAAAGATAGCCTCTAGTCCATCAGTCATCCAAGTGCCTTTGTCCACAGCATCTGGGATGGAAACATCCAAGGTGGGCGGAAGCCCAGAGCGCAGTGACCACAAAACAGCAAATTTTGAAGAGAGGGGAAGCTTAACTATCAAAAAACCTCCAGATGTATCTATGGCTCCAGAGGTGATATGAGGCCTTGATGGCCATCCTACAGTCCCAAATGCTGGGCCCTAAAGGGATTCTCTAAATTCTGAGATAAAACAAAATTCCTCACCAGATGGGTCACTCAGTGGGCCAGGCTGATGACAAGATCTAAGGGCAAAGGACTGAGTCATCGCTGACAGGACAGGAGACTCACCATTATGGGGAGCATTTATTAGCCCCAGAAAAAAAAAAAGCTCGGGAAGGAACTCTATAATCTGGCATGATGAATAGCCTGGTGTAAACCTTTAATTGGTATCTATTTTGAAGCTTTAGGTGCAACCAGCATGCAAGTCCCAGCCATCACTGGATATTTAAAAAAACAAAAACAAAAAACCACAACAAACCCCAAAAAAACAATAAACAAAACCTGGCAATTCTCTTTGACTTGATAACCAGCGTTTTTTTCCTGAAACCAGAGGATGAGGTTCCTGACAGGGACCTTACTGTCACACCTGTTCTATCTGGAAATGAGAGTGAAATTATGGCAGTATCACCTTCAAATCAGCCCACTTCCCCTCTGAGAAGTCAGCCACTATTTCTGTCAGGAGGAGATGGGAAGAGATGCAAGGAGAATGTCCTGGTTGTAACAGAGACAGTCACCAGGCCCACCCCTGCCCCCAGTTCAATTCAGGGCTTCTCTGACGTTTCCTGAACATTAAAAAACCCAGGACTCTGCAGACTTCAGCTGCACAAGTCATGAAAGCAGGACCAGGGTGTGGGATACATGATGTGCCCTGCACCTGGGTGGGACCAACCCCTCTTGGCATATCCAGCTGAAGATGTGGCCAGAGCTGGGGAAGACAAGTGCATGGTGAAGAGGAAAACAGGGGCCCTGATACTCTTCAGGGCACTAGTAAGTTTTTCCTCAGGGTCAAGTTCAAACCTTCCCTTTGAAGACCTCCCATTTATGTCTGTCACCTCTCCTGCCTCCTAGAATGCCTAGCCCTTGGATGGGTGCCTTTGTTCAGGTGATGAGGTCAGGAATGGCCATGAACTCTTATAAGATTTGTATTTATTACAGCCTCTGGGGCCCATTTGCAGACAAAGTTCCCCCCAAAAATAGGAAAATACTGTCCAGGTTTAAATACCTGAAGGGTGCTCTGTTGAAATATAACTGTTACCGTATCTCTGACCTGGACTAGAAATGAGCCAGCAGGTATAAGAACCTGATCCAGGTTAGAGGCAGTGTGAGAGCTTTCTGTGCTGCTTCCCTGAGTCTCACCACAGCCCCATGGCAGGCTCTCCGTGCAGACGTGGAAAGAAGGCTCAGGAAGAAAGTTCTGGTAGCTCGCCACAAGACACCTGGAGCTGTAGAGCCAGGGTCAAATGCCAATCTGTCTGACCACAAAGGTCTACCCTCTCTTAGATGGGGGCTGTGAAGATTGAGAAAGAAGAGCTCATTTTGACCTCGGGCATTTGCTGGCTCTCTGGGCTCAGCTCTCAAGTACTTTGTACTCTGCAGATCTCTCTCCAAGCTGTGGAAGGTTCCGTTGGCATTGGATGGTAGGACCCAGGGTGGGTCCCTCTAGCTCTTGGAAGAAAGAGCACATGACTCTTAAATGGGCATGTCAGCAGCACCCAAGAGGTGCTTCCTCAATTTTTGGACCATTATTGTGGGGCAACTAAAGAAGTAAGTTTCCTATTTCCTTTAAGCAAAGCGATTCTGACAAACCAGGGTTTGGTGCATGGCGCCAGCTCCCTCAGCTGAAAGATATCAGAGACCCAGCTGAGGTGGAAAGGCCAGAAGGCTCTATGTTGGCCAACAATACCATTCCGGAGCCCAAAGTCAACATCTGCTCCACGCTGAGCCATTGCCAGATAGCCATAAAAAGGGGTAGCGGTGGACGCAGGCTTTACTTCCGCTCCCTCGTCCATCCGTCATTAGCACTCGGCTTTGTTAAACACAGTGAACATTATGTTTTCACTACGAGTCTGGTTCTGCCATTTCCTGGCTAGTGGGCAACCAAACCCTCAGGCTCCTTGACTGTGGTTGCCTTAAGAAAGAACATGGGATCATATCCTGACCCTGACACAGCATAAGGCTGCCAGGTGAATTAAATTGGAAAATATAAATTAAAGCACTTTGTGGATGTTACAAGCGTATATAAATATAACTGGACACACCATCCCTGTTGGTAGCATTTGATAATTTGTTACTATCATAAAAAGCTATTTGATTTTGCATTACAGTCAAGGGCAAAAGGGTGTGTGAGAAAAGAATCTGGTACTGTATAAAACCATCGTTAGACATTTGAGCATCGCTGGGCTGTGTGAAGCTAGAGTTTATTCCGATCATTCTTTAGAAGCTGAAGCAATTTTTTGAATGCTGTTGTTCTGCAAGTGAGGCAGCTTTCTGAATCTGAGTGTGTGCAGGGTACATTCGAGAATGTTTCCAATCCCCCTTTCTCGGCTGTTCCGTTATCTTCGGAGTCTGGCGAGTGCCTGGAGTGTGTGAGCCGAACATGATCCTTATTGCATCAGTTCCAGAGAAGAAGAGAGGCAACGGTGTTTAGCAATAGAAAATGGATTTCCCTACTTTGAGATGTTTCAGGGTTGGCCACCTCCTTTCAATGGGGAGCTGTGACTCTGCCTCATAGACAAATGTGAGTGGATTAGAGCAGCGACTTGAAAAGGAATCAATCTGCCGATGTCGCCAAGATGAGCTACATCTACAAGCTGGGGAGTGCAGGCTGTGTCTGAACACCCCTGCTGACTCAAAAGATACTGCAACAAATCTCTTAATGAGACCCCAATACTGCAAACAAAGTTTAAAACTAAGAGGAATCAGGAAAAGGGGGGAGAAAACTTTACTCCTAATAGAGTAAGACTGGAATTGTCAATAGGCTCAAATCTCCTATAAGGAAAAATCCTTTAACAGGAGGAGCCTGATGCATTAAGCAGCTTTGCCTCTTTCCCATAGGTGATGGCCCTACCTGGCAGGTTTATGGAATCATGCCCGCCTGTGCTTACAGGTGAGGAATTAACATCACACCCAGATTAAAGAGATTTGGCAATGACCTGCTCATCTGCAAAGCCAGCCTCCCAAAGGCTGTGTCACCCCCGCCCGCCTCAGTCCTCTTCTGTGGTTTGTAATGGTTGGGTGAGCATGTAACTGCTCTAGAGGAAGGAGCAGTTAAATAGCTCTCACAGCAGCTCAGACATTTGTCCTCATTTTCTCTCTACCTGTGGCCTCACAGAAAGCCAGGGCAGGGCCACTCCAGAGTTCCTGCTCTTATACGTGGGCAATCAAACACCTGCCACCTCTTTCCCAATGCTAAGAAATCACATATGCCTTCTGGCTCCTGTGTGAGTAGCTTTGGGGATTTTTAGTAGTCTTCGAGGGATAAAGGAAAAAGAAACATCTGAGTTATCTTTCTATTGCAAGTACTTAAAAAAATGGGTCGCGTTGGAAATGCAGCATCTTCCAATCAATTCCATGATTTGAAAACGTCACAGAAAAGGGGCAAGTAACAGCAAAAAAAACAATTTATAACAATGTGTGGTGATGGATGTTAACTAAGCTTATTTTGGTGATCATTTCACAATATATACACACATCAAATCATTATGTTGTAAAACTAAAACCAATTCAATGTTAAATGTCAAGTATAATTACATTAAAAAAAAATTAATTAGCCCTGGTCGGTTTGGCTCAGTGGATAGAGTGCCAGCAGCCTGTAGACTGAAGGGTCCCGGGTTCAATTCCGGTCAAGGGCACATGCCCAGGTTTCAGGCTGGATCCCCAGTAGGGGATGTGCAAGAGGCAGCCAATCAATGATTCTCTCTCATCATTGATGTTTCTATCTTTCTCTCCCTCCCCCTTCTTCTCTGAAATCAATAAAAAAATTTTTTTAAATTGCTTTTTTTTAAAGGAAAGAAAACAGGCAAATGGCTCACAACATTTATTTCAAAATGTACCCAGGATATCTTGGGTTCTAGTTGGCAGGACTGGCCCAAAATGGGAACAGGTGACATCTCTGAACCCTTCTCCCATCCGTAAGCATGGCTTTACCTTATGACTCCTTTGCCTGTGGGAAGAGGAGCAAGGGTCTCAAACCAATGGAAGAGGTCTCTTCATGGGTTTTTTAATTTGGCATCTGGACATGAAGCCAAAATCCAAGGCTTCTTCCAAGAAGTGAGTCAGGAAATTAGATTTGCAATGCAAAAACAAACAAACAAAAAAACCCCCCAAACAAAAGCAAACTCTCTTGTCCCTGTTGGCTCTGAATTGGGCAAGCTTCAGCCACCCTAGCTTGGATGGGACATGGATATTAAAAGCCTAACACATGTAATTTTTCTTATTAGGTTACTGGCATGGGGAGCTAACATTTTCTGGGTGTTTTTTTCTTTTTTCTCCAGTTGTTCTGTAATGATACTGTAGTAAGCTCTGATGCGTGGTAAGTTTTCTTATATGCAGGAAATGTGAAAATGTATTTACACATACACACACATATATATGTATATATAATGTATATTCAAACATGCACTCCAGGGAAGTTAGGGGGAGAAATTTCTAGTTAAACATGATCTTGAGAAATTCTTCCATATGTGGAAAAGTCCTCAGTTCATCTGACATATAACGATACATACATATACACACTCAGGACACTGTGTATACATTTATCCCACATTCATTTAACCTCAAAACATAAAATAAATTTTTTTCTTCCTGAAGCAAAAGCTAGGCATAACAACTCTATATACAGAATCCATCTTCTGGGGGCCATGAAGCAAGTGAAATCCCTCGTCTGCTTGTTAGAATTCAAAGGGCTGCACTTTGGCTAATCTGCGGTGCCCAGAGAGCAGGGCATCCATCACAAGCCCAGCCCAGCACTTCACGGAGGAGCGGCCTAGGGTGGGTGTGGAACCAGAGCCTGGAGTTGGCTTACTGAGAAGTAATGGGGTTCAGGGAGGGGCTGCTGTGACCCCTTAGTTTTCCTGGTGGACCATGTGATTCCACCAACTCTGTTGACCAAACATAAAATGCAGGCCCCTGGGAGGAGGAGAAAAGCAAGGAAGTGGTTTACCTCAGAGTCTGGGCCAAAAAATACATGCGGCTTGCAAATATTGTCAGTCGACTCCAGCCACCACCTCACAGAGGCCCTGATTGTGGGGATGACTGGGAATCCCCCTTGTCTGGGAATGCTCTTCAGGACACTGACGAATTCTACCTGAGAGCAGGTACCGGGACTCAGATGTGTGCAGTGTGGACAAGGGTGGCAGAGAGAGAGGGTAAGAACCCTGAGTTGACTTTACCTTATCGCTCTTTTGTCTGTGGGAAAAGGGGACAGGGTCTCAAACCAAGGTAACCAGGGAGAAGTGCAGGAAGCCACACTGTGTCTGGCACAAGGACAACAGGAATAGAGAAGAATAAAGGGGAATAGGTGAAATGGGGAGGGGAGGGAGTGAGAGGAATAAAGTCACAGAACAGACAAATGGAAACAAAGAAAATAAAAGTTGAGGCAAATGGAAAGAGAACTGAGATGACATTTTAATTCAACTTTGAAAAACAAAAGAAACAGGATTAACATTTACTATAATTTAATGGGAAAGAGAAAAGCACATTTGCACTAGAGGAAAACTTGCTATCACAGCCATGCAACCATATTAATACATTTGGTTGCGCAAATGCATACATACTAACATCCAGAAAGGCTGGCCACCAGTGTACAGAACCCAGGGACTTAGGCCCTCATTTGGGGCCTGTTGATTTTCTGGGTGTGACCCTGGATAATAGACAACCTCTCTGACCTCCAGGGTTTTGTGTTTGTTTTTTTGTTTGTTTTGTGTGTTTTTTTAAAATCTGGAAATCCTTTTCTTTACCTTGGAGATACTTCCATCTGCCCTTCCTAGTTCCCAGAGGTGCTGAGGAAACAATGTACTCAACAGATATTTATGTTATATTACATGCCAGTCAGGTGTGAATGTGCTTTGCAATATGAAGAAAAAAAAAAGTATGAACAACATATCACTTATCAATTAAAAAAAAAATTTATGCCTTCATGCTCCCAGACTTTAGCTCTTCCTTAGAAGTAGGATTTCTGAAGTAAAACATGAAACATAACTTTTAAATGGGGTCCAAAAATCTCCTGGTAGTGAACATGTCTTGAGCTTCCCAACTCCCCTCAGGGAGCATTTCATTCGAAGGAAGGAGAAAGGAGAGGTGTGTCTGGGCTTGTAAGTGACCACATGCTGGGGGAGTTGCTAGCCAGAAATGTTTAGGTTTTTTGCCAGGTAGGGATCTACGCATTAGATTCAGAGAGGCAGATGCTTTAGCAAGTGGAAGTGACACTGAGATCCAGGACCTTAAAGGTGCTATCTCCAACCCAAAAACCAAGCATAGAAATGCAAGTCCTGGACCCAAAGGGCAGCTGAATTGTGTGTTGGCTGGAACACATACTCTTTTTTTTTAATCTACAGGTTAGCTCATACCTGGGAGCCACTGGAAGGAAATTAGTGAAATAAGACTTTTTTTGGAACAATGACAATCATTATGCCTGGAAAAAGGACTTGACATCATAGATAAGGCAAGGAAAGATACTACAGAAAATAACAGGAGATACTAATGACGACAGGTACACAGGGCATTGAGAAGCTGAGTTTCCACTTAGCTTTTCTAAAATCAGTCTTGGCATCTTCACTAAAAATAAAATCCCTGTGTCCCCAGCCTGTTCCAGTGACCCTTTGGTCCTTACTGTTTCTCAAAGCTCACCAGCAGCTTGTCACAGGAAATATTTGTTGTCTGCCCTTCTGCTCACTTCTTGATTGGAAGGACTTCCTACAGGCATTACTGGGACTGTGTGACTGTTCTACTTGGACATATTCAATGACTATGGCCATCCTGGGGGTCACAGGGCACACCGATGGTTAACTGCTCCTTTCTCAGCCCCCTGATTCCTCTTACATGTCCTCCAAACCCTCCTTCCCCTCATCACATTTCAAATCCCTGAGGGGCTGCATGTTTATTATTTTCCTTGCTTTCCTGGGTCCTCATCCTTAGAGTGGCTTCCTTAGTTCAGCCCTATTGGGCTTTGGGTGGGATAACGCATTCTCAGATGTTATACCTTTGAAAAAGGCATCCCAGGAAATAAATGAAAGGGGCACTCTCATTTTCTGCTATGCAAAGCATAGGGGAAATTGCTTCAAAACTCCACCTTAAGATGAAAAACACTGCTGGAAACTAGATCAGCCCTGTTTTAAACTGGATAGTCTCCTTCTTCACCTGATACTCTGAGAACAGTATTTCTCAGAGCACAGATGTTACTAGAAAAGAAAAAACAAGATTCTATGATCAAATAAATCTGGGAAATGCTGGATTAAATAAAATTGGAGGGCTTTCTTTCTTATATGACTTTTTCGATCCTTTGATCTGCTAATTGCACCAAAATTCTCCAAGATTGAGTTATAATATGCAGCACTTTCCCGAAATTCTCTGCCCACTGAATCTCTGTTTCAAGACTTTCCTCATGGGACTAATGTTCCAAAGTTACTTTGGGAAATGCTAGTCTAGACTTACAACCCTTGGATTCAGTTTCTCCCGAGGAAAAAGCAAAACCATAGTGAAGGAGAGAGGAACAGGGAAGAAGTGGAAAAATAATCTAATTCTGCAAACCTGGCAATACTTAAATTGAATTTCCTAAGGAAAAATGAATTTCTCTGGCAAAGTTGCAAAGTGACTGACTGTTTATATTTCTTCATTTTCATGTTCTGATCTCTTAATAAATCTCAGAAGATAATGCCAACATTTGCAGGCCCTCTTCCTGAAGACAGTGATGGTCAACCTTCGTGGCACAGGAAAGTCGGGGCTACAAGATTGATGGGAAAGGAACTGGGAATCCTGGAAGCGATATCTTCCTGTTAAGTTAGTTCAGTGAACATGGGTCCATTATGGACATTTAGTTCAAATCTCATTCATATCACCCATTATTTAGACTCCAGTGTTGTCACACACTGATATAAGTCTGTCACATTCTCTGGAGAAGTAACTCCACTCCATGCATATTAGCATGTATGCTTACACAATTATGTGTAGAGTTCATAATCAATTGGGACAGGCTTCCCAGCCTTTTAAGACTGTTACACTCTGCCTTAACCAGTTTGGCTTGGTGGATAGAGCATTGGCCTGCGGACTGAAAGGTCCCAGGTTTGATTCCGGTCAAGTGCATGTACCTTGCTTGCAGGCACATCCCCAGTAGGAGGTGTGCAGGAGGCAGCTGATCAATGTTTCTCTCTCATTGATGTTTCTAACTCTCTATCCCTCTCCCTTCCTCTCTGTAAAAATCAATAAAAATATATTAAAAAAAAAAAAAGACTGTTACACTCTGGGACTTGGATTTATAACAATGCATATATTGATATAAGAGTTTTTGATGATTATGAATCTCAAATCCTCAGTAAAGAGAGAGCATCATTTCCCTAGACCTCAGACAGCTAGCCAAAGAGAGCATCATAGTCACTGGGGTCAGCCTCCTTATACAGTCCTTGCTTAGGTCTCCTCTTCTAACTGAAAATGTGCAACAAAGGAGCCCACTGCTTTGCTGACTCATCTTCCTACCAGTAGCAATGAGAAAGGTGTGTCAGAGGTCCTGATGACATACCTTAGCCACACTCCTAAAGGAATGCTAGCTCTTCTGGAAAGGGCCCCCAACCCCGAACCATGATTCTGCCCTATGACAACCTCTGGTGTCAATGGACAAACATAAAAGGGTCAACCAAGCAGGCAAGTACTCTCGTTTATGATTAAAGACCTCTGGAAAAGTAGCAAGAGATAAGCTTTTGTAAGAAATATCATTCATAAGGCAGATAAATTTGATCTGGTGCCCTGCCGGTAGCAGGACATATTAGCATACATGTCTCCGTGATGAAACAAGCCTGTTTGCTATCCCACCAGGTCCTTGTGCAATCAACTCCCCCAGTTTGCCTCCAAATTCTTCTTTATGTCCCTATAGTCTTTCTATTCCTGTCTTTCTAGGGGGAAGCCCATGTGGCCTTTTAGCACCAAATAAAACCTCACACTTACCCCTCATGGGGGAAGGTTGAGGAGCAAAGTGTAGGGACCAGGAATCAGAATGAAGAGATGTGATTAGCGGGATGCCAGTTATATTGGGGCAGATGAGGGTGGTGGTGGTTGTGAGGGATGAGAAATGAAGAAATAAAACCAAATCAAACTAAAACCACAGTCATACAAGATAACAACACAAAAATAATATCCCTTTCCACTTTGCTGGTCTCCAAGATAACGACACAAAAATAATATCCCTTTCCACTTTGCTGGTCTCCAAATAGAGAACCATTTCTAGCTAATGACATGCACTCGTGCCCTTCTGTACTTGGCCTCAGAAACTGACATGTCCTGTGTGTGAACACCTTCTGCAGGTGTTCTGAAAAAGACATTCCAAAATAACCCACCAGGAGACACTGAGCCAGCAACAGTGCATATCTATGAAAGAAGAAAAGAGGGGAGGAAAGAACATGCATAACATAAACAAGAACAGACAAAACCTTGAGGTGTCTGAGGGCAAACAGTTCCCAGCACAAGGGTGGGGCCAAGCTTAGATTGGGGATAGGGGACCTCCCAGTTTGAGCTACCTCACTACAAGCCCTAGGGAGCCCTTTTTATGTTGTAGACTATACAAATGGCTCCCCCTGGAGTTGTGCTCCTGGTAAAATATATTGGAGACTTATAATCTTAACTTCTCTTTTGGGATGCTAGTGGTATGAAGTGAGAGTAAAACAGCCATCTGAAAAAAAAAAAAAAAGCTTTAGGAGCATATTAAGCACCCTTTCCTCCAACAAACAATTAAAAACCTCTTCACATAGGTCATTCCAACAAGTCCACCCCTCACATATTCAGAAATACATAACAAAGGCATTCATACTTATCAAGATGCTTCTATCCCATTACCTCTGTCTCCGTCCCTCTTGAAATTACCGTCTAAGTTATGCCAGGATCATAAAGGGAAGGTTCTAATACAATCAAGGCAGAAATATTGCTAATATTGACTCTATCATCCTGCTAGCCTGTATCAAATTTAATCATTTCCATGAAACTCATCTTCAAGAGTTTTAATACTAAATGCTGTAAATAGTTTTTGCATTTGGTGGGTGAATGCAAAATAGTTAAAAAATCACAGGAGATTCTTGTGTTTGTCAATCCATCTTTTCACTTGCTTTACTGAGTCAAGGGAGAAGACAGGGTCCAAATCAAAGAAACCAGATTCCCTTGACGTCACTGGGTGTGTTGTTTCGTGCCACTGCTACTTTGCATCACTAAAGAATTTTCTAGGAAAGTGCTCAGCAAACTCAAGGCCTCTCTGGTTGCCAAGCTCATGAAAACAAAGTGCTTTCTCTTAAAACTGAAAAAGACATTCCAAAGTAACCCACCAGTAGATACGGAGCTGGCAATAGGCTGCGTATCTATGAAAGAAGAAAGGAGGGCAGGCAAGAAAATGCATAACATAAACAAGAACAGACAAAACCTTGAAGAGGAAGGAGAAAGGAAAACATTTAGATTCCTTGAGTGATGGAAATAAATACCAAAGCTATTAGTTTCAGTTCAAAGAACGTATCACTTTATGCTGTTTATTATTTCTCGAGGATGATTTATTTTATCTTAAAATATCCAAAGGGTAGAAGGGGTCCTGGAGGTAAGTGTGAGGGAACTGACCTGGTCGGGAGAGGGCCTGTGATTGGAATGCTGCGACCTCCCAGGAGACCGGTGGTGGTGGTGGTGGTGGTGGTGGTGGTGGTAGTGGTGATCCTCATCGTAGTTGTCTGCCATCAGCTTCATCCTGTTCTGGGTCTGTGCAGAGCAAAAGCCAGGAAGACTCTGTCAGGAGCGAGAAGCCCAGCCAAAGACACCCAGGGCATCCTTATAGTACCTAGAGGGCTCCTTTTGCTCCTAATCCACAAGTTTTCATTTGTAGGCACAATGAGACTTAAAAAGGAAAGCATCACACTTTGTGAAAGAGGCTTCGCCACACCCTTGATACTGCTTGGACCTTGGATCTGCACTTGTAGATGTAACTGAACTTTCCCATGTAGTTAAAAGGGGGAAAGGATGGACTCGTCCAAAGGTGCTTTGTTTTACATTGTCAAGCGATCACAGAGACCCAGAGTAAGCTTGCCACCACAGACTGCCAACAATCACATCCTATGCTCTAGAACAGTGGTTGGCAAACTGCAGCTCGCGAGCCACATATGGCTCTTTGGCCCCTAGAGTGTGGCTCTTCCACAAAATACCACGGCCTGGGCGAGTCTATTTTGAAGTGGCGTTAGAAGAAGTTTAAGTTTAAAAAATTTGGCTCTCAAAATAAATTTCAATTATTGTACTGTTGATATTTGGCTCTGTTGACTAACGAGTTTGCCGACCACTGCTCTAGAACAAGCAAGACAAGGAAGCCCTGCATGAAAAGATGGGAGAGGACTGGGTGGAGACACGGAGCCACAGACAAATAATGGTCTTGCAGGACAAGGCAGGAAATCCACCCCAGAGCTGCCAAATGCAAAAATACTAATGGAGGTGGTTTGTTGCTATGATGACTTCTGGCGAAAGAGCACTCTGTGGACGTTTTAACTGATAGAGCTTTGGGGGGAAATTGGGCAAAAGGGGCAGAGTCGATGGAGAAGAGCTGACCACTGTAATTTACTCCCCACTATGATTGGCTCAGGAGGCAAGCCACAGGTGCCACAGTTAAACCCCCAGGGCCATAGAATTGTTTTATTGTCTTGTTTCACTATGCAGGGCAGTAACATACCAGCGACGAATTGACCTAACAGGGTCACAGAATACAGAAAAATGCCTAAAAAGCAGATAAAAATATCCAACCCAGAAAGCTTACAAAGGTGGGTTTAGAGATAAGACTAACTGGATTCAAGTCCTGATGCACTTCTCTGCTGGTTTATTTTAGTTAACTATTTCTAAGACTCAATTTCCTCAACTCTAAAATGGGAGGGAGAATGCCTTCCTCTCTATGATGAAGCTGGCACAGTACGGGCTTGCAATAAAAGGCAAATGCTGTTGCTATTATTATTGTTATTGTTATTTATTGTAAGGCACTTTTAAAAAAAAAATATATATATTTTTTTTATTGCTCTTTACAGAGAAAGAGGGAGAGAAAGAGAGAAAACCATCAGCTGCCTTTAGCCTGTTTCCACTGGGGATGGAGCCCATAATCCTGGCACGTGCCCTGACTGGGAATCGAACCAGCAACCTTTAGGTGCATGTGATGACACCCAAGCAACTGAGCCACACTGGCCAGGGCACCACTTCTCCTTCTTGATCTGTGTTTCCTTTGCCTGAGACACCTCCCACAGACATCTTCCCTCACCTCTAACTTGTGTGTCTAGCTAACTCACAGCCTTTTCCTGACCAACCTTGAGGCCAGGTGATGTGTGCCTCCTACTTACCACTACTCTGTACCCAGACTTATCTATCTGTCTGTTGGTAGACTCGTGGCTGTTTCTCTCGTCTGCCTCTCCCCAGAATCCAGCCCAGGGTCTAGACAGTGTATTCTATGCCTGTTGCTGCAATGCCTGGCTGAAGGAAAGAAGGGGCCGTGACTCTGAGGGATGCTGCCATTCTAGAGGCAAGCTGCACCCTTGTTTCAGCCAGAGGAGGTCACTGAGAGGGGAGGCTCTCTCATGATTCATGTAGCAATCTCATTGGTAGCTTGAGATGACGACCAGCCATCAGCACTTTAGGAGAGCTGGACGTCAGAGGCTGGCAGGACCTCCAACCAGTGGGAATTTTATTATGTGATATAAATAATGCTCTGATAATAATTCTGGACCTCACACAGTGTATTCTTGTAGTATTTTCCACCCACAATCTAACTTGCCCTCAAAACTTTCCTGGGACATATTATTACTCTCTCCCTCTGCAGCTAGAAAATCAAGGCATCAATTTCAACCCCGAGAGCCTCTTTCTTGACATAGGGCTTGGAGGTTTTCTGGGTCCTCCAATTCTGAATCTTTAGGCTTTTCCCCTTGTCCTGCTGTTAGCAAAAATGGCAAACAGCTGAACAGGTAGAAATCGCTTCCCATAAATGCTTCCATTCTGTTAAGTCTTGGAAACACCTCACATCCCAGTTCTACCTGCCAAAGAATGTCTCATGATTCACTCATTCCATTTTTTAAAATGTGTACAATATTTGAATGGCCCCAGAGTAGGTGTAAAAAAATGCATTATATGGATGAAATCTATAAAATTAGAGGGAAAGATCCACCTAACAATTAAATTAAAAATCCCAGGAAACCTTTGGCAGCTGATAGCATGTCTGTCCTTCACTCACCCCCTGACAGTATCAGAAGACCCAATGGACAAGGTATGTCTTGTGAGAAATAGAAGGTCAGTTGCCAACTAAGTCCTGAGATCTCCCAGATCTCCCTTATTTGGCCAACCCTGGTACAGGAGATGCTGAAATTCAGCATTCACACCTAAAATTCCAGTATTGTCAGGAGCCTGTTACTTTTGAACTTGTGAACTAATAAATCTGGAATTGTGTCTTCCAATAGAATTCTGGGGCCTAAAGGGAGCTATAAAATCTGCTCTGGCCAATAAGGAAGGGACTTGCCCAAGAATGAACGATGGAGCCTAAATGAACAAATAATAATGTCTATTGTAAATATCATAATGTTCTTACCCTTTGGGGAAGCTCCTGTGATTTTATGAGATTATTTTCTTACCAGTGACAAGCCTAAAGTTCCCTACCTTTGAACTGTATCCCATAAAAGAATGTACAAGCTAAACAAGATGCTATATGCAGCCCTAAATGTGTCTGCTGAAATGAGGTGTTGGAGAGTAGGCATGTCATGGGATAAAGACTGTAAATGAATGATGTCATCTTTCCAATTTGGTGCTGAAATATAAATAAACCACATTGTTCATGTGAATACCAGATCTGGGGGAAATGTACACAGAGCAATTGTGAGCGGAAGAGGCTTCTTTTGATTAGTCTGGGCTGAAAGAGAAGAGTGTGAAACGGAGATGAAAAATGAGAGTTTGGCCTGATACTCTAGACTACTTTTATTTATCTTGCTTGTAACATATCCCCTAAACTGTGAGCGATTTCTTACAGGCTGGTTGCTAGTTTTTCTTCTATAAGAAAATTTGACCAATCCTGCTTGCTTAATTGTCAGATTGGAAAGAAACCTCCTTTAATTTTTTAAATCTACACTCCCTATCCTCATTACTACCCAACTGTATTTGTTTCCTAACACACCAAGAATGGTCAGGAAGAATAGGAAGCCATGAATAAGACTCCCTCAAGGCTGATGGGGGGTAAAAACAAACATACAAATAAAAAAACACTGAAGAAAATTGTAGCAAGCTTTGGTACAAGGATATTATTCATTCAAATAACTTCAGACACGTTTATTGGGTGATTCCATGCATAATGGTTCATATCCCTGTAGCCATCAGCTAACACAAGGTGCCTACCACAAAGCTTTAAACTGTAAATCTGGGCAGTCACAATTGCATTCCCAGGAAAACTAATATAAAGTTGGAGAGGGTAGCTTCCCCCTGCTCTGCACTTGGAAACTCATGGACTCACTTAGCAATCCACTGAAGCCCGTTTTTATTTCCTTTCCAGTGTCTACCAAATGGCTGACCTGACACTTTTGCTTTTGGCTAACAGTGTTTTATTGGTTTTACGATATTATGTCATGGCTGCTGAGACCAATCTAATCAGATTTCATTTTCTACTTCCCTTTTCTCCCAGGCACCACCTTATTTCTCCAGGGCAATAGGATCCTAACAGCTCTCCTGCTGTACTCTTGCCTTCCATCGAGCACAATCTGGAGCCAGAGTGACCTCAGACCCACGGACTCCCTGGCTTCAAGCTCCTCACAGGCTCCCACGGCCACAGGAAAAGAGCTCAGCTCCTCTGCAGCCTACAAGGCTCTTGGGAGGTGACTGCCGTTCACTTCCCAGCCTCACCACTCATCTCCTCTCCCCGGCCCTGGGACATGCTGTCTCTGTTCTGTCATGCTGTCATTCTCTACCTTTACTGAATTATGCCCTTCAGTTCTTCTGCTCTTAGCTTTGACACCATCACTTCCAGCAATGTCTTCCCCAAACCTGTCTCAAAAGGGAGTGAGTGCTCATCCACTGCCTTCCCAGAATCCTGAGCCCTTCTTCAACCTCTCACTCATCACAGCACTTACCTCAATGAATGGTAAATAATCATGTGCTTTCTTGGCTTCCTCCACAACTAGGTTGATAATCTCTCCAGGCAAACACTGTCTCTGAATTACCCTTGTACTCAACACCTAACCCAGAGTCAGGTGTATTAGTAGTAATATGTGTGTGTTGAATAGATGTAGGAATGAATGAAGGAATGAATGGAAAGGGCATAGGCTACTTTGGAACAAATGAAAGAAAAAACACACAATTAGAGTCTATGATGGGCCAGTTGACTATTTAACCGCCCCCATGTGATAGTTTAACTTTCCCTGTTGTATATTTGTTTTTGGTTTTTGTTGTTCTTAGTCATTGGGAGAGCAAGATAAATGTTCTTTTTCAAGAAATATTCCATTCTTCAGTAAAATGGATCCAGTGAGATATTCCATGGTGTCCCCGTTTTTTTGCCTCATTAATAATGAAGGATTTGGAGGTGTTATGGGGTTAATTTCCTTACTATACCCTAGCCTTTGAAAGAGCAGGGGCCACTAGAATACTTTTGTTAGCACCAAAGTCAACCATGGAAAACTGAAACTTTCTCCATTAACGAAAATCCTGATGAACACCATCTGTGAAAAGGTGCCATATATTCCATCTCTCTTAACATTTCTGAAGAGTTTATCCAAGGAGCCCTTGAAACAAAATGAAAATCCTTGATTGACTAGTAATAGACTCAATAGCTTAATGGCAATATGTAGCTATAAAAGTGTAATATTAAAACTGCCTTTAAAAATATTTTAGCAAGGTGGCAATAACAAACTATGCTTTGATCACAGTCATCTGGATCACGTTAACAATAAAACCTTCATGAATGTGGTTTTAAATAAGAAAAAATATAAGATCTGTTGCTATGGGATATGGAGATAATACCATACAATAGCAATTACACTTTATTCTATCAGGTTTTCTTTTCTCCCTCTTTCTTTCCAGAAATATCCAAAATAGCCCAGAACTATTCTACTGATCTTATTTTTGCTAATTCAGAGCAAGGTCAACAGTTCTTATCTTCAAGTAAAAGATGGAGAAACCAGATAACAAGCGGATGAGGAAGGGAGGGATTTCCTGAACATCACCAGGCCCATAGGGCAAAGAATCATAACAGAGTGGGCCTGGGTTCCAATGCTTGGGTCACTTAGAAGATAAAGTGGGAGGATACAGCAGCTATCAGGAGAATATGCCTCATTGGGGGCTGTATGAGAGTAAGAATCAGTAATGGAAAAGATTCTACTGAGGACCCTGCGCAGAAATTCATTTGACACTCACTGAACTTCTGCAACCACGAAGACAGTGCAATGTGTGCCAGGCTAAGTGCTTGACCAGTATGCTTTTGTCAAATCCTTGCCTTTGAGGTAGCCATTCTTATGAAGAAACCAAACCCATGATTGCTCAGCTAGTAAGGTAAAGGGCAGGACTTAAATCCAGGTTTCTGACTGCACAGTCCTACAGTGTGATATGAATAATCAGAGGACTGATTACAACACAATATGGAAAAGAAATCAAGAGGGAAGGGACTGTTTTGCATCAGGGGTGGGGAATGTCCGGCCCATGGGCCCGCAAAAGCATTTGGTCTGGCCCTGTCAAGGCAACCGTAGGTGGGACTCGAAATTCAATAAATCTAGGAGTTTTTTTGATAGCAACATAAATTTATATTAAGTGAACTATATTAAACAAATGATGTTATAAATATCCAAATGGCCCTTGGCAGAAAAAGGGTTCCTCATCCCTAGTTTACATGAATGTCCAGAGGCAGGAGGAATCCCCTCCTAGCTGAGAACAGGGGATTCAGATAAGTCTCCATGTGTAAGGTGCCCTGTGAACTAAGATTTGAAAGTTAGTGTGGATATGGGGATAAGGAAAAGTGGGCTGGGGAGATTCCATGGTAAACTCACCTTCTAATCACTTGAAAGGAAACACAGGTCAATATGGGGGTGGGGGGGTGGGCAGGGTGTGTACGCTGCATTCTTCATTGCTTTATTGGATATGGAAAGAGCAGAAAACATATTTGAGATAATTCACTTTCTTATTTCTCAAAAGAACTTATCAACTTGGGTCATTTTGGAAGGAATTTAGGACAGCCATAGCCATATACTCATATGCTCACACTTGTCAAACTATGACATTTCTGGGAAAAATGCACCAGTCTCTTGACATTTATGCTTTCACAGATATCTACACAATCCACTGCTTTTGCATCAGCCCTGTTTCAAAAATTAATCTGACTTCTCCCAAGTCATTCAGCCAATCAGTCCTACAACCAAACAGAACATTGATGAAACTCTGCCTCCCAACTTTGTTGAAGGCACATCCCTTAGTCCTTATTTATAGACAGAAAATTAGTACTGGTAGGTCACCAAGGAGGGTTCAGCTGCTATTTTTGTACCTACTCTTTATGTAGCATCTTATTTTAATTGTTACAGAGAATGTTAGTGCCTCTCCACAGCCCCTTGTTCTACACTGGAGGCCACGTGCAGCTTGAACAGAGACTCTCAGATGTGCTGCTGTCTTCCCACCTCAGCACCCTACATCTCTCTCTGCCTGAGGTCTTTCTCTGGCCACAGGTGCAGGCTTGGCCAGGGAACAGGGCAGACCAGAAGTGTTGGGGCGCTCATGTCCTCAGAACAACTCTAGATCTGTGAGGGAGGGAGAAAAGGAATAAATAAACAGCATCCTTGCACCTAGAGGGACAGCACTACAGTGTGTTCTGGAATGTCCCAGTAGGTCCTCAGCACGGTTCACGCCTGTTGGTGAAACAGAAAACTGCACACAGTGTTTCTTTTTGAACACTCTTCACAGAAGTGTCTCACTTCTCCATTTTTTCACCATGCTTCTTGGGACCACTATCCAAATAAACCACCTGCTCCAAATTGTTGCCTCTGGATTTGTTTTTGTGGGAATCCCAGCTCAAACCCTAGTTGAATGATGGACAAGCCTGTGCCTAACTTTTGTATCAGACAACGTTCCTTTGACTACCGGGCCTTTCCATGCTTAGCTCTTGAGATTTCCTATCACCTACGGAAACAGATCTCTACCTTTCCTTAAGGAAGTGACTAGGGCCTGGCACTAATTCTTTTTCTGTCAAATATTCACTCTGAGACTCAGAATGAACCACTTTTCCATGAGCCTCTGTCCTTGGAACAGAGGTAAATGGGAGAGGTAGGGCAGAGTGTCTTTAGCATGAACCAAGCTCCATATGGACAGATGCTGGTCTGATGCTCTTATTCCTGACTTCACATTTTGTGGAGGTTCCCTCCCTTTTTTCCTTCCTTCCTTCCTTCCATTTTTTTTTTTTTTCTGATAAAATCAGGGGAAAGAAATTTTTCTGGTAAACAACTTCCTGCTGCCACTTTAGAAACCTAAGGAATTCCACAAGGAGTGATGGACAACGCCAGAGGCATCACCACTTCTGTTGTGCGATCCCCCAGTGCAAACCATGGGGGGAGAGTTATTTATAGAGAAAATTCTATGTACTCTGCCAATTAGTGTGGAGATTGGGATCCTGAATAGTGGCAGAAAGAAGACTGGCACTGTGAGAGGGAGCAACCTGCAAATATCAGTGATAACAACCAATGCTTGCCTAGCCTTTCATCCTGTCATCTCAGGGAGTCAGTCCCGCCAACTCCATGATGTAGGCTGGAGAGGGCTGTAGTCGGAATCTTTAATAGCTGCTATGACAGAGGCAGAAACTCCTAAGAACCAAGATTGACTCAAAAATATCTGCCCTGAATATCAGCCCCACACAGAGGCTGTTATTATCCCCAATGTAGAGATGAAGAAACTGAGGCTTGGAAAGACTAAGAAACATGCCAAAGATCACACTCCTAGCAGATTTGGGACTGTCATTCCAAAGCTTCCTAATTAACCACTGCACTCTGCTGCTCAGATCCATAAAGACTAACCCCTCATAAAATTAAGATTGATCTGGAAATGGGCCCTGACTCTCTGGACAGTGACCCCAGTCGGAGCTAAGAAGAGAAGCAGCTCACTTTGATTTTAAAAGGATGGAACTCAGACACATTATAAATCTTGATCAAGTCCCAAGGAAGTCGAAGTTGGTGACCTCTCCTAATACAAACTCAATCGTCATTATCTACCATCCACGTTAATTTTGAATGCTCCAATCAACGAGACAGTTTTGAACACATCAGCAATCACAGACAGACAAGGGCTTTCTAACATCCTGCACACCTCATGATGGTGGGGTCTGGGGGAAGGGAAGGCCCCAGAAGTTTCCACCCTAAAGTTACTCAGTTAAGCACAGGTCTGTTTAATTAAGTAGTGGACAGCATATGCTATACTTAGCTTTTAAACACTTGTAAAGTCCTCTTCATTCATTTATCTTACTTGTCACTGACAAGCTCTTCAAGGACTGTAACAGTATGCAGAGCATGAAGAGCCTGGGTAAACAACACATATTTTATGTGGAGTCTAAACTGTTTCAACTCGGAGAGTCAATAGCGGGTCTCTGATAAAGTCCCAGACTCTCCCAACAACCGAGGGGGCGTTCTGAGCATGGTTTATGAGGAGCTTCTTTAGAAAGGGAACTTCAAAATCAAACCCCAATATTAAAGCTAAAAGGGAAAAAAAGAAAGGAAAAGGGGGAGGCCAAGAAGATAGAAAAGGAGGGACTAAGGAAAGGAGGAAAAAGAAGAAAAAAGAACAGAGGAGGTAAGAGCTCAGCTGGCATGGCTCAGTGGTTAAGCATAATCCTATAAACCAAGAGGTCACGGATTCCCAGTCAAGGCACATGCCCAGTTAGTGGGCCTGATCCCCAGAGTGGGGCATGCATGAGGCAGCCAATCAATGATTCTCTCTCATCATTGATGTTTCTATCTCCTTCTACCTCTCCCTTCCTCTCTGAAATCAATAAAAACATTAAAAAAAAAAGAGAGAGAGAGAGGAGGTAAGAAAGACAAAAGAGAAGGCTGTTTGTAAGCATTGGAATTCAGCTCTAAAACTGGGCTGACAAAAACCAAGATGGCAGCATAGGTAAGCACCTAAACTGCTGCCTCGCACAACAATTTCAAAACTACAACTAAAAGACAGAATGGACACCATCCAGAACCACAGGAAAGCTGGCTGAGTGGAAATTCTACAACTAGAAGGAAAGAGAAAAGCTCACGGAGAATCGGAGGAATGGCAAAGGGTTGAGTATGGCAAAGGGTCTTTGTGTGTGCAGAGAGGAAGGGCGGCTGAGAGCCTGGCTGACTTTCTCTGGCGGGAGGGGGAAGGAAGCCCCCGACTGCACTGAACCCCAGTTCTGACTGTACTGAACCCCAGTTCCGGGCGAAACCCTGTGGACCCAGGCTCATAGAGGGGGAGTCTGGACTGTCAGGTAGAGAGAAAGGCACTCGGAGACTCAGACACCCGGGGGAGCCCCAGTGGGCAGGGTTCTGGAGGCGCGCGTGTGCACAAAGACTGCCGGAGGTTGCCACAGGCTTTTCCTAGCAGAAGGGAGTCGGAAGCTCCTGACTGCACTGAACCCCAGTTCTGACTGCACTGAATCCCAGTTCCAGGCGAGCCCCTGGGGACCCACGCTCTTACGGAGGGAATCTGGACTCTTGGGCAGAAGCTCGGGAGGCGGGCAAGGCAGAGGTCTGGAGGCGCACGCGCATGCAAGGGCAGGGCTGACAGGAAGCCAAGACTGTCTGCTCTGCCCTGAGACTCAGCCCCATTCAAGCTGAGCACAGGGGCTTTTGCAATTTGGCAAATCTAATCCTATAAGGCTGTCTCCAGCACCAAACTTCTCCCAGCATAGACAGATCCTCACAGCCAACTGTCCTGGAGGTCAATTCCTCCCAGTGATAC
This sequence comes from Corynorhinus townsendii, assembly GCA_026230045.1. Classification (NCBI taxonomy): domain Eukaryota; kingdom Metazoa; phylum Chordata; class Mammalia; order Chiroptera; family Vespertilionidae; genus Corynorhinus; species Corynorhinus townsendii. Next base: position 44,236,353 of record JAPDVU010000006.1, read on the forward strand.
CAACAACAATCAAGACTTAACTACAACAAAGCTGTACACACAGTGCACAAAGGGGTGCACCAAGAGTGTCCACCTCAGGTAACTGGAGGCCAACCCACTGGGCCATATAGGAAACCTAGCACACAAAGCTACCCTACCAAGTCAGGGAAGCAGGGAAAATGCGGCAACAAAGAAACAGATCACAAACGAAAGAAATGGAGGAAAACAAACAACTGGATATAGAATTCAAAACCACGGTTATAAGGCTTTTCAAGAATATCCTAGAAAAGGCCGATAAATATAACGAGACCCTCGAAGATATGAAAAAGGACCAACTAGAAATTAAACATATACTGACTGAAATAAAAAATATTATACAGAGACCCAACAGCAGACTAGAGGAACACAAGAATCAAGTCAAAGAATTGAAATACAAAGAAGCCAAAAACACTCAACCAGAAAAGCAAAAAGAAAAAAGAATCCAAAAAGTTGAAGATAGTGTAAGAAGCCTCTGGGACAACTTCAAGCATATCAACATCAGAATTATGGGGGTTCCAGAAGAAGAGAGAGAGCAAGATACTGAAAACCTATTTGAAGAAATAATGACTGAAAACTTCCCCCACCTGGTGAAAGAAATAGACTTACAAGTCCAGGAAGTGCACAGAACCCCAAACAAAAGGAATCCAAAGAGGACCACACCAAGACACATCATAATTAAAATGCCAAGAGCAAAAGACAAAGAGAGAATATTAAAAGCAGCAAGAGAAAAACAGTTAATTACCTACAAGGGAGCACCCATACGACTGTCAGCTGATTTCTCAACAGAAACTATGCAGGCCAGACGGGAGTGGCAAGAAATTTTCAAAGTGATGAATAGCGAGAACCTACAACCAAGATTACTCTACCCAGCAAAGCTATCATTCAGAATTGAAGGGCAGATAAAGAGCTTCACAGATAAGAAAAAGCTAAAGGAGTTCATCACCACCAAACCAGTATTATATGAAATGCTGAAAGGTATTCTTTAAGAGGAAGAAGAAAAAAAACTATGAACAACAAATACATATCTATCAACAAGTGAACCTAAAAATCAAGTGAATTAAAAACCTGAGGAACAGAATAATCTGGTGAATATAACAGAATCAGGGGCATAGAAAGGGAGTGGACTGATAATAATCGGGGGGGGGGGGGGGGTTGCAGGAAGAGACTGGACAAAAATCGTACACCTATGGATGAGGACAGTGTGGGGGAGGTAAGGGCAGAAGGTGGGGTGGGAACCAGGTGGAGGGGAGCTATGGGGGGAAAAAGGAGAAACAATTGTAATAATCTGAATAAAGATTTATTAAAAAAATAAAAAAAATAAAACTGGGCTGACAAAGGAAGGAAAGTTCTTCATTCCATTGGTACCTTCAACAAATGTTTACTACACTGGCCTAGCCAGAGCTGGTATCACCAAATCATCTCCTCAAACAATGAATTAAAACAAAACAAAACACCACAGGGTATGGCCTAACAGAATGGGCTGCTGGACACTGACAGTGTGGCTGCCTATTCAATGGAGAACTTAAAGCAGTTGGTAGCCCAGCAGCACCTCAGGAAGGGGCAGAGAGAGTCATGGCTAGGAAGAGAAGTGTCCACATACCTGGATTGATTCACAGGGAGTAAATGGACTTTTAATAGCTATGATTGACTATGCAATGTATTTGAATAAATTAGAATGAGCACATCTGAGAATGCATAGAAAGTATGTCATAGGGCATGGAAAGCATTATGATGGTGGTTCTCAAAGTGACAGACGCTTGAGACACTCATCAGAAGGAAAGAGCTAAGCAACTGGGAATGGCCTTGCAAACAGCAGAGACCAGACATTCAGAGCAGCCCAGGGAGAATGAATGGGCCTGAGCTGGAACTGTCCTAGGCCGGGAGGACGTTCTCCCTCTGGGGCTGCGACCTCAGCACAGAAACGGGGCCAGTGAAACCTGGGCCTGCTCCCAGTTCTGAAGCTGAGTGGAAGGGCACAAATCCAAGACCTCCTCAGTACCTCACCTCCCTCAAAACAAACAAATGACAACAAAAGCGGGAGAGACAGGAGGGTGTGAGCAATGCAAAACATGTGGTGGGGCTGCTGGCCCTGCAGCACACTGAGAGAACCCCAGGGAGAGGGGTGGTGAGACCATGAGCAGAGGTTTGGCAGGAAGGAGGGGGCCTGGCAGCTGGGGGAGTGAGAGGCAGACAGGAGAGACAGCTAGAGCTCTGGACAGAGAACAAAACCCTCTCCCAGCTGCTTTCACACTTGGGTGAAACAATTGGAGAAAATGTAAACACCCTCATTAGTCGTTTTCCAATCAGTTGAAAAACAAATGGGAAGAGAGAAATGGCAGTGGAGTGTCCCAAATACCAAATCTATGAAACATTCCCCCAGGCGTCTATTTACCTTCTCCTGGGACTGCTGGCCCTGCTGCCCTCCCTGTGTTTGGATTTCTGTGCCTTTACTAGCTTTAAATGGGGTAACCTAGGACCAGTTTAGTTCTACAGGGAAGGAAAATCTGCCCACATATTCCACTCTGGATAGAAGATCTCCATGAACCCTCCGGAGACACACAAACAAGACAGATATATCATTTACCACCACTTCTCCTGTGAAAACTCACCCCAAGAAGAGGCAAAGTGAGACTCCTGGGCATGGGGAGCTGACAGAAATCCAAGTGTCAGAAAGGATGAAATTACATCTGAATTCCATCTGGAAATGCCCAGTGTGTTGAATCACACTGCCTTTTTACCCCTTCCCAACATATCAGATTAAATTCATCAATGGATACATATTGAAAATCAATTTCTCTTGGTTACCTGCCTTAAGGTATAATCCAAAAAGCCTCATTTTCCATGACCCTGCAGTTGAAACAGCATTAAGTACAAAACATCCAAATGAATTTACATTTGAATCTGCACAAAAACAGATATGAAAGTATATCACTAATGTTTCTTCAGAGCACTAGGAGAAGTTGAGGTGATTTTCTCAAAGACTCCTAAGGATTTCAGGGGCTATCTCAAGTTTCTCTCCTACAAATGAGGATTGGCTAGAATGGTTCTAGGCCACACCTTAAAGCAATGAATCCAAGCTCCCTATTTCACAGGAGAGCCTGAGGCTCCAAGAGGCTGAAGGTTGGTCACAAAGTCCAGGAGAAAGCCCCAGATACCTGCCAATGAGTCAGGCACAGCCCTCCCCTGCCCTGGGCTGTCTTCCCATTTGATTGGCATGCGCAGACAAGTCCACCTGCCCACGACCAGGAACACCAACCCACCTCAGGTCTTTCGCATTGCATTCCAAAGCACTATGGTATTCATTTCCATTCTTGCAGTCTGAACAGCATCAAACACCTAGTCATTTTGGTCTCAATGCCTACAGATAAGTTACGGAATTTTCCATTTTCTTTCAGATAGAAGCTTTGGTTTTCTAGCAGAAGTATTGATTTAGCTTTATGTTTCTTCTTCTTTCTATTAACACCAATAAGTTTTTCATTCTAAAAAGCATACATCCTATCCATGAAATATTAAATAGTACAAGACTTTGTTTTAAAAAAAGTTATTCTCTTTCCTTTCATCCCAATAGCCAGTCTCATTGTTAAGATTTTCTCCCAGTCTTTCTGGAAAATTTTATGCATACTGCAAGCACAGACACACACACATAACCTTTAAAAATGAAATGTCTAATATGTCTCGGACATCTTTCCATGTTAAGATCATGTTTGACTACCTCATTTTTAATGGATACATATTATTCCAGTCTATGCATATATTCTCTTTATTTACAAGTCTTCTGATGTACTAAAATAGTAGGTAGGAAACTTTATTTTTTATTGATTTTAGAGAGAGGGAGGGAGGGACAAAGAAAGAGAAAAACATTGATTAGTTGTTCCACTTATTTATGCACTCATTGGTTGTATGTGCCCTCACTGGGGATTGAACCCACAAACTTGGCATATCGGGGTGATGCTCTAACCAGCTGAACTAACTGGTGAGGGCCTCTTTGTTTATTTTGTTCAAAGATATATCCCAAGCACCTAAAACATTGTCTGGCACATAGTTAATGTCTATGGAATGAATAAATGAGTGACTGAGTGAGTGACTGAGTGAGTGAATGAATGATGGACACTTAGGTTATTTCCAATTTTTCATTATTTCAACAATGCTTCAGAGAACACTTTCCCAAAGGAAAGCTTTGCCTGTCCTCATGAACTTGTTTTCAACAAGGATGGATGCTTAAACATATAATAGCTGTTTCTATAATGTGCTAAATAAAGAGATTTGGGAGAGACCCCTGGAATAGAGTATACATATTTTAAACTGTGAAAGATATAACCAAATTTCCCTTCAAAAATGTTGGCCAACTTCCAGTCTGCGCCTCTTCCCTTATACTGTGCCAACACGGAGTCTATTCAAATTCTTTAATCTTCAAAAATCCGATACATGGAATACTGCATCCCATTCACATTTCCCCAATTATAATTGGAGCTGAATATCTTTTCAGTCATTTATTGGCCATTTCCATTTCACTATCTGTGAGTCTCCTTTAATGTTCTTTAGTCCAGTGGTCGGCAAACTGCAACTCGCAAGCCACATGCGGCTCTTTGGCCCCTAGAGTGTGGCTCTTCCACAAAATACCACGGCCTGGGCGAGTCTATTTTGAAGAAGTGGCATTAGAAGAAGTTTAAGTTTAAAAAATTTGGCTCTCAAAAGAAATTTCAATCATTGTACTGTTGATATTTGGCTCTGTTGACTAATGAGTTTGCCGACCACTGCTTTAGTCCATCTGGGAGGGGGAAGGCATGGGAGGGGCTTTTCTTACTGTGTGTGAGAATAATTGTATAGATAAAGAGAACAGTGAGCTGCTTTGGGGAAGAGAATAACCTGAGTAAAAGTGGGAAGAGAGCAAGTGAAAGCAGGCTAAGTGGAAACAGGAAAATGTGCACAGACTGGATAGATTTGAAGAGGCCGCAATCAATGGAACACATTAACATCTGACATGTTCACTGCAGCAGGAGAAAGGGAGAAGCGGGAGCTAGTTGGTGTGCTGGGATGCAACAGAGCCAGCCCCTTCCTTTTGTGCCACAGCCCTAGCAGGTGGTCGTTATAGGTGAACCATTAGCAGAAGTAAAATTATGCTTTACTTCTCTGCAAAAGATTTTCGTTTTTTTTTCAAAGCCTGGGTCATTCATGGGAGAGTACTGAGCATGTACATGCCACTCATCCTGCGTGTGTTGGTGGAAAGAACCTAGTGCAGCCTTCTTACCCAACAGGATTTGCTGTACAGCTGTCCCGGTGGACGCATGATCACAGGAGAAGGAAAACTTAACCGCTTATGAGACACGCATTAAGTGGCTTAAATGGGATGGCCCCTAACCGACATATTTTGAGCTTTGGCTGCAGTTTCAGTCTACCTGTCCTAATTCTGCCTTGTTGGAGGTACCCAGGTTTTGAGACATTTAAGCACAGCGAAGCCCATGATCTCGAGCTTAGCTAGCGTTACCATTGTATCCTCTTGACTGGTCATTCTCCACTTCTCTTAGTTCCCGCTCTGGACCCCATCACATACGGGGTCATTGCAATGTGTCAGGGCTTCTCTTAGAGAATAATTCCCTGAACAGGGTCTGAATGCAAATCTTTACATGTATCCTTCCCTGAACTAAACACAACTTTACAATAATTAATATACTCCGACACTGCATTGATTTTTTAGCATCTGCTGTGCCATGATGACTTGTTGTTAGATTTTCAATTAATTAAATGCATAACCTGGTGGCCAGTTTCCCTGCCATTCACACACACACAATCACACACACACCAGAATTTTAAGTATAAATTTCATTCTTTTCCTTACTGCATATTTACTTTAGACTTAGCCTAACTAAATTTGGGTTTATAGTTCCATTCTGCTGAGGTATTTCTCTCAGTTCTAATGATGTCTCCCATTGTTTTATAACCTCAGCTTTGAAGCATCACACTTTCAAAGGCTGCATATACAGTTGACCTTTGAACATCACAGGTTTGAACTGCATGGATTCACTTATATGCCAATTTCCCCCTGTAAATATGCAGGCATCCCTCCATATCTCTGGGTTTGGTATCCATGAATTCAACCAACTGAGAATCAAAAAGAGTGTTTTCCATTCATGGTTGGGAATACCAGGATGCAGAGGGTCAGCTGTATGCATCCTTCTACACCATTTTATACAAGGGACTTTAGCATCCTCACATCTTATTATTTGTGGGGGTCCTAGACCCAGTTCCCTATGGATACTGAGGGACAGATGTGGCTAAGTTTTTAGGGGAGCCAAAAGTTCTACACAGATTTTCTACTGCCCTGGGTCGGCACGGCTAACATCTGTGTTGTTCAACTGTAATCGGGTCTGTGCTCATTTTGGAATGACAGAGCATAGTGCCTCTGGCAACCTCCCCAAGAGGTTGTCAACCTGCTGGGATGGAGGTGTTCAATCCACTGTAAACCCATCTTGCTGAACCACCATTCAATCTTAATTTCTCTGTTTGGTAAAAAGATAAATGAATAAAAATCCGTGTGTGGGGGAGTTTGTTGTGTCAGATGCCTTGCTGAAGCGCTGGTGCCTATGCCTCCGCCGCCATCCCCTGCCCTGTCCTACATTAACCTTATGAAAAACAAAGTGAGTTCAGCATTACTTAATTTTAGTGAACAAAGAGAGGATCTCGGCAATTGCTGACTTTATTGCAATTTCATGAATGCACTTGTCATTTAGACATTTAGAGGCAAAGTTCCGGAGGCAGGTAAAATTCAGAAAAGCTAAGAAAATGGAAAGTTAATTTCCCTTTTCTTCAGGTGCTTTCATCCTGTTGGCAGGATTGTGAACTGAAATAAGTTTCTCAAGGGTAATTTGGCATTATGTACTAAAATTCAAACTATGCATGCCCTGGGGTCCAGCAATCTCCTCCTGAAAAGAAAGCTGGACAGGTACGCAGGGATGAAAAAGATAAAAAGATATTCACTGGGATGCTGATCCCAGTAGCAATTAATGAGAAGTAAATAAAATGTCCATACATCTGGATTTTATTTAACAAGTTACTAAATATCCATTATTCATATAAATAAAATCCCCAGAAGTCATTTGAGAGTGATAGATATTCTGCTCTGGCCGGGTGGGTCAGTCGGTTGGGCATCGACCAGAAAGGCTGACAGTTTGATTCCCAGTCAGGGCACATGCCCAGGTTGCGAGCACAATCTCCAGTAAGGGGTGTGCAGGAGGCAGCAGATCGATGTTTCACTCTAACATCGATATTTTTCTCTCCCTCTTCCTCTAAAAAAAAAAAAATCCATTAAAAAATCTTAAAAAAAGAGTGATGGATATTTATATTTATTAGAAGGAAAAAGTATCACATATAATTTCTGGAAGTAGTAGATGATAGTAAAACAACATGTTCATACAAAATAACATAAATATCTACACATAAACATATATAAATATCTGCATACACACACACACGTATGTATACATGCATACGTGAATATGTGAGAAAGACCCAGAAAGATAAACACAAAATGTTGATGGTTATTGCTGAGTGCTTGGATTTCATGGAATTTACATTCTCCTTTATCCCTTTCCACATTTCTTGAATAGTCAATAAAAGGAAATAATAACAAAACAATAAAAATGTTCTTGGTTCCATATATATAAAAATTCTGAGCTAAAGATTATTTCTGAAATTAGAAGGAAATGGTGTTGAAATCCTTTCAGTTCAGGGCAGAGACTCCTGAGACTGGCTTTAGGGTGCTTGGATGCCCGCGGTCTTTCATGTTGACCTGCAGCAGCCCAGGATTAAACGCTCTCCTCCCTCCAGCTTGATCCTCTAAAGTCCTTGTTACTCTGAACAACCAGCATCAACAATCCCTCTCTAGCCTAGTGAGTTAACACAGTAACTTCTTCCTCCAGAAGAGGCAGTTAACAAACCTGGGCCCTTTCAAATACTGAGGAATGCGAGTACCTCACAGGGCAGTGAGAGCCGTGGCTGTGGCTGTGCACCACAGCTGGATGGAAACAGAGAGGCTCCCAAGTCCCTGTTAGGCTCAGAACCAATACATTGGTGCCAAATTCAAGTCCTCCCCCAGGAACCTCAGGGCCCACAGCTGGATCAAGTCACTGTCCATCTGAGTTTTGCATCATGGGCCAAAGATTGGGAGTATCGCTTTGCCGGGTCTTTTCAAGTTGAGAGACTTAATAGTACAGCTTCAAGTTCAGGAAATATCTTGTAATAATACAGTGTTTACAGTAATGTATAGGCTAAAGTCATGCAAAAAATATTTGTCTCATTCCCACACACTGAACTTGGTAATTATATAGGAGTTTGGACATTAAGGACCCAGACATAAAGGAGTAGGTTAAAAGCATAATTATGGCTCAGAAACAGCATGTGCCTGGGGACATTTCAGGCCTACTCCACAAAATAAGAAAATAGAAAATAGCACCCAAAATCAAATAGTTCTCTCTCTCTCTCGGAAATAACCCATTAAAAGAATAATGCACCATAATGACTATTTAGGAGTATACATGAGTTGGAAACTAGTAGCAAATAGGTCCTTTAGTTTTGGGATTTTGACATTAATGGCCCAAAGGACTTCTCAGTTCCTGAAGCTTTCAGGGCACTATTTGAAATTCGGGCTACAGAGGAAAGACTGCAGATCCCCATGTCTCACAGACTGTATAATTGAAGGAAGCTGTTATTTCATCCTCAGTATGGCCGGGGTGGAGGTGCATTAATGAAAGGCCTCGATCATCCCTGACCAACTACTCTTAAATATGCAGAAAACAAGAACAAGCCCCAAGAGGTGCCCACGACTCAGCTGACCCAGGGCAAGCTGCACGTGCAGAAATGACATAGCCACCAAATCTCAGAAGCCATTTTGTCATTCATAAAACATGCTGGTTCTAACTTGCTTCATGTTGACAGTTTTCATATCATACTCTCCCTGAATACACAGTGGCTCCCCATGGTCTGTGCGTCAGAGAGAAACAGTTCAGTCGCCAGGCAAGGCAACCTCTACCTTTCCTTCTGAACAATCCACCTCCTTCCAGCCTCCTTCATAAAAACTCTCCCCAAACATGGCCTGTCTGTAACCCCATGGGCACACAGATCCATCTCTATCCTAGCCAGAAAGGATCCCTCCCTACTAAACCAGGCCCTACAGCGTCCATCACAGCTGGGCTCAAAATGGATCTCATTAAGATAAATTCCATAACTGAAAGTGTCCTGGAGAGTGAGGAAAACTAGAAGTGGGATCAGAGGGCCCGGGTCAAATGGTCAAAGTCAGGCCACTTACCAGCTGTTTAACAACCAGCACACTATTATTCAACCTCTCTGGTTTTGTGCATGGGGCATCTGCAGGCTGCCGGATATCAAGGGAGGTGTGCTCTAGGTACCTGAGCACAGTCTGTGGCTTCTGATTCCTTTTTATAGCCCTGGAATGCCTGGACCAAGGCTCATACCCTCTTTGTGCTCAGCAGGGTCTGTTGACCAACTGTCTCTCTTACCCATTATCATTGTGTGCCCTGTGCTGACAGGCTTATCTCTACTGCAGCCCTCACCCTGCTACATGGTCCTGTGACTACCTTTTCTTGTCACAATTGCAGCCCAAAGACACCCAATTCTTGCTGTTTATTTCCAGTTGACATTTCTGAATTGCAAGGCTGTCTATATATATATATATATATATATATATATATATATATATATATATATATATAGAGAGAGAGAGAGAGAGAGAGAGAGAGAGAGAGAGAGAGAGAGAGAGAGAGCAGGCATTTGGTGACACAATGATTTCCACCTTTGGAGGTTGATCACTTCCTACATTAGATCAATGCCTCCAAAATTTTGGGCTATCAATCAGATCCATTGACTTTTGGTGTTTGTCCCCTGAGATTCTGAACATACAGGTGGAAAGGCTGGCCCTGGAGTTGGTATTTAATGAAGGTGGGGAAGAAGCACACCAGGCCATTCAAAACACAGCCAGGTTTCGCTGCAGTTGATATAACTATTTTGAAAATTAAGATACATCTAAATTGCTTTTGAAAATTTTGCCATGGGATAGCCAGAAACACTAGAGAGAACTGGAAGTTAAAATAATAATCTCTATCCTCTTTACTATTCTTTCCTTCCCCCCCACTCTCATTTGTGACCTTCCTTCTTCCTCTCCGAATGGATGGGGCATAGTACCAAGCCTTTTGGAGTTCCGTGCTGGGGATCACTAAAGCGGAGAAAGGCTCCCTGTTTCTCACCCTCCACTCTCAGTAGCCCTTGCTGATCAGAAAAGGATTCCTTAGTGGATAGAGCGTCGACCTGTGGACTCAAGGGTCCCAGGTTCGATTCCAGTTAAGGGCATGTACCTTGGTTGCAGGCACATCCCCACTAGGGGATGTGCAGGAGGCAGCTCATTGATGTTACTCTCTCATTGATATTTCTAACTCTCTATTCCTCTTCCTTACTCTCTGTAAAAAATCAATAAAATATATTAAAAAAAAAGAAAAGATTCCTTCTACCTCCTTTGCACATTTTCTCTCTTCCTCCATAGCACTGGGAACCTTTATGCCTATAAAGATCGTGGTGAGTTGGGTATGAAAACCAGCATGAGACAGACCAGCTCTGCCCCTGAATGAGAGTGTGGTTTTTGGTTGGTTTGTTCCAGAAGCTCTTCCTTTGTGATTTCAGCAGTGTGAAAGGTCTGAGAAACACCCTCACACCTGGCAATCCACCAGGAGGATATTGCTTTACCTGAAGGAAAAGACCCCTACATTCTCAGAACTTTCCTTTGCAGTCTCTGAGATCCACAGAAAACAAAATATAATAATTAAACAAACAAACAAATGAATGAATCAACAAATGAACACTAGAAGTGACACCCAAGACTTAACTTCAGCTGGTCCAAGGTAAGGAGAATAATCTCCTACAAATCAATCAACAGACTGAGCAGATGCTGTGCTACTTCCTTGATTCCTATCTGGATTCCCAGAGTTCCACGGAACATTCCAAAAGTAATTTGGCTTTCGTGCGCAGTGCACAGGGACTAACGTTTTTCAACAGAATTTCATAAGGAGATAGGGGGATGATTTGGGGCCCTGCTCTCGGCAGAAGCTGAACATTGGGTGTGGCTAAGAGGAGAGAATTGGGCTTTTTATATAAGCACTCTTCTGAAAACCACCCTGGAGATGAAAAATCACCTGCCGAACCTCACGGAGAAATAATGGTGGATCTGCCCAAGAGGATTCCCTCTCATAAAACTGCAAAACAGACCTGTTAATGCAAACCTGCAATTACGACCAGAACTTGAATCTCACTTAAATAATTTTGCGGCTATAACACAACTAATTAATAACCTCTCACCTGATCAGACTTGTCAAACTTGACAAGATTCGAGTCCCCTAAGGGTGACTTACTGGGCATGCATGACTGACAACCAAACTGTGTGGGAGGCTGAAAAAAGAATAGAGAACAGGACAATAGTTTTCAACCCAAGCAATTGAAAAGACAAGACAATGATTTTCAAGGAAAAACTGTTTGGCGGGGGGGAGGGGAAGAGAAAGAGAGAGAACCTATAGTCAAGAAGATTTTTGGACTAAATTCCAGAAATGGAAGTAAAAAGGACAGGATGTGCCCAAGGTCATGTGTATGTGTATGTGGGTGACCCAGGAACGGAATGTGGAATGCCTGACTTCTAGCCAACACCTAGCTCCTTCCGCTTGGAGAAAGGAGGACCAAGATTGAGAAGGATGCTCAGTGAATGCTTGGGGCTGTACCTGAATCCTCGCTGACTCTTTCATGCTCAGTGGAATTATTATTAAACTAAAGCATCACACATCACTCTAAAATTTTCCTCAGAGAGAAATTCTAGCTTTCGACTTCCTCAATTCTCTTGGTCTTGCTCAGAACATTAATATTTGTTGGACAGCCTGTTTTTTTTTTTTAAGTGGGAAGATATTTCAAAAATCAAATATTCTGGTTTGTTTCAAAGAATATGTTCTCAGCTAAAGTCATGTTTTCTTCCTGTGGGGGTGAGCCACAGTTGGCCATGATTCACCAAAGTTTCCACCAGCTAACAATAAAAAATGATGTCCCATTCTCAAGAAATAAAAGAAAAATTACAGGAAAGTTGTGCATTTCCGTTCAAGTCCCCAAAGACAATCTGAAGAAGTGGTCAACATGCCAAATTAAGCCATGCGAATTTATCCATATCTAATAAGGATTAGCAAATGTCACAACACGGAACATGGCCTTGACATAATTTATATTCCAACTTCTAAGGCGCTGGGTTCAGCGTGGTCTCATTTCAGCCCGGACCTAGGAGGAGAGGTGTCTTTGGAGGGTCCCAATCATGTGTGTGACAAGCAGGAGGGCTCTTCACGTGACAAAAGAAGGTTTCTTGACACAGAAACAGCACCCTCACAACCAGAATGTGGTGACTGAGCTTAAAGAACTAACCACCCAAGGGAGATGCAGGCGTTTCTCCCCTCCCGCCCAAGATAACTGTTCTGGAAGCTGCAGAACTGGTGATGGAAGCCGCTCTGTCTCTTGCCAAAGCTGGGAGTCCACCTGCGACTTGAAAAGCTTTGGAAACAAGTCTACATTACATATTTGGAGTGAGGAAGATTAAGACTCCTGAACTTTGGGCTAGCCAGCTCTGATTGGGTCTCCTCCACCCCATTTCTCATCCATCCTTGCCAAAAGCACAAAGAGGCAACTGGGATTTTTGCTCAGAGTATCTGCTATTAAGATAAATCAGCAACACTTAAGTGTCTTTGGTTCATAAAAAATAGTCCCCTGGAGATGGCTCTTCCCCTCCAAAATATCAACTTTTCGTTTCCCTGCCTCACCGAGGATTGCATCACGGGAAGGCTCAAGAACGCAGCTCTCCCTGAAAGCCCGGCCTCATCTGGGAAGCCTCAGAAGACCCTGGCCCCAGCAGACCCCCCAGGAGTCTGGACAAGCAAGACTGGGGCTGGGAGGTCTGGATGCTCCTTTCCTGGAAGGAACCTTTCTGAACCCACTCTGAGTTGGGTTCTTTCAAGGCAATGTTTGTACCTTCTTCACTATTTATTTTTCTCCAGGGATAAATCAGGGTCTGGCTCCCAGAGAAGCAGCAGAGGGGGGCCTGTTTATGAACATTGCCACTCAAGTTCTTTCTTCTTTGGTCTGGGGAACAAGTCCTGTAGAGCAGGTTTGTGTCAATGGATTGTCACCAGAGACAGTTTGGGACCATCACTCCTCAAAGCACAGTGCTACCCTGTGGGGAACAATAAGATGGCCTTGTCCTTGCACCTCAAAACTGAGGTCAACCTCCTGCACATTTGTGCAGCCCTCAGGGTAGATCCTTCATGATAATCCTTTTCTGTGAGCAGGTAGAAAACAACATACCCATTTTACAGGAAGGCACATTGACCAGCCACCATCATATACTAATAAGTGGAGATCAGTCAGGATTCATTACTTGAGCAAACTGCAGAGCCTTCCTTCCTGCGTCACCTTTACAATCTAGAATTCTCAGATACTCCCTGGTGGGAAAGATGGCAACTTCATTGCAATGGAAAAACAAAGGGGCTCAGAGTGTGACTCCTATAGGCAGATGCACTGTGCATCTTTCTTGACCACTCAACAGCTCTGTGACTTAGTTTGTGAGGATTGTAATAAAACAACCAAACTATAAAATTGTGCTTAGAATATAATTTCTTCAAGAAATGATAGCTGTGTTAATGTCCTATTGAACAATGCACCCCCCTACTCAATGGCAGGCTCCATGAAAGCAAATACTGCCATTTGCTTGAGCATCCTCAAAGTCCTTAGTGTAGATCAAGTACTCAACATACTACTTGTGAATATGCTGGAATAGTCTGTGACTATGAAAACTAAAGGAGCTTAGAATTCTCTTAGTCCACTTTCTTCATTTTACGAATGGGGAAACTGAGTGTGAGAGAGAAGCAAAACGAGATACCCAAGGTTTCTTAGTGTGTTGGGTCAGAGTTGAGCTGGAACTGACACCCAGATCCATTCTCAGACCCCGCACCTTTTACTGCCTGCCAGGGCTTCCCTGGTGAGGTGGGCTGCCTTGTTTTGTTTAACATTTAGCATCCTACTTTCTACATGGCTGCTTGTGTCAGACATCAGAGCATTGGGCCCCCAAACCAAAGAAGACGGACAAGAGAAACCCTGCCCGGCCTTGTGGCCCACACATCTGCTTCCTACCCTGGCACCCAAAGGGCTTTGGCACACCCAATACAGCCCAAAGCAGTAGGGTGTCTGGCTGGCTTCTGAGCTGGGTTTGTAATTTTAGGAGTGCTGGGCCATGAGAGAGAGGAAATAAACCAGCCTCGAGATGATCAGTGAATCGGAGGTTTCCGTGCATAAGAACCACCCTGGACTGAAACCTTCTGAGTTGCCATTTGTGTTCAGTCGATTTTCATTGTTTTCTGAAATGACAGCCTCTCTGTCCAGTATGAACTTGTAACCTCTTTGCACAATTCCGTTCCCAGACTGTGTCAAAGATCACCCGAATATAGATTTGCTAGCTGTGTCCGAACAGGCATTTCCCAATGGCCTATCAGGGCAGAGATAAGAGAGTGGGGTTTTGGTCCTTGTGTGTTTATTTTATTTTTTTAATACTCGCATCTAAACATTGGTGTTGTGGGATTCTGGCTCCCCCACCTTGTCATCTCAGCAACTGCACTTGGGACTGGGACCCGAGGACAGATTACAGCTCTCCTGGCTAGTTTGTCCTCATAAGGTCTCCCTCCCTACACAGTGCTCCACCAGGCTCACCCCCTGCCAGTCTTTGCTCACATATCCCTTTCTCAGGGGGAGTCCCAGGGTCACCCTATTCAAAATTACTTCCAAGACACCTCATAGATCATTTAAATTTCCCCTCATACAATTGATTGCCATCCATCACACCAGGTATTTGAGATCATTGTTTCTCACGTGTCCCTCATAGAACACATGCTCCCTTGGGACAGGGATATGTTCATTGCTATGTCCCCAGTGTCCAGACAGTAGATGGCACATAGTATATGCTCAATAAAGATTTGCAGAATGGACTGCTCATTTTTTCCCATACCTACTCCCCTAAGAAGTTGTAAAAATCTCCCTCTGCCTTCCGCTCTCTCAGCTTACTGACCATTTACATTCCCTGTAGTAATACTCTGCCCCAAATCTGAGTGGCATGTTATCAGACTATAGCTTCAATGAACTTAATACAAATAGGTGGCATTTATGTAAAAACTTACAAATGTCAAGCACTTTGTAGGAGAGAGCTATTTCTTAGTTCTCTAAAATCCTCAAAATGCCCATAACTCTAGTATTTAAACTCTGGGGCATTAATCCTAAGAAAAATAATTAAAAAGTTTATATACTGAGATGTTTATCAAATATGATTATAAAGGTGAAAAACTAGGAATTAACTGAAATCACAACAAAGAGAAGAATGATAAAATTAATTATGGCAATGATGGAAGTCATACAACCAAGATATATATTTTTGAAGACTTTTAAGGATGTGGGAAAATGCACACCACATTAAATGTTTATAAGGCTAAAAAAATCTTTATTATGCAGTATGTCATGTCTTTGTGTAAATATGTATACAGACAACAGAATGTAAGAAACTATAAATCTTAATGACAGTTACTTCTGAGTGGCGGGAATATGGGGGATTTTAGTGTTTTATTTACATTTTCCTAAGATTTTTTAATGAACACATATTATTTTTATAATAAAACATTTATTTATATGTTTTCAATTATGAAAAACTATCACTTACATAATAAGGATGGTTAAAATTAAGTCCTTCTTATTTTTTTAATATAGTTCATTATTATGGGTTGATTTAAAAAAATAAAACAAGAGTAAACATGGGAGACTCTGCTGTTAGCATGACACAGAGATGAAAAAAAAAAAAAGTGGCATCTTCCCCAAAAGAATATGGAGCTGAGTAGGAGTAAAGAAAGACTTGCCCTAGCTGGTTTGGCTCAATGGATAGAGCATTGGCCTGTGAACCAAAGGGTCCTGGGTTCGATTCTGGTCAAGGGCACATATGCTGGTTGCAGGCTCCTCCCTGGCCCTGGTCAGGGTGTGTGCAGGAGACAACCAATTGATGTGTCTCTCTCACATTGATGTTTTTCTCTGTCTTTCCCTCTCTTCCACTCTCCCTAAAAATCAGTGGAAAAATATCATCGGGCGAGGAATAACAAAAAAATAAATAAATAAAAGAAAGATAAACTACTGGCAATGTTAAATTCTGTGTTTGAGAACTATCTTCCTCTAAAGAAAAATCCTTTTCCTGTTAAATTATTACTTGGAGAAAGAGAGAGGGAGAAAGAGAGAGAGAATTGTGAAGCTGGTAAGGGCGAACTGGGTTTGCAACTCTGCTGACCAATAACAAAATCACTCTGATTTGAACACAGCTATTCAAGGGCCAGGATGAAGTGAAGAGGGATGGGGAAAAGGACTTTTCTTTCATTTTGAAATTCAGCATTAGGAAGACACAAGGGCAGGAAGTCAGATCTTTTTTCAATTCATTTGAAATGATAAGGTGAAGACAGCCTGGAAGGACTTTTAATTATATGATGAGAGGAAAGAAAGGAGGGAGAGAGAGAAAGGGACCAGGAGAAACCTGTTTTATATGTTCAATGATGAAGAAGAAGATGGAAAAATGACTTTCAAGCAGATATCTTGAGAATGAAATACAAAGGTTCCAAGAAGCAAGTACCAACTTTTAATGCTGGAAAACAGGAAATGCAGCACGCAGATCAGCTCCCAGCCCTTCTCCCCAAGGCAGCTGGAATGCCTGGCGATGCAGGAAGAGATAAGTCTCTCTCCCCAGCCTGCACATGTGACCTCAGGTCATGGCAGGAGCCTCGAGGCCCTGGGGAGGGGCTGGGAGTGGTGTTCAGGATCACAGAATAAAGCCTTCTTCTTATGCTACCTTTTAGCCCCATTTCATTGGGGCTATGACCCGCACAAGGTATTGCTCCAACTTGGGGGCATCTGCTGAGAAGAGCATGGGAGAGCTTTGGAGTGAGACCCCCCTCACTGGCTGTGGTATCAATTCCTGGACCTCAGCTTCCTCATCTCTGAAATGGGATTAATTACATCTAGTTTACAGAGCTGCTAGAATTGAGATAATATATTTGAAATCCCTACCTGTGGTCAGGTATGCAATAAGAGTTTAAAAAATCATTAGTCCCTCCCACTCTAAAATGTGAGTAGCAAAACTATCACTGGACATGTTACACCTACACTTGCCCTCATGAAGCTATGCCTATCTAAGATCCCCCAAATTTACCCCGTGCAACAGTGGGGTCCCTCTCTTTCCAGAGTGAGATGGCTCTGATGGTGGACACCTTTGGAACCCTCCCCATAGACACTCTCTGCTTTGGTGGTAGTTCTGAATGTTCTCAGAGGCAGTCATGAACAGGTTAAAGTGAAGGGGATTTCAAACACGTCTAATCCAATAAGAGGCCTGGTAAAACATGCGTTATCACTTAAAGAATAAATGTTTAAAAATAGAGCACAGATGTGAAATTTGAATAAAAAAAAAGAGAGAGAGAGAGAGAAAGAGAGACAGCGCGTGAGAGATCTTCTTGGCACTTGTCCGCTCTTCTCTGTTTTGGTCACCTTCAGCTAAGCCTGCTATTCCGATGTGTTCTGCCAACTGCTGGATGCTGTGGGTGCGCCTCAAGTTACCGAAGCGAAGTTGGCTAGTCACTCTGTAGCTTAAAAGTCAGGCCCACCTCTCCTTTTTCTGTAGTTCTAAAAGCAGGACAGCACAATAGTAAAGTAGGTCTTTACAAAATTTTCACTTAAAATGGTATGCTTGAAAAGCAAAGAGTAAGTTCTTCTAAAACTGGCACCATTTACACTAGGGTTCTTGAAAACTTAAGAGAAAGTATCACAGTTCCACAAATAGATAGGCTATGGATTGCCAATCATAAAATTCCTAAGAATACCTACTTCTGTATGAAGCATTCCCTGACCCCTGCGACACAGACTTCTGAAAGCTGGTAACATTTCTGCAATCCCCAAACAGCAGTCTTCTGTTTCATAAACTGTCTTTTACCGGTGGGAGAAATGATACAAACTCAAGGCTCAAGAGCAAAGCCAATACCTCCTTCGATAGCCAAGAGTGCCCAGCACAGTCCCACCAAAGGTGCTCAGGGAAGAGAACAATGGTGGGTTTTAAAACATGGCTTCATTCGGTTGAAAGACTCAGAAAGTAGTCCATCGGGGTCAGCCTGATGTTTTGGGAATAAGCACTCCTAAAGGGATTTGAGAAACATGGAATTGCAGAGAAAATATTCTGCCTCTGAGATCTTTGAGTATTATTTTATGGAGCAACTAGCCAACTGAATGGATTCCCTGAGCAGCTGGGTTGAGGCACAAGCAGCCTGGAGTAAGTAAGGAGTATCTCCAAGCTAAGAGAGCATACAAGTGTCCTGACCAATGACTCGGACACTCGGAGGACACTGTTTTCAGTAGCATAGAATACCTTTATCTCCATGAGAAAGCCCTGTCCCTGGCTTGTCCAGGAGAGATGTAAGTATTTCTGTTTGCTAAGGGGATTCTCTACAACATACTGTAAATATCCTTGGCATTGAAAGCAATGATAAATAGAGATGTGGCTAGATTTTACCAGTGGGATATGAAAAGCTTAACCCAAAGTGAGTCTGCAGTGAAAACCAATGCATTTGCATTTCAGCAATTCGATCTGGGCAAGTCTGCGATGCATTACAATGCTTGGATCAAATCAAGCTTTTCTGGAGCTCATCCAAGGACAACACGAGACTATGGGAACCCTACAGCATGGAGTTCCTCCACTGCTGTTTAACTGTGCTCACCCCCTGACTATCAACGAAATTCAGTCATCTGCATACAATGCCATGGGCCTGTCAATAGGAAGCACAAGGTAGTGTGGCCTGCAGTAGAGGGGGAAAGAAATGCCTGACCAACCATCCCACTGGGGAGCTTCCCACCTCCCCTGACAGGATGGTTCTACCTCTGCCAAGATCCAGTTTTGACTAGGATCACACCCTTAACCACCAGCTGTCGTGAGCACTTTCAGGGTCAGCTCTGCCTTCTCCTTTTCTTGGCCACACCTGTCTGAATAATTCCTGGAGCCAGTCCTATGACCTCTGGACAACTTGGTGGTGGGGGTGGGGATGTGTGTAGGAGACTCTACCCAAATAGATTTCACTACGCAGATCTGGCAGCCTCCAGAATGTTGACCTGGTCATAGGATTATTTTTTTTTCCTCTGAAAACTCTGGGGGAAAACACAGAGAACCAGTGGCCTAGTCTCCTGGTCTTAACACTTCCCTGCTACCAACTGACCAGCACATTTACTGGTAGCCAAACTCAATGCCCAAAACTGGCAGGGAAGGAAAAAGAAAAGCAAGTACAATTTATCTCTGATCACAAAAGTATTCTAACCAGTTCTGAGAAATAAGCTGGTTCTAATTTGAACTAAACAACAGTGTCTGGCCCTCATTTTAAAAAGGCATTTTCATCAAGGATGTGAGTATCACTCCTTCCACACACAGGGGAGCATTTGGGAATAAGGCTTAGGGGGTAAGATTTAGTTTTAAGCTTTCTTCAAAAAACCTTTAGCAGCAGGAAAATGCAATGATTTCAGAATTAATTATTTTGATGTCAGTCCTTTCTTCAAGGGTGGAGGAAGGGCTGGAGGGATTGGATCCAAGACACAAAATAAGGTTAGATGGTAATTTTTAATATTTTTAGAACTACTCTCCCTAGAGCAAGAACACAAACAAACAAAAAACTTCACTCATTCTCAATTGAGACCCTCTCCAAAAACTGCAAAAATCTGGAAGCCAGATTTTTTTTTTTTTTTTTTTTTTAAGAAAAAGGTGGAGTAAAAGCATCAGAGGTGTGTGCTTGTGAAGAAATGGGATTGGGAAGAAGAGAACAGATAGTCTTATCTGTCTACAAGAAACTATGATTAATGCTTTATTTTTTTTTATGCAACATGTAACCGAAAGTTAACCTGTACTGCTCTCTTACCTTTCCACTGTGCTCAGCCTACAACTGATGTTGGCGTCAACACGTGAAGAGTATCATAAAGATTCTTTTGTTGTTAGGCATAGTTGGAATTTCTGAGCTCATTTCATATCACCTTCTCTGGCTCTCCTGACAGATGCTTAACTGAGTGCAGGTATTTCAAGGCAAACTGATTTATGAGATGCTCAGTTTTCAGGGATAAGATGGAAGGGCTCCCTTCATAAAAGTAATCTCTGACCACATCCGGAAACTCACTGACAGTTTAGTCAAGAAGAACCCCCCAAATTGGAGAGGATTTGAACTAGAATATGATGAAGAAATTAAGAGAAAAGGTTGAAAATGGTCATGATTGCAAATAATTCATATGAAAAATGGTGTTTCTATAAAGTGTCTTGCAACATGGTAAGAAAGGACACGCACCATTCTGTGGTCATCATTTGGCAAACGGGTCTCATCTCTCCTACGACTCCTATAGGTTGGTGGTGGTGTCTGCCTAGAATACTGGGATAAGAAGAATTATGCAGTTAACTCTTGTTAGAAGTAATAATTGATCAATGATGTCTCTTTTTTTAAAAAATAAGCTGCCCTGGAAATTCATTCATTCATTGATTTATACATTTCACAAATAATTGCTAAATGCCCACTATATGCTAGCAATTGTGCTAGGCCTGCGGATAAATGGTCAGCAGAAAAAGTCATGGGTCCTCATGAAGCTCATAAACTAGCAGGGTGAATAATTACTACTTAATTATAAAAACAAATACAAAATTGTTTCTATTTCAGTGTAATTAAGTGATGTACATATGCTACAGGAGTGCCCCACTGGGGGTTTGACCCAATTGAGAAAGTCCCAGAAGGCTTCCCTGAAAAGTGATGTTGAGCTGAGATTCAGAGGATGAGGGGGCATTGACTAGGTGAGAAAACGAAGGAAATGTGTGCCAGGCAGAGGGAATCACATGTGCCAAGCAGAGAGCCCATGGGTCTGAATTTGCCTTTATCCCAAGAGCAAAGCAAGCCAGGGAAGATTTTTCAGAGGTGAGGGCTAGAGGGTGATGAGTATAATAAAATTTATCTTTAGATAAGATCATGCTTCTATGGAGTGAGGTCTGAGAGCCTCTGGCTTGTCCTGGAGGCTGGTTGTATTTCTCCAAGGCACAGCCATCATCTGAGCAGGCCAGAGCTTGGTGGTGGCCAGTACTGTCCACCTGTCTGCCTCCTACAGCACACGGTGCGCAGGGTTGTGGAATCCAGCGGTGTGTTGTTGAGACTGCCAGAAAGTCCAGGAGGGCGTGTTGTCCTAGGGCCTGTTGCTACTCTATTTGAAAATCTCACCAGTGTGACAAGACACTCGGGCTTTAGCTCTTCGTGGCTCCAAAGAAAGTGGCAGTGCTTATTATAATAATAATAATTATTATTATTTTAATCTTCACCTGAAGATATGCCCTTTTTATTGATTTTAGAGAGATAGGAAGGGGAAGGAGAAAGAGATAGAGAGGAACATGATACATTGATTTGAGAGAGAAACATCAATTGGCTGCCTTCTGCACGCACTCCAACCTGGGATCAAACCCACAACATGGATATGTACCCTGAACATGAATCAAACGGTGACATTTTGGGTACAGGAGGACTTTCCAACCAACTGAGCCACACCAGCCAGGATGTGGCAATGTTTTTTAAAATGCAAGCTAAGCTCTGGGATTCCTTGGAGGCTGGAGCTGGGGGATTTGGAGAGTAGGCTCAGTTGGGCAGCCTTAAACCGGGCACTCTGAGTGGTACCCAAAGGAGACCCCCCTGTTCTAAGGTTGCATAGCTGGTGAATTCTGCTTTCTAACTTCAGAAATTATCTGCTCCAAAATATACCATGCTTAGAAGATTTTGCACTGGCTGTTCTCTCTGCCAGAACACTCTTCCCCTAGACAACCACAGGGCTCACTCTCTCACCCCCTTGAAGTCTTTGCTCAAATAATTCCTTCCCAAGGAGGCTCACCCTGTCTACCCTATTTTACAGTGTCACCAGCCCATCAGTCTATTCTGGAATGCCTGTTCTCCCTTATACTGGTCTATACTATTCTTTTTCTATCATATAATTTACTTGTTAATTATGTTCATGATTTATTGCTTTTCTCTCCACCACCCATTAAAAATGAAACTCCATGAGAACGGGGACTTTATTTTGTCACTGAGGTATTCCAGAAATGCCTAGCATATTAACACAGAAAACACAGTAGTGAATAGCTGCTGAGTTGAAGTCCAATGTGGCACTTGGTCTGGCCAAGCTACCCACCTCTGCTCATCCTCGTGCCCCTGGGCAGCTTGGGAGGCACAGGCTGATGCATTGGAAATAGGCTCCTCTGATGGCTTCTGTGAAGGGGCTAATCCATGGCTCACAGTGTTGCCATAGGAAGGTAGTATTTAGCCAGCTAAAAGCAAAGTATTGGCACTCCTACAGCAGCGGGGCACAACCCTGCACTGCTAGGTATGAGTGGTATGATGGTAGTTGAGTCAGCTGGTCTCTCAGAGCCTTGGTTTGATCAACTCAAAAACGAGGGTGATGCTTTTCTCATTGGGGCAGGTAAAATATCTATGGGGATGAATCCCCAGCACCTGGCACAGACCTGGCACATATAGGTATGCAATACATCAGTTGGTTGGCTATGAGGAAAATGTGAGACAATGTTTGTAAACATATATATACATAAAGCACTTGACATAGAACATGGCATGTGGGCATTCATTCACACAATAAATAGTTTCAAATCCTACTATGTGCTTGGCAAAGTGCAATAACTATGGGGATTATTGTATGAGCTACTCATGTCCAATCACTGAGAATGCCATGGGCAGTGTAGAGACCTGCATGAGATGAAACAAGCTCAAAAGGCAGTCTGAAGAGGGTGACACCTCTCGTGACCCAGTCTGCCTCTGCATCCTTGTATAACATCAGACAGATGAATACCCACATCCATGGCTTTCTCTCCTGTTAGCCTGGGCACCTAACACAGCTCTGCTCACTCAAGCCAGTCACACAGGTGATGGTAACTGAGGTTTGGGACCTTCCCTCCCAGAGATGCCCTCTCTTATTGATGTCTATGTGGGCTGGATACACAAACCAAGTAAATTTAATAATAAGCTTGTTCAGTGCAGGCCGGAAGCTGAGGTCTAGAATTCCTGACTTGCCTGCACACTGCTCCCCAAGTGCCTGGATTTGAGGGTTGGGAGGATACCTGTATGCTCTTTCTCCCACAGTTCCACAGTATGTTCTCCTAACTGTGCTCTATGAGTGGTAACTCCCAGGCATTTAAAAAGCAGCAATAATGAGGTCAAAACCAAGCTGTCTCTGAGGTTTGGTAGTGATAAAATCAATTTTTATTAGCAGTAGTAATAGCAAGAACATCTCAAAAATAAGCAGCACCTATTATGTGCTAGTCATACACAAAGCACTTCTATATTCATTACATCTCACAACAACCCATTGCATTAGGTTATTAGCCCAGTTTACAGATGAAAAAATTGAAGTTCAGGGAGGTTTAGTATCTTGCCAAGATTGCTCAGGTAACAAGAGCTAGAAGTGAGATTCACTCCAGATAGCACCTGCAAGATCCATTTATGGTTGTGTGGCGAAAGGTGTCTTCAAGCATCACAGTGTGCCCAGCTGTAAAGCCTGAGCACGGCACCCGACCTCTTTGGACCTCTGGTCCCTTCTTGGTAAGAGCATCAGTCCTTCAGTTGTGTTGGGAGTTCATGAGTGTATGTATGTAAAGCTCTCAGATCCATACCTGGCGCTTGGTGAGAGCCAAAAGTATTAGTAATTACTGATGTGATTAAAGAGACTAAATCTAAGAGCTCTGGGCAGAACCCACTCTTGGTGAATGGCTGGCGAACATTCTTAAGTGGGGATTTGGGCATCTAAATTCAGGTTTACAAAGGTAAGTGGACCTCACACTTTCTGCAATACCCTTCTGCTTGTCACTATGAATTCTTTCCTGAACCTGGTGGGGCATGTGTGGACGGGCTCAGGTGGGCCACCCCAAACCCGAGCTCTATTGCTTAAAGCTGTGTGTCCTAGGCTGGTTCTTCCACACTCGGTGTCTCAGTTATGCTCCTAGAAAAGGGGTGTAATCCTGGTACCCACACCACAGGGCTACTGAGAGGATGGTAGGACAGCATCCTCTGGACACTAGACACATCCTGGCATAGAGTAAACACTCAATAAAAAGAGGGTGCTTCAAACGCAAATGGATCATTATTCTTAGCATCATTACCATTTACAAGAATACAAACACTGATGTGCTCTTCCTTGCTCTGTGGCGGGGAGGGTGTGGGAGAGTTTCAAACCTACATCACTGAGGAGCCCATCCTCCTCCTTTGCTGCCTCTTTTCCCACCACAGCCTTTCCGACCTGCCTCAGCCCAGGCAGGAGCCTAATTCTGCATGGCTGGGGTTTCCCAAATGTGCCCTACAACACCCAAAACCAAGCCTGTCATGAAGAATGAAGGCTTTGTGTGGTTTCCCAGGAGCACACTGAAGGCCTACACTCAACCCTTCCTGGAATCCTACACTCAGAATCATGCATTTCCATGATACTGAGCAAGAAAAAAAGAGCCTTAAAAAAATCCTTATTGGGAAAAGCACGGGACATATGGGGTGGGGGGCAAAGGATTTAAGAGAGAGAAAGAAAAACCTCGTCTGCTATGCCCGACAGGAGGCCTCTGGCAGCCTTGGCTCTGCAGTGATGCAGGACCATTTCAGAGGGGCTGGCCCTGTAGGGGGCTCTGCAAGTCTGGAACCCTGGGCAAATGTGTAATAAATGAAATTATATTACAAATTAACACATAATGCTATCATTTATGGTTCCAGACTTTAAGGCTACCAAGTCCTGGAAATCACCATAAGAGGTGAAG
Organism: Corynorhinus townsendii; assembly: GCA_026230045.1. NCBI lineage: Eukaryota > Metazoa > Chordata > Mammalia > Chiroptera > Vespertilionidae > Corynorhinus > Corynorhinus townsendii. The sequence goes on from JAPDVU010000006.1 coordinate 44,261,311, forward strand.
GTCAAGATAGGATGTAGCTCTCACGCACCCCCACCCTCCATGGCGAGGGCAAGTGTCTCCTTAGCCACTGACTGACCTGAGACCTTTGGATCATGTGTGCATCGTAGCTGGACCCGTGGTACTTGGCCGTAATATCTGGGCTGTAGCAAGCATCACAAGTGCATGGTATATTCGAGCTCAGGGGCTGTTTCCTAGGTCTATAAACCTGTGGGAGAAAGCTACAATGGTTAGGTGCAGGAGGGGAGGGTGCAGGGCGCACAGGGAAGGAACTAGGAGAAATTAAAGAAGGAGGCTCATCTTGACTTTCTGTGGCCAAGTGGGTGAAAACCCCAGTGTAGAAGATGCACAGTCCCAAACAAGAGGTCAGATGGAAGCGGCTCCCGACCCCGGGGCCAGCACTAGCAAGGCATGCCGCTCTGTGGAATGACCCCCATGACTGACAGTGCCTGGGACCCTCCCTCTGTAGGAGAAGGTGCCCAGGCATGGTGGTGGTCCCTCTCTTTCAGCAAGGCAGCCCCATGAGAAATGGCCTCTGGTTCAGGGCCAATGGATGCCTTTTCCTTCCTGAGGAGGAAGGGTTGGCCCAATTGTGAGGAGAAGGGACTTAGGCCTTTGGGCTTCCCTTCCATTCACCTTGCACCTTGTGCTCAGCCAAGATCAGCCTAGCAGGCAGCAGGCCAGTCCTGGGGGCTGAAATCAATGTGGACACACTCCGCGTGGTACCATGCGGCATTTAGAGAATTTCAGAGCCACATGGGGCCTGAGCTAAGATGTGGCAGCCACCGTGTGAGACCAAAGAGCATTGAGCCATAATATTTACTAGGTTTCATAATGAAGCTAGGATCTGAGTGAACATCTGAACCACTGCTTCCAAAAGCTCCTGAGTTATATAGAGAGGAGAAATAATGCCTGAAGATTTCTGGGATGACTTTGCAATATGCTTCAGGTACAATTATTTCCATTGAAGCCACTTCCAGAAGACCCTCCAGAAAGCAAATAACTTATTTTTTGCACAAATTAGGACGTTGTCCCTCCTTCCTTTTCCCTCAGAAGAAGTACAGTGGCCTAGTGAGGAGGAAAATCAGGATAATGAGGTAAACAGGTAATAAAAAAATATTAGACTAAATAATGGTCCGGGAGGGCTCCAAGCATAGCCTGGCAGTGCCAGGGGCTGGGAGATGTCCCTCGGCCAAAAGGTACAGGAGGAAACAGTTAAAGAGCCAAAGCTGGAAGTCTGGTGAGAAAGAAATCTAAAGAACTGGATGAGGGAAGTTATTTATAGGCCCAGAGAGTGAGCAAGACAGAAGATAACGGGTCCAATGGGAGAGAATGTGCCCAGAATTTAATTAGTAGTTCCTAGGATTTAGTCAGAAGTCACACAAAGTCCACTGGAAGGAAGGGAGCTGAGAGCTATTTCTGGGGAGATGAGGCTAAGACAAAAGAAAGGAAAATAGCGCTGGTTGCAAACCACACAAGCCCAGGCACATGCAGCCCACACAGAGAAGCAGTAAAATGCTGTTCCAGTGACAACTCAGGTCATTTCACTCCTACCTGCTTTCAGCTGCTTGAGCCTGCAGGATGGACATGGGAAAATGAAGAGCTGCTAAACCCACAGGAAGCACCCAACGGCCCAAACCCAGCAAAACACACCTGACGGGCAGGAGGCCCCACCTGCTGCTTTAGCTGGTGCACCAGTCGGTCCTTCTCCCGCTTGAGGGCCATCACTTCTTCCTGCGTCTTTTTCTTTTTGGAGGCAGACAGTTCCAGCAGGGCAATGTTTGCATCTTTCTCACTGATTGCCGCAAGCAGAGCTTCCTGTCTAGTAAAATAAAAATTATTGTGATGATTTGTATACAGTGGGGAAAAAACACCATTTGGCATTTATAACTGAAATGAGCCATGGAGTACTGTCTCAATGTGAAGGAATTATGGATAATGCTTAAGACAAACTACCTCCTTGACTTTCAGAATAGACAAAGTTGTGTGGGTCAGAATCCCTGAGACCCACACACTGTATCCTCTAAGAGAGGTGACTTTCAATGGCTTCACAGATATAGCTGCATATAAGAAATGGAGGGAGTCCATATGAACATTTGCTTTTAAAACACCTTCACCCATCTACCCATCTATCCATCAAGTCATTCTTCGATATGCCTATCCATCCTTCCTTCCATCCATCCATCTCTCCATCTACCTATCCATCCATCCATCCATCCATCCATCCATCCATCCATCCATCCATCCATTAGCCAGGTAATATTCAGATAAAATTGGGCAGCAACTTCAATATGAAGTATAATTTTTCCTGTAAGCTTTCCTTTTAAAGGCAGGCAGAGATATTTCATAGGGTTCCCTTCCCATTTTCAATGCAATTAGTGAGGCTTGCTTGCCATTCCACCAAAAATCATTTCTTCTTCAATACTCCTTATCTCAGTAATCACAGCACCATCCACCAAGCAGCCCAAGCCCCGAAGCTAAAGTCATCCTTGATTCCTTTCCTTCCTTCTCTACCCAGAGCCAATCAACAACCTCATGCATTCCTTATCTAATCTACTGCTAGGAAATGTTTCCCAACCACCAGTGTCTATTCACATTGTTCATTCACTAGTCTCCCTGGTACAGACAGAGGCCAAGTAATCTTTAAAAACATTCTAAGTCCGGATTCCACCACCCTGTTAAAATCCATTGCATCACTCATTAGACTTCAAGTCCAGAGCCTTTAGTGATGCCTGCAACTTGTTATACCAACTGGCCCTAACCACCTCTGTGAGGTCATCTTTTTCCATTTCTCCCTCCTCAATCATTAGGCTCCAGCACATTTTGTTCCCGAACTCTTTTCTAGTCCTTGAAAATGTTACACTTGTTCTCACCTCATAAGCTTTGTCTTGCCAATGCCTCTGGCTGCAATGGACACACCTCGCAGCTCCTTATCCTTCAAGTCTCAGCTCCAGTGTATCCACTTCAGACAAGTCATCTCCAGCTGCTCTCCTTGGCAGTGCCTCTCCACCTGGCACCTTTTACCCAAGTCGCTGGCCGGCTACATTACCCTGGCATTTTTTATTTTATACAACTCTTCACTATTAGAAAGGATCTTAGATATTGATGATTTTTCTCTACTTGACACTCCATGAAAGTGGAAGCTTTTTGGTCTTGGGCACCACTAGTTCTCCAGCTTCTGGCAGAGCACTGAGCACATAGTAGGTGTCTAAAATGTTTGCTCGAGCAATAGCGAAGTTCACTTTATACTTCTCCAAAACGTTGACGACACCATGTACAACTCTTCTCACGTAAAAATAATGATAATGAGTTGACTCCTGACTACTCTCTGGTCACTGCTTACTCAGAAGAGTGTTAAAGTTGACTCCTCCAATTTTAACAGTCCAATTTTATTGCAACATCTACTGCAGATTTTAATCTGGAATTTTCTGGGACCATTATTAACTAAGAAATGGTTCGCCTGGTGTGTTTTATTTAGTTCTCCTTTCCACTGAGGGAAGTCTTGTCCCAGCCATTGTGTCACTTCAGCCATTGTATAGATAATTGAGAAGACCCCACAATCCCAGGAAAGCCTCAATATTGGGTACTTTTTTTGCACACAAGTCCCAGGACTAAAACCTGTTTTGCCTTTCTTTAATCCCCACCACCAAAGCAGACCTTCCCCAGATGATTGGACAATATGGTCATTATTTAGATCTCAGGTCCCCCCCACCCCTGTTCATTGCAGGGATTTGTAAGGACTTTTCTGGGCCCTGCTAATGCCAGGCAGTAGAAGCTGCTGACTAAGCTCAGTCAGATGTGTGAGCAGTAGAAATGTCAGGAGATATCTCCACTTTCCAGAAGAAAACCAGTGCAGGCTGGACTACGAATAGCAGCATTAATATCTAGCTTTACACAGCCAGTCTCTTTCTGGGTAGCTTCCTAAGACAATAGACATGCTTGTTGTTGATGGCCAATGCATATTTATACATAAGGCCAAGCTGAAGAGTCTGCATGGACTTCAAATCTCTACTCCAACTTAGCTACAACACACCCAGGATGATTGCAATATTTTACAACACTCTGCCCCAAATGAAAATGTCCAAGTGAAATTTTTCAATGGGAAAAAAACTTAAAAATAATTGGGAAAATTGGGAGTTGATAGCAAATTATGCTACATCCCTATGACTCACTCTTTACAGCTATATGCAGCCATGTAAAATGTTGATGAAAAATAATATGTGAAAACAGTTATGTTTGTTGAGAGACAATTCTCCATGAGTCTCGTATTTTTGCACACTCTTTATGAGCATAGGCACTATCTTCTTTTCTCACATTTTTTAAAGGATGTTTGTATAAAAATAGCCTTGGAAGATAGAGCTAGTGTCTCTGTTAGGATCAAAGACTAGCCATGCTTACAGTCCTATATAATAGTGTCTTCTTCCAGAGAAAAGGGCAGGCATGTTACTGCCCATTATAAAAGATTTGGGTTCCCTAAGCTCAGGGTTGCCCTCCTTTAATGCAACCCACTGCAGGTGTAGCTATTCATCTGGCCCACCTGCCTTGCCTTCATGGAACTTGGGGAAAGGAGACTTGACATAAATGTGCTGATGTTGCTGTCTGCACCTTGAGCAATAAAGTCCTTTGTCTCTGACCTAAAAGTCTCTGGTTTGCTGCCTGTATCCATGACACTGAACCAGGCTGTTAGCATACCATAGGGAAAACCTCAGACCCTTCACAGTTCTTGACATACAAATATCTACAGAATAAGATCCCAAAACATAAAATTCTATTCCCAGGAAAAACAAAAACAGGAAGAAAATGCTAACAGTCATTATCTCATAGTAGTAAAATGAGTAGGCTATTTTTAATTTTTTTTCTGTATGTACCTTTTTGCATTATTCTTCCCTTCCACAAAGTATCCTAAGAGTAAAGTCTAAAAAAATTGTAAATGAAACTTTTCAGTCACCAAGTAAACTACAGGAACATGCTTAAATACTTGGCAGATGTGAAATTTGCTCATTTTAAAATCAAAGTATTTATGTTCTCTCTGCCCTCTGGCTCTATATGCACAGGTGAGTGCCTACACACATCCTCTTATACACGTCTGGTACAGTTCACATCATTCCCACTAGGACAGCTGCAATAATCTCCTAGATAGGCTCCCTATGTCCACTTTTATATTCCTAGTCCTATAGCCCTTTTAACCCATTTTTCTCTTTCAGGTCAAAATTCAGAATTATATAATTTTAATAACAGTTAACAGTCATCATTAACCTAAAGAATGAGCCTTCTAAACTCCTTTTGCCCTATAATTCCATAATATTTTCAGAATTTAACATATATTTCCCCTGTTATAATACTATCAAAAGTTCCAATACATTAATTTTTAATATCAAATTTTTATTGATCATATAAAAACATATCAATTCCTAACTCTTTACAGATGTTATCACTAAATACAGCCCCAAATCTAGTTACATTTAAATCATTTTTATAAAAGTACATTTAAAAACACTCATCAATATTAATTTAAATATAAAATAATCAATTTTGTTCTTCATAATCTTTTCCTCAGTGTCCTTTTTATTTTGTTTTATTTTGTCTGCTTTTGGGTAACAAATCTATTTATAAGTAACAAATCTACTTAGAATGATAGAACTCTGTATAAAATTAGCGTAAGAAGGGTTACATCTATTTTGAAACCCTCATTTAAATATTGACCATTATTAATGAAAATTTACCGTAAAATACCTTGATTGAACTCTACATTTAATAATTTTAGTCTACTTAAATCAAAGAGTAATTGCCAGAAGGTAATAAAAGTATATAAAACTAGACAAAGATAATCATTTCACACTTAGAAAGAATTTACGATGCTTTTAAAGCTATGTCTGGCCATTACCAATTTCTATAGGAATGCCAGATAGAGCAAACTCTTAATTCTAGGGTGGCAGAATCAATACATTAATTTTTTTTAAGCAACAAGCTTTATAAAATGAATTTTAAAAAACTCTTTATCAAGATGATACATTTTAACTAATAATTTAGATCACTGAGAGCTAATCTGCAGTTATAGACTTTCATTAGCTCTGCTTTAAAAGTCAGGGTGTTTTTTTGTTTGTTTTTAGGGTGAGAATTTCTGAACATCAGATTCTACACCTTTACAATTCTCATAAGCCACTTTGCTGATACATACTTAGAGCACCTAATGATGACGACTTTACTGAAAAAACACAGAGGTCTATTTTGAGAAAATGGCAAACACTGGAATAAATTAAGAAACTTAAATCGAATCTTCCTGCTTTTTCTTTTTCCAACAGGGAACTTTGATCCAGCCTTTCCCATATTGGGAAAATAAAAGAGGTGCCGTGTCAAAAGGATACCAGGGACAGGGCACTTGGATATAAATTGGAAACACAAAGAAAAATCCTCATTCTTTTTCCCAGCAGGTGAATCACCTTCTAGATCCAAGGCCAGATGGACATCACTTCAGAAATTGTTACTGTCCCATCGACCTGAAGAAAGTGTCCAATGAGCCTGAAATCACATTCAGCACTTAATCTGACCTCTTTGCTTATTCACAGACAATGCAGAGAGATCATACATACTCATCTTTAGAGTTAGTGAGATTTAGGATATGCCAAAGGCTTGCCACCAGAAACTGCACTGTTCCAGTGCACAACTACTAAGGTTATCTGTCTATGCCCCAAAATGCAGCTTAAAATATAAAAAGGGAGCCCAAATACGCTAGGAAGGAAGATAAGATAATGCAAAGAGAAATAAATCTATAACAGCCTGCTGAATGCCAAGCTAAGAAAGTGAACCATGGACAGCATTTTATCAAAGTGCAGCCTAAACAAATGTCAAGGGGAATAATTTCTTTAACAAATATGGGCAACAATGGAGTGAAACAGGGGGCAATTCTGTGCCCTTGCGTGCATTTAGTCAGGGCTAACAATGGATGAAAATATGTACATGGGCACATTTAATAACCCTAAACTGTCATTCAGTTTGTAGGAGGTAGTTAAGATATAGCTAATAAAACACCAAAAAAATGGTTTTAGCCAACCTGGGAAAAAATCCTCTATGGAATAAAACAAAAGAGGGCTGAAAGGTGGCTCCCACTATGATAAATACCTTCTTTTGAGTGTTGGCTGTGGTTAACCTTCTCAAAGAGAACTCCAGAATCCGGATGGTAATACATCGCTACTTCACTTATCACAGTCAATTTAAAAGGGAGCTTTATAAACATTTCTATTTCACTCCCTGTTGCTGTCTTTCTATTAATGATGACTTGGGTTGGGGGAGAGAGCATCTAAAATTAATTTTCCAAGTTGTAAATGAGGCAGGCTAATTAGGAAGTTATAAATTGGTTGGGGGGAGAGGCATTAGCACATTTTTTTTCCTGGTGGGATTTTGTTTTAGTTAGCTGACCCATCTTTAGGAACACATTCAATTACAAAAGCAATGCTTAAAAAAACGCACTCCATTAAGAAATGTTTGGATAATGACATACGAGGGAGAACCTACATTATGTAGGGCGCTCAGCCCACAGTCATGTTCTAATCATACTGTGGGGAAAAAAAATTCCGCTCAATCAACTTTGCCAGTTAATTACTGTTTTCATTCCCTCATGACCCTGAATCTTCAACCGTAAGTTCAGTAGGAGGTGACTTAAGACAGCCGGTGACGAAAGATCCTGTTCAAAACAGCCTCTGTCTCACCCCTGGGGTGAGGGTAGGTGAAGGTTCTCTGCGATCAACCCTGGAGAAAGATGCTCATTTGCCTACATTTTCAAAGCTGTATTTTCACATGGCATCTTGAGAACAAAAAGGCTTTCGATATCAATTCATATCAACACTCCTCACCAGTAAAACGATGCATTGTGCATGCAGAGGGGGCCATGCAGAAAACTAAGCCGCTCACCTAAGGTGGGGCCCACAGGGGAGATGCAGTGGAACAATTATGAGTTTTAGCAAGGACAAAGAACAGACCAGATTTGTAAAGGCCAGGCTTTGGCAGCCCAGACTTCTTACTGCGGTTTGCTCTCTGTCGCCCACCTAAAACTGACCTCAAGAAATAGTTTACTCCAATTACGCAGAATTTTGTCTTTGAAACCTAATAGCACATGACTGGAATTTCCTCACACGGGGGCCAAAGAGTCTTATGGAAGCTCTTTGCTCCATGCACTAGCCCCAGCATGACTCGGGGAGGCAGCTAGCCCACCCTAGGGTTCCTGTAAGTGCAACTGGAACCAGAAGCTCGAAAGGCCTTCAGGACACTAAGATGCAAATGTTAGCGCCATTTGGCATTCTGCTACAAAGGGGTGTTGGTGAGAGTGAGGCCCACAGGGAAAGGCCCCAGGCTGGAGGAGGGCAAGTGCCAGGAAGAGCTACTGCTCCATCCTGAAGTGCTCTCTCCATTCCCATCCTTTCGGGAATTGTTGGAAAGGCAATGAGAGATGAAGGGACCACTGCCCAGGTCTTGGCAGAGGACATGTGTGAGGTAGTACTGTTACTGTGTGTCTGATCACCAAAAAACTTAATTTTAAAAATAGAGGAAGATAAAATACTTCCTTTGATTATGTTAGCCTATATGATTTCTGCTTAACTACACAAATAAAATATCATTCAAGACCTAGATGGTTTGGCTTAGTGGATAGAGCATCGGCTTTTGGACTGAAGGCTCCTGGGTTCAAATCTGGCCAAGGGTACATGCTGGGGTTGTGGACTCGATACCCAGTCTGGGGCGTGCAGGAGGCAGCTGATCGATGATTCTCTCTTATCATTGATGTTTCTATCTCTCTCTCCCTCTCCCTTCCTCTCTGAAATCAATAAAGAAATATATATATAATAAAAGTGTAACATGCTAATTAGACTGGATGTCCTTCCAGACGACCTTCCGGATGAAGCAGGGGCTGCCAAGGGAAGCCCGAGTCCTAGGTGCCAGAGGGAAGCCAGTGCAGGCAGCCGGCGGAAGGAAGGCCTACTCTTGCATGAGTTTCATGCATCAGGCCCCTAGTACATATATATGTATCATTCAAATCCTTCCTTAAGAGGAAAATGTTCTGGTTTAGTGTCTCAGCATTGGAGTTGAATATACCTGGGTTTGAATTTCCACAATACCTTTTGTTTCTATGACCCTGAGCAAGTTACTTAATGTCTCTGCAACACAAATTTGCTCTTAAATGGACTAAGAAGGATAATAGAAACTCTCTCTTAGATTCTTATGAGATTTAGATGTGATAATGCATGCAAAGATTTTGTTCAGTGCTTGACATAACTATACAATGGTTAGCAATTATTATTTCATCATATGGGCACCACCAAATGTAAAGATTCAAAAGTTTTGTATTATTTTCTACCGGACTCCCCTATGTAAATGTAAATGTGCCAGTGGGTCTCTTAATTTAAAAACAGACTCTCAGAGAAGCCTCTGAAATTGGTTTCTGTTAAGTTGCACATTTGACTTTCATGAGCCGATGTCTGTTATGCAAACAAACTTAAAGAAGAAAACAGAGTTTGTGTGTGAAGAAGAATCTGTCTATCATAAAAGCATCCCCTACCAGCCAGGTCCAACTTGGTCAATAGCTGTTCAACATCATTCCATCCAAACTGCTAGGAAAGGCCACTCACAGAAGTGGGCAAGGCGTGATTTCATGCAGTATGGGAAATGGAAACATGTTCTAAAAGGTGATCCTTTAAAAGTCAAGGTCAAGTGCAAAATCTAACCAAAGTCAAACAACTTCAAAACAAAAATTCTTCCATTATAAAAAACTTTTTAAAAAGTTGGTGAATTTGGAAGGCAGGGAGGGCAAGTGAAATGATGGGGCTCTGTGATCCATCAGCAAACCTGGCTGCGGTGTGTGCTATGGTGATGCACATTCATTCTTGTTAATTCCTGCTCAGTGATAAGAAGGCTTCCCTGTTGACCAGTGAACTCTGCCAAGGTAGCTGTCTAACACCCAGCAGCCAGACTGCCTGGGAGGGTTATTGATAATAAGAAACCAAATACATCTGGGCTTCACTGTGAGCCGGAGCTTTGCCCAGCACTCCCCTAACTCAGTGGTGGGCAAACTCATTAGTCAACAGAGCCAAATATCAACAGTACAACGATTGAAATTTCTTTTGAGAGCCAATTTGTTTAAACTTAAACTTCTTCTAACGCCACTTCTTCAAAATAGACTTGCCCAGGCCATGGTATTTTGTGGAAGAGCCACATTCAAGGGGCCAAAGAGCCGCATGTGGCTCGGGAGCTACGGTTTGCCAACCACTGCCCTAACTAAACCTACTGGCCATGGATAATCAGTTAGTATCAGAAAACTTGCTGTATCACATTAAATTTTTCATTGGAAATGAACAACTGTCAGAAAATAGGTCACTGACTTCAAGGTTTAGCCCCCGAGCCATCTGATCAATTATTTTTTTTTCTTATTGGTGAGATGAATGTGCATGTATGCATGCGTGTGTTTAAGTTTCCAAAAGAGAGTACATTTTAATTTTCTCTCTAGTATATATTGAGGCGACTAAGATTTGCTAGTAAGTCTCTGCAGAGAACAGCCAAATTGCCCTCCTGTATCTTAAACTAAAAATTCTCCCTCTTAATTTGACATTTTTGTGCTAAATCAAACCTCCCTTTGTTTATGTTTACATGAAATAGAATATTGCCATCGGCTAAATTATAATGAAAAACACAACAGATTGTCATGTCATTGCTGCAAGAGGGATACGAGCAGAAGGGGGCACATTCCAGAATTTCGTTAACACAACATTTGAAGAAAATCAAATTAGGGTTCTGTGAAGCAGATCTTTGCTGAGAGAAATACAAAAAAAATGAGTTCCTTAGAAGCGGCTCCTCTGTGAGAGTTCCTATTCCTGGGGAGAAAAAAAGGCCGTGTGCTCCTGCTCCAGGGAAGGAAGCAGAGTGGTGTGTCTGCATGCTTTGTGGGAATGGTAGTGGCCAGGCAAAGCAGGCTTCTAGGAGGGGCAGGAAGGCACGATACTGCTAACCAGATTCCCATCGACCTGACGCTGTTCTTCCTGGCTGTGCCTGCCATAGAATTGAACCACAATTCCAGGAAACCAACAGGAGTCTTCCTTTGGGATGCTGATGGCTTTTTGAGCATCCTGGGCCATGCAATTCCTCACCTCAATGTCTTTAGTGACTTTGAGAAGTCTAGCCTTTAGGGCTGCCATCTCGTGGCCATTGCAATAAATACCGCCCTTTACTATTTCCCCCAAAGTAGTTACACCTCCATAATCCGTATTCTAAAAAGTTACCACAAAGGGTGCTTATTAAACAAATGAACTTTAGCCACAGGAGGGCTCCACAAGGCAGAGGGAGCTAGGGCATTTCACATTCCGATCGCTTTTCTGCTCTAATTTTTCATTCCTGATGAAAGCCTTGATTCAAATGATCATTTGTCAAATTACTAAATAATCATTTGGTACAGGGTTGGGCCTGCTAAGAAACTGGGTATGAGGTAATAGGCATGTTTTAGGTGCCTTTTTTTTTTAATGGACTCATAGCTGTTTCCAAATGAGTGAGTCTCTGCAACTCTGTACTTACTATAGACTTGCTAAGAGAATATTCAGAATAAAACAGATTATAAATGCAAAGGGGCTTATTGCCTGAAAATTAGGAGGGTATGTTTTCCTAGCAGTAACTTAAAGTCCAAATGACAGAGTTCAAAAATACAAACATCAACCTTCTGAGGACAAGAAGTTAGACCAAATTTGTCACAGATCCATGTTAGAAAGAAATTGCTAAAATGCCCCCAGGAAAACACACCGAGCCTGCCTAATGCGCACTCAGCACTGCTTGTTGAACATCAGCTGCACATGGCCATCTACTCAGCAAGGCTTCCCAAATGTACCATAACCCCTACACCAGCAGGAGGTGCAAGAGCAGATTTAATGACCCTAAATTAATTTCAGTATAGAACTATACACTTGACGTATTGCATTGCTACGCAACTGGTTAAAAAAATCATATATATATATATACACATATATATATATATATATATGAAAAAAATCAGCTAGTGAATCCAGAAATAACAAGTTATATCTGTTAGTTACCTGAAATTTCTGGATTCATCAAGACAGTACGTGGGACACTACCAGTGTGTTCCTTCTCAGAGGGTGAGGGAATGTGAAACCAGACAGCGGATGCAGAATGAAAGAGTCTGGTAAACTACCTGAACGCACTCCACATCTGGAAAGAATCGTGGGGGAACCAACCCGAGACACAATGGTATAGAAAGCAGTCTCAGATTTACAGTATGGGTGGCCTTGTGGCTCATGGAAGCGAAATTTCCACTCTGGGAGGAGCAATCGCCAGAACATTTCTGGAGTGAAATTAGGAAGTCCAACCTGAACCAACTGAACTCTGCGTGTTCCTTAGGGTGGCTGTTCACTGGCCATATAAGCAAATCAACCAGATGCGCAGAGCCCAGATCTCCAATGCCTTCAACACACATTTACTAAGCACCCACTGTATGCCAGGTCCCAGGGATAAAAGTACAAACCAGACAGGCACCACTCCTGCTTCTGCGGAGCTTATAACACAGCGGACTCCAGAGACTCTCCAAGGTCATGAGCTGGCTGATCCTATAATGATGCCCCGCCCCCCCTCCTGTCACCACCACACACACAAAATAAAAATAAAAATAAAAATAAAAAAGAGAAAGAAAGAAATACCCTTCTATTTCCATCAGGAACACATATCAGATCATCAGCAGGAGCATGTAAAGAAGATACTCATGAATCCTGTTTACCAATCCAAAGTCTTGGCCTAAGAATCCACACAGCATTTCCACTGATATGTATCAGATCCTGAGATAACTGATTCAAAAGCTCCATCCCATCTTGTCCTCTTCCTTCTGAATGTCTAGTGCAAGCCAGCTGCAATCCAGAAGCTCAAACACCAATAAACACATAGAAACACGAGACCTCATATTCATAGCGGTTAGGCTGAATGATAAGTGCACTTTTTGTGTGGATCAGAAGCAATCGAATGTCAGTGATTTCATACAGTTCAACCTTCCACAATAATAGTAACTTCACTGGTTTCTTTGTTTGTTTATAATATATGCCCATAGATAATTTTAACTATTTATCACTTCTATGGGCAAAGATTTAAAAGGTTGAGGTAATTTCCGCTCCACAATATCCAACTATTATCCCCAATGTACCCAAGACTAATCACTCGAGGCAATTAACCCAGAAGAGAGCCTGCTACACAGATCACAGGGGAAGGAAGGGTCCTAGCAGCCCAGGATGGTAACAGGGGCTCCCAGACCTGGAAAACCACTTAGTGAGACGCTTCCTGGTGACCAGACTCCAACCTGACACTGATTACCACTCCCCAAGATACTGACCTGTTGACTGATTGCTTTGAGATCAGATCATCGATCTCCCAGGACAGCCTTAAGGCTGCCCAGCCCCACTGAGCAGCAATGGAGTCCCTTCCTTTAGATTTGAACTTCAAGTCACAGGACATAAGGCAGAAGTCAAAGCAGAATGGGGCTGCAGAATTCCTAAAGGGGTTTTTCTGAAGTCTCATTGATGAGAGGCTCAATAAAAAAAAATTCTTGAGGACAGCAACACACTCATGGTGGCAGCCTAAAAGAGCAGTTGAATGTCAACCAGCATCTTAATATCACCCCCATATCTGAAGAGACTTTACTCTGAACAAAATACTGTGCTAGGTGCTATAAGGGATTACAAACTTTCCTGGTAACGAAAGCAAATGCAAAGGAAAACTTTAATCACAAAACAAAGATAAACAATTGTTGATTAATGACTCCATTGTTAGAAGGGAGGATAAACAATTATTAATAGTTATCACTTTGTTTGTTATAGGCATATGTGAGGCCTGAGTAGAGCACATTGTTTCATTTAGTCCTCTCAAATTATCCCCCAGGGAGACAGCTGTTATTATTCCTATTGTGAAATTGAGTGAACTGATGCTGTGAGATCTAAGCAGATTGAACAGTCACATTGCTTTTAAACAGTGGGACAGGAATTTGGATCCAAATCTGTGTGAACTGGTCAGTTCACAAACATGCTTGGTTGGAGGAAGGAAGCTACATCAGTTTGGTCTGGGATGACAGGGCTGGGTGCCTCAGAGGACAGAAGAGATGGCTGGGTGTGAGGGAGGGCTGGACTGGCGGGGTCCTGGAAGGACAAAAGAGACTTCCTGGTGGGGATAAGGGTCTGAGGAAAAGCTAAGAAGATTCAGTCATTTAAAATTATTTCTGGCTTCCTTATTTACATCCCCATTTCCGGCTGCATAACTTCCATGGATTAGTTAAGAGACAGTGTGGCCAAATAAAGTAATTCCTAAATGCCAATCCAGGGACTGGTACTAGCTTGTGCTGAAGTCTTCATACACACATACACACTCATTTACACATTCATTCACATACATGAAAACATAGATAAATATTGTAGGAATAAGACTACCAACACCCTTTCTAGGTAACAGCAATTGAATAGCCTTATGTAACTTAATAGTTTAATTAGGTTGTCAAGCTTTATGTTGTTTTCATAAATATTTTTCATATTATTAGCCCATTATATCCAAAGTCTAGAAAGCACGAATTTGATTGCCAAATATTATTATACTTAGGGTGTGTGTGAGGAACAACTGAGGCATTCCCTTTGGCCCTTCTTTACTGAGCACAGGTGGGGACTTACTTGTCTTTTGGAAAGTGCTTGATGTTTCCCTATTGCTGAGGCTCCCAGGCAGGCTGTCCCATCAATGTCATGCTGCACCCCAGTTCTTCCTGCAAAGTGACCCTTCCTTTAGTATCTGTATGAGACAGCCTGTGTCCTTGGGATCTAGGTGCAGAGTCATCTTTAATTTCACAAACAGGCCCTGTTAGGTCTTTCTGGGGCCTTCAGTGCCCAGAGAAGAAAAAGAAAAGCTGAGCTGGTCAATAGGCACCCTTAGGAGAACCACACCTACAGGTGACCAGAGGATCCAGTGTGAAATATGACATACTCTGCCGCTCCTTCCACTGTTCCTTTTGTTGGGATGTGATGCAATCTTTACATGGATAGAACCCGTGAAAGTGGGAATAATCAGTGTCTGGGAAGACATGGGACTATGGTAGTTATTCCTTTAACTATCTGCTGTGAATATAGATGAGAAGTGCTTCAGGGAGAAGCCTAAGATTTGAAGTAGGACCTAAGGATGGAAGTCACAGGTAGTTATACGGCAAATGCCAGTCCAATAACAGAAAGGACTCGAGCCAAGTCACAGCTGTCAAACAAGAGAGCGGGCTGCCTCGTTCCCATCTCCGAAGGCACTGGTGCAGACAACAGAAGACCGTGCTGAGCAATTCCCAGAGAAAGAATTCTCACAAACAACAAGTGGTGAGATTAAGCACATGTTTTGGTTAGGTTTCTTCGAATTGCAAGTAACAGAAACTGATTCTGGCTAACTTAGCAAAGAAAGGAAGTATTAGAAGGATACTTGGATAGATCAAAGGAAAAAAAGAGCTAACAAGTGAACTTTAGGAAGGTCAGTAAGCAAGTTGCTCCAGGATGCTCATAGCAGGAAATCCCAAATTTTTCATGGGAAGACATACCATTTATGTTATAACTCCGCTACAACCTTCAGGCCTAATGTAAAAAGAATGATGTTTGACCTTCCTGGAAAGAAACAGATTGACCCAATCCAGGTTATTCAGGTATGGCCTGGGGTCCCCGTCACTGGGAACCCACCCTAAATAATGAAGTCACATTAAAAAAAGGGGGGGGTGCGATAGCTATGATTTGAGGGCTATCCTAACTGGCAATTACGCTAATGATCTATAGCCTGAAGGGTCTGTTTCAGTGGTGTGCTGGAATTGGTTTTTACTGGCTAGTGAAAGTCAATTATATGCATCTCTTTCCAATTCCAGGACAGTCTGTACCTTGGCCATGGTAGAAGAATTTATACCATAGAAATTGGCAAACACAGTGGATCAGAGTTTTTCCTTTTCATTGACCTGGTTTATCAGCACACCATTGGCCTATTTCAAGATTGGACAGTCTTTCCAAGACTGTTATACACCCCAGAGGACATGCCACAGATCCCACAATAGGGAATATGTAGCTAACACTCACCAGCACTTTTTCTATGCCAAACACTATTCTATAGCACTACTATAGTAACATAACACTATACTATACGCTATACTGTTCTAACTCCTTTATGAATATTAACTCATTCAGTCTGCACAAAAATCGTATGAGGCTGGCACTATTATTTCCCCAGTTGACAGATAAGGAAATAGAGGCAGAATTTAGTAAATTGATGAAGTGGAGATTTGAACCCAGGCAGTCTATAATAAGTCCTCAAAATAAAATAGGCAATGGGTGGCTGTTGTTCTGAGTTGTGATACCTGTGACCCAGAAAAATACAAGGAACTCAACCACTTTGAACCCTCGGCTGGATTCTAATAAAAGGATCACTCCTCAGTCTCAAGGCTGATGTCAGCGAGAACGGCCTGGGATAGCTCTACAATTAGTGCTTGGATATTCATTCCTTTCATTACCTGGGATGCTGGGAGATTGTATCCAAATCCAAAAGCTACTACAAATCCAGGGGGATGAGAGTGGCTGATAGCATACAGTGCCAGAATCCCCCACATGAGTGACAGCAGCATTTCAGGACTCAGTGGGAAGTGCACATCCCATCAGTGTTCCTGAATGGGCCATGATGCCACAACTGCAATGAGAAAGGACAGAAAGTCTGAACTTTCCACCTACCTCTCCCACTGCTCCTACTGGGAGGCAGAGATGGAAAACTGCAAGCACGGCCTAAAAGAAAGGCTGCCACCTGATTGTAGATGTGTACCTTGGACAAGTCACTTGACTTTACGCATCTTAGCTGTGGGACCTGGGAAATGGAAATTGTTATCTACCCCTAAGGTCACTGAGAGCTTCAAATGAGCTGACCCCCAGGAAAGCATCTGGTAAGCTGTGCCATGTCACCACAGGGGTGAGCATTGCTATCAGCAGTATCCATACTCACATGGCAAGTGGGCTCTGAAGCCTGGGCTGTGACAATGCAATTTGATTCATCTCAAACAAAATGTGATGTGATCCCACTTGCCAAACTAGCCGAGCCGCTGTCAAATCATCAGTCCAAATGGCTGATGGGAGTTGCAGCTGGGACAATCGTCAGTTTGTGAAGGGAAAATGACAATCAGAAGGAAACACAGGCCAGCTTTCCTCTTCCAATGATTCCTTGAGAGAAGTGACCATAATCCATTGGCAGGAAAGACAACCGCTATTTCTAAACAGACTTTAAAAATTATTCATTTTGTGTGGTGAAGGCCTGGGGGAGGAGTGGTACAGGTGGAGGGTGTCAATGTAGGGAAAAGAGGACATTTGTAATACTTTCAGCAATGAAAATAAATTAAAAAATTATTAATTCCCATAATGAGAATTTCCATAAATCAAGAATACCCACTGAAGACTTGTTGAGTGAATGTGATGTAAACCCTAGTTCTGCAGCACTATCTGCTGTGTGATTTTGAGAAGTCAATTGACTCTGTGAATCTCCATTTCTTCACCCATAAAATGCGAATAATAACCCTCACTCTCATGGAGAATTATATGAGATAAAATATGTAAACCATTTAACACATTTAGTTGGACACAGCAGTTATTATGGTAAATGCAAGCTGTAGTTATTATGACTATTATTATTCATTTACTTCATTAATTTAATATTATTATCAGCTACAAGATAAATATGTTCAAATCACCAATTGCCAAGGGAGTAATATGAGTATTCCCAGCTGCTAGAGACAAGAAGAGAGAGCTTTTGATTTATTTATTTTTTTAACAAAAAGGAATGCTGAGTAACGATTGTCTCAGTTTTCTGTATTTGTAGCGAAAGACTCAATATGTTCCCAGTGTTTACCATGGTCTCACACGTCCACTTCCACACACTTAAGCAAATGTAAATTGGAAAGTGGAAATGCATTTTTCTGATAAGGTGCAAGAAGAACTGCATTATAAAACTGACAGTATTCCAGACGGCATTTCCACTCTCAATTTGGCTTTCTATTTTTTAATCACTTAGCAGCTCTTCTGAATATCCAAATCCAATATTCCAATGGATCTTCAGAGCCAAAAAGCTTTCTGCAAAGGATCAAAGATGTAGCAAAGTGTCATGAAGAACATGAATTCAATTCCCTTGAAGGAAAAATAAAAGTTGTGGCTATTGCCAGGCCGGTGTGGCTCAGTGGTTGAGCATCAGCCTATGAACCAGGAGGTCAAGGTTTGATTCCAGGTCAGGTAGGGCACATGCCCAGGTTGTGGGCTCAATCCCCAGGTTGGGGGTAGGGGGTGGGGGAGACAGCCGAATAATAATTCTCTCTCATCACTGATGTTTCTATCTCTCTCTCCCTCTCCCTTTCTCTATGAAATCAACAAAAATAAATAGTTTTTAAAAAGCCATGGCTATGACAGTTCCCCGTTTTTATGTAAAGCATTTTTTTAAACTCCACAAAATTATAACTGGAAAAATATTAACAAACTATGGTCAAATAAATGAAAGTCCCATCAATTTATTTGTAGTTTCTTTGAATCTCAAATAGGCACAGGTGCTAAATGTCTTTCTTTGTCCTGTTAAAGAAGTCTGAAATTCTTAGAAGTTTCTATTGTAAACAACTCAACATAAGCCAGGACAATTCTTTGCTCAAATGGAATGAATTTAACTTCTAGCTTAAAACATATATAAAGTATCTATAATGCACAAACTGTAATAATATAGCAAAATAACTTGTATTATTCAGTGACAGCTGCATTCTTTAAGTCATTCCTTCCTCTTAAAAAGGGAGGATGAAGGAGATACAGCAAATGTTCTGATATGAAGACAAACTCTCCACTTTTACTTTAAAAAACTAATTAGGAATAAAATGCTCAGCTAATAATTGGCTATTCATCCTCTTTTTTTTTTTTCAACTTAACCATTTCCTCAAAGATCAATCTGCACTTCATTTATTTATTTCCACATAAAGAGGGCTTATAATTCGCTTAACCCAAGTTTGAAATACTGGGTTGTCTGTAAATATGGAAGCGCCTGGAAGAAGCCCCGGTAATTGGTGCTTTTAGCTGCCCACTTAATCTTGCTTAAATTACCAGCATTCACCATGAGGAATGACCGAGAGGCACAGGTTGAGTAACCACCAGGATGGCAAATACAGGGGAGGAGGTTAATAAAGATTATTGTCAGGAATCTGAACTGCTATTCCAAATCGCAGTAACCAGCAAATCACAAATTAAGAGCACTTGCTAACTAGAAGCGAGGTGACGGCCAATTGCGGTAGTTAAGATATTATTGCTTCTGTAAATGCTAAACTCCAGTATAAAGTAGACATGTAATCTTCAACTCCCCAAACACCCCAATTTGGCCACTAAAGATGCTGTTTTACATTTCCAAACATTTTCCCCTGTCACTACTTTTTATACTTCAGTTCTCAGGTTGTAAGTATTTGTTACTTGCAAAGAAGCCCCTTTTGAACACTGAATCATGGGAGGCATTTGTAACGAACCGCCAATGCCGCCTGCCAAACAAAAACTCCCCGCTGGTGACATGACCATCTAGTGACCTCTAAAAATGTTGTAACAATGTGAAAAATAGCTCCCTCTTGTAGGAAACAGCAATTTTTTAAATTAAACGTACATCGAACGTTCGCTTACATACAGATAAATGGTGTTCAGAGTCACCTTCTCTGTTTCCAATTTCAATCTTTTGAAACCCAGCCCAAACCTAAATAAATAAACGTTGATACTAAGAAGAAACTAAGAGCTCAAGAGCCTTGTGATTTTGCAAACAGCTTTTTTCCATTTTTGAAAATCTAAACTCTGGGCCAGACACTGAACAGGTAATGAAAAGGAACAGGCCTGGCAGTCCCTCTGTGGTTCTAAGCTGAAAACTACGTCAGGCAGAAATAAGTGGCTATAATTTGGCAGGCTTAATGTCTTTAAAAGTTTGCAGCTTGCTAGAGAGAGAAAAAAAGTTTTTTTTATAAAACAGTTATAACATTTACAAATTGAAACACAATCACTAAGCTAAAAAGCCACCTTGACATAATTTCATTATGCTCAGACTTTTAACGTATTTTTATCATCTTCAAGTGTTTTTTTTTTTTTTTTTTTGCACCTAATAAAATAGCAGGCACTGATAATTATTAAAACTGGGGCACCGGGAGGCTTTTTGATGCAAACATAATCTTAGGTGACTGTAATTTTGGAGAATTCCATTTATACTGTTTGACATCCAAATATTCAGGGCTGGTCTCACTTTAAAAGGTGCAATGGAGCTTCCCATACACGCCCAATGGGACACGAGAAATGGGAAATTGGACTTGACAGTAAGGATTTTTGAGGCTGGGGATCACTGTTTTTCCGGTTAGCTTATCTTTCTAAAATTTCAAAATTAAAAGTCTCAAAGCACCAGGAGTACGACATGTCAAAGGCTGTTTGACTTTAATGTGTCTGTTGTTCATCCTGACATCTCCTTCTGATGAATTATTTCCAAACACTGGCCCAGGCCACGAAAAATCAGATCAGCTTGAAAGCAAAGTGGCACCAGCAACTGTTTGTTTCCAAGCCATTAAAATCCTGGGAGATCACTCATTTTAGAAAGGGTCTAGCCCTTGCCTCTTTGAATCTCTCTCACCTAGCCCCACACTGCACCCTGCTCCTCTCTTGGTTCCGAAAACCTCAAAGCAAGTGGACCTACTTTTAACTATGATTTTTAAAAATAATAAAATGCAAAGAAGAAAGAAAAAATGCATACCCAAATCTATGTTAAAATATGCTTCTACCTTTCTAAACATTAGCTTAAAACCCACTTTGTTTACATGTGAGCACACTGAACTTAAAACTCTGGGTGAAGTGCTCCACTCTGAACTGAAGACAATGCCCCTTGAAAGTAAAGTGCATCTTGGCAATCAGGAAAGGAGACCCAGTGATGTGAGCGGAGAGCAGGCTGAAGTATTGCCATTTCCCGCAGAGGGCGGCTTCTCCTTATTTTGTGACACTTTCCCTAGCTCTAATTAGCAACTCCATCATATGCAAGTTATTCTAGAAAACTTATTCTACAAAAGAGCACTGTGATGTTACTGAGCATAAAGCAAATCAGATTTTTAAAGAATCCCAGAGGTAGCAGAGGACCTGCCTTGCAGACCGACTTCTCTGTCCCAGGCTTTGAGGTGAGGCGGTTCACACCAGCAGTGTGATTCCAGCAGAGATAAATCCGAATTCATCTGCTAATTACAATTATGAACATAACGTCAGTGAAATAAAATTATAATAGGTGGAGCTACAAAAAAATTTCTAGTGTCAGGGAATGTTCCGCCCACAAAAGTGACAATATCAAAGGATTCAACCGAATAATAAAGTGCCTTGCTTTCTTTATCTGTGAAATGAGTCTAATAATAAGGATCTCACAGGGTTGTTGTGGGACGTCAATGAATACTGTAAGCAAGGGACTTAACACAATGCCTGGCACATGGTGCGCATTCAGTAACAGTAGTAGGAGGAATTATAAACTATAAACAGTGCTCATTTTGAACATTCTAATAGTTTTAGGTGATTGCCACTTACATAAGCAAGAACTTCTTGTGAAATAGCTTACAATTTAAGAAATGGAACCACTCCTCTTAGTTGAGATTAACTAAGGGTTTCCAGTCGGTTTAATATCTTTAAAAGTCAATTTTATTCTAAGTTCGGATAATATTTCTCTTTTGTAAAAGACAATTCTATTAAATCAAGGTAAATCTATATATGCCAATTTTATGTCATATTTATTTTCTGTATT